>OW964829.1:4703400-5359758 GCA_943142095.1 Ophonus ardosiacus | reverse complement strand
GACACCTAGCATGTTCCGGACCCCTAGTAAACCTAAACAAACCTAGAATGCCGACACCTAGCATGTTCCGGACCCCTAGTTCCGGGAGGGGTTAACCTAAGCAAACCTAACATGCCGACACCTAGCATGTTCCGGACCCCTAGTTAACCTAACCAAACCTAGAATGCCGACACCTAGCATGTTCCGGACCCCTAGTTCCGGGAGGGGTTAACCTAAGCAAACCTAACATGCCGACACCTAGCATGTTCCGGACCCCTAGTAAACCTAACCAAACCTAGAATTCCGACACCTAGCATGTTCCGGACCCCTAGTTCCGGGAGGGGTTAACCTAAGCAAACCTAACATGCCGACACCTAGCATGTTCCGGACCCCTAGTAAACCTAACCAAACCTAGAATGCCGACACCTAGCATGTTCCGGACCCCTAGTAAACCTAACCAAACCTAGAATGCCGACACCTAGCATGTTCCGGACCCCTAGTTCCGGGAGGGGTTAACCTAAGCAAACCTAACATGCCGACACCTAGCATGTTCCGGACCCCTAGTAAACATAACCAAACCTAGAATTCCGACACCTAGCATGTTCCGGACCCCTAGAAAACCTAAACAAACCTAGAATGCCGACACCTAGCATGTTCCGGACCCCTAGTTCCGGGAGGGGTTAACCTAAGCAAACCTAGCATGCCGACACCTAGCATGTTCCGGACCCCTAGTAAACCTAACCAAACCTAGAATGCCGACACCTAGCATGTTCCGGACCCCTAGTTCCGGGAGGGGTTAACCTAAGCAAACCTAACATGCCGACACCTAGCATGTTCCGGACCCCTAGTAAACCTAACCAAACCTAGAATTCCGACACCTAGCATGTTCCGGACCCCTAGTAAACCTAACCAAACCTAGAATTCCGACAGCTAGCATGTTCCGGACCCCTAGTAAACATAACCAAACCTAGAATGCCGACACCTAGCATGTTCCGGACCCCTATATCCGGGAGGGGTTAACCTAAGCAAACCTAACATGCCGACACCTAGCATGTTCCGGACCCCTAGTAAACCTAACCAAACCTAGAATGCCGACACCTAGCATGTTCCGGACCCCTAGTAAACCTAACCAAACCTAGAATGCCGACACCTAGCATGTTCCGGACCCCTAGTTCCGGGAGGGGTTAACCTAAGCAAACCTAACATGCCGACACCTAGCATGTTCCGGACCCCTAGTAAACCTAACCAAACCTAGAATTCCGACACCTAGCATGTTCCGGACCCCTAGTAAACCTAACCAAACCTAGCATGCCGACACCTAGCATGTTCCGGACCCCTAGTTCCGGGAGGGGTTAACCTAAGCAAACCTAACATGCCGACACCTAGCATGTTCCGGACCCCTAGTAAACCTAACCAAACCTAACATGCCGACACCTAGCATGTTCCGGACCCCTAGTTCCGGGAGGGGTAAATATATATAACCTAACATGCCGACACTTAGCATGTTCCAGACCCCTAGTTCCGGGAGGGGTAAATATATATAACCTAACATGCCGACACCTAGCATGTTCCAGACCCCTAGTTCCGGGAGGGGTAAATATATATAACCTAACATGCCGACACCTAGCATGTTCCAGACCCCTAGTTCCGGGAGGGGTAAATATATATAACCTAACATGCCGACACCTAGCATGTTCCAGACCCCTAGTTCCGGGAGGGGTAAATATATATAACCTAACATGGCGACACCTAGCATGTTCCAGACCCCTAGTTCCGGGAGGGGTAAATATATATAACCTAACATGCCGACACCTAGCATGTTCCAGACCCCTAGTTCCGGGAGGGGTAAATATATATAACCTAACATGCCGACACCTAGCATGTTCCAGACCCCTAGTTCCGGGAGGGGTAAATATATATAACCTAACATGCCGACACCTAGCATGTTCCAGACCCCTAGTTCCGGGAGGGGTAAATATATATAACCTAACATGCCGACACCTAGCATGTTCCAGACCCCTAGTTCCGGGAGGGGTAAATATATATAACCTAACATGGCGACACCTAGCATGTTCCAGACCCCTAGTTCCGGGAGGGGTAAATATATATAACCTAACATGCCGACACCTAGCATGTTCCAGACCCCTAGTTCCGGGAGGGGTAAATATATATAACCTAACATGCCGACACCTAGCATGTTCCAGACCCCTAGTTCCGGGAGGGGTAAATATATATAACCTAACATGCCGACACCTAGCATGTTCCAGACCCCTAGTTCCGGGAGGGGTAAATATATATAACCTAACATGGCGACACCTAGCATGTTCCAGACCCCTAGTTCCGGGAGGGGTAAATATATATAACCTAACATGCCGACACCTAGCATGTTCCAGACCCCTAGTTCCGGGAGGGGTAAATATATATAACCTAACATGCCGACACCTAGCATGTTCCAGACCCCTAGTTCCGGGAGGGGTAAATATATATAACCTAACATGCCGACACCTAGCATGTTCCAGACCCCTAGTTCCGGGAGGGGTAAATATATATAACCTAACATGCCGACACCTAGCATGTTCCAGACCCCTAGTTCCGGGAGGGGTAAATATATATAACCTAACATGCCGACACCTAGCATGTTCCAGACCCCTAGTTCCGGGAGGGGTAAATATATATAACCTAACATGCCGACACCTAGCATGTTCCAGACCTTTATTTCCGGAAGGGGTAAATATATATAACCGAACATGCCGACACCTAGCATGTTCCAGACCCCTAGTTCCGGGAGGGGTACATATATATAACCTAACATGCCGACACCTAGCATGTTCCAGACCCCTAGTTCCGGGAGGGGTAAATATATATAACCTAACATGCCGACACCTAGCATGTTCCAGACCCCTAGTTCCGGGAGGGGTAAATATATATAACCTAACATGGCGACACCTAGCATGTTCCAGACCCCTAGTTCCGGGAGGGGTAAATATATATAACCTAACATGCCGACACCTAGCATGTTCCAGACCCCTAGTTCCGGGAGGGGTAAATATATATAACCTAACATGCCGACACCTAGCATGTTCCAGACCCCTAGTTCCGGGAGGGGAAATATATATAACCTAACATGCCGACACCTAGCATGTTCCAGACCCCTAGTTCCGGGAGGGGTAAATATATATAACCTAACATGCCGACACCTAGCATGTTCCAGACCCCTAGTTCCGGGAGGGGTAAATATATATAACCTAACATGGCGACACCTAGCATGTTCCAGACCCCTAGTTCCGGGAGGGGTAAATATATATAACCTAACATGCCGACACCTAGCATGTTCCAGACCCCTAGTTCCGGGAGGGGTAAATATATATAACCTAACATGCCGACACCTAGCATGTTCCAGACCCCTAGTTCCGGGAGGGGTAAATATATATAACCTAACATGCCGACACCTAGCATGTTCCAGACCCCTAGTTCCGGGAGGGGTAAATATATATAACCTAACATGCCGACACCTAGCATGTTCCAGACCCCTAGTTCCGGGAGGGGTAAATATATATAACCTAACATGCCGACACCTAGCATGTTCCAGACCTTTAGTTCCGGAAGGGGTAAATATATATAACCTAACATGCCGACACCTAGCATGTTCCAGACCCCTAGTTCCGGGAGGGGTACATATATATAACCTAACATGACGACACCTAGCATGTTCCAGACCCCTAGTTCCGGGAGGGGTAAATATATATAACCTAACATGCCGACACCTAGCTTGTTCCAGACCCCTAGTTCCGGGAGGGGTAAATATATATAACCTAACATGCCGACACCTAGCATGTTCCAGACCCCTAGTTCCGGGAGGGGTAAATATATTAAACCTAACATGCCGACACCTAGCATGTTCCAGACCCCTAGTTCCGGGAGGGGTAAATATATATAACCTAACATGCCGACACCTAGCATGTTCCTGACCCCTAGTTCCGGGAGGGGTACTCTATCGGTATAACACATTCGTAAAATAAATAAATTAATTATTTGATAAATCTTTAAGTATATTTAGAGCATAAGCAGTTCAATAAATTATTAATTAGTAATATTTAAAATATACAATTACTCGGTCATTATTAAGTTCGAGCATTTTGGCACGGATGTCAACCAAACAAATATTTTTTAGTAAAATTCGCTTGTTTTAAGTATAAAATAAGATTATGCAATTATTTTTAAACAATTTACACAAATTTCAATAAGTTTCATGCAATAATAATCGATGAAATATATTTTTTGAAGCTAAGGAAGATTTGAAGAAAATTACAAGCGGACAAATGAGAAACTCCTTTTCAATTCTTATATTTGTAATAGTAAAATTGCCATCTCACAGTTAACGCTTGAACTTTTTTGAATTCGGTGCATGTGTCTGTGCTAGGCGGTAGGTGTCCGCAATAAGATAGTTCAGCAGTTTGCTCATAGGTAGCAATGCACGGTGTGCATTATGCACTAACCTAACCCAACATCACGTAACCTACGTAATGTATGTTTGTATGTATGTATGTATGTATGTATGTATGTATGTATGTATGTATGTATGTATGTATGTATGTATGTATGTATGTATGTATATGTATATGTATATGTATATGTATATGTATATGTATATGTATATGTATATGTATATGTATATGTATATGTATATGTATATGTATATGTATATGTATATGTATATGTATATGTATATGTATATGTATATGTATATGTATATGTATATGTATATGTATATGTATATGTATATGTATATGTATATGTATATGTATATGTATATGTATATGTATATGTATATGTATATGTATATGTATATGTATATGTATATGTATATGTATATGTATATGTATATGTATATGTATATGTATATGTATATGTATATGTATATGTATATGTATATGTATATGTATATGTATATGTATATGTATATGTATATGTATATGTATATGTATATGTATATGTATATGTATATGTATATGTATATGTATATGTATATGTATATGTATATGTATATGTATATGTATATGTATATGTATATGTATATGTATATGTATATGTATATGTATATGTATATGTATATGTATATGTATATGTATATGTATATGTATATGTATATGTATATGTATATGTATATGTATATGTATATGTATATGTATATGTATATGTATATGTATATATGTATATGTATATGTATATGTATATGTATATGTATATGTATATGTATATGTATATGTATATGTATATGTATATGTATATGTATATGTATATGTATATGTATATGTATATGTATATGTATATTGTATATGTATATGTATATGTATATGTATATGTATATGTATATGTATATGTATATGTATATGTATATGTATATGTATATGTATATGTATATGTATATGTATATGTATATGTATATGTATATGTATATGTATGTATGTAAAACAATGACAATTCCGATAATCATATTAATTAGTTTTAAATGGTGGAAATGACTATATTTATATTTTAAACTCCACCGATATCTTTCAATCAAAATATTTAATTATTCTATTATACCGATAGAGCATTTTAGCGCTGCAAACCAGCTTAATGTTTTTGAGACGTACATGTAAACGGTAGCACTGAAGTACTCAATTCTGATTAGTAGATTTGAAAATGCACGCTGAAAATATAACGGGAAAAAATTATTTAAATAGTTCTTACAGTTTTTGTGTTAATCCAATATATCCTTTGTATTACACTTCACCAAGCACTTAGGCACTAGCACAGTAAACTTATTTTCACTAAACACTTGTATTCCGTAACTCAGATATCCACAACTTCCACAAGGCACTCGCGGAAACTTATCATACTAGTACAGTGAATATATTTGCACTAAACCGTTTTGTTCATTGGAAAACAAACGTACAGTGTTAACAGTTCGAAGACGCGTACAAAACTAAAGTCTAAGACCGGCAAACATTTAATTCAAAGTTGTTAATTAACGACAGGAGTGATGTAACGTTATACATAACGGTCAACAAACGCTAGAGTTACCATATCTAAATTGACTATTATTCTAAATTATGATAAATAAATTTTATTTTCAAACGTTAGAAACTGTATTTATACCTTGTTTTAAAGTGTGGATATGAGCATAATTTAATATTATTTAAAGCATGTACTATATATTGTATAACAGACGCTAATTTAATTAATTTTAAATAGAGCATCTCTATACTTCGTGGTGTACCTCCCGCGCTTTTTTTTTAAATAGAGCACGAACCCTTATACTTTGCGAAGTGACTCCCACTCGCGAATTTATTTTAATTAAAGCATGGAGAACCACTTGGGGTGGAGATTGCACCGCTTTCAAGGCCACTACTTCTGGTAGCACTACCCATTTAAATTTTTTTACTCTTATTACTGTAATTATCTGAAATGAGTATTCATGAATTTTACAACTCCCTATAATAACAGCGCATACCTTATTTAGGGTTTCGCCGTTATTATAGGGGGAAGCGAAATTCATAAACACACATTTCAAATATTTACAGTAAGAATTGTAAATATTCGCAATGATTATTTATGCATTTAGATCTGCACTTTTACACTAGGTTTAAGTGCAGATCAAATACTACCTGAAATATATTAGGGAAATAAAAAGAAATATATATGATTCAACATTGTTTATTAACAAGATATTTCTTCATTACAAATGAGAATAAGGAATACAAAACAATATCAAGTTGATCTTGCAGTTTCATTTATTATTTACCTAAAATTGAAGAGCAACTATAGAAAGTAATACATTTATTAGTATCACACAAGCACACCATACAACATTTATACACCAGTGGCCACCAGTCATACAACATTCATACAATTCTGCAACTCCTGCTGATCTGCCCCTGCTGATCTGCCTCTGCTGCTGCCACTAGACCGGACGTGAGACTTGACGCGTTTCCCTGAAAAACCACTTATAAGTCAGTAAAAATGTCAGCAACAATGTAAACTAATATAGATCAATCAACGTTAAAATTATTTTTAAAAAAATTCGTTAAACTTATTCAAAAACTATTTAGATAAACTTGAATCATTATTAAGAAAGTTTAAATTCAAAGAAAACTCTAAGAAGAAAAGTACAATACAAAATTATGCTCACCTCAATGTCTCTAAAGCCAATGCCTTGGAGCTGGAGGCGCTTTTAACTTGCGGGTACTCCAAGCTCGATGTAGAAAGAACCTAAAAACATATTAATTATTAGACACAAATAAATTATGTAACACTTCCACAATGTTACATTAAAAACATTCCATTTAGCGCGTTTTAAATTGTATTTTAACAGTTTTTACACCTGCAAACTTCTACAAAATTGATGTAGAAGTCTTCTAGGTTAATTAGAAAATATGTTTACCTATTGTGCGAGGTACTCTCGTTTAAAATGCGTCATGTCCCTCCTCTTCAACCCCACTTTCAGCCGCCTGGTTTCTTCACCTGCAAATTTCCACAAAATTGATATAGAAGTCTTCTAGGTTATTTAGAAAATATGTTTACCTATTTTGCAAGGTTCTCTCGCTTAAAATGTGTCATGTCCCTCCGTTTTTCAACCCACTTTCATCCGCTGTCCAGGAATCGTCTGCTTTGCGACCACCACACCTATTTCAGGCGAGGAGCCCTACTTGACTATAAATGCCACGGAGGGTGGTCGCTGCGCTGCGGAGTTTTGGCTTGCCTCTTGGCAACCGCAGTCTCTAACATCGATCTATTTTCGAATGAATCGGGCGGTGAGTCACAACGCACACTAGGGTCCCATGATTAGGCAGCATTTTCAAACATATTAAATTAAAAATTGTTTCTATATATTACAAGAATTTTTATCACAATAATTACTCATATTTTTTTAGTATTGTTATTTTGTTGGGTACTACATATTACAAATATTGTATTGTTATATATGACTGACTTATCCATTATCATATATTTGATGATATATGGAATAGTATTATTGCAACGAAACACAACGTGCGACTTAACCCATCCATCAATTGCAGTTAACCTGGCCAGGGTTTAAATAACTGCAGTTGATGGGGGATTTTAAGTGGCACGTTGTAAAGGAGGAATGAAAATACTGCCTAATCATGGCCCCCTAGTGTGAGCCATGACACAACGTCCGATTCATACGGAAGTAGATCGATATTGCTTCCGAAATAAATGGATTTAAGCATGAAGATGATGATAATGCCAAGAAGCTAGCCAACTCTGTGATACCTAGTACTCTGCTTGGCTCGTAATCCCACGTTGGTGGGTCAGGATGTTGACTCGTCGAAGAACAGAAAGCAAATGATGTTTTTAACGGTTGCAAATTACAAATTAGTTTTATTCATCTATTACCCAACCCACTACCATTAATTAAATGTTTAAACCCCCCACACCATACCTCCTAATGAACATAAAAGTTACAATTATTTAGAAATGAGCCTTCAGTTGATGCATGTGATCAGACAACATCGTATGACTGTTCTCCGATTAACAAAACAGTTTTAGTGAAAATATATATTCACTGTACGAATGTTAAAAGTGTTCGCGAGTACTTTGTGGAAATGCAGTAGTGCAACGGATATTTGAATTATTCGGAAATAACAAACAGAATGTAATGTAGTAAAAGTGTTTAGTGAAAATAAATTTATTGTGCTAGTGTCTGTGAGTACTAGTGAAGTGTAGTGCAAAGACTATACTGGATTAAAACAAAAGCTGTAAGTCTACGAAATAATCTTGTTTGGTTTTTGGGTATATATTTCTTATCTTCTATAACAATAAATAACTATTGTTTATTACATATCCTTACCTTCCTACAAATGAATTTCCTTCGGTAAATAAAGTCTACTATACTACAATCTTTTTTAAGTTGACATTTAGTTTAATTGAACCATTTACTCTTCCTTGGTGTATTTATTCAGCAATCTACAACAAATATACAAACTAATATATGTTCCATTTATTACAATAATTCATTAAACATACCTGCATACCTTAAATTGAATATTTTATACTTTAAAATCTTTCTTAAATGTCAATAATTACCTGTCGTTTCTTCTTGATATATTTGAAATACACTTCAAACTCTTATTTATTTGTATTTATACCTAAATACACGTTGTTTACTACCCAGTTCATAATATAAACACATAAACACTCTTTGTTACAGTTTAAAACATTTTAAACAAATAAAATTGTAAGTACATCCCACTAATGTGTCAAACCCAAACGTCATTCTGAGCTTCTGATGCCTATATCATAATTTGTCTAATAGGTGGCACTGAAGTATAAAGGTTGATTCACATATTGGCATAAAGCTTGATTTACACAATTTTTCTTTTTACTATAATATTTAAATATGAATGTAAATCGAAGTATTCACTACAAAACAACAATATAAAAAAGTACATGTATTTAATTGTACACTTTCTATAGAAATTTCAGTAAGTTTTATGCATTAATAAATGAGCAATCTAATAAAATTGTTTCCGAATCTTATACCAAACAGTTTTAAAGGGTGAAAATGTTGTGATTTATATTTTAAAGTATAAAATATGCAATTTAATTTTTCTATCTCTACCCGTTTTTTGGTAGGGAGTACCCACCCCAGAAATGGGTAACCCTACGAAGTCGAAACCATGATTTTTTGAATCTACGGGTTGAGATACGTATATACCTAAAATTTGGTTGTAATATTTTTAAAAGTACAGCCCTGGCAATTTTTTTTAGTTTATTACATGACTGAGAAAAAAATTATTTCCGATTAACCGGTACTCTTTGGAACAAAATTTATTTGTAAAAAGTTTTTCAAATTTAAATTCTAGGGGGGGTTAGCTTGTAACTTTTTTTAATATTCTTACATTTTTAAAAATGGCGTCTTCGAGCAATTTTAAATTACAAATTTTTTCAAAAAAAATTTTTTGTTTATTACTATTAATTAACCAAATTTTGGGTACATAGGTAAGTCGATGCGTAGATGCCAAAAATCTGGAAACCAATTTTCTATCTCTACCCATTTTTTGGTAGAGAGTACCCACCCCAGAAATGGGTAGCCCTACGAAGTCGAGAGCATGATTTTTTGAATCTACGGGTTGAGCTACGTATATACCTAGAATTTGGTTGTAACATTTTTAAAAGTACGGCCCTGGCGAATTTTTGAAGTTTATTGCATGACTGAAAAAAAAAATATTTCCGGTGAACCGGTCTACTTTGGAACAAAATTTATTTGAAAAAAGTTTCTCAAAATTAAATTCTAGGGGGGGTTAGTTTGAAACTTTTTTTAATATTCTTGAATTTTTAAAAAGGGCGTCTTCGAGCAAATTTAAATTAAAACAAATTTTTTCAAAAAAAAACTTTTTTGTTTATTACTATTAATTTACCAAATTTTGGGTACATAGGTAAGTCGATGCGTAGATGCCAAAAATCAGAAAACCAATTTTCTATCTCTACCCATTTTTTGGTAGAAAATACCCACCCCAGAAATGGGTAGCCCTACGAAGTCGAGAGCATGATTTTTTGAATCTACGGGTTGAGCTACGTATATACGTAGAATTTGGTTGTAACATTTTTAAAAGTACGGCCCTGGCGAATTTTTGAATTTTATTGCATGACTGAGAAAAAAATTATTTCCGGTGAACCGGTCCACTTTGGAACAAAATTTATTTGAAAAAAGTTTCTCAAAATTAAATTCTAGGGGGGGTTAGTTTGAAAGTTTTTTTAATATTCTTAAATTTTTAAAAATGGCGTCTTCGAGCAATTTTAAATTACAACAAATTTTTAAAAAAAAACTTTTTTGTTTATTACTATTAATTAACCAAATTTTGGGTACATAGGTAAGTCGATGCGTAGATGCCAAAAATCGGGAAAACAATTTTCTATCTCCACCCATTTTTTGGTAGAGAGTACCCACCCCAGAAATGGGTAGCCCTACGAAGTCGAGAGCATGATTTTTTGAATCTACGGGTTGAGCTACGTATATACCTAGAATTTGGTTGTAACATTTTTAAAAGTACGGCCCTGGCGAATTTTTGAAATTTATTGCATGATTGAGAAAAAAATTATTTCCGGTTAACCGGTCCACTTTGGAACAAAATTTATTTGAAAAAAGTTTCTCAAAATTAAGTTCTAGGGGGGGTTAGTTTGAAACTTTTTTTAATATTCTTATATTTTTAAAAATGGCGTCCGAGCAATTTTAAATTACAACAAATTTTTTCAAAAAAAACTTTTTTGTTTATTGCTATTAATTCATCAAATTTTGGGTACATAGGTAAGTCGATGCGTAGATGCCAAAAATCGGGAAGCCAATTTTCTATCTCTACCCGTTTTTGGGTAGAGAGTACCCACCCCAGAAATGGGTAGCCCTACGAAGTCGAGAGCATGATTTTTTGAATCTAAGGGTTGAGCTACGTATATACCTAGAATTTGGTTGTAACATTTTTAAAAGTACGGCCCTGGCGAATTTTTGAAGTTTATTGCATGACGGAGAAAAAAATTATTTCCGATGAACCGGTCCACTTTGGAACAAAATTTATTTGAAAAATGTTTCTCAAAATTAAATTCTAGGGGGGGTTAGTATAAAAGTTTTTTTAATATTCTTAAATTTTTGAAAATGGTGTCTTCGAGCAATTTTAAATTACAATTTTTTTCAAAAAAAACTTTTTTGTTTATTACTATTAATTAACCAAATTTTGGGTACATAGGTAAGTCGATGCGTAGATGCCAAAAATCTGGAAACCAAATTTCTATCTCTACCCGTTTTTTGGTAGAGAGTACCCACCCCAAAAATGGGTAGCCCTACGAAGTCGAGAGCATGATTTTTTGAATCTACGGGTTGAGCTACGTATATACCTAGAATTTGGTTGTAACATTTTTAAAAGTACGGCCCTGGCGAATTTTTGACATTTATTGCATGACTGAGAAAAAAAATTATTTCCGGTTAACCGGTCCACTTTGGAACAAAATTTATTTGAAAAAAGTTTCTCAAAATTAAGTTCTAGGGGGGATTAGTTTGAAACTTTTTTTAATATTCTTACATTTTTAAAAATGGCGTCTTGGAGCAATTTTAAATTACAACAAATTTTTTCAAAAAAAACTTTTTTGTTTATTACTATTAATTAACTAAATTTTGGGTGCATAGGTAAGTCGATGCGTAGATGCCAAAAATCGGGAAGCCAATTTTCTATCTCTACCCGTTTTTGGGTAGAGAGTACCCACCCCAGAAATGGGTAGCCCTACGAAGTCGAGAGCATGATTTATTGAATCTACGGGTTGAGCTACGTATATACCTAGAATTTGGTTGTAACATTTTTAAAAGTACGGCCCTGGCGAATTTTTGAAATTTATTGCATGAGTGAGAAAAAAATTATTTCCGGTGAACCGGTCCACTTTGGAACAAAATTTATTTGAAAAATGTTTCTCAAAATTAAATTCTAGGGGGGGTTAGTTTGAAAGTTTTTTTAATATTCTTAAATTTTTAAAAATGGCGTTTTCGAGCAATTTTAAATTACAAAAAATTTTTTCAAAAAAAACTTTTTTGTTTATTACTATTAATTAACCAAATTTCGGGTACATAGGTAAGTCGATGCGTAGATGCCAAAAATCTGGAAACCAATTTTCTATCTCTACCCATTTTTTGGTAGAGAGTACCCACCCCAGAAATGGGTAGCCCTACGAAGTCGAGAGCATGATTTTTTTAAATCTACGGGTTGAGCTACATATATACCTAGAATTTGGTTGTAACATTTTTAAAAGTACGGCCCTGGCGAATTTTTGAAATTTATTGCATGACTGAGAAAAAAATTATTTCCGGTTAACCGGTCCACTTTGGAACAAAATTTATTTGAAAAAAGTTTCTCAAAATTAAGTTCTAGGGGGGGTTAGTTTGAAACTTTTTTTAATATTCTTACATTTTTAAAAATGGCGTCCGAGCAATTTTAAATTACAACAAAATTTTTTTCAAAAAAAACTTTTTTGTTTATTGCTATTAATTCATCAAATTTTGGGTACATAGGTAAGTCAATGCGTAGATGCCAAAAATCTGGAAACCAATTTTCTATCTCTACCCATTTATTGGTAGAGAGTACCCACCCCAGAAATGGGTAGCCCGACGAAGTCGAGAGCATGATTTTTTGAATCTACGGGTTGAGCTACGTATATACCTAGAATTTGGTTGTAACATTTTTAAAAGTACGGCCCTGGCGAATTTTTGAATTTTACTGCATGACTGAGAAAAAAATTGTTTCCGGTTAACCGGCCCACTTTGGAACAAAATTTATTTGAAAAAAGTTTCTTAAAATTAAATTCTAGGAGGGGTTAGTTTGAAATTTTTTTTAATATTCTTAAATTTTTAAAAATGACGTCTTCGAGCAATTTTAAATTACAACAAATTTTTTCAAAAAAAACTTTTTTGTTTATTACTATTAATTAACCAAATTTTGGGTACATAGGTAAGTCAATGCGTAGATGCCAAAGATCGGGAAACCAATTTTCTATCTCTACCCATTTTTTTTTAGAGAGTACCCACCCCGGAAATGGGTAGCCCTACGAAGTCGAGAGCATGATTTTTTGAATCTACGGGTTGAGCTACGTATATACCTAGAATTTGGTTGTAACATTTTTAAAAGTACGGCCCTGGCGAATTTTTGAATTTTACTGCATGACTGAGAAAAAAATTGTTTCCGGTTAACCGGCCCACTTTGGAACAAAATTTATTTGAAAAAAGTATCTTAAAATTAAATTCTAGGGGGGATTAGTTTGAAACTTTTTTTAATATTCTTACATTTTTAAAAATGGCGTCTTCGAGCAATTTTAAATTACAACAAATTTTTTCAAAAAAAAACTTTTTTGTTTATTTCTATTAATTACCCAATTTTGGGTACATAGGTAAGTCGATGCGTAGATGCCAAAAATCTGGAAACCAATTTTCTATCTCTACCCATTTTTTGGTAGAGTACCCACCCCAGAAATGGGTAGCCCTACAAAGTCGAGAGCATGATTTTTTTAATCTACGGGTTGAGCTACGTATATACCTAGAATTTGGTTGTAACATTTTTAAGAGTACGGCCCTGGCGAATTTTTGAAGTTTACTGCATGACTGAGATAAAAATTATTTCCGGTTAACCGGCCCACTTTGGAACAAAATTTATTTGAAAAAAGTATCTTAAAATTAAATTCTAGGGGGGGTTAGTTTGAAACTTTTTTTAATATTCTTACATTTTTAAAAATAGCGTCTTGGAGCAATTTTAAATTACAAATTTTTTCAAAAAAAACTTTTTTGTTTATTACTACTAATTAACTAAATTTTGGGTGCATAAGTAAGTCTATGCGTAGATGCCAAAAATCGGGAAGCCAATTTTCTATCTCTACCCGTTTTTGGGTAGAGAGTACCCACCCCAGAAATAGGTAGCCCTACGAAGTCGAGAGCATGATTTTTTGAATCTACGGGTTGAGCTACGTATATACCTAGAATTTGGTTGTAACATTTTTAAGAGTACGGCCCTGGCGAATTTTTGAAGTTTACTGCATGACTGAGAAAAAAATTATTTCCGGTTAACCGGCCCACTTTGGAACAAAATTTATTTGAAAAAAGTATCTTAAAATTAAATTCTAGGGGGGGTTAGTTTGAAACTTTTTTTAATATTCTTACATTTTTAAAAATAGCGTCTTGGAGCAATTTTAAATTACAATTTTTTTCAAAAAAAACTTTTTTGTTTATTACTACTAATTAACTAAATTTTGGGTGCATAAGTAAGTCTATGCGTAGATGCCAAAAATCGGGAAGCCAATTTTCTATCTCTACCCGTTTTTGGGTAGAGAGTACCCACCCCAGAAATAGGTAGCCCTACGAAGTCGAGAGCATGATTTTTTGAATCTACGGGTTGAGCTACGTATATACCTAGAATTTGGTTGTAACATTTTTAAAAGTACGGCCCTGGCGAATTTTTGAAGTTTATTGCATGACTGAGAAAAAAATTATTTCCGGTGAAGCGGTCCACTTTGGAACAAAATTTTTTTTAAAAATGTTTCTCAAAATTAAATTCTAGGGGGGGTTAGTTTGAAAGTTTTTTTAATATTCTTAAATTTTTTAAAAATGGCGTCTTCGAGCAATTTTAAATTACAACAAAATTATTCGAAAAAAACTTTTTTGTTTATTACTATTAATTAACCAAATTTTGGATACATAGGTGAGTCGATGCGTAGATGCCAAAAATCTGGAAACCAATTTTCTATCTCTACCCATTTTTTGGTAGAGAGTACCCACCCCAGAAATGGGTAGCCCTACGAAGTCGAGAGCATGATTTTTTGAATCTACGGGTTGAGCTACGTATATACCTAGAATTTGGTTGTAACATTTTTAAAAGTACGGCCCTGGCGAATTTTTGAAATTTATTGCATGACTGAGAAAAAAATTATTTCCGGTTAACCGGCCCACTTTGGAACAAAATTTATTTGAAAAAAGTTTCTTAAAATTAAATTCTAGGGGGGGTTAGTTTGAAACTTTTTTTTAATATTCTTACATTTTTAAAAATGGCGTCTTCGAGCAATTTTAAATTACAACAAATTTTTTCGAAAAAAACTTTTTTGTTTATTACTATTAATTAACCAAATTTTAAGTACATAGGTGAGTCGATGCGTAGATGCCAAAAATCTGGAAACCAATTTTCTATCTCTACCCATTTTTTGGTAGAGAGTACCCACCCCAGAAATGGGTAGCCCTACGAAGTCGAGAGCATGATTTTTTGAATCTACGGGTTGAGCTACGTATATACCTAGAATTTGGTTGTAACATTTTTAAAAGTACGGCCCTGCCGAATTTTTGAAGTTTATTGCATTACTGAGAAAAAAATTATTTCCGGTTAACCGGCCCACTTTGGAACAAAATTTATTTGAAAAAAGTTTCTTAAAATTAAATTCTAAGGGGTGTTAGTTTGAAACTTTTTTTAATATTCTTACATTTTTAAAAATGGCGTCTTCGAGCAATTTTAAATTACAACAAATTTTTTCAAAAAAAACTTTTTTGTTTATTGCTATTAATTCATCAAATTTTGGGTACATAGGTAAGTCGATGCGTAGATGCCAAAAATCGGGAAGCCAATTTTCTATCTCTACCCGTTTTTGGGTAGAGAGTACCCACCCCAGAAATGGGTAGCCCTACGAAGTCGAGAGCATGATTTTTTGAATCTACGGGTTGAGCTACGTATATACCTAGAATTTGGTTGTAACATTTTTAAAAGTACGGCCCTGGCGAATTTTTGAAATTTATTGCATGACTGAGAAAAAATTATTTCCGGTGAACCGGTCCACTTTGGAACAAAATTTATTTGAAAAATGTTTCTCAAAATTAAATTCTAGGGGGGTTAGTTTGAAAGTTTTTTTAATAGTCTTAAATTTTTAAAAATGGCGTCTTCGAGCAATTTTAAATTACAACAAATTTTTTCGAAAAAAACTTTTTTGTTTATTACTATTAATTAACCAAATTTTAAGTACATAGGTGAGTCGATGCGTAGATGCCAAAAATCTGGAAACCAATTTTCTATCTCTACCCATTTTTTGGTAGAGAGTACCCACCCCAGAAATGGGTAGCCCTACGAAGTCGAGAGCATGATTTTTTTAATCTACGGGTTGAGCTACGTATATACCTAGAATTTGGTTGTAACATTTTTAAGAGTACGGCCCTGGCGAATTTTTGGAGTTTACTGCATGACTGAGAAAAAAATTATTTCCGGTTAACCGGCCCACTTTGGAACAAAATTTATTTGAAAAAAGTTTCTTAAAATTAAATTCTAGGGGGGGTTAGTTTGAAACTTTTTTTAATATTCTTACATTTTTAAAAATGGCGGCTTCGAGCAATTTTAAATTACAACAAATTTTTTCGAAAAAAACTTTATGTTTATTACTATTAATTAACCAAATTTTGGGTACGTAGGTGAGTCGATGCGTAGATGCCAAAAATCTGGAAACCAATTTTCTATCTCTACCCATTTTTTGGTAGAGAGTACCCACCCCAGAAATGGGTAGCCCTACGAAGTCGAGAGCATGATTTTTTGAATCTACGGGTTGAGCTACGTATATACCTAGAATTTGGTTGTAACATTTTTAAAAGTACGGCCCTGCCGAATTTTTGAAGTTTATTGCATTACTGAGAAAAAAATTATTTCCGGTTAACCGGCCCACTTTGGAACAAAATTTATTTGAAAAAAGTTTCTTAAAATTAAATTCTAGGGGGTGTTAGTTTGAAACTTTTTTTAATATTCTTACATTTTTAAAAATGGCGTCTTGGAGCAATTTTAATTTACAACAAATTTTTTCAAAAAAAACTTTTTTGTTTATTACTATTAATTAACTAAATTTTGGGTGCATAGGTAAGTCGATGCGTAGATGCCAAAAATCGGGAAGCCAATTTTCTATCTCTACCCGTTTTTGGGTAGAGTGTACCCACCCCAGAAATGGGTAGCCCTACGAAGTCGAGAGCATGATTTTTTGAATCTACGGGTTGAGCTACGTACATACCTAGAATTTGGTTGTAACATTTTTAAAAGTACGGCCCTGGCGAATTTTTGAAGTTTATTGCATGACAGAAAAAAATTATTTCCGGTGAACCGGTACACTTTGGAACAAAATTTATTTGAAAAATGTTTCTCAAAATTAAATTCTAGGGGGGGTTAGTTTGAAAGTTTTTTTAATATTCTTAAATTTTTAAAAATGACGTCTTCGAGCAATTTTAAAATACAACAAATTTTTTCAAAAAAAACTTTTTTGTTTATTACTATTAATTAACCAAATTTTGGGTACATAGGTATGTCAATGCGTAGATGCCAAAAATCGGGAAACCAATTTTCTATCTCTACCCATTTTTTGGTAGAGAGTACCCACCCCAGAAATGGGTAGCCCTACGAAGTCGAGAGCATGATTTTTTTAATCTACGGGTTGAGCTACGTATATACCTAGAATTTGGTTGTAACATTTTTAAAAGTACGGCCCTGGCGAATTTTTAAAGTTTATTGCATGACTGAGAAAAAAATTATTTCCGGTTAACCGGTCCACTTTGGAACAAAATTTATTTAAAAAAAGTTTCTCAAAATTAAGTTCTAGGGGGGGGTTAGTTTGAAACTTTTTTTAATATTCTTACATTTTTAAAAATGGCGTCCGAGCAATTTTAAATTACAACAAATTTTTTCAAAAAAAACTTTTTTGTTTCTTGCTATTAATTCATCAAATTTTGGGTACATAGGTAAGTCGATGCGTAGATGCCAAAAATCGGGAAGCCAATTTTCTATCTCTACCCGTTTTTGGGTAGAGAGTACCCACCCCAGAAATGGGTAGCCCTACGAAGTCGAGAGCATGATTTTTTGAATCTACGGGTTGAGCTACGTATATACCTAGAATTTGGTTGTAACATTTTTAAAAGTACGGCCCTGGCGAATTTTTGAAGTTTATTGCATAACTGAGAAAAAAATTATTTCCGGTGAACCGGTCCACTTTGGAACAAAATTTATTTGAAAAAAGTTTCTTAAAATTAAATTCTAGGGGGGGTTAGTTTGAAATTTTTTTTAATATTCTTACATTTTTAAAAATGGCGTCTTGGAGCAATTTTAAATTACAACAAATTTTTTCAAAAAAAACTTTTTTATTTATTACTATTAATTAACTAAATTTTGGGTGCATAGGTAAGTCGATGCGTAGATGCCAAAAATTGGGAAGCCAATTTTCTATCTCTACCCGTTTTTGGGTAGAGAGTACCCACCCCAGAAATGGGTAGCCCTACGAAGTCGAGAGCATGATTTTTTGAATCTACGGGTTGAGCTACGTATATACCTAGAATTTGGTTGTAACATTTTTAAAAGTACGGCCCTGGCGAATTTTTGAATTTTATTGCATTACTGAAAAAAAATTATTTCCGGTGAACCGGTCCACTTTGGAACAAAATTTATTTAAAAAGTTGCTCAAAATTAAATTCTAGGGGGGGTTAGTTTGAAAGTTTTTTTTAATATTCTTAAATTTTTAAAAATGGCTTCTTCGAGCAATTTTAAATTACAAATTTTTTCAAAAAAAACTTTTTTGTTTATTACTATTAATTAACCAAATTTTGGATACATAGGTAAGTCGATGCGTAGATGCCAAAAATCTGGAAACCAATTTTCTATCTCTACCCATTTTTTGGTAGAGAGTACCCACCCCAGAAATGGGTAGCCCGACGAAGTCGAGAGCATGATTTTTTTAATCTACGGGTTGAGCTACATATATACCTAGAATTTGGTTGTAACATTTTTAAAAGTACGGCCCTGGCGAATTTTTGAATTTTACTGCATGACAGAAAAAAATTGTTTCCGGTTAACCGGCCCACTTTGGAACAAAATTTATTTGAAAAAAGTATCTTAAAATTAAATTCTAGGGGGGATTAGTTTGAAACTTTTTTTAATATTCTTACATTTTTAAAAATGGCGTCTTGGAGCAATTTTAAATTACTACAAATTTTTTCAAAAAAAACTTTTTTGCTTATTGCTATTAAATCATCAAATTTTGGGTACATAGGTATGTCGATGCGTAGATACCAAAAATCTGGAAACCAATTTTCTATCTCTATCCATTTTTTGGTAGAGAGTACCCACCCCAGAAATGGGTAGCCCTACGAAGTCGAGAGCATAATTTTTTGAATCTACGGGTTGAGCTACGTATATACCTAGAATTTGGTTGTAACATTTTTAAAAGTACGGCCCTGGCGAATTTTTGAATTTTACTGCATGACAGAAAAAAATTGTTTCCGGTTAACCGGCCCACTTTGGAACAAAATTTATTTGAAAAAAGTATCTTAAAATTAAATTCTAGGGGGGATTAGTTTAAAACTTTTTTTAATATTCTTACATTTTTAAAAATGGCGTCCGAGCAATTTTAAATTACAACAAATTTTTTCAAAAAAAACTTTTTTGTTTATTACTATTAAATCATAAAATTTTGGGTACATAGGTAAGTCGATGCGTAGATGCCAAAAATCGGGAAGCCAATTTTCTATCTCTACCCGTTTTTGGGTAGAGAGTACCCACCCCAGAAATGGGTAGCCCTACGAAGTCGAGAGCATGATTTTTTGAATCTACGGGTTGATCTACGTATATACCTAGAATTTGGTTGTAACATTTTTAAAAGTACGGCCCTGGCGAATTTTTGAAGTTTATTGCATGACAGAAAAAAATTATTTCCGGTTAACCGGTCCACTTTGGAACAAAATTTATTTGAAAAAAGTTTTTCAATTTTAAATTCTAGGGGGGGTTAGCTTGTAACTTTTTTTAATATTCTTACATTTTTAAAAATGGCGTCCGAGCAATTTTAAATTACAACAAATTTTTTCAAAAAAAACTTTTTTGTTTATTACTATTAATTAACCAAATTTTGGGTACATATGTAAGTCAATGCGTAGATGCCAAAAATCGGGAAACCAATTTTCTATCTCTACCCATTTTTTGGTAGAGAGTACCCACCCCAGAAATGGGTAGCCCTACGAAGTCGAGAGCATGATTTTTTGAATCTACGGGTTGAGCTACGTATATAACTAGAATTTGGTTGTAACATTTTTAAAAGTACGGCCCTGGCGAATTTTTAAAGTTTATTGCATGACTGAGAAAAAAATTATTTCCGGTTAACCGGTCCACTTTGGAACAAAATTTATTTGAAAAAAGTTTCTCAAAATTAAGTTCTAGGGGGGGTTAGTTTGAAACTTTTTCTAATATTCTTACATTTTTAAAAATGGCGTCCGAGCAATTTTAAATTACAACAAATTTTTTCAAAAAAAACTTTTTTCTTTATTGCTATTAATTCATCAAATTTTGGGTACATAGGTAAGTCGATGCGTAGATGCCAAAAATCGGGAAGCCAATTTTCTATCTCTACCCGTTTTTGGGTAGAGAGTACCCACCCCAGAAATGGGTAGCCCTACGAAGTCGAGAGCATGATTTTTTGAATCTACGGGTTGAGCTACGTATATACCTAGAATTTGGTTGTAACATTTTTAAAAGTACGGCCCTGGCGAATTTTTGAAATTTATTGCATGACTGAGAAAAAATTATTTCCGGTGAACCGGTCCACTTTGGAACAAAATTTATTTGAAAAATGTTTCTCAAAATTAAATTCTAGGGGGGTTAGTTTGAAAGTTTTTTTAATAGTCTTAAATTTTTAAAAATGGCGTCTTCGAGCAATTTTAAATTACAACAAATTTTTTCGAAAAAAACTTTTTTGTTTATTACTATTAATTAACCAAATTTTAAGTACATAGGTGAGTCGATGCGTAGATGCCAAAAATCTGGAAACCAATTTTCTATCTCTACCCATTTTTTGGTAGAGAGTACCCACCCCAGAAATGGGTAGCCCTACGAAGTCGAGAGCATGATTTTTTTAATCTACGGGTTGAGCTACGTATATACCTAGAATTTGGTTGTAACATTTTTAAGAGTACGGCCCTGGCGAATTTTTGGAGTTTACTGCATGACTGAGAAAAAAATTATTTCCGGTTAACCGGCCCACTTTGGAACAAAATTTATTTGAAAAAAGTTTCTTAAAATTAAATTCTAGGGGGGGTTAGTTTGAAACTTTTTTTAATATTCTTACATTTTTAAAAATGGCGGCTTCGAGCAATTTTAAATTACAACAAATTTTTTCGAAAAAAACTTTATGTTTATTACTATTAATTAACCAAATTTTGGGTACGTAGGTGAGTCGATGCGTAGATGCCAAAAATCTGGAAACCAATTTTCTATCTCTACCCATTTTTTGGTAGAGAGTACCCACCCCAGAAATGGGTAGCCCTACGAAGTCGAGAGCATGATTTTTTGAATCTACGGGTTGAGCTACGTATATACCTAGAATTTGGTTGTAACATTTTTAAAAGTACGGCCCTGCCGAATTTTTGAAGTTTATTGCATTACTGAGAAAAAAATTATTTCCGGTTAACCGGCCCACTTTGGAACAAAATTTATTTGAAAAAAGTTTCTTAAAATTAAATTCTAGGGGGTGTTAGTTTGAAACTTTTTTTAATATTCTTACATTTTTAAAAATGGCGTCTAGGAGCAATTTTAATTTACAACAAATTTTTTCAAAAAAAACTTTTTTGTTTATTACTATTAATTAACTAAATTTTGGGTGCATAGGTAAGTCGATGCGTAGATGCCAAAAATCGGGAAGCCAATTTTCTATCTCTACCCGTTTTTGGGTAGAGTGTACCCACCCCAGAAATGGGTAGCCCTACGCAGTCGAGAGCATGATTTTTTGAATCTACGGGTTGAGCTACGTACATACCTAGAATTTGGTTGTAACATTTTTAAAAGTACGGCCCTGGCGAATTTTTGAAGTTTATTGCATGACAGAAAAAAATTATTTCCGGTGAACCGGTACACTTTGGAACAAAATTTATTTGAAAAATGTTTCTCAAAATTAAATTCTAGGGGGGGTTAGTTTGAAAGTTTTTTTAATATTCTTAAATTTTTAAAAATGACGTCTTCGAGCAATTTTAAAATACAACAAATTTTTTCAAAAAAAACTTTTTTGTTTATTACTATTAATTAACCAAATTTTGGGTACATAGGTATGTCAATGCGTAGATGCCAAAAATCGGGAAACCAATTTTCTATCTCTACCCATTTTTTGGTAGAGAGTACCCACCCCAGAAATGGGTAGCCCTACGAAGTCGAGAGCATGATTTTTTTAATCTACGGGTTGAGCTACGTATATACCTAGAATTTGGTTGTAACATTTTTAAAAGTACGGCCCTGGCGAATTTTTAAAGTTTATTGCATGACTGAGAAAAAAATTATTTCCGGTTAACCGGTCCACTTTGGAACAAAATTTATTTAAAAAAAGTTTCTCAAAATTAAGTTCTAGGGGGGGGTTAGTTTGAAACTTTTTTTAATATTCTTACATTTTTAAAAATGGCGTCCGAGCAATTTTAAATTACAACAAATTTTTTCAAAAAAAACTTTTTTGTTTCTTGCTATTAATTCATCAAATTTTGGGTACATAGGTAAGTCGATGCGTAGATGCCAAAAATCGGGAAGCCAATTTTCTATCTCTACCCGTTTTTGGGTAGAGAGTACCCACCCCAGAAATGGGTAGCCCTACGAAGTCGAGAGCATGATTTTTTGAATCTACGGGTTGAGCTACGTATATACCTAGAATTTGGTTGTAACATTTTTAAAAGTACGGCCCTGGCGAATTTTTGAAGTTTATTGCATAACTGAGAAAAAAATTATTTCCGGTGAACCGGTCCACTTTGGAACAAAATTTATTTGAAAAAAGTTTCTTAAAATTAAATTCTAGGGGGGGTTAGTTTGAAATTTTTTTTAATATTCTTACATTTTTAAAAATGGCGTCTTGGAGCAATTTTAAATTACAACAAATTTTTTCAAAAAAAACTTTTTTATTTATTACTATTAATTAACTAAATTTTGGGTGCATAGGTAAGTCGATGCGTAGATGCCAAAAATTGGGAAGCCAATTTTCTATCTCTACCCGTTTTTGGGTAGAGAGTACCCACCCCAGAAATGGGTAGCCCTACGAAGTCGAGAGCATGATTTTTTGAATCTACGGGTTGAGCTACGTATATACCTAGAATTTGGTTGTAACATTTTTAAAAGTACGGCCCTGGCGAATTTTTGAATTTTATTGCATTACTGAAAAAAAATTATTTCCGGTGAACCGGTCCACTTTGGAACAAAATTTATTTAAAAAGTTGCTCAAAATTAAATTCTAGGGGGGGTTAGTTTGAAAGTTTTTTTTAATATTCTTAAATTTTTAAAAATGGCTTCTTCGAGCAATTTTAAATTACAAATTTTTTCAAAAAAAACTTTTTTGTTTATTACTATTAATTAACCAAATTTTGGATACATAGGTAAGTCGATGCGTAGATGCCAAAAATCTGGAAACCAATTTTCTATCTCTACCCATTTTTTGGTAGAGAGTACCCACCCCAGAAATGGGTAGCCCGACGAAGTCGAGAGCATGATTTTTTTAATCTACGGGTTGAGCTACATATATACCTAGAATTTGGTTGTAACATTTTTAAAAGTACGGCCCTGGCGAATTTTTGAATTTTACTGCATGACAGAAAAAAATTGTTTCCGGTTAACCGGCCCACTTTGGAACAAAATTTATTTGAAAAAAGTATCTTAAAATTAAATTCTAGGGGGGATTAGTTTGAAACTTTTTTTAATATTCTTACATTTTTAAAAATGGCGTCTTGGAGCAATTTTAAATTACTACAAATTTTTTCAAAAAAAACTTTTTTGCTTATTGCTATTAAATCATCAAATTTTGGGTACATAGGTATGTCGATGCGTAGATACCAAAAATCTGGAAACCAATTTTCTATCTCTATCCATTTTTTGGTAGAGAGTACCCACCCCAGAAATGGGTAGCCCTACGAAGTCGAGAGCATAATTTTTTGAATCTACGGGTTGAGCTACGTATATACCTAGAATTTGGTTGTAACATTTTTAAAAGTACGGCCCTGGCGAATTTTTGAATTTTACTGCATGACAGAAAAAAATTGTTTCCGGTTAACCGGCCCACTTTGGAACAAAATTTATTTGAAAAAAGTATCTTAAAATTAAATTCTAGGGGGGATTAGTTTAAAACTTTTTTTAATATTCTTACATTTTTAAAAATGGCGTCCGAGCAATTTTAAATTACAACAAATTTTTTCAAAAAAAACTTTTTTGTTTATTACTATTAAATCATAAAATTTTGGGTACATAGGTAAGTCGATGCGTAGATGCCAAAAATCGGGAAGCCAATTTTCTATCTCTACCCGTTTTTGGGTAGAGAGTACCCACCCCAGAAATGGGTAGCCCTACGAAGTCGAGAGCATGATTTTTTGAATCTACGGGTTGATCTACGTATATACCTAGAATTTGGTTGTAACATTTTTAAAAGTACGGCCCTGGCGAATTTTTGAAGTTTATTGCATGACAGAAAAAAATTATTTCCGGTTAACCGGTCCACTTTGGAACAAAATTTATTTGAAAAAAGTTTTTCAATTTTAAATTCTAGGGGGGGTTAGCTTGTAACTTTTTTTAATATTCTTACATTTTTAAAAATGGCGTCCGAGCAATTTTAAATTACAACAAATTTTTTCAAAAAAAACTTTTTTGTTTATTACTATTAATTAACCAAATTTTGGGTACATATGTAAGTCAATGCGTAGATGCCAAAAATCGGGAAACCAATTTTCTATCTCTACCCATTTTTTGGTAGAGAGTACCCACCCCAGAAATGGGTAGCCCTACGAAGTCGAGAGCATGATTTTTTGAATCTACGGGTTGAGCTACGTATATAACTAGAATTTGGTTGTAACATTTTTAAAAGTACGGCCCTGGCGAATTTTTAAAGTTTATTGCATGACTGAGAAAAAAATTATTTCCGGTTAACCGGTCCACTTTGGAACAAAATTTATTTGAAAAAAGTTTCTCAAAATTAAGTTCTAGGGGGGGTTAGTTTGAAACTTTTTCTAATATTCTTACATTTTTAAAAATGGCGTCCGAGCAATTTTAAATTACAACAAATTTTTTCAAAAAAAACTTTTTTCTTTATTGCTATTAATTTTTCAAATTTTGGGTACATAGGTAAGTCGATGCGTAGATGCCAAAAATCTGGAAACCAATTTTCTATCTCTACCCATTTTATGGTAGAGAGTACCCACCCCAGAAATGGGTAGACCTACGAAGTCGAGAGCATGATTTTTTGAATCTACGGGTTGAGCTACGTATATACCTAGAATTTGGTTATAACATTTTTAAAAGTACGGCCCTGGCGAATTTTTGAAGTTTATTGCATGACTGAGAAAAAAATTATTTCCGGTGAACCGGTCCACATTGGAACAAAATTTATTTAAAAAATGTTTCTCAAAATTAAATTCTAGGGGGGGTTAGTTTGAAAGTTTTTTTAATATTCTTAAATTTTTAAAAATGGCGTCTTCGAGCAATTTTAAATTACAACAAATTTTTTCGAAAAAAACTTTTTTGTTTATTACTATTAATTAACCAAATTTTGGGTACATAGGTAAGTCGATGCGTAGATGCCAAAAATCGGGAAACCAATTTTCTATCTCTACCCGTTTTTGGGTAGAGAGTACCCACCCCAGAAATGGGTAGCCCTACGAAGTCGAGAGCATGATTTTTTGAATCTACGGGTTGAGCTACGTATATACCTAGAATTTGGTTGTAACATTTTTAAAAGTACGGCCCCGGCGAATTTTTGAAATTTATTGCATGACTGAGAAAAAAATTATTTCCGGTGAACCGGTCCACTTTGGAACAAAATTTATTTGAAAAAAGTTTCTCAAAATTAAGTTTTGGGGGGGTTAGTTTGAAACTTTTTCTAATATTCTTACATTTTTAAAAATGGCGTCCGAGCAATTTTAAATTACAACAAATTTTTTCAAAAAAAACTTTTTTCTTTATTGCTATTAATTTTTCAAATTTTGGGTACATAGGTAAGTCGATGCGTAGATGCCAAAAATCTGGAAACCAATTTTCTATCTCTACCCATTTTTTGGTAGAGAGCACCCACCCCAGAAATGGGTAGCCCTACGAAGTCGAGAGCATGATTTTTTGAATCTACGAGTTGAGCTACGTATATACCTAGAATTTGGTTGTAACATTTTTAAAAGTACGGCCCTGGCGAATTTTTGAAGTTTATTGCATGACTGAGAAAAAAATTATTCCCGGTTAACCGGTCCACTTTGGAACAAAATTTATTTGAAAAATGTTTCTCAAAATTAAATTCTAGGGGGGGTTAGTATGATAGTTTTTTTAATATTCTTAAATTTTAAAAAATGACGTCTTCGAGCAATTTTAAATTACAACAAATTTTTTCAAAAAAAACTTTTTTGTTTATTACTATTAATTAACTAAATTTTGGGTGCATAGGTAAGTCGATGCGTAGATGCCAAAAATCGGGAAGCCAATTTTCTATCTCTACCCGTTTTTGGGTAGAGAGTACCCACCCCAGAAATGGGTAGCCCTACGAAGTCGAGAGCATGATTTTTTGAATCTACGGGTTGAGCTACGTATATACCTAGAATTTGGTTGTAACATTTTTAAAAGTACGGCCCTGGCGAAATTTTGAATTTTATTGCATGACAGAAAAAAATTATTTCCGGTGAACCGGTCCACTTTGGAACAAAATTTATTTGAAAAAAGTATCTTAAAATTAAATTCTAGGGGGGGTTAGTTTGAAACTTTTTTTAATATTCTTACATTTTTAAAAATAACGTCTTCGAGCAATTTTAAATTACAAATTTTTTCAAAAAAAACTTTTTTGTTTATTTCTATTAATTAACCAAATTTTGGGTACATAGGTAAGTCGATGCGTAGATGCCAAAAATCTGGAAACCAATTTTCTATCTCTACCCATTTTTTGGTAGAGAGTACCTACCCCAGAAATGGGTAGCCCTACGAAGTCGAGAGCATGATTTTTTGAATCTACGAGTTGAGCTACGTATATACCTAGAATTTGGTTGTAACATTTTTAAAAGTACGGCCCTGGCGAATTTTTGAATTTTATTGCATTACTGAAAAAAAATTATTTCCGGTGAACCGGTCCACTTTGGAACAAAATTTATTTAAAAAGTTGCTCAAAATTAAATTCTAGGGGGGGTTAGTTTGAAAGTTTTTTTAATATTCTTAAATTTTTAAAAATGGCTTCTTCGAGCAATTTTAAATTACAAATTTTTTCAAAAAAAACTTTTTTGTTTATTACTATTAATTAACCAAATTTTGGATACATAGGTAAGTCGATGCGTAGATGCCAAAAATCTGGAAACCAATTTTCTATCTCTACCCATTTTTTGGTAGACAGTACCCACCCCAGAAATGGGTAGCCCGACGAAGTCGAGAGCATGATTTTTTGAATCTACGAGTTGAGCTACGTATATACCTAGAATTTGGTTGTAACATTTTTAAAAGTACGGCCCTGGCGAATTTTTGAAGTTTATTGCATTACTGAAAAAAAATTATTTCCGGTGAACCGGTCCACTTTGGAACAAAATTTATTTAAAAAGTTGCTCAAAATTAAATTCTAGGGGGGGTTAGTTTGAAAGTTTTTTTAATATTCTTAAATTTTTAAAAATGGCTTCTTCGAGCAATTTTAAATTACAAATTTTTTCAAAAAAAACTTTTTTGTTTATTACTATTAATTAACCAAATTTTGGATACATAGGTAAGTCGATGCGTAGATGCCAAAAATCTGGAAACCAATTTTCTATCTCTACCCAATTTTTGGTAGAGAGTACCCACCCCAGAAATGGGTAGCCCGACGAAGTCGAGAGCATGATTTTTTTAATCTACGTGTTGAGCTACGTATATACCTAGAATTTGGTTGTAACATTTTTAAAAGTACGGCCCTGGCGAATTTTTGAATTTTACTGCATGACAGAAAAAAATTGTTTCCGGTTAACCGGCCCACTTTGGAACAAAATTTATTTGAAAAATGTTTCTCAAAATTAAATTCTAGGGGGGGTTAGTATGAAAGTTTTTTTAATATTCTTAAATTTTTAAAAATGACGTCTTCGAGCAATTTTAAATTACAACAAATTTTTTCAAAAAAAACTTTTTTGTTTATTTCTATTAATTAACCAAATTTTGGGTACATAGGTAAGTCGATGCGTAGATGCCAATAATCTGGAAACCAATTTTCTATCTCTACCCATTTTTTGGTAGAGAGTACCTACCCCAGAAATGGGTAGCCCTACGAAGTCGAGAGCATGTTTTTTTGAATCTACGGGTTGAGCTACGTATATACCTAGAATTTGGTTGTAACATTTTTAAAAGTACGGCCCTGACGAATTTTTGAAGTTTATTGCATGACTGAGAAAAAAATTATTTCCGGTTAACCGGTCCACTTTGCTACAAAATTTATTTGAAAAAAGTTTCTCAAAATTAAGTTCTAGGGGGAGGTTAGTTTGAAACTTTTTTTAATATTCTTACATTTTTAAAAATGGCGTCCGAGCAATTTTAAATTACAACAAATTTTTTCAAAAAAAACTTTTTTGTTTATTGCTATTAATTCATCAAATTTTGGGTACATAGGTAAGTCGATGCGTAGATGCCAAAAATCTGGAAACCAATTTTCTATCTCTACCCATTTTTTGGTAGAGAGTACCCACCCCACAAATGGGTAGCCCTACGAAGTCGAGAGCATGATTTTTTGAATCTACGGGTTGAGCTACGTATATACCTAGAATTTGGTTGTAACATATTTAAAAGTACGGCCCTGCCGAATTTTTGAAGTTTATTGCATGACTGAGAAAAAAATTATTTCCGGTTAACCGGCCCACTTTGGAACAAAATTTATTTGAAAAAAGTATCTTAAAATTAAATTCTAGGGGGGATTAGTTTGAAACTTTTTTTAATATTCTTACATTTTTAAAAATGGCATCTTGGAGCAATTTTAAATTACAACAAATTTTTTCAAAAAAAACTTTTTTGTTTATTTCTATTAATTAACCAAATTTTGGGTACATAGGTAAGTCGATGCGTAGATGCCAAAAATCTGGAAACCAATTTTCTATCTCTACCCATTTTTTGGTAGAGAGTACCTACCCCAGAAATGGGTAGCCCTACGAAGTCGAGAGCATGATTTTTTGAATCTACGGGTTGAGCTACGTATATACCTAGAATTTGGTTGTAACATTTTTAAAAGTACGGCCCTGGCGAATTTTTGAAGTTTATTGCATGACTGAGAAAAAAATTATTTCCGGTTAACCGGTCCACTTTGCTACAAAATTTATTTGAAAAAAGTTTCTCAAAATTAAGTTCTAGGGGGGGGTTAGTTTGAAACTTTTTTTAATATTCTTACATTTTTAAAAATGGCGTCCGAACAATTTTAAATTACAACAAATTTTTTCAAAAAAAACTTTTTTGTTTATTGCTATTAATTCATCAAATTTTGGGTACATAGGTAAGTCGATGCGTAGATGCCAAAAATCTGGAAACCAATTTTCTATCTCTACCCATTTTTTGGTAGAGAGTACCCACCCCACAAATGGGTAGCCCTACGAAGTCGAGAGCATGATTTTTTGAATCTACGGGTTGAGCTACGTATATACCTAGAATTTGGTTGTAACATATTTAAAAGTACGGCCCTGCCGAATTTTTGAAGTTTATTGCATGACTGAGAAAAAAATTATTTCCGGTTAACCGGCCCACTTTGGAACAAAATTTATTTGAAAAAAGTTTCTTAAAATTAAATTCTAGGGGGGGTTAGTTTGAAATTTTTTTTAATATTCTTACATTTTTAAAAATGGCGTCTTGGAGCAATTTTAAATTACAACAAATTTTTTCAAAAAAAACTTTTTTGTTTATTACTATTAATTAACTAAATTTTGGGTGCATAGGTAAGTCGATGCGTAGATGCCAAAAATTGGGAAGCCAATTTTCTATCTCTACCCGTTTTTGGGTAGAGAGTACCCACCCCAGAAATGGGTAGCCCTACGAAGTCGAGAGCATGATTTTTTGAATCTACGGGTTGAGCTACGTATATACCTAGAATTTGGTTGTAACATTTTTAAAAGTACGGCCCTGGCGAATTTTTGAATTTTATTGCATTACTGAGAAAAAAATTATTTCCGGTGAACCGGTCCACTTTGGAACAAAATTTATTTGAAAAAAGTTTCTCAAAATTAAATTCTAGTGGGGGTTAGTTTGAAAGTTTTTTTAATATACTTAAATTTTTAAAAATGGCTTCTTCGAGCAATTTTAAATTACAAATTTTTTCAAAAAAAACTCTTTTGTTTATTACTATTAATTAACCAAATTTTGGATACATAGGTATGTCGATGCGTAGATGCCAAAAATCTGGAAACCAATTTTCTATCTCTACCCATTTTTTGGTAGAGAGTACCCACCCCAGAAATGGGTAGCCCGACGAAGTCGAGAGCATGATTTTTTTAATCTACGGGTTGAGCTACGTATATAACTAGAATTTGGTTGTAACATTTTTAAAAGTACGGCCCTGGCGAATTTTTGAATTTTACTGCATGACTGAGAAAAAAATTGTTTCCGGTTAACCGGCCCACTTTGGAACAAAATTTATTTGAAAAAAGTATCTTAAAATTAAATTCTAGGGGCGATTAGTTTGAAACTTTTTTTAATATTCTTACATTTTTAAAAATGGAGTCCAAACAATTTTAAATTACAAATTTTTTCAAAAAAAACTTTTTTGTTTATTGCTATTAATTCATCAAATTTTGGGTACATAGGTAAGTCGATGCGTAGATGCCAAAAATCTGGAAACCAATTTTCTATCTCTACCCATTTTTTGGTAGAGAGTACCCACCCCAGAAATGGGTAGCCCTACGAAGTCGAGAGCATGATTTTTTTAATCTACGGGTTGAGCTACGTATATTCCTAGAATTTGGTTGTAACATTTTTAAAAGTACGGCCCTGGCGAATTTTTTAAGTTTATTGCATGACTAAGAAAAAAATTATTTCCGGTTAACCGGTCCACTTTGGAACAAAATTTATTTGAAAAAAGTTTCTCAAAATTAAATTCTAGGGGGGGTTAGTTTAAAACTTTTTTCAATATTCTTACATTTTTAAAAATGGCGTCTTCGAGCAATTTTAAATTACAAATTTTTTCAAAAAAAATTTTTTGTTTATTACTATTAATTAACTAAATTTTGGGTGCATAGGTAAGTCGATGCGTAGATGCCAAAAATCGGGAAGCCAATTTTCTATCTCTACCCGTTTTTGGGTAAGGAGTACCCGCCCCAGAAATGGGTAGACCTAAGAAGTCGAGACCATGATTTTTTGAATCTACGGGTTGAGCTACGTATATACCTAGAATTTGGTTGTAATATTTGTAAAAGTACGGCCCTGGCGAATTTTTGAAGTTTATTGCATGACAGAAAAAAAAAATTTCCGGTTAACCAGTCCACTTTGGAACAATACAAACAATATATAACTATGCAATCCAAACAAAATATAATTATGCAATCCGCAAAATTTAGAAGTATTTTCGGTGACAGTCAAAAATATGATTAATTATTTTATTGGCCGCAACACTTATAAGTTCCACTAGGTTGCAAACATTTTTATTATTCCACAAATTAATTTTATTGTGAAACTATTGCAATACTAATAAAAATATTTAAATTTAAAATAACTTTCGTCAATCATTGGAAAATGAATGGATAAAGAAAATATACAATATAATATATAATTATGCAATCCGCAAAATTTAGAAGTATTTTCGGTGACAGTCAAAAATATGATTAATTATTTTATTGGCCGCAACACTTATAAGTTCCACTAGGCCGCAAACATTTTTATTATTCCACAAATTAATTTTATTGTGAAACTATTGCAATACTAATAAAAATATTTAAATTTAAAATAACTTTCGTCAATCATTGGAAAATGAATGGATAAAGAAAATATACAATATAATATATAATTATGCAATCCGCAAAATTTAGAAGTATTTTCGGTGACAGTCAAAAATATGATTAATTATTTTATTGGCCGCAACACTTATAAGTTCCACTAGGTCGCAAACATTTTTATTATTCCACAAATTAATTTTATTGTGAAACTATTGCAATACTAATAAAAATATTTAAATTTAAAATAACTTTCGTCAATCATTGGAAAATGAAGGGATAAAGAAAATATACAATATAATATATAATTATGCAATCCGCAAAATTTAGAAGTATTTTCGGTGACAGTCAAAAATATGATTAATTATTTTATTGGCCGCAACACTTATAAGTTCCACTAGGTCGCAAACATTTTTATTATTCCACAAATTAATTTTATTGTGAAACTATTGCAATACCAATAAAAATATTTAAATTTAAAATAACTTTCGTCAATCATTGGAAAATGAATGGATAAAGAAAATATACAATATAATATATAATTATGCAATCCGCAAAATTTAGAAGTATTATCGGTGACAGTCGAAAATATGATTAATTATTTTATTGGCCGAAACACTTATAAGTTCCACTAGGTCACAAACATTTTTATTCTTCCACAAATTAATTTTATTGTGAAACTATTGCAATACTAATAAAAATATTTAAATTTAAAATAACTTTCGTCAATCATTGGAAAATGAATGGATAAAGAAAATATACAATATAATATATAATTATGCAATCCGCAAAATTTAGTAGTATTTTCGGTGACAGTCAAAAATATGATTAATTATTTTATTGGCCGCAACACTTATAAGTTCCACTAGGTTGCAAACATTTTTATTATTCCACAAATTAATTTTATTGTGAAACTATTGCAATACTAATAAAAATATTTAAATTTAAAATAACTTTCGTCAATCATGGGAAAATGAATAGATAAAGAAAATATACAATATAATATATAATTATGCAATCCGCAAAATTTAGAAGTATTTTCGGTGACAGTCAAAAATATGATTAATTATTTTATAGGCCGCAACACTTATAAGTTCCACTAGGTCGCAAACATTTTTATTATTCCACAAATTAATTTTATTGTGAAACTATTGCAATACTAATAAAAATATTTAAATTTAAAATAACTTTCGTCAATCATGGGAAAATGAATGGATAAAGAAAATATGCAATATAATATATAATTATGCAATCCGCAAAATTTAGAAGTATTTTCGGTGACAGTCAAAAATATGATTAATTATTTTATAGGCCGCATCACTTATAAGTTCCACTAGGTCGCAAACATTTTTATTATTCCACAAATTAATTTTATTGTGAAACTATTGCAATACCAATAAAAATATTTAAATTTAAAATAACTTTCGTCAATCATTGGAAAATGAATGGATAAAGAAAATATACAATATAATATATAATTATGCAATCCGCAAAATTTAGAAGTATTTTCGGTGACAGTCAAAAATATGATTAATTATTTTATTGGCCGCAACACTTATAAGTTCCACTAGGTCACAAACATTTTTATTATTCCACAAATTAATTTTATTGTGAAACTATTGCAATACTAATAAAAATATTTAAATTTAAAATAACTTTCGTCAATCATTGGAAAATGAATGAATAAAGAAAATATACAATATAATATATAATTATGCAATCCGCAAAATTTAGAAGTATTTTCGGTGACAGTCAAAAATATGATTAATTATTTTATTGGCCGCAACACTTATAAGTTCCACTAGGTCGCAAACATTTTTATTATTCCACAAATTAATTTTATTGTGAAACTATTGCAATACTAATAAAAATATTTAAATTTAAAATAACTTTCGTCAATCATTGGAAAATAAATGGATAAGGAAAATATACAATATAATATATAATTATGCAATCCGCAAAATTTAGAAGTATTATCGGTGACAGTCAAAAATATGATTAATTATTTTATTGGCCGAAACACTTATAAGTTCCACTAGGTCGCAAACATTTTTATTATTCCACAAATTAATTTTATTGTGAAACTATTGCAATACTAATAAAAATATTTAAATTTAAAATAACTTTCGTCAATCATTGGAAAATGAATGGATAAAGAAAATATACAATATAATATATAATTATGCAATCCGCAAAATTTAGTAGTATTTTCGGTGACAGTCAAAAATATGATTAATTATTTTATTGGCCGCAACACTTATAAGTTCCACTAGGTTGCAAACATTTTTATTATTCCACAAATTAATTTTATTGTGAAACTATTGCAATACTAATAAAAATATTTAAATTTAAAATCACTTTCGTCAATCATTGGAAAATGAATGGATAAAGAAAATATACAATATAATATATAATTATGCAATCAGCAAAATTTAGAAGTATTTTCGGTGACGGTCAAAAATATGATTAATTATTTTATAGGCCGCAACACTTATAAGTTCCACTAGGTCGCAAACATTTTTATTATTCCACTAATCAATTTTATTGTGAAACTATTGCAATACTAATAAAAATATTTAAATTTAAAATAACTTTCGTCAATCATGGGAAAATGAATGGATAAAGAAAATATACAATATAATATATAATTATGCAATCCGCAAAATTTAGAAGTATTTTCGGTGACAGTCAAAAATATGATTAATTATTTAATAGGCCGCAACACTTATAAGTTCCACTAGGTCGCAAACATTTTTATTATTCCACAAATTAATTTTATTGTGAAACTATTGCAATACTAATAAAAATATTTAAATTTAAAATAACTTTCGTCAATCATTGGAAAATGAATGGATAAAGAAAATATACAATATAATATATAATTATGCAATCCGCAAAATTTAGAAGTATTTTCGGTGACAGTCAAAAATATGATTAATTATTTTATTGGCCGCAACACTTATAAGTTCCACTAGGTTGCAAACATTTTTATTATTCCACAAATTAATTTTATTGTGAAACTATTGCAATACTAATAAAAATATTTAAATTTAAAATAACTTTCGTCAATCATTGGAAAATGAATGGATAAAGAAAATATACAATATAATATATAATTATGCAATGCGCAAAATTTAGAAGTATTTTCGGTGACAGTCAAAAATATGATTAATTATTTTATTGGCCGCAACACTTATAAGTTCCACTAGGTCGCAAACATTTTTATTATTCCACAAATTAATTTTATTGTGAAACTATTGCAATACTAATAAAAATATTTAAATTTAAAATAACTTTCGTCAATCATGGGAAAATGAATGGATAAAGAAAATATACAATATAATATATAATTATGCAATCCGCAAAATTTAGTAGTATTTTCGGTGACAGTCAAAAATATGATTAATTATTTTATTGGCCGCAACACTTATAAGTTCCACTAGGTTGTAAACGTTTTTATTATTCCACAAATTAATTTTATTGTGAAACTATTGCAATACTAATAAAAATATTTAAATTTAAAATAACTTTCGTCAATCATTGGAAAATGAATGGATAAAGAAAATATACAATATAACATATAATTATGCAATCCGCAAAATTTAGAAGTATTTTCGGTGACAGTCAAAAATATGATTAATTATTTTATAGGCCGCAACACTTATAAGTTCCACTAGGTCGCAAACATTTTTATTATTCCACAAATTAATTTTATTGTGAAACTATTGCAATACTAATAAAAATATTTAAATTTAAAATAACTTTCGTCAATCATTGGAAAATGAATGGATAAAGAAAATATACAATATAATATATAATTATGCAATCCGCAAAATTTAGAAGTATTTTCGGTGACAGTCAAAAATATGATTAATTATTTTATTGGCCGCAACACTTATAAGTTCCACTAGGCCGCAAACATTTTTATTATTCCACAAATTAATTTTATTGTGAAACTATTGCAATACTAATAAAAATATTTAAATTTAAAATAACTTTCGTCAATCATTGGAAAATGAATGGATAAAGAAAATATACAATATAATATATAATTATGCAATGCGCAAAATTTAGAAGTATTATCGGTGACAGTCAAAAATATGATTAATTATTTTATTGGCCGCAACACTTATAAGTTCCACTAGGTCGCAAACATTTTTATTATTCCACAAATTAATTTTATTGTGAAACTATTGCAATACTAATAAAAATATTTAAATTTAAAATAACTTTCGTCAGTCATTGGAAAATGAATGGATAAAGAAAATATACAATATAATATATAATTATGCAATCCGCAAAATTTAGAAGTATTTTCGGTGACAGTCAAAAATATGATTAATTATTTTATAGGCCGCAACACTTATAAGTTCCACTAGGTCGCAAACATTTTTATTATTCCATAAATTAATTTTATTGTGAAACTATTGCAATACTAATAAAAATATTTAAATTTAAAATAACTTTCGTCAATCATTGGAAAATGAATGGATAAAGAAAATATACAATATAATATATAATTATGCAATCCGCAAAATTTAGAAGTATTTTCGGTGACAGTCAAAAATATGATTAATTATTTTATTGGCCGCAACACTTAAAGTTCCACTAGGCCGCAAACATTTTTATTATTCCACAAATTAATTTTATTGTGAAACTATTGCAATACTAATAAAAATATTTAAATTTAAAATAACTTTCGTCAATCATGGGAAAATGAATGGATAAAGAAAATATACAATATAATATATAATTATGCAATCCGCAAAATTTAGTAGTATTTTCGGTGACAGTCAAAAATATGATTAATTATTTTATTGGCCGCAACACTTATAAGTTCCACTAGGTTGTAAACGTTTTTATTATTCCACAAATTAATTTTATTGTGAAACTATTGCAATACTAATAAAAATATTTAAATTTAAAATAACTTTCGTCAATCATTGGAAAATGAATGGATAAAGAAAATATACAATATAACATATAATTATGCAATCCGCAAAATTTAGAAGTATTTTCGGTGACAGTCAAAAATATGATTAATTATTTTATAGGCCGCAACACTTATAAGTTCCACTAGGTCGCAAACATTTTTATTATTCCACAAATTAATTTTATTGTGAAACTATTGCAATACTAATAAAAATATTTAAATTTAAAATAACTTTCGTCAATCATTGGAAAATGAATGGATAAAGAAAATATACAATATAATATATAATTATGCAATCCGCAAAATTTAGAAGTATTTTCGGTGACAGTCAAAAATATGATTAATTATTTTATTGGCCGCAACACTTATAAGTTCCACTAGGCCGCAAACATTTTTATTATTCCACAAATTAATTTTATTGTGAAACTATTGCAATACTAATAAAAATATTTAAATTTAAAATAACTTTCGTCAATCATTGGAAAATGAATGGATAAAGAAAATATACAATATAATATATAATTATGCAATGCGCAAAATTTAGAAGTATTATCGGTGACAGTCAAAAATATGATTAATTATTTTATTGGCCGCAACACTTATAAGTTCCACTAGGTCGCAAACATTTTTATTATTCCACAAATTAATTTTATTGTGAAACTATTGCAATACTAATAAAAATATTTAAATTTAAAATAACTTTCGTCAATCATTGGAAAATGAATGGATAAAGAAAATATACAATATAATATATAATTATGCAATCCGCAAAATTTAGAAGTATTTTCGGTGACAGTCAAAAATATGATTAATTATTTTATTGGCCGCAACACTTATAAGTTCCACTAGGTCGCAAACATTTTTATTATTCCACAAATTAATTTTATTGTGAAACTATTGCAATACTAATAAAAATATTTAAATTTAAAATAACTTTCGTCAATCATTGGAAAATGAATGGATAAAGAAAATATACAATATAATATATAATTATGCAATCCGCAAAATTTAGAAGTATTTTCGGTGACAGTCAAAAATATGATTAATTATTTTATTGGCCGCAACACTTAAAGTTCCACTAGGCCGCAAACATTTTTATTATTCCACAAATTAATTTTATTGTGAAACTATTGCAATACTAATAAAAATATTTAAATTTAAAATAACTTTCGTCAATCATTGGAAAATGAATGGATAAAAAAAAATATACAATATAATATATAATTATGCAATCCGCAAAATTTAGAAGTATTATCGGTGACAGTCAAAAATATGATTAATTATTTTATTGGCCGCAACACTTATAAGTTCCACTAGGTCGCAAACATTTTTATTATTCCACAAATTAATTTTATTGTGAAACTATTGCAATACTAATAAAAATATTTAAATTTAAAATATCTTTCGCCAATCATTGGAAAATGAATGGATAAAGAAAATATACAATATAATATATAATTATGCAATCCGCAAAATTTAGAAGTATTTTCGGTGACAGTCAAAAATATGATTAATTATTTTATTGGCCGCTACACTTATAAGTTCCACTAGGTCGCAAACATTTTTATTATTCCACAAATTAATTTTATTGTGAAACTATTGCAATACTAATAAAAATATTTAAATTTTAAATAACTTTCGTCAATCATTGGAAAATGAATGGATAAAGAAAATATACAATATAATATATAATTATGCAATCCGCAAAATTTAGAAGTATTTTCGGTGACAGTCAAAAATATGATTAATTATTTTATAGGCCGCAACACTTATAAGTTCCACTAGGTCGCAAACATTTTTATTATTCCACAAATTAATTTTATTGTGAAACTATTGCAATACTAATAAAAATATTTAAATTTAAAATAACTTTCGTCAATCATGGGAAAATGAATGGATAAAGAAAATAAACCATATAATATATAATTATGCAATCCGCAAAATTTAGAAGTATTTTCGGTGACAGTCATAAATATTATTAATTGTTTTATTGCCCGCAAAACTTATAAGTTCCACTAGGTCGCAAACATTTTTATTGTTATCTAAACTAATTTTTTAATCAATTGAACTGCCTATGCCTATTGATTTTACCACGCAATAGAATTTTCATCATTTTATATTGATTTCAAAAAATTTTTTTTTTATTTTTGAAAACATCTATGTATTTGTTTATAGGTACAATATTAATATTATTAATTTTGTACCGCAGTTTTATTTTTACTGTGCATAATTGCACCGCAAACCGTAATTTTACAGCAATATTGGCCAAAATTATTTTAAGTATTTTTTGGAAAAATATTTTTAAATGCGCAATATTGTTTTTGTATCGCCGTTTATTTTTTACTGTGCAAAATTGCACCGCATTTTTACCGTAATATTGGGTAGTTAACTAAAGATATCTTATAGAGGCCGATACATATAAATAAATAAATAAAACCATAACACCTGAAATCCTCGAAAGATTATCTATAATTTCTTATAAATTATAGATATTATCTATCTTAAGAGGCCAACATATAAATAATACAATAACACCTGAAATCCTCCAAAGGTCGTCTGTTATCTATATTTTCTAATTATACAATTATTATAGACACCTTAAGAAGCTAACATATAAATAAAACAATAACACCTGAAATCCTCCAAAGGTCGTCTGTTATCTTTATTTTCAAATTTTATAATTATTACAGACTCCTTCACAGGCTAACATATAAATAAAACAATAACACCTGAAATCCTCCTAAGGTGGTCTGTTATCTATAAAATCTAATTATAGAATTATAAACACCTTAAGAGGCCGACATATCTATAAACAACACCTGAAATCCTCTAAAGATACCTAACTATTTTTTCTAGGGTCCTCCATTATTTATGTTTTACAATACTTAATCTAATTTGTAAGCGATCTATATTTCTAGAAAGTCAATTGTTATTCGTCAAGTCGTACCAATTATTTTAATATTGTATGACGTAGATGTTAGCTCATTTTGTGAAGTTTCGATTGCCTCTGATACCTTTGTCATTCAACATTTCCTTCACTTTCATAATAACGCACGTTGTTTTTATCTGACGCAGCATCATCAATGCAAACAAAAATTATTTAGTTTACTTTTAATTATTAAAACTACTAACTTTTTTAAAGTTTGATACCATACAGTGCCTAGTAATGTTATAAGGTTTTAACGTCTGTTTTTAATATAACTGACGCATGTTTAAATTATTACCTCTATTCTGAACATATTTGTTTAGAATTTGCCTATTACAGTCCCTATGTACTATCATGCCGTGTTAAAGTCTATTTTTAATATAAATGACCAATGTTCTAATTCTAGGTTCGACAGATCTAAGCAGATGTCAAAAATGTATGTTTTATAATTACAGGACACAGAAAAAAAAAATGTAATAGCACAGAAATATCGGTATAATGCGTTTTCGTGTTTAGATACCTTATATTTATAACATAAAGGCTTGTTTATGATTGATTTAATTTATAAATTTAGATTTAGTGCACTGGTTCATAATGAATTTAGATTTATAAATTAATTTATTCAAATAAATAATATTCTCCAGTGATTTGGTTCTCTTGTCATACTAATTACTGCACAATTCTACATCAAAAATGAATTCCATGCCTAATTTATTGAATATCCATTATGAATTGCATATACTACATAAATTATCTACAATTTTTTCACGTATTTTTAATGCTTTCAACAACTGTCACATCATTTTGTTTATTTAGTTACATGTTGCTAAGAATTTGAAAGAAAATTATTCTGATTGGTGAAATTTAAAAATAAAATTTCAAATATAAACTTTTGTAAATCTAAATTTATAAATTAAATCCATCATAAACAAGCCCTAAGTTATGTCTATAGTAATGTGACATTGGTTGATATTGAAAGTGTTTTTTTTTCAACGGTCAACAGGCAAAGTTGACATGTGCAATAATAGCAAATAAATATCATTTTTCGACTTACAACTTAGGTCTGCCGGGACTAAAATTATCTATGTATGGTGGAGGACCCCATTTATTATTTAATAGTTAATAATGTTACTAATTCAAATGAAAAACTAAAGCCGCATACATTCTGTTCGCGAGCAGTTCGAGAACTATACATGGAACAGTTCGCGAGCTCAGCGTGAACACCAGATATTTGAATTATGAAGTCATGTTCGCCGTGTAGTTCGGAAAAAGTTCGCGTTTGGATTTAGCAAAGAAAAAAAAATATATCAATGTCAACAAGTGATACATTGTGTTCAAAAAAATCCTAATTCGGAGTAAGCTATGAACAATTTAAAAATATTTAATTAAATGTCAATTTGACACAAGATATTGTCAAAAATATTATCTAAAGAAATCAAAGCTTTTCTTCTTGAATCGTTATTTTAGAAATAGAAATAAATTAGAAAACGGTGAATGGCAATAATCTGTATCCATCTTTATTATCTTTTCCCTTTAAAATTACATTTCACGATCAATTATGACAACTTGACTTTTGAATTGAACAATGATCAGACATATGTTTCTGTTCATGGTTTACTCCATATTAGGTTTTTTTCTGAACGTACTGTATTATAATAAAAGTATGGTAGCGGATAGTTTATTTAATATTGAGTCCTTTTTCATAATTACGATCGTTTGTATACCACAAATTTGGAAGTAAACGATAGTGCTCTATTAAATTTATCATATTATCTTTGCTTCACTTCTTTGTGGTAATGGCACTGAACACAAAACCGAACTTCAACGTCTACTCTGAAAATGCTGTACGCTACGAGCTCGCGAAAAGTTTGTAGCGAACTTCATCCGAACACACGAACCAAACTCGAGATATTCGCGATCTCTAAAAGCTCTAATCCATATTAATTAGCCTAGTCGCTAAAATTTTATTTTATTTAACGCATATATAATACAAATAATAACTAACGTAATCATCAATATTATTTTTAATATAGATGTTCTTGTGCTACATAGCAAGATAATATTTTCTGAAATATTTTGTTGTTTTTATGTCAAACGAAATAATTCATAGCTTTACTAACAATACAAGAAAAACAAATAAAGTTTGAATGTCATTTATTTGTCAGAGTTTAGAAATAAGACACCATAAAAAACTGAGACAATTTTTATGAATAATCAGCGAATTATCCAATTTTGATAAATATTAGAAATTTACTAATAAATATGAGTTATTATTATACTGTTAAATATTTATGTTCAGCTAGAAATATAATTTAAAGTTACGTTATAATGTGGAAATATCTTTACTTTAAATAAAAACTTTCTCCATTATTATTAGAAATAATACTATTTAAGTAACATTAAATGAATTTAACAAATAGGCCAACTAATATGGATTACGGCTCGTATACTTTATTTCATGTAAGAAAATATTGTTGGTCTAGATCTTTAGATAGGTATAAAAATTTAGCATTTTGATTGGTCGATTTAGTTCACAAAAGCGAAAAAATAAAATTGGATAGAATTAAGTGATATTTAACTATGTTTTGATGATGTAATTTATAATATTCAGTACTCGTACATTTTACAGATAAATATAATTTTATTATTGACAAAGTTTGGTTTCACGAATTTAAATTATTTATTTAATGAATGTCACTCGTTCGCTAACAGTCTGCAAACAGCTCGCTAACGTGCGTACACGGCTTTATACGTTGACCAGTCAATATTTTAATTAAATATTTGTTAACTACCCAATATTATTTATCGCGAACCGATTTTGCCTGTATTTTAGGCGTAGACTTCGAAAACCGTGCCATTATTTTAATTTACTAGTATTTTGTGATTGTGTTGTGTTTATTGTATAGTGTCGTTACATAGAGATATAGCAATTATTAGTAATTAGCAATACACATACTTATAACTAGAATAAATGTTAGACTCATTTTATAATGTTATTTTTTTTATACAATAAATATTTCATTTGGGGGGGGGGGGGCTGTGGGGGGTCGGGGGGCTGATTGATGGATGCGTCCTGTAAAATAAAAAAAATATTGTATTATGTTATTTTAGGAAGAAATATATTAATTTTTACCTTCAAAGTTTGGACGTAAGCTGATATTTTCCTCATATATATTTAGTATTCGAATGGTTCTTCTGTTTTTTAACTAAAAATAAAAAAATATTTTAATATTTTTTAATATTTTTGTATTTAAATTTAACATACTTTTTCATTGTTCCTTAAGGGTGTTTTCTCAATGACATAGTGGTTTGGGGTGGGTCTAATGAAGTCTTCGGTCCATCTTGAATTCATACGGGGGGGAGGGGGTAGTGTGGGGGGGCTTCTGATTGATGGATGCTTTCTGTAAAAAAAAAATTATTGTATTATATTATTTTGGAAGGAAATATATTATTTTATATCTTCAAAGTTTGGACGTAAGCTGATATTTTCCTCATATATTTTCAGTATTCGAGTGGTTCTTCTATTTTCTAACTGTAAATAAAAATATTTTATTTTTTATACTTTTTTTGTATTTAAATTTGGCATACCTTTCCATTTATCCTTTACGGGGTGTTTTCTCAATGCCGAGTGGTTTGGGGTGGGTCTAAGAGGTCTTCGGTCCATCTTGAATTCATTCTGAAAATAAACACAATTTGTGTGTGTGTGTGTGTGTATGTGTGTGTTTGTTTGTTTATTTATTTATTTTTCTCTACCAAATATTAATTTTTCAATTATATAATGAATACACAGGACTTGAGTCTACTTTTTATGATAGAAAAAGTTCCGTAACTGGATATATTGATGAGAACCCGAAAATTTAAATAAAATTTTGTGATTGCAATCCAGAAATTTTTATTACATCATCTATCTTTTACTTTTATTTAAAGTCGTTTATACTCTTAAAAAAAATTTTTTTTTTTTTTTTTGCAATATAATGGCACAATTTTCAAAGTCTATTCTATTCATAAATTTGCCTCACGTTAGGAGGACTTTAAGGTTGCGTGACGTTAGCACGACTTCTAGGCGACAACTTATGATGAGCTGAAACTAATAAATGGGCCACCCCATAGAAACCAGCATCTAGGGGTGGCAAGGCGCAAAACACATACATAAATATAAATATAGTGCCGGGCCCGTACCCGTAAACGCGCAGCTTAAAACTAAATAAAGGGCCCAACAATTAATTGTCAGGCACGCAACCCCTTACAGGTTATGTTACGTAAGGGTGGTAAGGGTATATTTAGATAAATTACAAGCAAAAATGACCATATATTGATTTTACAATTCAATCAGGCCCAACAATTAATTGTCAAGCATGCAACCCCTAACCTAGATTATATTAGGTAAGGGTATATTTAGATAAATTACAAGCTAAAATGTCTATATATTCATTTTACAATTCAATCATTTTGAAAGAGCCTATAACATATTATATTTTTCCGCAATTATAAACTATGTACCTAATAATTCTGTTTGTATCATATTTACCCCTTTCGAATTGAATCCTATAAATGTTAAATTTATTTTATTCCTAAAATTCCGCACCTAGACTCCCTAATATATTTGTATTATTATATTCACTCCTTCGGGAATCGAACCCAATAGAAGTAAATTTATTTCATTCCTGATTTCTTGAAAACCGCGAGAACAAAAAGCAAATAATTCCGAATCATTCTATATTACCACCGACGTAAAGTCGTACCCTAGTGTCAGAATAAATTAATATCCTGGCTCCAGGGCGGTAATAGAAGAGACCGCACAGACCCCGGGGTCTTTATTGCCTGCCGACGACCGAACGTACACCGCGGAATCGAATAACTAACTTAAAACTAAGGCGCAACTAATTTGCAGGGCTTTGTCCCTAAACACTTATTCTACGGTACGGGTACGGGTGCACTTCAAAGACAACAATATAAAAAAATGGGTGCCCCTTGTTTACATCCTGGATAATTTTAGGGGCGCATCTGTTTTTGAGCCGTTAATTTGCCATAGTGATTAACTTATTATTATTTATTGTATGATATCCAACATAAAATATGCTTGAAATTTAAAAAGTGTAATGTAAACGTAAGTTAAATATAAACTTATGTATTTCGTAAGTTGGCCTGACAAGTGACTGATTTACCGACAGTGTCAGGTTGTCAAATAATACACATTTTACTGCATTTTGACAGCCGAATTCACGATTATTCCCTCCGTTAATTAATAGTTAACTGATTCGTAAATAATCAACGTTTGTTTAAATTCACCAACTTGATTTCTGTATGAAGTAATCATGATAAACAGATTCAAAGTTTTGTTTTGGTTTTTGACAAATATAACTGACAATTTTATTTGTGGTAATTGTACTTTCCGTTAATAAGTATTAATATGTAAGTTAATTTATTTGTACAATATATTTTATAATTTTCCTATAATAATATATTTTTATTTTGATATAGGTACAAATTACACTGATTCCAATAAGTTTCCCGTAAGATTCCAATAAGGGAGTGCTTTTAAATATAGTAAAAATGAATTGATTTTGATTAGCGTTGATATGTGGGTCAACTTACGAACAAGGAATGGTGAATTCGGCCGTGAATGTTCTTTGTCAATAAATCCGTATCATCGTGAGTATTATTTACAAATATAAAACAATAACAAAACCTATACTAATTTGATTTGACAAGTTATGTGAAACAATATGAAATGTTAGCTGTTAAATACACGACAATCAAAATATAAATGATTTTAACGTTTATTAAAACAGTTACCTTCATTTATTTATTAATATTTGGGAAAAATATTGCAATAAAACTAATAATTTTGATACTAATATAAATTATTTATTGTTCGACGTCCAATATAAAATTTATTTTAAATTTAAAAAGTTAAACAATAATGAGTCAATATCAAATGTTTCAAGGCTAATAGAGAAATATTTCAATTAAAAATTATTAAATTGTTTGACGACAAAAAATGTCTTAAACATTTTTAATCACTTTAGCCAGATAACGGCTCTTTGAAAGAGGGTATGAGTAATTAATTATCCAAAATATAACAAGGTTTTGCCTTCCAACGTGTGTGAGATATATACCATAATTATTAAACAACAATACTACTAACATAAAAAAATTGAATTGTTGACTTATTTATTAACAAAGCACCGAATTAATTGTTTAAAAACTCTACAAAAATAATATTAATTCCATTTTTTATCAAATAAAATAAAGAATATTTATTTAGAGGTCGTCGGTACTTTGCTATTTATGTAAGACATCCAACTATTAAAATAATAATTGATATTTAATTAAACAAATAGGTATATATAATCACCGTAAAAATTCCAATCATCGTACGATTGTTGTTCATAATATTCAAGGAAAAAACTTTAAAATTTACTTGTATTTGTACGATAGGAAATTTTTACAACCATTCAAAAATTCTTAATCTAATTAAATCTAGCTTAACTGAAATTAAGAAAGAAAAATTATGAATCCTAGGGCTGCTGTGGTCGCGGGGCGTTTTCAGCTTGGCTCATTAGGGCTTCGGGCTCTGCGGGGCCGGCTAACCTAAATTGCCCTACCACTGAAAGACTAAGAAAATAACTTAAAACTAGCTGAAAGAGAGCTGAAAGAAAAGGTTAGCTGTGAAATAAATTTTAATTAGGCTGAAAACATGGATTAGTAAATTTCTAAAACTAATAGCTAACCATTGGGAGAGAAAATTTACATTTTAGTAAATGTGTTGAAAGGCAAATGGCTAAAAAAATATTTCCTACCTTTTCACCCATTGAAAAGAAGCCGCAAACTGCCCCAACTGCTGTGGAAATCTGCCCGGAATGGATGGACCCATCACACGGAACTTAGTTCAACAATTGTCACACGTTACACACTTCAATTATTAATTTCTAATCACTTTTTATTCACTAGTAAGTAATTCCTTAATCACCACAACAATGTACAGGTCCGCGATGCGCGATCACTTCTCAAAAACAAATTTTATTTATATACCCAGATATGCAAATTCCAATCAATATTTGTTAATTACTCACTACAATAACTGTTTTCTTTAATATTTCATTGTAATTACTTACTAATTTAATTATTTTTGAGGAGCGATCGAACGCACTTCCGTACGCTACAAATTCTGGCGACAAACTGACTAAACTGAGGGACAAGCAGAAACCTAGCAGTTATCAAAATCGACAAGAGACATACGTCGTTGAATGAATACACGCAACGAATAGAGAAGAAAATGGCGGATGCATGTCGTAGCGAACACTACACGGCTAAAAACAAGTGAACTTCGAATTTTTCAACAATTATTAATTTTATTCTAAAAATAAATTAATATGCTAAAAAGATGTGCTATTTTTTGCTGATTCTAATGGTATATTTACTTTTGCGATTATATTTTTTTTAAGGGGTGAAAATCGCCTCCAAACATTCGAGGTGAGAAGTTGACATTTCAATCTTTGAATAATGATTGTGAACCAATTAAAGCTCTATACTCATGTTTTATACCCCATAACGATGATAAATAATAATAAAAACCTATTATCAATAGTTTCCGACCCCTATTTAATGATTTAATGCCCTAAATCAACGAATTTCCATCTCCCAATGCTATTCAGATTAGGAGGTATTTCGTTGATTACTCGTTTCTCACGCAATTTACGATCCTTCTGGCACGAGAAATCTAAAATATAGCCCAAATGAATAAACTAGCCGCAGCCCCAAACCCAAAAAACATATTTTAGGGTGTGAAAATGATAGATGAAATGTCCCGTCTTACGACCTATTTTCTACAATTCCAGCACTTTTTCCTCAATCTAAAGCCCTTTTGGCATACAAAACTTTAAATATATATCAATCCAAGCAATCCACTCAAGTTTCAGCCCATAAAACCCAGTTTTGGGTTAATGAGATAAATGTATTTCCTAACCTATCGGACGGAACACAATACGACGGATGGACAAATCTCAAAATTTAGCTATTTACGTAACCAAACCAGGTTTTTTGGTATGAAAATCAAAATAGGCGTCATTTCGAACATCTATACCCATTTTTAGGGTAATTGATTAATTTATAAGAGAATCGGAAGTGAGTTTGAATTGCTTCGGATCTTCCACAACTTCTGCTATATGAAGGTAGGTTTTTTTGCATATTTACATTTTTGAACCAGGATTTCTGATATAAAAATCAAAATATCTATCGTTCTGAACGTGTATACCCATTTTTAGGGCAATCTGTTCATGTATAAGAGATTAAGGAACAGAAATATGTGGAATCAACAACAAAAGATGAGACAGATACATTTACGTAATCGAACCAGGTTTTTTGACATACAAATCAAAGTCTACATCGTATTAAACCCCTATACCCATTTTTGGGGCAAATGATTAAAATATAAAGGAATAAGGAGCATGTCTGAGATTTTCAAGATCCAAAAACGTTGCTCCAGTTCCAATAAATATGCAAACTGTGAAGTGGTTTTATGTACTGTAAATAATTCTACTTTTATCTATACACCTTATTTTAACTGTGTAGTAAGCCCCAGTAAGAATGAACATAGTTAAAAATATCATAAAATTCCGTATAAGTTTGGCACGTGAAAACATCAATATTTTCAATTTTTTCTGTCAAAACCACTCACAGTAAATATATGGAAGTATCATATTTACATTCAGCATATATTAAACGTACTGTGTTCCAAATTTCATTCAATTCTGTAGAGAAATACAAATTTTACTGACCAAAATATGAGAATTCATCCATACACTTTTCTAGTGCATCTACCGGCATCCAATTTTTGGGTGTTTATGAATTGTATCTCTTCATTAATCGTTCAAAAACATCCAAATTGCTACTGTACCTTAATTTCTTTATCATATTTTCTATTAAATGTTCATATATGTTCAAGTTACATAAAATAATCTGAAATTTTAAAAATTATATCTCAAAACACAATTAATCTTACAGAAACTTGGGTAAAATCTTTATTGGACAAAGGATAATACATAAAAATGGATAAAAGGACACTAAAAAGAATATGAAAGTAATTCGGCTTCTTTGGACAGTGAACACCAGCGAGGAACTCAGGATTTTGGTGGTCTTCAAATATATTTCTTACTCACCAAGTATAGGTCATACAGGTCTTCAAAACTTCTTTAAGGTCTTCTAAAGTATCGTCAAACGGCCCCTGAAAATAATAAAAAATTATGAAAAACATTGTAAAGCCAAATGAATCATAATCACAGTTTCAGATATAAGTAACCAGGTTTGTTGGTATGAAAATCAAAATAGGCATCATTTCGAACATCTATACCCACTTTTAGGGTAATTGATTAATTTGTAAGGGAATGAGAAACAATTGAATTTGGATCAAAAACACTTTCCATAACTTCTGCTGTATGTAGGTTGTTTTTTGGCAGATTTACATTTTCGAACCGGGATTTCTCATATAAAAATCAAAATATCTATCATTCTGAACGTGTATACCCATTTTTGGGGCAATCTGTTCACGTATAAGAGATTCGGGAACAGAAATGATTATTGTCATGTATCAGCAACAATTATCAACAAACGATGAGACTTTGATAGATTCACGTAATCGAACCAGATTTTCTCACATAAAAATCAAAGTCTACATCATTTTATACCACTATACCCATTTTTGGGGCAATTTAAATAGAAAGGAATGATGAGCATAAATACCTGAGATTTTCAAGATCCAAAAATGTTGCTCCAGTTCCAATAAATATACAAACTGTGAAACGGTTTTATGTATTGTTACTGTTATTAATACACCTTATTTTGACTGTATAGTATACCCCTGTAAAAATAAACATAGTTATGAAAGTATCATGTTTGGATTCCGTATATATTAAACGTAGTGTCTATTTGTGCCACTTTCTTCAATCTGTAAAGGATATGTTTTATTTATATTAAAATGACAACAATACAACTGTTAAACAGTGTGTTTTGATACCTTTAATGTAGTCTGTCTTTGAAGGGGCCCTGAAACTCAATTTTAAAGCTGTATTGTTCATAATTTTCCACCAATGTTCCAACAATCATTTCGCATATAAATCTTGTGACATTTGTTGCAAAACTTGTGTAAATTCATCACTGGCACATCATTCGAGTATCATAGCACTAAATGGTTCTTTATCGCCCCATTTTTCAAAATAAAATAGAAGATTTCCTTTCAAAACGAACCTAAAACTTCGAAACTTCTGCTGATGTTTGGTTATGTTACAAATCAATACCAACCTGTCAACAAAATAGGTATAAAAATTTATTTTATTACAAATAAATGATATAGTGTCATATAAACTTATATATCAATATTTTACAGTTTAAATTATAATTTCAGTAGTTGCACACCCAGAAATTGGTAAAATAATGCTGTGGTAATATATTAATTTAAATAGCACGTGACCCGCTTAACATATACGTAATACGGGTTGCTTACGGCGAACTACGGAGCGCGGACAGCAACCGCTTAGCAATTTAGCAGGACCACCCACCCCAAATTGGGGTATGGTGTCACTAGTAGTGCACCGACCCTTTTCTACCCTGAAGGGGTTTATTTTAGGGCGGCTTAGGACAGGGAAATAAAAACATACATAATTAACAATTCTTTATTAATTTTACAATATATTTATTTGTTGAAGATGTTTTTCTTTCCTGTGAACATAAGAAGACATAAAACATTTAAAACATTGAAATGATTGAAATATTTGTGGAGTCGTTGGTCCCACCCCCCAAATTTGGGGGATGGCTAAGCTCTGCCACCGCGTCAAGGTCCCTCCACTTAGGCAGAGAGGCCGGCCGACCAGGAAGGAAAGGAAAATGATTAATGATTAATGCAACATACAGCACACACCATTCAGTCTGAGGGCCCTCACACACAACATTCATACTCTGCCGCTGGACCCCGTTGCTCTGGAACCCGGGACATGACGCTGATGCCCTGAAAAAACACTAGCAAGTCAGTAACAATGTCAACAACAATTTAAACTTATTCTACAATACTTTAATCATCATCAAAAGACTTCAATGGGGTTGAAATTTGGGTAAAATCTACTTCAAACCTTCCCTAATCTATCCGTGAAAACAGATTTAAAATATATGTCCCCATTTTGAAATTATACCTTTTTAAAGACAGGGCCGTCATAAAATAAAATTTACTAACACAAAATTACAACTTTAATTTTGAAAGGGGTGGATAAAAAAATATATAAATCAAAAACAGGGGCAGATATTTCAAATATGTTTTCAGAGGTAGATAAGGGAAGGTTTGAAGTATATTTGAACAAAATTTCAACCCTTTTGGGCAAGGGATAAAAATTTGGCAAAGCGGTAAACACAAAAAAAAATTATAAAATTTTTTGTAACTAATTTACCGCTTTGTCAATTTTTTACCGCTTGTCCAACAGGGTTGAAATTTGGGCCAAATATATTCCAAACCTTCCCTAATCTATCCCTGAAAACAGATTTAAAATATCTGTGCCCATTTTGAAATTATAACTTTTTAAAGACATGGCCGTCATAAAATAAAATTAACTAACAAAAAATTACAACTTTAATTTTGAAAGGGGTGGATAAGTAAATTTATAAATCAAAAACAGGGGCAGATATTTCAAATCTGTTTTCAGTGGTAGATAAGGGCAGGTTTGAAGTATATTTGAACCAAATTTCAACCCTTTTGGGCTAGCGATAAAAATTTGGCAAAGCGGTAAACACAAAAAAAAAATTAAATTTTTTTGTATCAATTTTACCGCTTTGTCAACAGGGTTCAAATTTGGGTCAAATATATTCCAAACCTTCCCTAATCTATCCCTGAAAACAGATTTAAGATATCTGTCCCCATTTTGAAATTATAAGTTTTTAAAGACATGACCGTCATCAAATAAAAGCGGTAGATAAGGGAAGGTTTGAAGTATATTTGGGTCAAATTTCAACTCTGTTGGGCTAGCGATAAAAATTTGGCAAAGCGGTAAACACAGAAAAAAATTATAAAATTTTACCGGCTCCTACACCCAATATAAGGTATAGGGTAAGATTTCACCCCTACAGAGTTCAAATTTGAAACAATTAAAGCCCTATTTTAAACCGTGGCAGAATGGTACGCAGCTAAACTTTGTCAAATTTTTGGGAAAAAATTATAAGTTTTTCAACCCGGATTTAATGCATTTTTAATAGTATTTTAACCACTTTTTTGATGGTTACATATAATTTCAATCCTGTAGAGTTCAAATTTGAAATAATTAAGGCCCTATTTATAACCGTGCCAGAGTAGTACGGTTCTAAATTTTATCAATTTTTTGAGAAAAAGTAAGTTTTTCAACTCGAATTTAATGCATTTTTAAACTCGTTTTTACGAGTTTTTTGATGATTTCATTTAGTTTCAATCTTGTAGAATTTAAATATGAAACAATTAAGGCCCTATTTTTAATGGTGTACCAGTGGTACGCCCCTAAATTTTGACAATTTTTTCCCAAAAATTACTAGTTTTCGGACTTTAAATGATAATTAAAGTATTTTAATGACAAATGAAAATATTAAACTATTTGATATTAATGAATTTGGACTAAAGAAGATTATTCTCACCGCCGTTGATTTGGGGCTGAATTAATTGGAAGTGGAGGCCCTTCTGGTTGTTGTTTTGGGGACGTGTTGTCTGCAAATGGAGGCCATTCTGGTTGTTGTTTTGAGGCCGTGTTCACTGGAACCGGATGTTCTTTTGGCTGTTGTTCTGGGTCTATGTTGCCTGGAACTGGAGGCCCTTTTGGCTGCAGTCAACTCCAAACCTGAACAAAACATTTATAGTATATAAAATCATACATTTACATCTTCATTATTTGGAACGATATTTACCTGGCCGTGCCAGATTGTCGGCCATTTTGTTGTGCGTCATGTCCCGTTCTTCGATCCACTTTCAGCTGCCGTCCAAGGATTCGTCTGCTTCGCGACCACCAGTCCTATTTCGACCGCTTGGGGCCCTACTTGACTGTAACTGCCGTGGAGCGATGGTCGCGCACCAAGCACCCCCCTGATTTTTGCAGATTTACAATCTCTCGCTTACGTACACGGTACTCTGCGTTATCGCCGCCCCCGGATCCACCCAACTGCAGCCACCTGGCCAGGGTTTTTATAATAAGAACTGCAGTTGGGCTTCGCTCAATAATAATAGTTAACCTTTCGCCCCAAACCACAAAGCTACTAGTATATATTTACAGCTACAGACTTTCGCTTTACGGGCGAGCCTATATGTAGCAGGTATACACTTTCGCTAAGTTTATTGTGACGAATATGAGCGGGCGTCCTTTCCTACAATATAAACGATAACGTTTTCCACGTGCTGGGGAGACCCACTGCTTCTATTCAGGAATATCCTGCTTTTACTCAAGGAATACCTGGTGCTCTACTGCTGGGCTCAGCTGTAGGGGTTGGAACCCATCCCTCGTAGGTGGATCTGGGTCGGAATACCATGCACACCTCATACACAGAGCGTGCGATGCGGACAAAGGCTGGAAGGGAAGTGAACGAGAATTGGTCAGCGCGCTACGTACTTGCCTATAGTTTTAACGGAACGGACAGGTTTTATTACGTTACCAAGCTTGTTAATTGGAGTTAATTACTGTATTTTTATGCAATAAATGTAAAAATATAAAATAAAATACTTTATATGGCACAATATATGTTAAAAATATATATTTTTTAAATATTATACCCCGTATTTTCTTCACCACACGGTTAAAATATACGCTTAAAAGTATGATACTCGGATTCCTCATACATTTTAGACTATGTACACCAATTTTTATCAAAAACTATTGGGTAGTTTTTTAATAATCAAAAAAAATGTAAATATGTATCTTCTAGTCGCCATTTTTCACTTTTTATAAATTTATTTCTGAACCATTCAACAGTAAATAATAAAAACTGGTACACATACTCAAAAATGTCTGAGGAATCCAAATTTTCAAGAATCAACTCTCTATCTTATTTAGTTTCCGAGATACAGAGCCCTAAACTTATACCTAATTCCAAAACTGGTTTGTCAAAAATCATTACTTAAAAATAAGTAATTATGAATGACTTTCAGGTAATTTTAAACAATTTTCAGTCCCTTAGGAACAATTTAGAACATTTTCAGACATTTTTGAATAATTTTATGACAGTTAAAATCAATTTAAAATTTTTTTAACTTGTCACAATTTCATATACATTGAATATTTTTATTATATCTTCTATACATTTAGAGATAGAGACTCATAAATATATAAAATAATCCATTACAATCAAATAATGTTACTAGCAAGTTTATATCTCTACCCATTTTTGAATTATTGCCCCAAAAGTCAATATACCCCACATTTAGATAAAAACTTGAAAATTTTCAAAAATCTAATTTTTATGTATCTAGATACTTCTCAATGCGCTGATTCCAAATTTTGAAACCGCAGGTCGATATCTCTTTTCGTTCTCGAGTTATTTGCATTCAAAGTTTTGCTCAAGACGGACCATTTTTGGGTAATAACCCAAAAATGGGTCGAGATATGAATTTGGCGACATCACCATTCGATTCTACGGGCAAAATTACATAAGTGTACCAATTTTCATAATTTTTGTCCAACCGGTTCATTGTTTATGAATAAAAGTTTGAAAATGGCCAAAATCTGAAAAAATCCTAAGGGGTACCCCTTTGGATTTTTTCAGATTTTGGCCATTTTCAGTTATTTTGCTTTAGAGACTGTATGCGGTGTTCAAAATTTATGAAAATTGATATACTTATGTAATTTTGCCCGTAGAATCGAATGGTCATGTCGCCAAATTCATATCTCGACCCATTTTTGGGTTATTACCCAAAAATGGGCAGTTTTGAGCAAAACTTTTAATCCAAATAACTCGAGAACGAAAAGAGATATCGACCTGCGGTTTCAAAATTTGGAATCAGCGCATTGAGAAGTATCTAAATACATAAATTAGATTTTTGAAAATTTTCAAGTTTTATCTAAATGTGGGGTATATTGACTTTTGGGGCAATAATTCAAAAGTAGGTAAAGATGAATAACTTTCAGGCAATTTTAAACAATTTTCAGTCCCTTAGGAACAATTTAGAAGATTTTCAGACATATTTGAATAATTTTATGAAAGTTATGAACAATTTAAAACATTTTTAACTTGTTAAAATGTCGTTTCTTACCTGTACATTTTGTATACTCTTCCCGCAAAATTTTCTAAGTTGGTGCTTCCCTAAATATACTTCAATATCATCGTTTTGTACCGATTCATTCGTAGATTTCTTCGTAACGCAATGCGCAGCAGTTATAATGTGTCTTAAAGTGATCAGCGAAGCCCCACAGATATATTGTAAGTCGATTCCTTTTGGATAGTATAAAGCCGCATACCAGGGAAACTGCCCTTCTAAAGTGGGCCCCCCGTGCGTTATTAAGGGTTTAGATTGGGCTGCTACAACTCCACATTGATGATTTGGTTGAGAATCATCTAAAAACAAGAAAATAAGGCAAAAGTTACGATATTTGAGCTGAAAAAAACATGAGTTTTCTGATACTCATAACTTATTTACTGGTTGAAACACAGCAAAACTAGTATTAAAAACGTGTTCTACAGGGTTTAAAATATAAATAACAACATTTACACCCTTTACAATTACTTAAAACAAGATATATTTAACAATTTTTAAGATGAGAGACTGTTCCAAATCTTGTACGATTCTTCCAAAACATTTAAACTTTTACTAGGTAACAAAACTGGCTGAAATTTACACGAAACACTTAAAATTAACTGAAAATCATTCCTTCATGGTCAAAATATGCCTAAAATGTTTGTTATTTAATGAAAATATTAGTTTGCCAGTGAAATTTCAGGTTAAAATGTACTATCCAACCTGAAAACATTCCCTATGACATCAGCGCCAAAATGCTCGAACTATGTATGCATCAATTAACTGTGTCGGTACAGCAGTTTAATAAAATCTATTAAATAAATGATTTAATACATTGTTAATTATATTTAGAGCATAAATAGTTCAATAAATTAATAACTATTGTTATTAAAACATGCAAATAACACTTTGTTAAACTGCCGTACAGACACCGTTAATTGAGTCATACATAGTTCGAGCATTTTGGCGCTGATATCAAACCGAATGTTATGCAGGTTGAATAGTATATTTGACCTAATTTTTAAGTTGTCCAACAAATATTTTTAATAAAATTAGCTTGATTTATGTATAAAATAAGATTGTACATTTAATTTTATGTATTCTACACAAATTTCGTTAGCTTTTATCTTGTAATAAGCAAATAATGTAGTAAAAACTGTCTTGAGGTTACAACAGAATTGGAGGAAATTTTCAACTAATGCCACAAGAGAAACTCTTTTCCTATTTTTATACTAAACAGTTTTAAGTGGTAGAAATGACAGTATTTACATTCTAAACTGCAAGGAATCCGATTTTGTGCATAAATTGAAGATATATCTTACCGTTGAGGAGTTATGAACAAGAGAAAATAAGTTTCCGAGATATCAACCCTTAGGGCCTGTAACTCTGAAACTATGAGGGGTAGAAAGGCCGCACAACTTTTATTAAACTAATTTCGATCCGTAGAACACGAATCCGATGTCAGATTTGCCCTACGGCCGTTTGTTATGTGAGATTCATTGTTACATTTTATGATATTATATCATTGAATTACGTAAGAACTATTCGTAATTTCACAATTTGGATGCCGGATTCGTAATTCTTGGGGTCGAATTAGGGGGATGCCGTGTCTAACTGAAAATTTTTTTTCCCAATCGAAATTGAAAACCATGGACCTTGGGGTTTTTTTGGCAAAAAAAACTTTTTGACTCCGATTTGGTTCAAATTTGGTTTACGTATATTAGGGACAAAGGTCTAACGAATAGGGAAATCTGAGCCCATAGGGGTTGATATTAGCGGAGTTATTCAACCCTAAAGTGGGTTATTGCAAATAATGGGAAAACTATAGACTTTAGACAAAAGTTTTATTAGGATTTTTTGTTACAAATTAAATTCTAAACAACTTTTATTCTATATATTTAACCCTAAACTTGTAATTGTTGATGAGGTCAATGACCTGTTGAAATGTAACAATGAAACTCACGTATTGTGTTATTATCTTATTTATTGTATTATTCTGTGTTCAATAAACGATTATTCCTGTGAAATTGTACATTTGTTCCTTTTTAAATTCTTCCAGAAATCCTGAAATTCCTACGAGTTAGAGACGGTAAGTTTCAATAGTTTTAAGCAATTTATCATTGAATATCTTGAAAAGTAATTGAGATAGCGACTTGGGGGATTATAAACCAATAAAAACAATAAATAACATGATTTACAACAAAAAAAAAAACACTAAAGTGTGGCATATTTACCCCCAAAACTCCAATTTGGAGCACCATATCCAAATAAATTTTGGGTGATTCTTATATAACTTTTAATTCTCTACAACTTTTGTCATATACATTTTTTTCGTAAAGTTGATGGTTTAGCCGGAAATGACGTCATACCCAATAATGGGTAGAGACGCAATTTTACAATATCGATTTTTGAATTCTACGTATTTTTCTACATACATACCCAAAATATGGCTATATTATAGTTAAAAATAAGGGCACTGTAATTGGCATACCCGGAACTGGGTGGACATACAAATTCCGCACTCAGAGTTTTGAAATCTACGTATTTTATTACATGTATATCCAAATTTTCGTTACTTAATATTTATAAACACAGGCGCTATGAATTTTTAAACATTTTGAATATGTCACATTTTAATCGGCTACTGAAAATTTCAAATTTCGTAATTCATATCTCGAAAACGGTAAGAGATAGCGAAAAAGTGTATAGGAACTTTTCGATTGCAAATTGAATTCTAGGGGGAGTATACATTTAACTTTTATTGATACGACGTACCAGTTCCGAGTTACGACGGTTTTTGTGGCTTTTTAGGGGTTTTCAGCCTCCACACCCTTAATTTGGGGTTCTATCGAAAAAAGTTTAATATACGATCTACATAACTTAAAATTCTCTACAAATTGGTTATATGACATTTTTTTGTAACATTAATAGTTTAGCCGGAAATGACGTCACTCCTTAAAATGGGTAGAAATTCAAAGTTTGGTTATCGATTTTCGGAATTTACGTATTTTTCTGCATATATACCCAAAATTTGGTTTTTTAATTATTAAAAATAAGAAATGTCTAAAGTTTCCCATGCCCAAAACTGGGTCTAATAAATCAAACATGAAATATATTTTTGTTGAATCCTACATAACTTTTGGTGCTCTACAAATTTGGTCATATGAGTTTTATTTTTAGAATTGATAGTTTAGCCGGAAATGACATCACACCTTATATTGGGTAGTGATACAAAGTCGTCGTATTTTTTTTCGGAATCTACGTAATTTTCTGCATATGTACCCAAAATTTTGTTATTTAATAATTTTAAACAAAGGCCCCACGATTTTTTAAAGTTTCGAATTTTTTCATTGGTCGCCCCCTAACTCCACCCTCAAAGGGCGGAGCTGCGGCAGCCAATGAAAATATAAGCAACTTATTTTCTTATTGGCTGCTGTAGCTCCGCCTCCAGCCAATCACAGAGTAGCAATTAGGGGCGACCAATGAAAAAATTCGAAACTTTAAAAATTCGTAGGGCCTTTGTTTAGAATTATTAAATAATAAATTTTTGGGTACATATGCAGAAAATTACGTAGATTCCGATAAAAAATACGGTGACTTTGTATCTCTACCCAATGTAAGGTGTGACGTCATTTCCGGCTAAACTATCAATTCTAAAAATAAAACTCATACGACCAAATTTGTAGAGAACAAAAAATTATGTAGGACTCAACAAAAATATATTTCATATTTGACCTATTAGACCCAGTTTTAGGCATGGGAAACTTTGGACATTTCTTATTTTTAATAATTGAGAAACTAAATTTTGGGTATATATGCAGAAAAATACGTAGATTCCGAAAATCGATATCCAAACTTTGAATTTCTACCCATTTTAGGATGTGACGTCATTTCCGGCTAAACTATCAATGGTACAAAAAAAATTCATATAACCAATTTGTAGAGAATTTTAAGTTATGTAGATCGTATATTAAACTTTTTTCGATATAACCCCAAATTAAGGGTGTGGAGGCTGAAAACCCGTACAGAGCCACAAAAACCGTCGTAACTCGGAACTGGTACGTCGTATCAAAAAAAGTTAAATGTATACCAGCCCTAGAATTCGATTTGCAATCGAAAAGGTCCTATACACTTTTTCGCTATCTCTTACCGTTTTCGAGATATGAATTACGAAATTTGAGAATTTCAGTAGCCGATTAAAATGGGACATATTCAAAATGTTTAAAAATTCATAGCGCATGTGTTTATAAATATTAAGTAACGAAAATTTGGGTATATACGTAATAAAATACGTAGATTTCAATAAAAATGGTTGCGGATTTTTTTATGCACCCAGTTTCGGGTATGCTAATTACAGTGCCCTTATTTAGAATTATAATATAGCCATATTTTGGGAACGTATGCAGAAAAATACGTAAATTTCAAAAACCGATATTATAAAATTGCGTCTCCACCCATTATTGGATATGATGTCATTTGCGGCTAAACTATCAACTTTACGATAAAAATTTACATGACAAAAGTTGTAAAGAATTAAAAGTTATGTAAGAATCACTCAAAATTTATTTGGATATGGTGCACCAAATTGGAGTTTTCAGGGTAAGTAAATATGTGGCACTTTAAAGTGTTTTTGTTGTAAATGGCGATATTTATTGTTTTTATTGGTTTATTTACAAAATAAACTATGTACACATGCAGAAAGAAGTGCGTTGAATCTAAAATTACAATCCCCAAGTCGCTATCTCAATTACTTTTCAAGATATTCAATGATAAATTGCTTAAAACTATTGAAACTTACCGTCACTAACTCGTTGGGATTTCAGGATTTCTGAAAGGATTTAAAAAGGAACAAATGTACAATTTCACAGGAATAATCGTTTATTGAACACAGGATAATACAATAAATAGGATAACAGCACAATAGACAATAAATACAACAATGAGGTCATGCACGACTTTTTTTTTATAATTTTAATCGATAGAGTAGTGAAAAATAATAGACCCGTATTTTTTATTTTCCCTCAAATCGATCTTTAATCATGAAAAAATTGTAATTGAAAATGACATTCTTTAAAATGCGGCTGAAGACCCCCGCTTCGTCCCTTGTCCAATGACGTCACAGAGTGAGAAGCACGGCCATTTTGATTTTCACATTGTCTTAAACGTCAAAGTGACATTTAAAGATAACCTAAAATTTATGAAAGTAAACATGTCGATGGAACGTTGTTTTGTGCCAAAATAAAGAATAAAATAATATTCTGGAATATATTCAATGTTTCATATGCGTTTATAACCTCCTACCGTCTAATTCAAAGATTCAAAAGTGAAAGAAACATCTGATGTAACGTAGATAATTTCACGCCAAATGAAAATTATATTTATAAAAATAACGATATTATATTAATATAAAATAGCATATTTAGATATGTAATCCTCAATTTATAGTTAATATATATATATTTTTCTTTTAGAAATTATGTGTCCATATAAAATGTCTGTTTGAAATGAGTCTGAACTTCGTTCGTAACGTTGTGACGACAAAACATGGCTGGTTTTTGCAACTTTTTAAAAATACCATACTTTAAAACGATTTTATACAACAAAAAATATAAAAAAAATTAATTTAATCATACTGATCGATGAATTAGACTATCCTTTTTCGATTTAAACAGAAAAAAGGTACAATTATTTTTTTTTGCATGACCTCATTGACACAGGATGTGAAGGATAAAATACGAGTTGTTGGACGGGACGGCGTGAAAACTATGTTTTTCCTACCTTGATAGCTTCAGGGCGCGATGTCTGTCCATCTGTTCGGCTGTAGGGCCCCAATTCCCGGCGTTGTCTTCGGCCAATCGTCGTTCAAGTTCAACAGGTCCAGAATTAAGTCAAGCGATGTCTGTTTGTCTGTCCGTCCACTTGCAACAGGGCTTCATACAGCTGTCAACAACAATAAAAAACACTTGTAACAAACCAAATCACAAATATATTCACGTACCGTTTACAAGATTTTCTCCAGCGATGTAACTTCATTTTCTCTTACTCATAACTCCTAAACGGGTACAAATATCTACATTTCGGGTGCAGAATCGCATTCCTTGGAATTTAAAATATAAATCACAACATTTTTACACCTTAAAACTGTTTGGTATAAGATTTGGAAACGATTTTCTCTTGTGGCATCAGCTGATAATTTCCTCCAAATCTTCTGTAACCTTAAAAAAGGTTTTTGTTAAATTACTCACTTATTAATGTATAAAACTTACTGAAATTTATGGAGAATGTGTATAATTAAATATATATTGTTATTTTGTACTTAAAACAGGCTAAATTTATTAAATATTATTGATTTGATAGGTATAACATACGGTATGACATCAGCGCTAAAATGCTCCAACTAATTTAATTATATATTCTAATTATTAATAATTTATGTATATGTATATTTAAATATTGTTTTAAACAATAGTTTTAAATGAAATATTAGTTTAAAAGTAAATTTTACTATATAATTATTCTCATAGGTTAGAATATGCTTGTATTACAATTTGTCTAATAGATGGCACTGAAGGCTAAAGGTTGATTTACATATTATGCTAAAGCTTGATATACACAATTTTTCATTCATTATAAAATTTAAATATGAGCGTAATTCGAGTTATTCCGTACAAAACAGCAATATATACTTAATTTTGAAGATTCTACATAAATGTCAGTAAGTTTTCTGCATTAATTAGTGAGTAAAGTTTTTAGTGTATGACGTCATTACGTTAGTAATATTATATGATGACGTGCGTCTTCTGCCTAATCATTTTTACTATAAAAATTATTTATTTTCTTATATAAAAATAAAATTATATTAAAGAAAAACTAATTTTTCTGCATGTAAAATTTTTCATCCCTTAATAACTTCTGCCCTAATTAATTTTTAAAAACTAACTTAACAAATATGGACGAAGAATTCCATGTAGAATTCAAATTTGCAAGAATCGACACAGAATTCCACTTAGTTCAGAAGTTATTAAAGAAAAACTAATTTTTCTGCATGTAAAATTTTTCATCCCTTAATAACTTCTGCCCTAATCAATTTATAAAAACTGACTAAACAAATATGGACGTAGAATTCTATGTAGAGTTCAAATTTGCAAGAATAGACACAGAATTCCATTTAGTTCAGAAGTTATTAAAGAAAAACTAATTTTTCTACATGTAAAATTTTTCATCCCTTAATAACTTCTGCCCTAATTAATTATTACAAACTAACTTAACAAATATAGACGTAGAATTTCATGTAGAATTCAAATTTTCGAGAATCGATGCAGAATTCCAATCAATTCGGGAGTTATCGGCGCTGGAATGAAGTCAGGGGGGCCGTTGAAGATGTTTCCCAACTCAAGCAGGTCCGGAATTCCCAGGATTTCTGTAGTTGCCACCCCCGGAAGTTGAATGCAGTTCATTGACCCTAAAGAAAAAGTTATTAATAAGCGGAAAACAAAACTTTTGTTATATACATTTTAAAGACGCCACAAGACAAAATCATTTCCGAACCTTATACTAAATAGTTTTAAGGGGTGAAAATGTTGTGAATTATATTTTAAGTCCAAGGAATGCGATTCTGCACTCGAAATGGGGATATTTTTACCCGTTGAGGAGTTATGAACAAGAGAAAATAAGTTTCCGAGATATCAACCCTTAGGGCCTGTAACTCTGAAACTATGAGGGGTAGAAAGGCCGCACAACTTTTATTAAACTAATTTCGATCCGTAGAACACGAATCCGATGTCAGATTTGCCCTACGGCCGTTTGTTATGTGAGATTCAATGTTACATTTTATGATATTATATCATTGAATTACGTAAGAACTATTCGTAATTTGACAATTTGGACGCCGGATTCGTAATTCTTGGGGTCGAATTAGGGGGATGCCATGTCTAACTCAAAATATTTTTTCCCGATCGAAATTGAAAACCATGGACTAAAGCCTTGGGGTTTTTTTGGCAAAAAAAAACTTTTTGACTCCGATTTGGTTCAAATTTGGTTTACGTATATTAGGGACAAAGGTCTAACGAATAGGGAAATCTGAGCCCATACGGGTTGATATTAGAGGAGTTATTCAACCCTAAAGTGGGTTATTGCAAATAATGGGAAAACTATAGACTTTAGACAAAAGTTTTATTAGGATTTTTTGTTACAAATTAAATTCTAAACAACTATTATTCTATATATTTAACCCTAAACTTGTAATTGTTGATGAGGTCAATGACCTGTTGAAATGTAACAATGAAACTCACGTATTGTGTTATTATCTTATTTATTGTATTATTCTGTGTTCAATAAACGATTATTCCTGTGAAATTGTACATTTGTTCCTTTTTAAATCCTTCCAGAAATCCTGAAATTCCTACGAGTTAGTGATGGTAAGTTTCAATAAATTTAAGCAATTTATCATTGAATATCTTGAAAAGTAATTGAGATAGCGACTTGGGGGATTATAAACCAATAAAAACAATAAATAACATGATTTACAACAAAAAAAAAACACTTTAAAGTGTGGCATATTTACCCCCAAAACTCCAATTTGGAGCACCAAATCTAAATAAATTTTGGGTGATTCTTATATAACTTTTAATTCTCTACAACTTTTGTCATATACATTTTTTTCGTAAAGTTGATGGTTTAGCCAGAAATGACGTCATACCCAATAATGGGTGGAGACTCAATTTTACAATATCGATTTTTGAATTCTACGTATTTTTCTACATACATACCCAAAATATGGCTATATTATAGTTAAAAATAAGGGCACTGTAATTGACATACCCGGAACTGGGTGTACATACAAATTCCGCACCCAGAGTTTTGAAATCTACGTATTTTATTACATGTATATCCAAATTTTCGTTACTTAATATTTATAAACACAGGCGCTATGAATTTTTAAACATTTTGAAAATGTCCCATTTTAATCGGCTAATGAAAATTTCAAATTTCGTAATTCATATCTCGAAAACGGTAAGAGATAGCGAAAAAGTGTATAGAACCTTTTCGATAGAAAATTAAATTCTAGGGCTAGTATACATTTAACTCTTTTTGATACGACGTACCAGTCCTGAGTTACGACGGTTTTTGTGGCTCTGTACGGGTTTTCAGCCTCTACACCCTTAATTTGGGGTTATATCGAAAAAAGTTTAATATACGATTTACATAACTTAAAATTCTCTACAAATTGGTTATATGATATTTTTTTGTAACATTGATAGTTTAGCCGGAAATTACGTCACACCCTAAAATGGGTAGAAATTCAAAGTTTGGATATCGATTTTCGGAATCTACGTATTTTTCTGCATATATACCCAAAATTTGGTTTCTCAATTATTAAAAATAAGAAATGTCCAAAGTTTTCCATGCCCAAAACTGGGTCTAATAGGTCAAATATGAAATATATTTTTGTTGAATCCTACATAACTTTTGGTTCTCTACAAATTTGGTCGTATGAGTTTTATTTTTAGAATTTATAGTTTAGCCGGAAATGACATCACACCTTATATTGGGTAGTGATACAAAGTCGTCGTAATTTTTTTCGGAATTTACGTAATTTTCTGCATATGTACCCAAAAATTTTGTTATTTAATAGTTATAAACAAAGGCCCCACGATTTTTTAAAATTTGAATTTTTTCATTGGTCGCCCCCTAACTCCACCCTCAAATGGTGGAGCCAATGAAAATATAAGCAACTTATTTTCTTATTGGCTGCTGTAGCTCCGCCTCCTGCCAATCACAGAGTAGCAATTAGGGGCGACCAATGAAAAAATTCAAAACTTTAAAAATTCGTAGGGCCTTTGTTTATAATTATTAAGTAATAAATTTTTGGGTACATATGCAGAAAATTACGTAGATTCCGATAAAAAATACGGTGACTTTGTATTTCTACCCAATATAAGGTGTGATGTCATTTTCGGCTAAACTATCAATTCTAAAAATAAATTTCATATGACCTAATTTGTAGAGCACAAAAAGTTATGTAAGTTACAATAAAAATATATTTCATGTTTGACCTATTAGACCCAGTTTTGAGCATGGGAAACTTTGGACATTTCTTATTTTTAATAATTGACAAACCAAATTTTGGGTATATATGCAGAAAAATACGTAGATTCCGAAAATCAATATCCAAACTTTGAATTTCCACCCATTTTAGGGTGTGACGTCATTTCCGGCTAAACTATCAATGTTACAAAAAAATATCATCTAACCAATTTGTAGAGAATTTTAAGTTATGTAAATCGTATATTAAACTTTTTTCGATATAACCCCAAATTAAGGGTGTAGAGGCTGAAAACCCGTACAGAGCCACAAAAACCGTCGTAACTCGGGACTAGTACGTCGTATCAAAAAAAGTTAAATGTATACCAGCCCTAGAATTTAATTTTCTATCGAAAAGGTCCTATACACTTTTTCGCTATCTCTTACCGTTTTCGAGATATGAATTACGAAATTTGAAATTTTCAGTAGCCGATTAAAATGGGACATTTTCAAAATGTTTAAAAATTCATAGCGCATGTGTTTATAAATATTAAGTAACGAAAATTTGGGTATATACGTAATAAAATACGTAGATTTCAACAAAAATGGGTGCGGATTTTTTTATCCACCCAGTTTTATTGGTTTATTTACAAAATAAACTATGTACACATGTAGAAAGAAGTGCATTGAATCTAAACACCCTATATTTAAATAAAAGTGTAAAAATTTCTACTAAATCAAACGTGCTGATTGCGAAAAAAATAGTAAAAAAATTCCCAGGATTCTAGTTTTAGAAATACAAAGTTTTATTTCCCCTAGAAAACTAACACGTTTATTTCACTTTGCCGGGCTATAACTAATGAACGGTAAAAGGTACGTTAACGGGCGTTGCGGTAATCAATTCTACGGACTTTTCTTCGTATGTGCACTAATTTTTAACTGTAGTGTTCAGCTGATACAAGATTACCATGCAATAAATCAAAAAATGGTACCTTGGATTTTTCAGTAGCCAGTTATAAACCAAAATATTTAAACACCCTATATTGAAATAAAAATGTATCAATTTCTACTAAATCAAACGTGCTGATTGCGAAAAAAATAGTAAAAAAATTCCCAGGATTCTAGTTTTAGAAATACAAAGTTTTATTTCCCCTAGAAAACTAACAAGTTTATTTCACTTTGCCGGACTATAACTAATGAACGGTAAAAGGTACGTTAACGGGCGTGGCGGCAATCGATTCTAGGGACTTTTCTACGTATGTACACTAATTTTTAACTGTCGTGTTCAGCTGATACAAAATTACCACGCAATAAATCAAATAATGGTACCTTGGATTTTTCAGTAGCCAGTTATAAACCAAAATATTTAAACACCCTATATTTAAATAAAAATGTATCAATTTCTACTAAATCAAACGTGCTGATTGCGAAAAAAAATAGTAAAAAAATTCCCAGGATTCTAGTTTTAGAAATACAAAGTTTTATTTCACCTAGAAAACTAACACGTTTATTTCACTTTGCCGGGCTATAACTAATGAACGGTAAAAGGTACGTTAACGGGCGTGGCGGCAATCGATTCTAGGGACTTTTCTACGTATGTACACTAATTTTTAACTGTCGTGTTCAGCTGATACAAAATTACCATGCAATAAATCAAAAAATGGTACCTTGGATTTTTCAGTAGCCAGTTATAAACCAAAATATTTAAACACCCTATATTTAAATAAAAATGTATCAATTTCTACTAAATCAAACGTGCTGATTGCGAAAAAAATAGTAAAAAAATTCCCAGGATTCTAGTTTTAGAAATACAAAGTTTTATTTCCCCTAGAAAACTAACACGTTTATTTCACTTTGCCGGGCTATAACTAATGAACGGTAAAAGGTACGTTAACGGGCGTGGCGGCAATCGATTCTAGGGACTTTTCTACGTATGAACACTAATTTATAACTGTCGTGTTCAGCTGATACAAAATTACCATGCAATAAATCAAAAAATGGTACCTTGGATTTTTCAGTAGCCAGTTATAAACCAAAATATTTAAACACCCTATATTTAAATAAAAATGTATCAATTTCTACTAAATGAAACGAGCTAATTGCAGTTTCAAACTAACCCCCCCTAGAATTTAATTCTAAGAAACTTTTTTCAAATAAATATTGTTCTCAAGTAAACCGTTTAGCCTGAAATGATTTTTTTTTACATTTATTCAATAACATTTAAAAATTCGCCAAAGCTGTACTTAAAAAAAATTCACAACCTAATTTTGGGTATATATGCAACACAACGCGTAGATTCCAAAAATCGATATGTCGACTTCGTAGGTTTAACAAATTTTGGGGTGACTGTCACTTGCCCAAAAATGGGTGGTGTTAGAAAATTGGCTTATCGATTTTTGGAATCTACGGCTCGAGTTATGTATGTACCCAAAATTTGGTTAATTAATAATAATAAACAAAAAAGTTTTTTTCCAAAATTTTTTTCTGAAATTTAAATGTGTCCAAGACCCTATTTTCAAAAATGTGAGAATCTTAAAAAAAGTTTTAAACTAACCCCCCCCCCCCCCCATTATTCAATAACTTTTAAAAATTTGCCAGGGCTGTACTAATAAGAATTGTTGTAATATTTTTGTTTTACAATGTTGAGGAACACTTTTAAATTTGGGTATATACGTAATAAAATACGTAGATTTCAATAAAAATGGTTGCGGATTTTTTTATGCACCCAGTTTCGGGTATGCTAATTACAGTGCCCTTATTTAGAATTATAATATAGCCATATTTTGGGAACGTATGCAGAAAAATACGTAAATTTCAAAAACCGATATTATAAAATTGCGTCTCCACCCATTATTGGGTATGATGTCATTTGCGGCTAAACTATCAACTTTACGATAAAAATTTACATGACAAAAGTTGTAAAGAATTAAAAGTTATGTAAGAATCACTCAAAATTTATTTGGATATGGTGCACCAAATTGGAGTTTTCAGGGTAAGTAAATATGTGGCACTTTAAAGTGTTTTTGTTGTAAATGGCGATATTTATTGTTTTTATTGGTTTATTTACAAAATAAACTATGTACACATGCAGAAAGAAGTGCGTTGAATCTAAAATTACAATCCCCAAGTCGCTATCTCAATTACTTTTCAAGATATTCAATGATAAATTGCTTAAAACTATTGAAACTTACCGTCACTAACTCGTTGGGATTTCAGGATTTCTGAAAGGATTTAAAAAGGAACAAATGTACAATTTCACAGGAATAATCGTTTATTGAACACAGGATAATACAATAAATAGGATAACAGCACAATAGACAATAAATACAACAATGAGGTCATGCACGACTTTTTTTTTATAATTTTAATCGATAGAGTAGTGAAAAATAATAGACCCGTATTTTTTATTTTCCCTCAAATCGATCTTTAATCATGAAAAAATTGTAATTGAAAATGACATTCTTTAAAATGCGGCTGAAGACCCCCGCTTCGTCCCTTGTCCAATGACGTCACAGAGTGAGAAGCACGGCCATTTTGATTTTCACATTGTCTTAAACGTCAAAGTGACATTTAAAGATAACCTAAAATTTATGAAAGTAAACATGTCGATGGAACGTTGTTTTGTGCCAAAATAAAGAATAAAATAATATTCTGGAATATATTCAATGTTTCATATGCGTTTATAACCTCCTACCGTCTAATTCAAAGATTCAAAAGTGAAAGAAACATCTGATGTAACGTAGATAATTTCACGCCAAATGAAAATTATATTTATAAAAATAACGATATTATATTAATATAAAATAGCATATTTAGATATGTAATCCTCAATTTATAGTTAATATATATATATTTTTCTTTTAGAAATTATGTGTCCATATAAAATGTCTGTTTGAAATGAGTCTGAACTTCGTTCGTAACGTTGTGACGACAAAACATGGCTGGTTTTTGCAACTTTTTAAAAATACCATACTTTAAAACGATTTTATACAACAAAAAATATAAAAAAAATTAATTTAATCATACTGATCGATGAATTAGACTATCCTTTTTCGATTTAAACAGAAAAAAGGTACAATTATTTTTTTTTGCATGACCTCATTGACACAGGATGTGAAGGATAAAATACGAGTTGTTGGACGGGACGGCGTGAAAACTATGTTTTTCCTACCTTGATAGCTTCAGGGCGCGATGTCTGTCCATCTGTTCGGCTGTAGGGCCCCAATTCCCGGCGTTGTCTTCGGCCAATCGTCGTTCAAGTTCAACAGGTCCAGAATTAAGTCAAGCGATGTCTGTTTGTCTGTCCGTCCACTTGCAACAGGGCTTCATACAGCTGTCAACAACAATAAAAAACACTTGTAACAAACCAAATCACAAATATATTCACGTACCGTTTACAAGATTTTCTCCAGCGATGTAACTTCATTTTCTCTTACTCATAACTCCTAAACGGGTACAAATATCTACATTTCGGGTGCAGAATCGCATTCCTTGGAATTTAAAATATAAATCACAACATTTTTACACCTTAAAACTGTTTGGTATAAGATTTGGAAACGATTTTCTCTTGTGGCATCAGCTGATAATTTCCTCCAAATCTTCTGTAACCTTAAAAAAGGTTTTTGTTAAATTACTCACTTATTAATGTATAAAACTTACTGAAATTTATGGAGAATGTGTATAATTAAATATATATTGTTATTTTGTACTTAAAACAGGCTAAATTTATTAAATATTATTGATTTGATAGGTATAACATACGGTATGACATCAGCGCTAAAATGCTCCAACTAATTTAATTATATATTCTAATTATTAATAATTTATGTATATGTATATTTAAATATTGTTTTAAACAATAGTTTTAAATGAAATATTAGTTTAAAAGTAAATTTTACTATATAATTATTCTCATAGGTTAGAATATGCTTGTATTACAATTTGTCTAATAGATGGCACTGAAGGCTAAAGGTTGATTTACATATTATGCTAAAGCTTGATATACACAATTTTTCATTCATTATAAAATTTAAATATGAGCGTAATTCGAGTTATTCCGTACAAAACAGCAATATATACTTAATTTTGAAGATTCTACATAAATGTCAGTAAGTTTTCTGCATTAATTAGTGAGTAAAGTTTTTAGTGTATGACGTCATTACGTTAGTAATATTATATGATGACGTGCGTCTTCTGCCTAATCATTTTTACTATAAAAATTATTTATTTTCTTATATAAAAATAAAATTATATTAAAGAAAAACTAATTTTTCTGCATGTAAAATTTTTCATCCCTTAATAACTTCTGCCCTAATCAATTTATAAAAACTGACTAAACAAATATGGACGTAGAATTCTATGTAGAGTTCAAATTTGCAAGAATAGACACAGAATTCCATTTAGTTCAGAAGTTATTAAAGAAAAACTAATTTTTCTACATGTAAAATTTTTCATCCCTTAATAACTTCTGCCCTAATTAATTTTTAAAAACTAACTTAACAAATATGGACGAAGAATTCCATGTAGAATTCAAATTTGCAAGAATCGACACAGAATTCCACTTAGTTCAGAAGTTATTAAAGAAAAACTAATTTTTCTGCATGTAAAATTTTTCATCCCTTAATAACTTCTGCCCTAATCAATTTATAAAAACTGACTAAACAAATATGGACGTAGAATTCTATGTAGAGTTCAAATTTGCAAGAATAGACACAGAATTCCATTTAGTTCAGAAGTTATTAAAGAAAAACTAATTTTTCTACATGTAAAATTTTTCATCCCTTAATAACTTCTGCCCTAATTAATTATTACAAACTAACTTAACAAATATAGACGTAGAATTTCATGTAGAATTCAAATTTTCGAGAATCGATGCAGAATTCCAATCAATTCGGGAGTTATCGGCGCTGGAATGAAGTCAGGGGGGCCGTTGAAGATGTTTCCCAACTCAAGCAGGTCCGGAATTCCCAGGATTTCTGTAGTTGCCACCCCCGGAAGTTGAATGCAGTTCATTGACCCTAAAGAAAAAGTTATTAATAAGCGGAAAACAAAACTTTTGTTATATACATTTTAAAGACGCCACAAGACAAAATCATTTCCGAACCTTATACTAAATAGTTTTAAGGGGTGAAAATGTTGTGAATTATATTTTAAGTCCAAGGAATGCGATTCTGCACTCGAAATGGGGATATTTTTACCCGTTGAGGAGTTATGAACAAGAGAAAATAAGTTTCCGAGATATCAACCCTTAGGGCCTGTAACTCTGAAACTATGAGGGGTAGAAAGGCCGCACAACTTTTATTAAACTAATTTCGATCCGTAGAACACGAATCCGATGTCAGATTTGCCCTACGGCCGTTTGTTATGTGAGATTCAATGTTACATTTTATGATATTATATCATTGAATTACGTAAGAACTATTCGTAATTTGACAATTTGGACGCCGGATTCGTAATTCTTGGGGTCGAATTAGGGGGATGCCATGTCTAACTCAAAATATTTTTTCCCGATCGAAATTGAAAACCATGGACTAAAGCCTTGGGGTTTTTTTGGCAAAAAAAAACTTTTTGACTCCGATTTGGTTCAAATTTGGTTTACGTATATTAGGGACAAAGGTCTAACGAATAGGGAAATCTGAGCCCATACGGGTTGATATTAGAGGAGTTATTCAACCCTAAAGTGGGTTATTGCAAATAATGGGAAAACTATAGACTTTAGACAAAAGTTTTATTAGGATTTTTTGTTACAAATTAAATTCTAAACAACTATTATTCTATATATTTAACCCTAAACTTGTAATTGTTGATGAGGTCAATGACCTGTTGAAATGTAACAATGAAACTCACGTATTGTGTTATTATCTTATTTATTGTATTATTCTGTGTTCAATAAACGATTATTCCTGTGAAATTGTACATTTGTTCCTTTTTAAATCCTTCCAGAAATCCTGAAATTCCTACGAGTTAGTGATGGTAAGTTTCAATAAATTTAAGCAATTTATCATTGAATATCTTGAAAAGTAATTGAGATAGCGACTTGGGGGATTATAAACCAATAAAAACAATAAATAACATGATTTACAACAAAAAAAAAACACTTTAAAGTGTGGCATATTTACCCCCAAAACTCCAATTTGGAGCACCAAATCTAAATAAATTTTGGGTGATTCTTATATAACTTTTAATTCTCTACAACTTTTGTCATATACATTTTTTTCGTAAAGTTGATGGTTTAGCCAGAAATGACGTCATACCCAATAATGGGTGGAGACTCAATTTTACAATATCGATTTTTGAATTCTACGTATTTTTCTACATACATACCCAAAATATGGCTATATTATAGTTAAAAATAAGGGCACTGTAATTGACATACCCGGAACTGGGTGTACATACAAATTCCGCACCCAGAGTTTTGAAATCTACGTATTTTATTACATGTATATCCAAATTTTCGTTACTTAATATTTATAAACACAGGCGCTATGAATTTTTAAACATTTTGAAAATGTCCCATTTTAATCGGCTAATGAAAATTTCAAATTTCGTAATTCATATCTCGAAAACGGTAAGAGATAGCGAAAAAGTGTATAGAACCTTTTCGATAGAAAATTAAATTCTAGGGCTAGTATACATTTAACTCTTTTTGATACGACGTACCAGTCCTGAGTTACGACGGTTTTTGTGGCTCTGTACGGGTTTTCAGCCTCTACACCCTTAATTTGGGGTTATATCGAAAAAAGTTTAATATACGATTTACATAACTTAAAATTCTCTACAAATTGGTTATATGATATTTTTTTGTAACATTGATAGTTTAGCCGGAAATTACGTCACACCCTAAAATGGGTAGAAATTCAAAGTTTGGATATCGATTTTCGGAATCTACGTATTTTTCTGCATATATACCCAAAATTTGGTTTCTCAATTATTAAAAATAAGAAATGTCCAAAGTTTTCCATGCCCAAAACTGGGTCTAATAGGTCAAATATGAAATATATTTTTGTTGAATCCTACATAACTTTTGGTTCTCTACAAATTTGGTCGTATGAGTTTTATTTTTAGAATTTATAGTTTAGCCGGAAATGACATCACACCTTATATTGGGTAGTGATACAAAGTCGTCGTAATTTTTTTCGGAATTTACGTAATTTTCTGCATATGTACCCAAAAATTTTGTTATTTAATAGTTACAAACAAAGGCCCCACGATTTTTTAAAATTTGAATTTTTTCATTGGTCGCCCCCTAACTCCACCCTCAAATGGTGGAGCCAATGAAAATATAAGCAACTTATTTTCTTATTGGCTGCTGTAGCTCCGCCTCCTGCCAATCACAGAGTAGCAATTAGGGGCGACCAATGAAAAAATTCAAAACTTTAAAAATTCGTAGGGCCTTTGTTTATAATTATTAAGTAATAAATTTTTGGGTACATATGCAGAAAATTACGTAGATTCCGATAAAAAATACGGTGACTTTGTATTTCTACCCAATATAAGGTGTGATGTCATTTTCGGCTAAACTATCAATTCTAAAAATAAATTTCATATGACCTAATTTGTAGAGCACAAAAAGTTATGTAAGTTACAATAAAAATATATTTCATGTTTGACCTATTAGACCCAGTTTTGAGCATGGGAAACTTTGGACATTTCTTATTTTTAATAATTGACAAACCAAATTTTGGGTATATATGCAGAAAAATACGTAGATTCCGAAAATCAATATCCAAACTTTGAATTTCCACCCATTTTAGGGTGTGACGTCATTTCCGGCTAAACTATCAATGTTACAAAAAAATATCATCTAACCAATTTGTAGAGAATTTTAAGTTATGTAAATCGTATATTAAACTTTTTTCGATATAACCCCAAATTAAGGGTGTAGAGGCTGAAAACCCGTACAGAGCCACAAAAACCGTCGTAACTCGGGACTAGTACGTCGTATCAAAAAAAGTTAAATGTATACCAGCCCTAGAATTTAATTTTCTATCGAAAAGGTCCTATACACTTTTTCGCTATCTCTTACCGTTTTCGAGATATGAATTACGAAATTTGAAATTTTCAGTAGCCGATTAAAATGGGACATTTTCAAAATGTTTAAAAATTCATAGCGCATGTGTTTATAAATATTAAGTAACGAAAATTTGGGTATATACGTAATAAAATACGTAGATTTCAACAAAAATGGGTGCGGATTTTTTTATCCACCCAGTTTTATTGGTTTATTTACAAAATAAACTATGTACACATGTAGAAAGAAGTGCATTGAATCTAAACACCCTATATTTAAATAAAAGTGTAAAAATTTCTACTAAATCAAACGTGCTGATTGCGAAAAAAATAGTAAAAAAATTCCCAGGATTCTAGTTTTAGAAATACAAAGTTTTATTTCCCCTAGAAAACTAACACGTTTATTTCACTTTGCCGGGCTATAACTAATGAACGGTAAAAGGTACGTTAACGGGCGTTGCGGTAATCAATTCTACGGACTTTTCTTCGTATGTGCACTAATTTTTAACTGTAGTGTTCAGCTGATACAAGATTACCATGCAATAAATCAAAAAATGGTACCTTGGATTTTTCAGTAGCCAGTTATAAACCAAAATATTTAAACACCCTATATTGAAATAAAAATGTATCAATTTCTACTAAATCAAACGTGCTGATTGCGAAAAAAATAGTAAAAAAATTCCCAGGATTCTAGTTTTAGAAATACAAAGTTTTATTTCCCCTAGAAAACTAACACGTTTATTTCACTTTGCCGGGCTATAACTAATGAACGGTAAAAGGTACGTTAACGGGCGTAGCGGCAATCGATTCTAGGGACTTTTCTACGTATGTACACTAATTTTTAACTGTCGTGTTCTGGTGATACAAGATTACCATGCAATAAATCAAAAAATGGTACCTTGGATTTTTCAGTAGCCAGTTATAAACCAAAATATTTAAACACCCTATATTTAAATAAAAATGTATCAATTTCTACTAAATCAAACGTGCTGATTGCAAAAAAAAAATAGAAAAAAAATTCCCAGGATTCTAGTTTTAGAAATACAAAGTTTTTTTTCCCCTAGAAAACTAACACGTTTATTTCACTTTGCCGGGCTATAACTAATGAACGGTAAAAGGTACGTTAAAGGGCGTAGCGGCAGTCGATTCTAGGGACTTTTCTACGTATGTACACTAATTTTTAACTGTCGTGTTCAGCTGATACAAAATTACCATGCAATAAATCAAAAAATGGTACCTTGGATTTTTCAGTAGCCAGTTATAAACCAAAATATTTAAACACCCTATATTTAAATAAAAATGTATCAATTTCTACTAAATCAAACGTGCTGATTGCGAAAAAAATAGTAAAAAAATTCCCAGGATTCTAGTTTTAGAAATACAAAGTTTTATTTCCCCTAGAAAACTAACACGTTTATTTCACTTTGCCGGACTATAACTAATGAACGGTAAAAGGTACGTTAACGGGCGTGGCGGCAATCGATTCTAGGGACTTTTCTACGTATGTACACTAATTTTTAACTGTCGTGTTCAGCTGATACAAAATTACCACGCAATAAATCAAATAATGGTACCTTGGATTTTTCAGTAGCCAGTTATAAACCAAAATATTTAAACACCCTATATTTAAATAAAAATGTATCAATTTCTACTAAATCAAACGTGCTGATTGCGAAAAAAAATAGTAAAAAAATTCCCAGGATTCTAGTTTTAGAAATACAAAGTTTTATTTCACCTAGAAAACTAACACGTTTATTTCACTTTGCCGGGCTATAACTAATGAACGGTAAAAGGTACGTTAACGGGCGTAGCGGCAATCGATTCTAGGGACTTTTCTACGTATGTACACTAATTTTTAACTGTCGTGTTCAGCTGATACAAAATTACCATGCAATAAATCAAAAAATGGTACCTTGGATTTTTCAGTAGCCAGTTATAAACCAAAATATTTAAACACCCTATATTTAAATAAAAATGTATCAATTTCTACTAAATCAAACGTGCTGATTGCGAAAAAAATAGTAAAAAAATTCCCAGGATTCTAGTTTTAGAAATACAAAGTTTTATTTCCCCTAGAAAACTAACACGTTTATTTCACTTTGCCGGGCTATAACTAATGAACGGTAAAAGGTACGTTAACGGGCGTGGCGGCAATCGATTCTAGGGACTTTTCTACGTATGAACACTAATTTATAACTGTCGTGTTCAGCTGATACAAAATTACCATGCAATAAATCAAAAAATGGTACCTTGGATTTTTCAGTAGCCAGTTATAAACCAAAATATTTAAACACCCTATATTTAAATAAAAATGTATCAATTTCTACTAAATCAAACGTGCTGATTGCGAAAAAAATAGTAAAAAAATTCCCAGGATTCTAGTTTTAGAAATACAAAGTTTTATTTCCCCTAGAAAACTAACACGTTTATTTCACTTTGCCGGGCTATAACTAATGAACGGTAAAAGGTACGTTAACGGGCGTGGCGGCAATCGATTCTAGGGACTTTTCTACGTATGTACACTAATTTTTAACTGTCGTGTTCAGCTGATACAAAATTACCATGCAATAAATCAAAAAATGGTACCTTGGATTTTTCAGTAGCCAGTTATAAACCAAAATATTTAAACACCCTATATTTAAATAAAAATGTATCAATTTCTACTAAATCAAACGTGCTGATTGCGAAAAAAATAGTAAAAAAATTCCCAGGAATCTAGTTTTAGAAATACAAAGTTTTATTTCCCCTAGAAAACTAACACGTTTATTTCACTTTGCCGGGCTATAACTAATGAACGGTAAAAGGTACGTTAACGGGTGTGGCGGCAATCGATTCTAGGGACTTTTCTACGTATGTACACTAATTTTTAACTGTCGTGTTCAGCTGATACAAGATTACCATGCAATAAATCAAAAAATGGTACCTTGGATTTTTCAGTAGCCAGTTATAAACCAAAATATTTAAACACCCTATATTTAAACAAAAATGTATCAATTTCTACTAAATCAAACGTGCTGATTGCGAAAAAAATAGTAAAAATAAATCCCAGGATTCTAGTTTTAGAAATACAAAGTTTTATTTTCCCTAGAAAACTAACACGTTTATTTCACTTTGCCGGGCTATAACTAATGAACGGTAAAAGGTACGTTAACAGGCGTTGCGGCAATCGATTCTAGGGACTTTTCTACGTATGTGCAGTAATTTTTAACTGTCGTGTTCAGCTGATACAAGATTACCATGCAATAAATCAAAAAATGGTACCTTGGATTTTTCAGTAGCCAGTTATAAACCAAAATATTTAAACACCCTATATTTAAATAAAAATGTATCAATTTCTACTAAATCAAACGTGCTGATTGCGAAAAAAATAGTAAAAAAATTCCCAGGATTCTAGTTTTAGAAATACAAAGTTTTATTTACCCTAGAAAACTAACACGTTTATTTCACTTTGCCGGGCTATAACTAATGAACGGTAAAAGGTACGTTAACAGGCGTTGCGGCAATCGATTCTAGGGACTTTTCTACGTATGTACACTAATTTTTAACTGTCGTGTTCAGGTGATACAAGATTACCATGCAATAAATCAAAAAATGGTACCTTGGATTTTTCAGTAGCCAGTTATAAACCAAAATATTTAAACACCCTATATTTAAATAAAAATGTATCAATTTCTACTAAATCAAACGTGCTGATTGCAAAAAAAAATAGTAAAAAAATTCCCAGGATTCTAGTTTTAGAAATACAAAGTTTTTTTTCCCCTAGAAAACTAACACGTTTATTTCAATTTGCCGGGCTATAACTAATGAACGGTAAAAGGTACGTTAAAGGGCGTAGCGGCAGTCGATTCTAGGGACTTTTCTACGTATGTACACTAATTTTTAACTGTCGTGTTCAGCTGATACAAGATTACCATGCAATAAATCAAAAAATGGTACCTTGGATTTTTCAGTAGCCAGTTATAAACCAAAATATTTAAACACCCTATATTTAAATAAAAATGTATCAATTTCTACTAAATCAAACGTGCTGATTGCGAAAAAAATAGTAAAAATAAATCCTAGGATTCTAGTTTTAGAAATACAAAGTTTTATTTTCCCTAGAAAACTAACACGTTTATTTCACTTTGCCGGGCTATAACTAATGAACGGTAAAAGGTACGTTAACGGGCGTTGCGGCAATCGATTCTAGGGACTTTTCTACGTATGTGCAGTAATTGTTAACTGTCGTGTTCAGCTGATACAAGATTACCATGCAATAAATCAAAAAATGGTACCTTGGATTTTTCAGTTGCCAGTTATAAACCAAAATATTTAAACACCCTATATTTAAATAAAAATGTATCAATTTCTACTAAATCAAACGTGCTGATTGCGAAAAAAATAGTAAAAAAATTCCCAGGATTCTAGTTTTAGAAATACAAAGTTTTATTTACCCTAGAAAACTAACACGTTTATTTCACTTTGCCGGGCTATAACTAATGAACGGTAAAAGGTACGTTAACGGGCGTTGCGGCAATCGATTCTAGGGACTTTTCTACGTATGTGCAGTAATTTTTAACTGTCGTGTTCAGCTGATACAAGATTACCATGCAATAAATCAAAAAATGGTACCTTGGATTTTTCAGTAGCCAGTTATAAACCAAAATATTTAAACACCCTATATTTAAATAAAAATGTATCAATTTCTACTAAATCAAACGTGCTGATTGCGAAAAAAATAGTAAAAAAATTCCCAGGAATCTAGTTTTAGAAATACAAAGTTTTATTTCCCCTAGAAAACTAACACGTTTATTTCACTTTGCCGGGCTATAACTAATGAACGGTAAAAGGTACGTTAACGGGTGTGGCGGCAATCGATTCTAGGGACTTTTCTACGTATGTACACTAATTTTTAACTGTCGTGTTCAGCTGATACAAGATTACCATGCAATAAATCAAAAAATGGTACCTTGGATTTTTCAGTAGCCAGTTATAAACCAAAATATTTAAACACCCTATATTTAAACAAAAATGTATCAATTTCTACTAAATCAAACGTGCTGATTGCGAAAAAAATAGTAAAAATAAATCCCAGGATTCTAGTTTTAGAAATACAAAGTTTTATTTTCCCTAGAAAACTAACACGTTTATTTCACTTTGCCGGGCTATAACTAATGAACGGTAAAAGGTACGTTAACAGGCGTTGCGGCAATCGATTCTAGGGACTTTTCTACGTATGTGCAGTAATTTTTAACTGTCGTGTTCAGCTGATACAAGATTACCATGCAATAAATCAAAAAATGGTACCTTGGATTTTTCAGTAGCCAGTTATAAACCAAAATATTTAAACACCCTATATTTAAATAAAAATGTATCAATTTCTACTAAATCAAACGTGCTGATTGCGAAAAAAATAGTAAAAAAATTCCCAGGATTCTAGTTTTAGAAATACAAAGTTTTATTTACCCTAGAAAACTAACACGTTTATTTCACTTTGCCGGGCTATAACTAATGAACGGTAAAAGGTACGTTAACGGGCGTAGCGGCAATCGATTCTAGGGACTTTTCTACGTATGTACACTAATTTTTAACTGTCGTGTTCTGGTGATACAAGATTACCATGCAATAAATCAAAAAATGGTACCTTGGATTTTTCAGTAGCCAGTTATAAACCAAAATATTTAAACACCCTATATTTAAATAAAAATGTATCAATTTCTACTAAATCAAACGTGCTGATTGCAAAAAAAAAATAGAAAAAAAATTCCCAGGATTCTAGTTTTAGAAATACAAAGTTTTTTTTCCCCTAGAAAACTAACACGTTTATTTCACTTTGCCGGGCTATAACTAATGAACGGTAAAAGGTACGTTAAAGGGCGTAGCGGCAGTCGATTCTAGGGACTTTTCTACGTATGTACACTAATTTTTAACTGTCGTGTTCAGCTGATACAAGATTACCATGCAATAAATCAAAAAATGGTACCTTGGATTTTTCAGTAGCCAGTTATAAACCAAAATATTTAAACACCCTATATTTAAATAAAAATGTATCAATTTCTACTAAATCAAACGTGCTGATTGCGAAAAAATAGTAAAAATAAATCCCAGGATTCTAGTTTTAGAAATACAAAGTTTTATTTTCCCTAGAAAACTAACACGTTTATTTCACTTTGCCGGGCTATAACTGATGAACGGTAAAAGGTACGTTAACGGGCGTTGCGGCAATCGATTCTAGGGACTTTTCTACGTATGTGCAGTAATTGTTAACTGTCGTGTTCAGCTGATACAAGATTACCATGCAATAAATCAAAAAATGGTACCTTGGATTTTTCAGTTGCCAGTTATAAACCAAAATATTTAAACACCCTATATTTAAATAAAAATGTATCAATTTCTACTAAATCAAACGTGCTGATTGCGAAAAAAATAGTAAAAAAATTCCCAGGATTCTAGTTTTAGAAATACAAAGTTTTATTTACCCTAGAAAACTAACACGTTTATTTCACTTTGCCGGGCTATAACTAATGAACGGTAAAAGGTACGTTAACGGGCGTTGCGGCAATCGATTCTATGGACTTTTCTACGTATGTGCAGTAATTTTTAACTGTCGTGTTCAGCTGATACAAGATTACCATGCAATAAATCAAAAAATGGTACCTTGGATTTTTCAGTAGCCAGTTATAAACCAAAATATTTAAACACCCTATATTTAAATAAAAATGTATCAATTTCTACTAAATCAAACGTGCTGATTGCGAAAAAAATAGTAAAAAAATTCCCAGGATTCTAGTTTTAGAAATACAAAGTTTTATTTCCCCTAGAAAACTAACACGTTTATTTCACTTTGCCGGGCTATAACTAATGAACGGTAAAAGGTACGTTAACGGGCGTGGCGGAAATCGATTCTAGGGACTTTTCTACGTATGTACACTAATTTTTAACTGTCGTGTTCAGCTGATACAAAATTACCATGCAATAAATCAAAAAATGGTACCTTGGATTTTTCAGTAGCCAGTTATAAACGAAAATATTTAAACACCTATATTTAAATAAAAATGTATCAATTTCTACTAAATCAAACGTGCTGATTGCGAAAAAAATAGTAAAAAAATTCCCAGGATTCTAGTTTTAGAAATACAAAGTTTTATTTCCACTAGAAAACTAACACGTTTATTTCACTTTGCCGGGCTATAACTAATGAACGGTAAAAGGTACGTTAACGGGCGTGGCGGAAATCGATTCTAGGGACTTTTCTACGTATGTACACTAATTTTTAACTGTCGTGTTCAGCTGATACAAAATTACCATGCAATAAATCAAAAAATGGTACCTTGGATTTTTCAGTAGCCAGTTATAAACCAAAATATTTAAACACCCTATATTTAAATAAAAATGTATCAATTTCTACTAAATGAAACGAGCTAATTGCAGTTTCAAACTAACCCCCCCTAGAATTTAATTCTAAGAAACTTTTTTCAAATAAATATTGTTCTCAAGTAAACCGTTTAGCCTGAAATGATTTTTTTTTACATTTATTCAATAACATTTAAAAATTCGCCAAAGCTGTACTTAAAAAAAATTCACAACCTAATTTTGGGTATATATGCAACACAACGCGTAGATTCCAAAAATCGATATGTCGACTTCGTAGGTTTAACAAATTTTGGGGTGACTGTCACTTGCCCAAAAATGGGTGGTGTTAGAAAATTGGCTTATCGATTTTTGGAATCTACGGCTCGAGTTATGTATGTACCCAAAATTTGGTTAATTAATAATAATAAACAAAAAAGTTTTTTTCCAAAATTTTTTTCTGAAATTAAAATGTGTCCAAGACCCTATTTTCAAAAATGTGAGAATCTTAAAAAAAGTTTTAAACTAACCCCCCCCCCCCATTATTCAATAACTTTTAAAAATTTGCCAGGGCTGTACTAATAAGAATTGTTGTAATATTTTTGTTTTACAATGTTGAGGAACACTTTTAAATTTGGGTATATACGTAATAAAATACGTAGATTTCAACAAAAATGGGTGCGGATTTTTGTATCCACCCAGTTTCGGGTATGCTAATTACAGTGCCCTTATTTATAATTATAATATAGCCATATTTTGGGAATGTATGCAGAAAAATACGTAAATTTCAAAAACCGATATTATAAAATTGCGTCTCTACCCATTATTGGGTATGATGTCATTTGCGGCTAAACTATCAACTTTACGATAAAAATTTACATGACAAAAGTTGTAAAGAATTAAAAGTTATGTAAGAATCACTCAAAATTTATTTGGATATGGTGCTCCAAATTGGAGTTTTCAGGGTAAATAAATATGTGGCACTTTAAAGTGTTTTTGTTGTAAATGGCGATATTTATTGGTTTATTTACAAAATTAACTATGTACACATGTAGAAAGAAGTGCGTTGAATCTAAGATTACAATCCCCAAGTCGCTATCTCAATTACTTTTTAAGATATTCAATGATAAATTGCTTAAAACTATTGAAACTTACCGTCACTAACTCGTAGGAATTTCAGGATTTCTGGAAGGATTTAAAAAGGAACAAATGTACAATTTCACAGGAATAATCGTTTATTGAACACAGGATAATACAATAAATAGGATAACAACAATACAATTGACACAGGATGTGAAGGACAGAACACGAGTTGTTGGACGGCGTGAAAACAACTTTTCCTACCTTGACAGCTTCAGGGCGCGATGTCTGTCCATCTGTTCGGCTGCAGGGCCCCATTTTCTCGAGTTGTCTTCGGCCAATCGTCGTTCATGTTCAACAGGTCCAGAATTAAGTCAAGCGATGTCTGTTTGTCTGTCCGTCCACTTGCAACAAGGCTTCATACAGCTGTCAACAACAATAAAAAAAAAAACACTTGTAACAAACCAAATCACAAATATATTCACGTACCTTTGACAAGATTTTCTCCAGCGATGAAACTTCATTTTCTCTTGTTGTTCATAATTCCTCAACGGGTACAAATATCTACATTTCGGGTGCAAAATCGCATTCCTTGGACTTCGAAATATAAATCACAACGTTTTCACTCCTTAAAACTGTTTGGTATAAGATTTGGAAACGATTTTCTCTTGTGGCATCAGCTGATAATTTCCTCCAAATCTTCTGTAACCTTAAAAAATGTTTTCGTTAGATTACTCACTTATTAATGCATAATACGTACCGAAATTTATGTAAAATGTGTGAAATTAAATATATATTGTTATTTTGTACTTAAAACAGGCTAAATTTATTAAATATTATTGATTTGATAGGTATAACATACGGTATGACATCAGCGTTAAAATGCTCGAATTAATTAAATTATACATTCTAATTATTAATAATTTATGTATATTTAAATATTGTTTAAAACAATAGTTTTAAATGAAATATTAACTTAAAAGTTAATTTTACTATATAATTATTCCAATAGGTTAGAATATGCTTGTAATACAATTTGCCTAATAGATGGCACTGAAGGCTAAAGGTTGATTTACCTATTAGGATAAAGCTTGATTTACACAATTTTTCTTTTACTATAAAAAAAACTTTTTTGACTTCGATTTGCTTCAAATTTGGTTTACGTATACTAGGGACAAAGGTCTAATGAATAGCGAAATCTGAGCCCATAGGGGTTGATAGGGGAGTTATTCAGCCCTATAGTGGGTTATTGCAAATAGTGGAAAAACTATAGACTTTAGAAGAAAGTTTTATTAGGATTTTTTGTTACAAATTAAATTCTAAACAACATTTATTTGAAACATTTTCTTGTCCAACTTTTCTTTTTCGAGAAAATTGTTAGAAAAGTATATTATTGTAACGTCACTAGCACAGGGCTGTATTTAAAAAAAATTCACAAGCAAATTTTGGGTATATATGCAACACAACTCGTAGATTCCAAAAATCGATATGTCGACTTCGTAGGTTTACCAATTTTTGGGGTGACTGTCACTTGCTTAAAAATGGGTGGTGTTAGAAAATTGGCTTATCGATTTTTGGAATCTACGGCTCGAGTTATGTATGTACCCAAAATTTGGTTAATTAATAATAATAAACAAAAAAGTTTTTTTCCAAAAATTTTCTCTGAAATTAAAATGTGTCCAAGACCCTATTTTCAAAAATGTGAGAATCTTAAAAAAAGTTTCAAACTAATCCCCCCTAGAATTTAATTGTAAGAAACTTTTTTCAAATAAATGTTGTTCTCAAGTAAACCGTTTGGCCGGAAATGATTTTTTTTAGAATTATTCAATAACATATAAAAATTCCCCAGGGCTGTACTTAAAAAAATTTCTCTACCAAATTTTGGGTATATATGCAACACTACGCGTGGATTCTGAAAATCGATATGTCGACTTCGTAGGTCTACTAATTCTTAGGGTGACTGTCACTTGCCCAAAAATGGGTGGTGTTAGAAAATTGGTTTATCGATTTTTGGAATCTACGGCTCGAGTTATGTATGTACCCAAAATTAGGTTAATTAATAATAATAAACAAAAAAGTTTTTTTCCAAAAATTTTCTCTGAAATTAAAATGTGCCCAAGACCCTATTTTCAAAAATGTGAGAATCTTAAAAAAAGTTTCAAACTAACCCCCCCTAGAATTTAATTCTAAGAAACTTTTTTCAAATAAATGTTGTTCTCAAGTAAACCGTTTGGCCGGAAATGATTGTTTTTAGAATTATTCAATAACATTTAAAAATTCGCCAGGGCTGTACTTAAAAAAATTTCTCTACCAAATTTTGGGTATATATGCAACACAACGCGTAGACACCAAAAATCGATATGTCGACTTCGTAGGTCTACCAAATTTTGGGGTGACTGTCACTTGCCCAAAAATGGGTGGTGTTAGAAAATCGGCTTATCGATTTTTGGAATCTACGGCTCGAGTTATGTATGTACCTAGAATTTGGTTAATTAATAATAATAAACAAAAAAAATTTTTTCCAAAAATTTTCTCCGAAATTAAAATGTGTCCAAGACCCTATTTTCAAAAATGTAAGAATCTTAAAAAAAGTTTCAAACTAACCCCTCCTAGAATTTAATTCTAAGAAACTTTTATCAAATAAATATTGTTCTCAAGTAAACCGTTTCGCCGGAAATGATTTTTTTAGAATTATTCAATAACATTTAAAAATTCGCCAGGGCTGTACTTAAAAAAAATTCACTACCAAATTTTGGGTATATATGCAACACTACGCGTAGATTCTAAAAATCGATATGTCGACTTCGTAGGTCTACCAATTTTTGGGGTGACTGTCACTTGCCCAAAAATGGGTGGTGTTAGAAAATTGGCTTATCGATTTTTGGAATCTACGGCTCGAGTTATGCATGTGCTCAAAATTTGGTTAATTAATAATAATAAACAAAAAAGTTTTTTTCCAAAAATTTTCTCTGAAATTAAAATGTGTCCAAGACCCTATTTTCAAAAATGTGAGAATCTTAAAAAAAGTTTCAAACTAACCCCCTCTAGAATTTATTTCTAAGAAACTTTTTTCAAATAAATGTTGTTCTCAAATAAACCGTTTGGCCGGAAATGATTGTTTTTAGAATTATTCAATAACATTTAAAAATTCGCCAGGGCTGTACCCAAAAAAATTTCACAACCATATTTTGGGTATATATGCACCACAACGCGTAGATTCTAAAAATCGATATGTTGACTTTGTAGGTCTATTAAATTTTGGGGTGACTGTCACTTGCCCAAAAATGGGTGGTGTTAGAAAATTGGTTTATCGATTTTTGGAATCTACGGCTCGAGTTATGTATGTAACCAAAATTTGGTTAATTAATAATAATAAACAAAAAAGTTTTTTTCCAAAAATTTTCTCTGAAATTAAAATGTGTCCAAGACCCTGTTTTCAAAAATGTGAGAATTTTAAAAAAAGTTTCAAAATAACCCCCACTAGAATTAAATTTTGAGAAACTTTTTTCAAATAAATTTTGTTCTCAAGTGGACCCTTTAGCCTAAAACGAATTTTTTTATAATTATTCCATCTGCAACATTGCAAATGTTTGGAGTTATCCAGCGAAGAATACTGTTGTTTAAGGGTTGAAAGAACGCAGGACCAAACTCCAGGGTTTAGTGAAAAAAAATAAAAACAAAAAAATGTTGGTGCTATGTCAGTGTTATACATAATAATTTTTATTTATTTTGTATTATATGTTCATATCTGTAAACTGTATTGTTAGCATAATGTTTACAATATGTTATAGTTAACAATTATTGTATATAATATTAATAAACAATGAAAAACTTTTATTCTGTACACTCCATAAAGTATATAACAAAATATGGTGTTTATTATAATAAAAAATGAATAATATGTACAATATTATATTTATTTAACCTCCAGGTTACATATAATAACAATATTTAATTGAAAAATTATCGTATGTGGTCAAATTTTGAAGAAATTCCAATGTACATTTTATGGTATTTAAGCGCCAGCGCCAGTCATATTTTGCATTCCATAAATAATTTGTTGTTATCACACAAGACGTATTCAGGAAATTTTCTGCTAGTCAATATTTCAGTATATAATCTTAAATAAACAAGTTTGATCATTTATTTTGTATTTTTTATAAACTATTGTCTTATCCTTGTTGAAATACATATAAATTTTGGCCCAAAAAACTGTTAAACATGTTTTGTAGACAATAATTTTTAATTACAGTCCTGGTTTTTATGAAGGTCAGATTTGCTGTAATACACGTGGAGACATCTTGCTGCAGATATAACAAACGTCAAATAAAATTGACAAAGAAACGCATATTTTAGTTATAATAAACATAAAATCGTGTATCAAACTATATTTTAATTATTAATTTATTTGAAATGATAAATTTAACAAGATTTCCATCTGTCATTTGATTAATAATCAAATGACATTTGTTTAAACAATTTTTCTTCCCGCTTAGATCCCATACACATTTTCGCGAACTTGATTGGTTAATTGATTTGTCGATTTTATAGATTTTCTCCCATTTACACGATACATCAACGTACTTTCTTACAACACAACATAAAAATATAGTTCATAAGTTTTATCATAGAGTACAGCAGCAGTATTGTTTTGGTATTAATAATATTGAGAATATCCATTTTTTGGCTAAACTAATAACATTTCGACTAAGGTTGTCATATAAAAAAATATTTGTAATTAAAAATAAGGGGTAGTCTTGTTGAAACTTTTTTTTTATATTCGTTTTAATTTCAGAGATAATGAATAAAATAAAAATCTATTTATTTCTCGCAAACAAAATTTTTTACTAAATAATTTTTATAACAAACTCTATTTATTATTTAATTCTAAATATATTTTAACTTATAATTTATTTTATTTACGTATAGTTCTTGAGAAAATGTTTTATTTATTTAAACATTTATATCTCTAAAAATACAAACTATATAATTAAGATTGTTATATAAATAATTAAAATAGAATATTTTGAGCAAATTTTATTTGAAACTATTTTCTATTTAACGCCCCAGTTTTGAGATAATAATTGCTGAAAATAAATAAGATAAAATTCACAAAGTCCAACCAGTGTTTATAATTTTTGTCAATAGGTGGCTATACCAATATTTTATTGGAATTATTGATTCATAAATTATTAAATAACGGCTTTATTTCTCATTTTAGAAAAAAGTTTATTTGAAGATATTTACTCACACTTAAAAGTTACATATTTCTGTATTTTTATATTCACATAAAATTAAATTTTATTGGAATTATTTTAGGTGCCTACCTGTTATAAAAGTGTATGGATGAATTTTCATATTTTGGTCAATAAAATTTGTGTTTCTGTACAGAATTGAACAAAATTTGGTACACACCACGTCAAACATATGCGGAATCTAAAAATAATACTTTCATATATTTATCGTGAGTGGTATTAACAGAAAAAATTGGAAATATTGATGTTTTCATCTGACGAACTTATACGGAGTTTTATGATATTTTAAAATAATGTGTATTAATAACAGTAGAGTTGTTTACAATACATAAAACCACTCCACAGTTTTGTATATATATTGGAACTGGAGCAACAGTTTTGGATTGGATTTCAGATATTTATCCTCGTCATTCCTTTATATTTCAATCGTTTGCCCCAAAAATGGGTATAGGGGTTTAAAATAATGTAGACTTTGATTTTCATGTGAGAAAACCTGGTTCGGTTACGTAAATCTCTCTAAGTCTCAAGATTTGTTGACGGCTGTTGCAGATACTTGACCATAACCAACTATTTCTATTCCCAAATCTCTTATACGTGAACAGATTACCCTAAAAATGGGTATACACGTTCAGAACGATATATATTTTGATTTTTATACCAGAAATCCCGGTTTGAAAATGTAAATCTGCCAAAAATTAACCTAAATATAGCAGAAGTTGTAGAAGGTGTTTTTGATCCAAAACACATCAAACTCACTTGATTCCCATTCTCTTATAGATGAATCAATTACCCTAAAAATGGGTATAGATGTTCCACATGATCCCTATTTTGATTTTCACACCAAAGAACCTGGTTTGGTTACATAAATAACCATTTTGAGAGTCTGTCTGTCGTGTTGTGGTTTCATCCGGTAGTTTAAGGTTTATTTATCTCATGCACCCAAAACTGGGTTTTATGGGCTGCCACTTGGGTGGATTGTTTGGAATGATGTCTATTTTAAGTTTCGTATGCCAAAAGAGCTTTAGATTGAGGAAAAAGTAGTGAAATTGTTAATAAACGGTCTTACACCGAGAATATTTATGTCTTAATTTCGTACCCTAAAATATGTTTTTAGGGTTTGTGGCTGCGGCTAGTTTATTCATTTGGACTGTATTTTAGATTTCTCATGCCAAAAAGGCCGTAAATTGTGTGAGAAATGAATAATCAATGAAATACCTCCTAATCTGAATAGCATTGCGAGATGGAAATTCGTTGATTTAGGGTATTAAATTAATAAATAGGGGTTGAAAACTTATCATAATATGTTTTTATTATTATTTATCATCGTTTTAGGGTGTAAAACATGTGTATATGGCTTTAATTCGTTCAGAATCATTATTGAAAAGTAGAAATGTCAAATTCTAGACTCGAAAGTTTGGAGGCTATTTTCTCCTATTAAAAAAAATATAATCGCAAAAGTAAATATACCATTAGAATCAGCAAAAAATAGTACATCTTTTTAGCATATTAATTGATTTTTAGAATAAAATTAATTTTGGCTTTATTTTCCGATTTTCAATTGTTTATATTCGTCTGTTGCGCTGCGACATGCGTCCGCCAGTTACTTCTCTTTTCGTTGCGTGTATGCAGTCAACGACGTATGTCTGATCCGAGATCTTATTACTTGTAAAACCAGTTCAGTATTTGTTCAAAATCAGTTGTTAGTCAGTAGTTTTACAGTTTGGACGTATGTTGGATGGCTTCTTAAAAATAATTATTTTATTAATTAATTACAATAAAATATTAAATAAAACAATTGTTATAGTGAGTAATTAACACATATTGATTGGAATTTATATATTTGGGTATGCAAATTAAAGTTTTTATCGCTAATGTGAACAAAAAGTGTTTAGATATTAATAATTAAAGTGTTTTGTGGACAGTTAGTGAACAATTATAAAATATTAGTGTTCCATAAGTGACAAATGTGCAACAATGTGCCATGTGCCGGGTCCAGAACATCAGGTGCTGATTTCATCCCCCAGTATGCAGTTTCCCACAGCAGTTGGAGCAGTATTCCGGACTTTTCCAAAGGTTTACATCATAAAAAAGGTAGAAAATATTTTGTTAGCCATTTTGCCTTCCAGCACATGTACTAAAATGTATTTTTTTTCTCCCAATGGTTAGCTACTAGTTTTAGAAATTTACTAACCCATGTTTTACAGCCTAATTAAATTTATTTCACAGCTAACCTTTTCTTTCAGCTCTCTTTCAGCTAGTATTAAGTTATTTTCGTAGTCTTTCAGAGGTAGGGAACTTTAGATTAGCCTGCCGCGCAGAGCCTGAAGTCCTGAAGCTGAAGGTGCCCCTCTGCGACCAAAGGACATCGGGATTAATAATTTTTATTTCTTAATTTCAGTTAAGTTAGATATAATTAGGTTAAGGAATTTTGAATGCTTGTAAAAATTTCCTATCGTACAAATACAAGTAAGTTTTAAAGTTTTTTGAATGTTTTGGACAAAAATCGTACGATGTTTGGAATTTTTACGGTGAATATATATACCTATTTGTTCAATTAAATAATTGTTATTATTATAATAATTGGATGTCTTAAATAAATAGCAAAGTACCGTTATATTTTCAATAAATATTCTTTATTTTGTTTAAATACTTAATCATTTTAAACAATTGAAATATTTAATCAATATTCTTGTTTAGTATATTTGTAGTTTTACAACAATTAATTTGGTGCTTTGTTAATAAATAAATCAACAATTAATATTTTTGTGTTAGTATCTGTTGTTTAATGGTATATATTTCACACCCGCTGGAAGGCAAAACCTTGTTATATTTTGGATAATTACCCATATTTACCCTCCGTGAAAGAGCCGTTAAGAGGCTAAAGCGATTAACAATGTTTAATATTACTAATGACAACTTTTTGGCGTCAAACAATAAACGTTTTAATAATTTATTAATTTTTATTTGATATATTTCACTAGTAACTATTTTTCCCCAAATATTAATAAACAAATAAATAAAGATAACTGTTTTAATAACATTAAAATCATTTTTAATCTAGAAAATATTTATTTTGATTGTATATTTGACAGCTATCACTTTGACATTTCATTTTATTGTTGTGTAAAGGTATAATATATTTAATATTGGATTTTGAACAATAAATAATTTAATAGTGTGTATTTTATTAATTTTATCAATTGTAAAGTTAATCATTATGGCTAATTAACGGCTCAAAAACCAGATGCGTGTCTAAAATTATCCAGAGTAAAATAAGGGGCACCCATTTCTTTTATATTGTTGTTTTTGAAGTGCACCCGTGCCCGTACCGTAGAATAAGTGTTTAGGGACAAAGCCCTGCAAATTAGTTGCGCCTTAGTTTTAAGTTAGTTTTTCGATTCCGCGTTTTACGATCGGTCGTCGGCAGGCATTAAATAGCCCCGCGAGGCTTTTGCGGGCTCTTGTATTACCGCCCTAGAGCCAGAATATTAATTTATGCTGGCACTAGGGTACGACTTTACGTCGATGGTAATATCCAATGAATCGGAATTTTGTTTTTCGTTCTCGCGATTTTCAGGAAATCAGGATAAACAAATTTGCTCTTATTGGGTTCGATTCCCGAAGGGGTAAATATGACAATACAAATATTGGGTTAGGTTAGGTCTACTATTTATGGGGTTTAATTTTAAAACAGAAGTATTAGGTAGTTTATAATTAGGGACAAATATAATGTGTTATAGGCTCTTTCAAAATGATTGATCGAATTAACATAATCCTAGGTTAAGAGTTGCATTGTTAAGGTACGTTTAGATAAATTACAAGTTAAATGTCCAAAAATTCATTTCACAATTCGCCTAGTCATTTTGAAAAAGCCGTATTATAAAAACACTGATTTTACAATCTGTGTACATTAGATGTATACAGGATGTTTCATATAACAGTACAAGGTTTTCATACTCCGAAACCTTTTACTGTTACATGGAACACCCTATATTTAAGGTGTCCATGATAATTCATGACACAGATGGTTAACATGGAACAAGACAACTGCGCCTGACAATTAATTGTTGGGCCCTTTATTTAGTTTTAAGTTGCGCCTTTACGGGTACGGGACCGGCACTATATTTTCATTTATGTATGTGTCTTGCGCCTTGCCACCCCTAGACGCTAGTTTCTACGGGGTGGCCCATTATTATAAAGTTTCAGCTCATCAAAAGTTTCGCCTAGAAGTCGTGCTAACGTCACGCAAACTTAAGTCCTCCTAACGTGAGGCAAATTTATTAATATAGACTTTGAAAATTGTGCCATTATATTGCAAAAATATATAAAAAATAATATTTAATAGAGAAAAATAAGTAAACACACACACACACACACACACAAATGTTATTCATTAAATTATGCCATATTATTGAAAAAAAGTATGATAAATTAATATTTGATATAGAAACAGAAATAAACACACACACATACACGTACACACACACACACACACAAATAGTATTTTTCAGTATGAATTCAAGATGGACCGAAGACCATTTCAAAACCACCCCAAACCACTCGGACGTTGAGAAAACATCTCTTAAGGATGAATGGAAAAGTATGTCAAATTTAAATACAAAAAATATTATAAAATATTAAAATAAATATTTATTTATAGTTATAAAATAGAAGAACCACTCAGGTACTGCAAAAATATATGAAGAAAATATCTGCGTCCCCAAACAAAGGTATTAAATTAATATATTTCTCCCCCAGAACAATATAATACAATAATTTTATTTTTTTACAGGGAGCATCCACCGATCCACCCTATTTTGAAGAATCCCCCCTATTTTGAAGCATCCCCCCCCTAAATGAAATGTTATATAAAAAAATAACTTATGAAATGAATCTACCATTTATTCCTTTAATTATTTAATTATTTCAGCTCTTATTTTATTTATAAGTGTGTATTAATTGTCTTATTTCGATGTAATTACACTACACATAAAAAAAATACACAACACAATCACAAAATAGTAGATTAAAATAATGGCATGGGTTTCGAAGTCTTTGCGCCCAAAATACAAGAAAAATCGGTTTGCGATTACGTAATATAATATTGGGTAGTTAACAATTAATGAACTCATAACAGTATTTATTGCTTATCCTATTAGTTTTTCGTTTGAATTAATAATTATACAGTATGAAAAATGGGGTCCTCCATCATAGTAACAAACAATTATAACATGGGTCATTTATATTAATAATAGGCCTTAAAACGTTATGAGAATGTACGTAGGGATAAGGACTGTATAATAGGAACTATTAATCTTTAAAAAAGTTAGTAGTTATTAAACATTACAAGCTAATTAAATACATGTTTCAATCTATGGTGCTACGCCAGATAAAAACCACGTGCGTTTGCATGAAAGTGAAAGAAATGGTGAATGAGATAGGCTGCCAGTGGCAATCAAACGTAGAGAAAATGAGCTTAACATCTACGTCATACAATATTAAAAAATTAATACGGCCTAATGAATAACAATTAATGTCCAGTTGCACCACTGACAGTTAAAAGTTAAACTTCGTTTTATTTAGTTAGCCAAATAAATTTACGTTAATTCTTGTTGAATATTTTTACAGTGTAAAATTGAATTGACTGACCAAGTTTAAATTTTAAATGTTAGTGGTGCATCTGGGCATAAGACTTTTTAGAGCTATACATCGCTCTCATTTAGATTAAGTATAATAAAACAATAATGGAGGATCCATGAAAAAATAAAGATATCTTTAGAGGATTTCAGGTGTTGTTTAGATATGTTGGCCTCTTAAGGTGTCTATAATTTTATATTATGGAGAATAGATCACCTTAGGAGGATTTCAGGTGTTATTGTATTATTTATATGTTGGCCTTATAAGGTGTCTATAATTCACACTTTTCACAAAGTAATTTAAATGAAAATTTATACCAATTTTTCATAGTAATAAAAAAATAATAATTTGTTATTAATTTCGTAAATAATTGCGATAGTTTATTACATATAGCTGTATGAACTTTGATGTTACATCCTGTTTCAAATCAACTGACTTTTTTAAAATATTACACAAATTTCAATAATTAGTTAATCATTGATTTAGCATACTTTAGATTTAAAGAACAATATTTTTTAAAATTTAGTGCTTAGAAGGCATATTAAAATTCTTGCAACAGCACTATTCTATAGTTTGTAATTATAGATAATAGACTACCTTTAAAGGATTTCAGGTGTTATTGTTTTATTTATATGTTGGCCTCTCAAGATAGAAATCTATAATTTATAAGAAATTATAGATAATCTTTTGAGGATTTCAGGTGTTACTGTTTCATTTATATATTTATATGTATGCCTCGGCCTCTATAAGATATTTATAGTTAGTTAACTACCCAATATTGCGGTAAAAATACGGTTTGCGGTTGCGTACAAAATAAATAGTAATAGTGCAACTACCTATGCACAGTGAAAATAAAACGGTGGTACAAAATAAATAAAATTAATATTGCGCCTATAAACCAATACTTAGATATTTCCAAAAATAAATAAAATAAAATCAATGTAAAAATAAGCAATTCAGATGGAATAAAAAAAATTATTTGGGCAATAATAAAAATATATGTGACCGAGTTTAACTTAGAAGTTTTGCGGGTGGTAAAAAAATACTCAATAAAATATATAGTCCAATACACAAAAGGTCGAGTAGTTCTGTATTTTTAAAGTATTTTAGATTTTTCACTAAAATAGGGACTTTTACCCTGATTAAAAAGTCTTGTAACTTTTGGCAACACGAAAATATTAATATTTAAACAAAATAAATCACTAATGCCTGGTTGCAGAAACTTCTAATTCTAATGGTATATTTACTTTTGCGATTACATTTTTTTTAATGGGAGAAATTAGCGTCTAAACTTTCGAGGCGAGAATTTGACATTTCTACTTTTCAATAATGATTTTAAACGAATTAAAGCTCTATACACATGTTTTACACCCTAAAACGATGATAAATAATAATAAAAAAATATTACGATTAGTTTTTAACCCCTATTTATTGATTTAATACCCAAAATCAACGAATTTCCATCTCCCAATGTTATTCACATTAGGAAGTATTTTGTTGATTATTCATTCCGCACACAACTTACGGCCCTTTTGGCCCAAAAAATCTACAGTACAGTCCAAATGAATAAACTAGCCGCAGCCAAACCCTAAAAACATATTTTAGGGTATGAAAATTATGACATAAATATCCTCTGTGTGAGACAGATTATTAACAATTTCACGAATTTTTCCTGAATCTAAGAACCTTTTGGCATACAAAACTTAAAATAGACATCATTCCAAACAATCCATCCAAGTTTCAGCCCATAATACCCAGTTTTGTGTTCATGAGATAATTGAAGGAATTGAACTACCGGATGGAACTACAACATAACAGACGGACTCAAAATTTGGTTATTTATGTAACCAAACCAGGTTTTTTTTGTATGAAAATCAAAATAGGCATTATTTCGAACATCTATACCCATTTTTATAGTAATCGGTTCATTTATAAGAGGATTGGAAGCAAGTGAGTTTGGATTGCTTCGGATCAAAAACACCTCTCACAATTTCTGCTATATGTAGGTTGATTTTTGGCAGATTTGTGGTTTCGAACCGAGATTTCTGATATAAAAATCAAAATATCTATCATTCTGAACATGTATACCCATTTTAGGGCAATTGTGAGTCATGTGTAGTTCAAGGAAAACATCAATAGTTAGCAGCACGAAAATATTAATATTTAAACAAAATAAATCACTAATGTCTGGTTGCAGAAACGTTCATAAATTTTGTATTTAATTAGCGGACTATCAAAATGAACAAATTCGAATCAGTTTCTTTGTTCTTGACATTAAAATCATTGATGTCAAAAAATCGTGTTGCATTTATTCGTTTCGATGAACCGAGGAATTGATGAACGTTTCTGCAACCGGGCATTATACTCATTAATTAAAGTATACTTTTACTTTTTTACTTAAGGTAGTTATAATGTGCCTAAGGTATTGTTTTTCTTAAAGTGACTCAAGTCACATGTTTACTTATTATACGAATATTAGATAATGGATGGTAAATTGTACTTACATATGAGGAGACTGAGCCGGAGCCGCCTAAATGGATGGCTGCATAAAACAATATTGAGAGAACAAAGATAATACACTGTATACAAACGGATTGTTGTGTGTCGAGTGTTCAATTCTGCAATTGTCCACAAAATTACGATATATATTCTAATATTAAACGATCATGACAATTGCTTTTAACACAACAAAAGGAAAATTTAGTTTTATTTCCCGCACTATTAAAGCAAATAATTAGTTTTAGTACAAGTGAGCAAAGTATGTTTTTTTTTTCAAGCGTCCGGAAATTGACCGACGAGCGGAAGCGTGTGCACCAACTGGACTTGTGAGAAAAAGACATGTTCACGTGTGCTAAACATGATTTTTTCAACAATCTTGAAATATAATTTTTCTAGAAAAACAAGATATTGCACTTTTTTATTAATAATGAAAAACTCAACAGTACATATGTTTACAAGTGAATTTAATGTAAAATTAACTAGAAAAAAATATTGTTCCTTCATGTAGAATGGTAGATATTTATTGTACAGACTCCTGACGTAGATTATTATAGGCTTGTGTATTTTGTTCACTTATGATTCAACACGCTACTTTGCTCACTATTTTAAGTTGAATAATAACGGATTTTGCTAATGATTGTGGAAAAAATCATTATTTGTTCCGAACGATGGCATCAATAATTCAATAACTAATTTTTGTTTTTATTAATATTTTATTCGAACATTAACTTATATGAAACATTAACATTAACATGAAATCAAATTAAACAAATTCTAAAACATTTAAATATTTTGGAGATTGTTCCTAAAATTAATTAATTTAAACATTTATTTAACACTTTTATTACTACTAAATAATAAGAATGAAACATTAATAACAAAATGAAATTAAAGAAAACAATGAAATTAAACTAGTTTTAACATTATATGTTATTTTGGAGATTTACTTTCTTTGGCTGATCTAGAAAACGGAGTGAATCAGAACGTCGTCTGATTCAAAATACGACAAGTCCCCTGATTAGTTTATTGTATTTTTAGGAACTGCTTCATTTATATTAGATCCAAACTTTATAAATATAGTTTAGGGCGGAAAATGTATGTAATGTACGCCATTGATTGATTCGTTTGTACGATTTTGGTGCCTTTGTCTCGTTAATAAAATAAGTAGATAACGCATTAGACATTTTTTCGCTCAAATTCAACATCTTTTACAGCTCTTCATCTTGCTGCGTTTGTTGTTGGCGCGCCCGATTCTTTTTGACTTGCAAATATATAAAATAGCCACTCATGATAACTGACAGCGCTATGCTGAAAATTGCCAGAGGTATAAGGCCGAAGACGAGTCCCTGGTCCCCAAACCTAACAATGTCATCTACTTCCTCTTGGCGGCTTGAGAAGTTCCAATTGGGCTCCGGTAAATTAACAATGAGCGCAACAACTTGTTTCGGGCAATCGTTGCAAGTCGGATTATAACAGGTGTAGTTGCCGTCGTGCAGTTCGTTGACTTTGTCAATGATTAGGGTTGTTGTGCGGTCGCTGTGTTTGACGATGGCCCCCGGGGGCAGAGCCGACGAGTTGTCTTCCTTTCGCCACTGCATTTTCGTGTAATCGCAAGTGGTACAAATCATCTGAACCGACTGATCAAGGTCCTTCACATGCCGGACCCGATCAACTTTTGTGCCAACGTATTTGATGGCATCACTGAACATTTTGTTATGCATCTCCTCCGGTTCGTTACACTTTATATCTTTTTTTGAATAATACATAAATGGGCAAAGATCGTTATTGCAGACCCATGGGTTATCATGAAAAAGACTATTTGGTTGCACCAAAACTGTGTGATTTGTAAGAGCAAGCATGTCCACATAAGTCAGCATGTTTCTAAATACATCTATTACACACAGTTTAGGTGTATTTTCAAAAGCACCTATTTCTATTGAAGTTATTTTATTATCATGGAAATAAACAATCCTCAATTTTATCATATTTGCGAAAAGACCTTTACGTAACATCGTAAGTTGGGTTTTATAAACGTACAAACTCTCAAATGGAGCTTTTTGGAAAATGCCAATAGGAAGTTCTGACAAAGGATTATAGCAAAAACTTAAATGCTTTAGTTTCGGAAGTAGATAAAATATGTCTATGTCTAGGTACAAAGTATTAACGTCATACAACACCATAAATTCTACTTGTTTGTATCTCTCGAACCTTGCTCTTGTTAAGGTAGAAGCATCGCGCAAGTTACCTGAAATGGTAATTCATTTGTAAATTCGGATAGTACGTCGCGATCACTGATCTCTGTACAGTGTCTCAGGACGAGCTTACGCTATCTATATTTTAAATACTATTTAATATAATTTAACGAAATTTGGCATCTAGGGGTTAACCAGCATGTCCATTTCAACTAAAATATTTTCAAAGCAGTAGCACTTCCGGCTTGACCGGAAATTGACCTCAACTTTCTTATTTTAAATGGAATACGCTATATTTTATTTTACCATTGAGTGCAGTGGAAAATTTTACATATGAAGCAATAAAAACATTTTACTCATGATCAACTACTTCCGGCGTTATTCAACTTTTTTTTTGATTTTTTGTCTGAAATCCGGCACATTTTCAAAACTCTGTACATCGGGAGCGAGATCGAATTTTTATAATCTGAAAAAAGCCTTTTATAAAGGAGACTTTAAGCTACATTATCCATAGAAGAGTCCTCGATTATTTATAAAAATGTGACGGGTACGTTACACCAAAATTACAGTTGACAAACTTCAAAAAAGACAATTTTTTTAAATGGAACCCCCCGTTTTTTATTACATAAATGTGTTCTACAACAAAAAATAAGGGTACTTTATGTAACATGTCTTATGTTGAAAGTTGATAGAATTTCAATAAATTACAAAAACATGTAATCTGGGTATAATTATTTTATTAATATGGGTAAGTAAGTCATGGAAAAACAATGTTTGTTTTTACAAACTCATCTACTTAATTTCTTAGATAATTTACCGTTGGATCAAAGGAATTTAATATGGTACCAGCATGATGGCGCTCCACCCCACGATAGCCATAGAATAAATACTTTTTTGGAAACAATTTTTGAAGATAGGTGGCTGGCAAATAATGGACCACATAGGTGGCCTCCTCGTTCACCCGATTTAACTCCACTTGATTTTTTTTGTTTGGGGTTACATTAAAAACGGCGTCTATCAAAAACCTTTAACTACTAAAGAAGATTGCCAACATAGGGTACGAACAGCATTTAACAACATGTCTCCTCGGATGATAAAAAATGCTACACAAGAAGAAGTATTGAATAGAGTAACAATGTGCTTACATATGAATGGAGGACAGTTTGAATATGTATTAAATTAATCATACTTTTGTATTTAAAATTTATTTGTTTTTTCCATGGCTTACTTATCCGTATTAATAAAATAATTATACACAGATTACATGTTTTTCTAATTTACTGAAATTCTATCAACTTTCAACATAGGACATGTTACATAAAGTACCCTTATTTTTTGTCGTAGTACACATTTATGTAATAAAAAAGGGGGGGTTCCATTTAAAAAAATTGTCATTTTTGAAGTTTGTCAACTGTAATTTTGGTGTAACGTACCCGTCACATTTTTATAAATAATCGAGGATTCTTCTATGGATAATGTAGCTTAAAGTCTCCTTTATAAAAGGCTTTTTTCAGATTATAAAAATTCGATCTCGTTCCCGATATACAGAGTTTTGAAAATGTGTCGGATTTCAATGGTAAAATAAAATATAGCGTATTCCATTTAAAATAAGAAAGTTGAGGTCAAACCGGAATTGCTACTGCTTTGAAAATATTTTAGTTAAAACGGGCATGTTGGATAACTTCGTTCACAACGTCCACATCAAACTTCAGCTGTCTCTACATTCTCATAAAACATTCTTACTAACCATATATCTTCACACCACAACATTTACAAAACAATCATCCTTCGCCACACATTCCTATCCAGGCACACTTCTTTCGCCTCAGCCACAGAGATACGATGACGGTTAAATGGAATTTTTTGTGCGCCTTTGGGAGGCCATCTCAGATGTGCTTTTGTTTTCCCAAAAACTCTCATAGGGTACTAGATAATGACGAAAAACTGAATATTGTTGATTTTTTCTTTTTCAAATAACTTCTAAACTATTAGTAAGTGAGAAAAACGTTTCAAATATAAAAGGTACATATTTTTATTAACTAACCAGTGGCGTACAAAATTTTCGAGATATAACACAAACTTATATTTTTTTAAATGGACCCCATATCTGATTTTAGTCTCAAAAAAATTATTATTTTTTTCTCTTTTCAATGATGTAAGGTTTTTTATGTTTTGTATTTGTTTTGCCTTTAAAATTATTATTTTTTCTGTATTTTGTATTAAATTTACAATTCTTTTGAAAATATTAGTAGATTTCTATTTAGAAATACCCCTTGTATTTAAATAATTTATTTCGTTAGCAAAATTTTGCTCAAAATTCGTATCAAATTAATTTTTATAATATTTGTATCAGGTCGCCCTTCACAAATTTTAAATTTGAGAAATTAAACAATGTACCTACTATTTATTTTGTATGTAAATTCTTGAATATAAATATTAGTAATAATAAAAAACATTGACATATTCTAGTGCTAAATTTGAATTAAATAATTTACTTTGTTGTACTGTAAAAATAATAGGAATACAATCTGGTCAGGATTAATTTATTTAGGTGACAATAAATTACTGTATGAAACACAAAGCAAATGCTTTCGAAGTGTAACTACAAACAGAAATGAAATTAAACATGTGCTCGCTGCATCACCAGGGCTGCGTTCCAAAACCAAGAATACCGAGTTTTGGCGTAGAGTATGATGTGTTGTGTTTTGGAACGAATGAGAGTTTTGTTGAAGTAAAAAATTAAAAATAATTTTATAAAACTAACAAAACTACTTATAATTACAACATTAATGTCAAGCCTGTAATAAAAGCGCTTTTATGGAGCACTCTCCTCAATATAATGTGAAAGTACGCTCCATAAAAGCGCTTTTATTATAAAAGTATGCTCGTAATACACGCCAACGTATTTACTTATGTTTATTTTCAACCAAAAGCATGTTTTCTTCCTCAAGAAGGCAAATTACTTTCATATGTAGAGAATCGTGAGCATCTACGTTTGAAAATATTGTGAAGTAATTTCTATACCCTCCACGTTAGTAGAGTAAGTAGAACATCACTTTGGAGTAAACTCTGGCTGTTTTGTAACAGGTTGAGTAAACTCTGAGAGTAAGGTTATTAGTTTTGAAACGACTTTGAATAATTTCGTACTCTACGAGTAGGATTTTGGAACGCAGCCCAGCCAGCGACGCTGTCAGCGTTAGCCAATAGTAATCAAGATTTCCGAGCATGCGCATAATTCGCGGTTGGGTGTTTGTGAGAGATGGACTTATGCAGAAATGATATTTCCGTTTCACAGTGTTTCCTTTACGTTCATCCATGAAGTTGGTGCGTATCAAAACGTTTATTTCTCGCGCGCTTCCAAATTTAAACAGTATTTTGTAAAGAACAAAAAAAATAAAAATGAGAAAAAAATGTCTTGTAATGGGGGCAGCAAAATTTAGTTGTGCTTAGGGCTGTCCGTTAAAATGAAAAATTGGCACAATGCGTAATTTTTACAACTTATTATGCAAACACCGATGCTATAGTTTATTTGGTAACAGACATTTTAACTAGTATTGAAAAAACTGCTAAACTTACCTTGGAGCCATATATATTCAATGTTAATAGGCGTGTCACTTGGAATATCATATTCGATATCCCTTATACAATTTAATTTATAAAGCTTGTTTTTTTTCGCCCTGCTATTCATCCATTCAAAATTATATTCCCAATCCCAACTAACTGATATAGAATGTTGTTCACAAATACAGGGTTCGCATCTTCCATTTATTCCCTCCAAAACGTACAAAAGGAATAGAATTTTTATATACATCTTCTTAGTTAGATACACAAAGAGGCACACGTAAAAACTGATACACAAGTAAACAACTTTTGTCACTTATTATGTTACCAATACCAACGTTATAAACAAAATCATGTTGTCCAGCTCAGTATTGATTTTCAAAGACGATTTGATCAAATGTGTGTTCGTTAAGCCGATCTCACACTATATCATGCTTGCTTATGAATGAGAAATAAAAAAAGGGATTTGCGAATGATGAGAAAATAGAGCCCTATGTGCCCGCTAAAATTTAAATTATTTTTTTCTCTTTTATAAATTCATTTGATGGTGTGATATTGACTTTCAAAGCAGCTGATCGGTTGTGGGGCTGTGTGATCTGGTGTGATCCGACCGATCGCCATTTCAAACTTGAAAATTATTTCCATTTTTTCAGATAGCACAAAAGTGTCCTCTTTGGCCATCTGCGTGCGCGCCGGCTATTTCTGATAAAGGGAATTTTGGTTTTAAACATATATTATTACATATTCGATTAAGGTAAGAATAATTTTAAAAAGTATAAATTTAGGAAATGATATATTATGTAGGTTAGATTCTTAACAAAAAGTAGCGGTTTTTACTTCGTATCGCAAACGTTATGACTCCGGTCTAGTATTATTCAGTAGGTTATCATTGGGTTAATGAAATCATTAAGCGTAACTTTTCTTACAATTTTAGCATCATTTGGGTGTAATATTTCATGTTATTAAAGCTATTCTGTGTTTCTTAATTACAATTTTGAGTTTCTTACTAACTGTTATCATTACTCTTTGCTTTCTATACAGTAAAAGTATAAAAAAATAATAAGTTACGCATAATATCATTTTAAAGAACGTAGGATTTCAAATAGTAACATATGTCGTAGCTTGGTGCAGTCAGGTCAACTGAATTTGTAGGTTAGTTTTGCATTTGTCGCTGTTTGTCTTTAAAGTTATAATATAAGGTTGTTATAAGTTTTTCATTTTTGTTATTTGCGATGTCTGCAGCCACAAATTGACCGTTAGACTAACGTGGTCTATTTTAATAGGAAGCGAAAAAATCCGGTTTTGTATCTGGATTAAGGAAAAATCATCGTAGGGTCGCCTTAGGAGAAAAATCGTTTATTTTTGTTACTTTTTTGGTTATCTGAGCAGTTTAATCTCAAAATTTAAAATGGATTTATATTGGGAAATGTCCAAAGAAGTTTTTGAAACCAAAAAGCGAAAATAATATAACACAGTACTTCATTTTACTTACTTGTAGTACTCTCCAAAATAAACGGTACTGGTGACCTTGAGATTCTTTATGAATTCCAGTGCAGACGCCTTCTTTAAGGGGCACGATTTTAATGTGCCCCCTAAAGCCTATATAGTTTATACATAACAAAAAATCTGTACCGACAGGTATGGAATCGCTAATTATATTTAATTGTATCACACAAATCTTTACAGTATAATTCTAAAAGAAAAATAACAGATAAAAAAGTATTATTTAATAGTACGTATATTTTATAATTATTTACATGAATACCAGATATTTAATTCTTATATAAACAACTTCATAATTTTGCCACCAGGTGGCTACACACTCCACTAAATGTACATGTCATTTTTATTGACATAACCTATGTTTTACGTGCTAAAATCATATTTTATTTTTCTTTTCTATATCAGCAGATTTAAAAACAAGGTAATGAAACTAATGAATTTGTGTGAAAATGAATACTTTATTTTGAAATAGTGCTACAGAGTGTACAACAGAGAGTGTACCGCTAGGGCAAGAAAGACTGTGATTGGTATAAAACCGGCCACTGTGGGTCTGCAGAGTAGCATGTAATCGTTGTCCAGAAGCCGCTGTAGTACAAGAACAGGGTTCTGCAGTCCAAACTGGCCGTACAATGTCATAACCTCACATTCAGCACATGGTTAGCACGCGGTATTTTCCATGAAGCTTCACCGTCCACTTACCAGAGACAGCTGTGACACAAAAACAGAATTCGACAGTTTAAAATTGCTCTTAACATGCTCTTAATTACGAACTTGTTTGTACTGTTTTAAACGTTCGTAATTAACGTAGAATTAATGCAATATGTACAATAGTTTTTATAAAACGTACTGTGATAAATATTTAAGTTTTTAGTCGTAATTTACTGTGCTATTTTGACAATTCATTACATTCTGTTATTAAAAATGTTACAAGAACTAAACTAAAATTATCCAAAATTCTTTCTCCAGAAAATGATGTACGACGTAGATATAATTTTAATACTTAATCTCACACAATGTAAGTAAACAAATATGTTAAATCACAAATTGTAATTTATTTGTAACAATTTAAACATATTTTAGAACCCTGAGGATGGTTAAAATAAATAACCGAAAGCTTGGTTAATTGTAAAGAGTGACAATTATTTACTAGCTACTTATTTCAATTTAATATTCTTAAAATAGCTATTTGTGTATTAAGAGCGCAAAATGCGACATTGTCGATTGAGAGAATGTCCATTTGCGCTCGAAACACACACAAGATTTTTTCTACAGTCGTCACAATGGGGTCCTCCACCATAACAAAAAATAATAAAATGTACACTTTATACTTAACAATACTGCTCAATAAATAACGATTGGCTAAAACAAAAGTTTAAACTTAAAAAGGCTTTTAAATGATTATATCGTTACATTAGCCATCTATTCCATAAAAAAACAAAATTAAGGCGTGGAAGCAAGGATTTGTGATGATTTGATGAGTTTTTGTAGCAAAATTTGTGGTTAGTTATCACGCCTGTCACACTGAAAAAATTAACAAATATTTCAAGGAATTTGTGATTATATAGACATGTATGTGCATTGACTGACTTCTCGCAATTATTTAAGTAACGAAATAACTAATAACTTTATTGTAATCAAAATAAATAGTTAACTAGCGATCAGATGTCAGTACGACTCGCAACTATCCTACCGCCATCTGTGTACAATCATTCCTATTACTAAACATAACTGTTCACACAATTTATTTTATATTTAATTTTATTTTATCGTTATTTCCCATTCTTCTTGAGTTTTTATTCAATCTAATCTAAGCATTTTATATTTTTGTTTTTGTAAATGAATGCCCTATTTCATTTTCACAGCAGTGTGGCATTTTGTTAGGTTATGTTAAATACCGACAGAACATATGTCAAATTGACTTGTGAACGTGATAAATGTGTAACTACGGTGGCATTAGTTCCTAACTGAACATTTTCATTAAGAATGTAGACAAGTGACATTTCTCAACATTGTATACTTAGAAATTTGGACAGCGAGCGCTTTTACTACTTTGTCGCGCCAGAGCGGCAAAGTGATATTTTGTGTTGACAAAAGAGAGCGCAAATGGCTACTTTCTATAGTAACTGTAGAAAAATAATCTAAAACAAACATAACCTAAACGCACACCCAAATTTAGGGAGACAGACTTTATTAAAATCAATTTGTATACCTACCCATTTATACTGAGTAAAACATTTTTCTCTGCAATTTGTTCTTTAGAATGTACTGTTTAAATTTGGAATGTTTTGATACGCGTCAACTTCATGGATAAACGTTTTGTAGATTTGAACGAAGTGAAAATTGAACATGTTGATGAATGAACGTTAGAACTTTGTATAGGTACCTACCTAGCCAATTACTTACTTTTAAATGATGTATCTGTCTGAATATTTCGCCCACCAAACTAGACACAGTATAATAATTTTACTTAGATATTCGCTTGAAAAGCATTCTTGTTTCCGGATACTATGTACAGCTTTAACTTTGTCTCCTCCCCAAAAGTAGCCATTACCGCCAGTGTTCCTAAAACATTAACAGAATATAATTATTTTAATATTATGTTTGAGGGTTCAAGTTTCATGTTTTTCAATTTTGTCTACTAACCTTTAGAGCGAATAATTCAAATTGCAGAGCCACCATCGAACTCCATTTTAAGTTAAGGAGGTTCGAGCGAAACTAATGAGTCAAAATAATATTTATATTTTTTTGTTCTTTTAATTGCTAAAATAGTTGTAAAAATTTATAATTTTAATTAATATACGTGTATTGAGCCTCTAAGCACATAACTAATTTGTATTTAACAAAAAAAGTATTGAAATGACTTCAGTATTTTGAACATATGTGATGGAAGAAAGTTATGTGGCAACAACGCGTCTTGTAAAATTATTATATTAAATTTATCTATCAATTTCAGTAATCACAAATTTTAAAAAGAATAAAACTAAATAGCTTTATCATATTCGAAAAAAAGTTATCCGTAATATAGATACAAGTTATACTTCTATCTTTTTCCTTTATATCAGCTGGGACGTGCAAAGTTGCCAAGTCATTCTTCATCTGTTCTGCAACTATCGATGTAAAATAAAAACATAATGTTCAACATTAATTTTCAAATTATTCTCATAATATACTACAAGTCATCAGTTTTATTATACTTGTTTTTTGTTCATCAAAATTGGAAAGATCAATATAAAACAAATAAAAAAAGTATCTACGGAAATCTTTCTGCCGTAAGAGCTTATGTATTAGAACATTGAAAACGTCAACTTTATAAACGTATTTATAAGAAACAAGCCGGTGGAATGTTTTTTTATTTTTTAGAATAGTTGGATAATATATCATTCGTGATAATTACAAAATTTGAAACCATAAAGTTGAAAATTAATTTTTACACGAGAATCGCTCGAACCTCCTTAAGAGTTTTTTTCGTGTGACTTGTTTTAGCATGTTGTTTAGTGGTTTTTGGGTGTTTATATTTTGAAATAATTATAGAATGAATTGACTTATCTGATAATGTTTGCGACTCCAAACTTTGAGCGATTTCAATGGCCGTTTCTAGCACAACACCATCTTGGTAATTCCATAACGTATTCTACGATGATGGAACTTATAGTATTCAGCGATTTCCAGCGATTGTGGATCGAAATGATTACATAAAATATCATTTACTTAATACTTCTGCTCCGACGAAATGGAGCAAACAGTTTAGTTTGGTAGCTTCAGTTTATACTGCTTCGTCTCCCGAACTTATTGTATTTGCGTAGTAAGAAACAAAGGTAGACTGTAGAACTAATAAAAGCTCAATTCATATCTGCGATTTAAATGCAATTAGTTGTTAGTAAAACAAGTTTTCTGTTCTTATTCTTACAAACATGGTACAATACGTGCATGCGCATGCGCACAGCACAGCGTTTTTGAATTTACTTACATTTCAAGATTAAATATATAATAATAAATGGCAAATACTTATACATAATATATATAAATCATATATTAAATAATAATACAATATATAACAGGAAACTTTGTACTATTTCTATTGACAGCCGATCAGCTGCTTTGAAAGCCAATGTCACACCACCAAATGAATTTATAAATGAGAAAAAAATTATTTAAATTTTAGCGGGCATACGGGCCTTTATTTTCTCGGTTAAAATTTCATTTACATCATTCGCAAATCCCTTTTTTTATTTCTCATTCACCATCATTCATAAGCAAGCATGATATAGTGTGAGATCGACTTAACGAACACGCATTTGATCAAATCGATACTGAGCTGAACAACATGATTTTGTTTATAACGTTGGTATTGGTAACACAATAAGTGACAAAAGTTGTTTACTTGTGTATCAGTTTTCATGCGTGTGCCTCTTTGTGTATGTGAACTAAGAAGATGTATATAAAAATTCTGTTCCTTTTGTACGTTTTGGAGGGAGTAAGTGGAAGATGCGCACCCTGTACTTGTCATGATAGAGTATTCCCAGATAGTTGGGGTCGGGTAGAAAATTTTCCATGGATGGGACAAAGAAAAAATATAAACATGTTTTATTCGTTAAGTTGTGATGGCGCAAAGGTGAATGATATTCCAAGCGACACGCCTAATAACATTGAAGCTATATGGTTACTAGGTAATTTTGATAATTTAAAACCCGGTATTTTCAATACTGGTTAAAATGTCTATTAACAGGTAAACTATAGTATCCGTGTTTATATAATAAGTTGTAAAAATTATGCATTGTGCCAATTTTTCGTTTTAATTGACAGTTCAGTTAATAAACAGTTTAATCAGAAATGAAAATACCATGAAATTTATAAAAGGCTTGAGTGTTCAGTATGCATGGTTATGTTCAAATAGTAAAATAAATAAAGCAAACTGTCTCCAAAAGGGCGAAATCGATTGTCAATAAAAGTATTTTTAAACAGAAAGACAGTGTGCTTTATTTATTTTACTATTTGGACACGAAAATACTAGACTTAAATTACAGAATAGTTGTTTAACTTTAAATTTGTTGGCAAATAGGGTCCTATACCATTTTTTTCTGTGAGAACAGAATGAAATAAGAATTTTAGTTAAAACGAGACTTAAAAATTTTACGTAATAAGCGAGAAATGAATTTCTATACTTAAGAATTTAATGCGTGACTTAGCAAGTTTCAATGTTTCAAATTTTTGACATTCATCACAAATTGATTTAATTATAAATAACATTATTATTGTTAATATTACTAGATATTATAATTAAAGAAATTCATCAAACACAAAATTGTTAAATTTTTTGTTAGGTTATACATTAACGTGATAGTTCATAATATTTTAAGCAGTAGACGCGCGAATCTCCTTTTTAAAATCAGGCGACCAATAGAATTCTTAGTACCTAACGCGAACGCGTCATACAAAAAAAATCACTAATACTTATTAATTTTTGTATATTTTCGTTTCGTTATTTAAGATAGTTAAAATTTAACTGTGGTATAGGAAGGACCTATACGTCACGGCTGACGTCATTAACAAAGACCACACGGCGACCGTGGTGGTCGCTTGTCTATGGAAAGCCGTTTTAATATTTATTCTATATTTAAAGATATGTTAATAATTTGATATCAAGAATTCGGTGCGCCATCTAGTTTGAAGTGACTGAAATACTTTGTGTCGGTGAATCAGATTTCCCCTGCGAAATCATAATAGCGTTGGTTTAGATTCTGCCTTAGGATTGGTCAGAATGTAAACCTGTTTCACAAAAACGAAAAGAATCACCAGTTTGTTGGCTTTTATCAAATAAAATCTACAGAATTAATGATGTATACATTTAGTCATGATTTCGCTAAGGAAATCTGACTTACCGACACAAAGTAATTTAGTCATTTTAAACTAGATGGCGCACCGAATTCTTGATATAAAAAATTCGAATTCTGGAAATATTATTTACGGAGATGTGATATCCATAATTCAATTCTTGATATCAAAAATTAATTTAGGACGTCAAAAATTCGAATTTTGGACATGTTATTTATGGAGAGAATTGAATTTTTGATATCCAAAAGTCAATTTTTGATATCTTTAATTCAATTTTTGATATCCTTAATTTAATTCTGGATATCAAAAATTGAATTCTTGATATCAAAAATTGAATTCTTGATATCAAAAATTGAATTCTTGATATCAATAAATGAATTCTTGATATCAAAAATTGGAATTCTGGACATGTTATTTACGGAGATGTGATATCCATAATTCAATTCTTGATATCCAAAATTTATTTAAGATGTCAAAAATTCAAATTCTTGATATCAAGAATTCATTTAAGGATATCAAGAATTGAATTAAGGATATCAAAAATGGAATTAAAGATATCAAAAATTCAAATATAGATATCCAAAATTGAATTCTGGACATGTTAAATTTACTTATTGATGTCGAAAATTCAGTACCTTTTTAAGATGTAGTGGAGTGCCGTAACGTTTATACCTCGGAACCCGGGTCCACTGAACGGATTTTTGCCGATCTCAATTTTTTAATTATTAAAATAAATAATTATTATTTTTTTGGAGCTTTCATTCATTTTCTGTTAAACCTTTAATTTTTTTGCGATTAAAGTTAGATTTTACATAGGATAACTAATACATACCTGTTCTTGAGGCTGTTATTGGCTTCCTCAGTGGCGTATTAAGATATTTTGGCGCCAGAAGCCCTTGAATTTTTGTGCCCCCCCACTCCTTTTTCTTGGTTCATATGAATGAAAAAACAAACTTTTTAAAATTTTCTAATAAGAAACCAATAATTATAATAAGTAATTAAATATAACAACTGTCATAAAAGGAGTAATAACCAATGATTCGAAAAATGACAATCATACGCGGGTAGATTCGAGGGCTTTTTTATTAGTAAAATTCAGCAAACATTGAAACTAAACTTTTATTTTTAATTAAAACAGTATAATGACAAAAATAAAATTAAAATGACATTTTTCTTGTTTTGGCACTGGCAAAAATATTAATTGTCGTCAAAATTAATTTCATTTAAAAGAATTTTTCCGATGCACATAATAACCAAAGCGTTTAATTTTGCGTGGGATACTGTGAACCTGCGGTAATCCTTCACTCTCTTCAGTGCTGAAAAGGATCTCTAGCCAGTATAGTTAGTCAAGCAAACACGCGTAATAAAATTACAATGTTAAGAAAAAGATTATAAATGTTCTTGTCTTTTAATAGTTTCAGAAATTTCAGCAATCTGTTTGCTAATTTATATTTTATAAAAAAAAAAATGTTTTTTTTTTCAATTCCTGGCATAATTTTGCGCCCCCTATAATTTTGCGCGAATGCCATAGATATGAGCACGAAACACACTTGCAGAAAATCAAATATTATCTTGTCAAGCGGAAGCTGATGCCGATAAATTAATAATTGAAACAGCAATTAATTTACAATCCGAAAATATTGTTGTAGTTTCCGAGGATGTGGATATTCTAATTTTACTGACTGCGTTCTCACCAACAAATCGAGAAATTTACTTTCAAAAACCAGGAAAAGGAAAAATTCTAGAAAAAATGTACTCATCTAAAAGTTTGGAAACAGTATTACCAAAGTGTAAATAGCATATCCTGCTTTACATTCTTTTACTGGGTGTGATACAACGTCGGATTTTTTCTAGCGGGGAAAGTGTTTTTTTAAAAAATTTCGAGAAACGGTCGGACTTAGAAAATGCTGCAACAGTTTTTGAAAATGAATGTAAAGACGCCAATAACATTTTTAACGCTGGTGTTACATGTACGCTTGTTTTATATGCTGCCCCCCAAAAAATAAAAGATCTAAATACATTAAGGTACAACTCTTTCGTAAAAACAACCGATAAAAATAGATGCGTTAAATTACCATCTTTGGTACCTACTGCAGACGCCGCTTTTGGACACTTCAAAAGAGTATACCTTCAAATTCAAACATGGCTCGGAAAGGACATATTACCAGAAGAATGGGGTTGGAAATATGAAAGCGGAATACTGACACCGGAAACAATGTGGAGCATCTTGTGGGTGCATGAAAAGTAAATTGAATTGCAGTGTACCTTGCTTAGAATGCAATGGCAACAGTTGCACTAATCCATCACCTATCATCCAAATTGATGAGGTTGATGACGACGATAATGTAGATAATTGACTGAAAATTTTTCAATCAGAAATATTTATTTTTTTCTAAAAATCTCGTCTTTTTTATTAATGCAGTATATTTTACCTTTTTTTGTATCTTCGGTCCGATATATATACACGATTTTATACAACTCGCCTTAGTATAATTTTTTTTATGTAATTTTTTTTTGTTAAAATATTATAAATACATTTTAAAGTTACTATAAAAATATAATTTATTGTATATAAAACAGAAATCTTTACTACAAAATTTTTTTTATTCATATTTTTCTCATTCTCTAGGTAAACTTTTTTATTTAAATTTTTAACAATGTAATAGAAAAGGTTTCACGAAAATCCATTCAGTGGAACCGGGTTCCGAGATTTTTACATTTTTTTGTCTTACGGCACTCCACTAATGTCTAAAATTTAATTTTTGATATCTATAAATGTATTTTTGATATCCTTTATTCTATTCTGGATATCTAATATTCAATTTTTGACATCCTAAATTATTTAAGGATGTCTGCAATTAATTTTAGACGCCCCTAATTATTTAAAGATGTCCATAATTCAATTTTTGATGTCTTTTAATAATGAAGGATATCTGAAATTAAATTTTTGACGTCTTTAAATAATTGAAGATGTCTTTAAATGTAGAATAAATAGTAAAACGGCGTTCCATACTTGTCTCAAGAGCATTTGTCGGTGCGGTCGTTGGCATTTTTGAGCGTAATTTTTTATAATGTTTTCACAAAGAGTTTCGTTTCTACCATCGACCTTTAAACTAATGGACCAAGTGTCTCCTATTCTTTTATTGTTAGAATAATGCTCCAACATAAAAGGATAGAAATATATATTCTGTCTTTCAACAGTACGGAAGTTGTCAGTTAAAGTATACTGCGCATACGTTTGTACTCATTGTACATCTTTTTCAGACATATGTAAACCTCTATACATCGCTCGCTATCACTAAATAGTTGTCAACATCTACATTTGACGTTTCGTGTATTATTTACTTTTTTGGAGAACATTTACAATTATTTCTGTCAATATATACGTAAATATACAGGGTGTCTCTTAAATAGGGAGACATGGCTTAACCACAGATTCCTGAGGCTAAAATAAGACGATTTAACCAAACTTGCTTCTACCGGAAACTGTACCATTTAGCCAGAAATCTGCTTCAAAGTTCTTCGAAAAAAAATTAATTTTGCTTATAATAATCGGACGCTTTATTTGATTTGGATGAAATTTGGTATAAGAGTTCATATGGTTATGTCATCTTTTAAGGTGATATTTGTTATTATTAGTGAACCACTAGTGTATGAAACTTAGGTCTCCCAACATTAATTAGACCGTAATTTTTTAATGGCAATGCCGAAAACGTGAATTTATTTTTCTTCAAAAAGATACATTCAATAGTAAACTATTCTCTCTCTGTATAATTTGTGATATCTGTTACGGTTCACACAGAAAAAAATAAAATCTGAGGGTCTGCACTGCTAAAATTCTAAAATAAATTTAATCTAGCAGTCTATCCAAATGTCAAACAAGTAATTTTTAATGACAGTAACAATTGTTTTATGGGTTGTCAAAAATTTTCTTCGCAATATTCTAAAATTAGTAACATCCGTTTGTTCGACCTAATAGTATTTTACTACCATTATTATAAATAAGACGATTACATATCTCAGCTTACTCCTAAACAAGTTGTGAAGATTGACAACTCGTTACTGTCAATAAAAATTACTTGTTTGACATTTGGATAGACTACTAGATTAAATTTATTTTAGAATTTAAGCAGTGCAGACCCTCAGATTTTATTTTTTTCTGTGTGAACCGTAACATATCACAAATTATACAGAGAGAGAAAAGTTTACTATTGAATGTATCTTTCTGAAGATAAATAATTTAACGTTTTCGGCATTGCCATTAAAAAGTTACGGTCTAATTAATGTTGGGACACCTAAGTTTCATACACTAGTGGTTCACTAATAATAACAAGTATCACCTTAAAAGATGACTTATAACCATATAAACTGCCATACCAAATTTCATCCAAATCGAATAAAGCGTCCGATTATTATAAGCAAAATTAATTTTTTTTCAAAGAGTTTTGAAGCAGAATTCTGGCTAAATGGTACACTTTCCGGTAGAAGCAAGTTTGGTTAAATCGTCTTATTTTAGCCTCAGGAATCTGTGGTTAAGCCATGTCCCCCTATTTAAGAGACACTCTGTATGTGTTGTGAGGTGTGCGTGTGCGACAAAATAACGGTGTATTTCGCAGCAGTACGTACGCGGTTCAGCTGTGTCATTTCATATGTAAGTTCTTATTAATTATTACTTGTCCCCTATAATATACATATGTATATAAAGATTATATTAAAAATATATAATAAAACGAATTATGCTAAAAAAAATCTATACTCTTAGCGATTATGCAATAACATGTAGGGACAAATCAAATTTTTTATTTTGTCGCGTTTTCTTAACTTCCGTACTGTTGAAGGATAGAGATACTGTGTCTGCACCGTTATGGCGGGACATGCGTTTTGCTCGTACGCTGCGTCTATTACTTTAAAGGTCGATGGTTTCTACCTTCCGCCATCCGTAGATAAGAAAGATATTATCTTTGACCAATTTACGATTTTTATCTTAAATTAAAAGAAAATTTTGTTAAAACTGGATTGGCCGTTTCGGGACATGCAAAAACTTTTATCAAGAATACAATTTTTTCTGTAAAATAAAAAAGTTTTTTCTAAAATATTTAAGAAAACACTCGCCATGTTTCACAAGATTACAGCGTCCGAATCAATCTTTCGGCCATCAACAGACGCCGGTCATGCTCAGCTAGTAACGAGTAATAAACGCGTTTCGCTCTTGTTAGAGCTCATCAGTATGGTATAACTGCTGTCTCTTTGCAGAGACAATTCCCAATGGGGGATTACACCATTTTTTTTTTATAATTTCATCTGAAAATATTAGGAAAACTAAGACTATTGATGAAAGTCCGGTGAAAAAATTCCTATTAATAAGCGAGTTATGGTCTCCCGAATTTTGAAAAAATTGACGTGACGTCACATTTATGTGTTTTTATATCAAACTGTTTTCATCATGGACCTAAATGTTCTTGAAATATATGCTATTTTAAGTTATATTTACATAAAAATAAATGAATATTATAACACTGTATAAGTATACATACTTTATAATTACAGGTGTATTTAAATTATTAAGTTTAATGTAAGAAATTTATGTTAAAATAAAAACTGTTTGGAAACTGTAGTACAGGAATGTTAGCCCCTCCTTTCGAATTTGAATTTCTTAACTTTCATTGGTAGTAATCCCACCTCCTAACACGCTATTTGTAATGCATGTATAGGCGGTTTCTCGGTCGCCAATCAAAATATTTTCATATTAGTGTCGAAGCGTTATAACAAAAAACCCTTTATTTCCGAAATATCTCAATTATACCATTTCATTTTTTTATTAATATTCGTTATTCAGCATATACATTCGTATTTTTTTTACTATTTTCCTTTAATTCGATTAAGCCGTAATCCCCCATTTACTTTTCACTATTTTCGTTTTTATGTATCTATCTACCTACCTTGCTACTTTTTCAATATATTGTATTAATGCAGTTACATTATTCATATTAATTGTTATTTATTATCGTAAAATATTATAACAAAATAAGGATTCACAGTAAAAATTCTTAAATTATATTAATTTATCAATAGTTTAACATCATCCATATTATATATCTGTGAAACTAAATATGTATTAATTTATTTATTTCGAAATATGATATATGTCAGAATAAAACTTTTCGACACAAATTGCATTATTTATATTTATAATTCTAACATAAAAGGTAAATTATTTCGTTAAAAATAATTATTCAGAAATATTACTGGTAGGCTGCAACCTGCCTGGCAGGTTATAGTAGCCATGGCGTCCAAGTGTGTACGGCCAGCAGCGCTCATCCGCCACTCTATATTTACTTATAGCTCGTTGCTGCTGTCTCTTTGCAGAGACAATTCCCAATTTAGCGATCCCTCGATAGATGGCTCTGCATGTGGGACATTCCCTCTTAAAGCAACTATCTTTTATGAGATGCTTCACATCTCTCGCCATGCTCAGTTAGGTATTGTCTTTGCATAGAGATAGCAGTTATACCATACTGATGAGCTCTAACAAGAGCGAAACGCGTCTATGGTTACTAGCTGAGCATGGCCGGCGTCTGTTGATGGCCGAAAGATTGATTCGGACGCTGTAATCTTGTGAAACATGACACGTATTTTCTTAAATATTTTATTTAACTTTGTTTCACCTAGAGTTCGCTATTTTACTATTAAAAGTTTTTCTTTTTTGGAACTCGATCCGTGGACATATTATATTATTCACATCAAATACGATAAGTAATGAATTCTATTATTCATCTTAATAAAAATTATATAAAGCCATACACTTTTTGACGGTTAAAAATGATTGAAATTTTATTTCATTTTTCACTATTAGTGATTTTAATGCATCAAGGTTTTTACACTAAGTGGTGACGTGCATTGGCTGCTTGAACGATTTGCGTATACAGGGTGTTCATTTTAAATGGGCCACCATTGCTATCTCGAGAACTATCAGAGCTACAAAAACGGTTAAATGGGCAAACAATTTCTATTATACAAGACAAATTTAGGGAACAGAAAAAATTTTTTTTTCGACCAGTGGCTCTCAAAATACGGGACTCATCTTTTTTATTTTAAATGTGAATATATTTTTTTATTTGCTTATTCGATAGAGAATTTAATTCTGAATTCAATGATATAATATTATCATATCCTTACATAACGATTTTTTTGAGTAAAATAGATATAAAGTTTTAAATTAATTTGATTAAAATATGATATTACTAAGAGTGCCATGAATGGAAAAACTGAATATGTACATGTGTTTTTTACGCATAATTAGAGTGCCATGATAGAAAGAAGTGAATAAAAGTATAATGAATGAAAAAAACTGTTATAATTTTTATTTTAATATTTAATTATAATGAAGAAATATTTACAAAAATAAAATAAACTCCTATAAATTAATAAGTACTGTTCAAAATTGCCTCCATTTTCATTTATACATAACTGTACTCTATGAAATAAACTATTTCTAACTAATCTTAATTTTCTTCCGTCAATATTGTTCAAAATATTTTCAATGCTGTTTTTTAATTGTTGTAGATTCTGATGCACAGTATCGTAGATTTTATCTTTTAAATAACCCCATAAGAAAAAGTCTAAAGTTTTTAAATCGGGTGATCTTGCAGGCCATGCAATGGGTCCTTTGGTACCAATCCATTGATTTGGAAATGTTTCATTCAGGTACGCGGTTACTTGACGAGAATTATGGGCTGGTGCTCCATCCTGTTGAAAGTGTAGATTTCTAACGATATTTAATGGCAGATCATCCAATATATCATCAAGTCTGTTTCTTAAAAATTCTAAGTAACGATCTCCAGTTAGAGTAACTTCATACACACTGTATCGTGCAAAATTGCACACCATACATTTATCTCAAATTTTCTTTGAAAACTTCTTTCACGTACCATAATAGGATTCTCGGAACTCCAATAATGTTTATTTTTTACATTAAACATTCCATTATTGGAAAAATTTGCTTCATCCGTCCAAATAACACATTTTAAAATATCAATTCCTTCATTAATGATTAAATGGCAAAATTCAAGTCTGCGGCCATAATCACCAGGTTGCAAGTGTTGAACTTTATGGAATTTGTATGGCTTATACTTGTGTCGTTTTAAAATTTTATGCACCGTCCCTACACTTAATCTGCATTCATCAGAGGCCATTCGTACAGAAGCTCTTGGATTGGCTTCAAAATATGCCAAAACATTTATTTCATTGTTTTCATCTACCGGTCTTCTGGGTTTATGTATAAATGCAGTAGTATTACCACGTAATATTAGGTCAGGTTTTCGGAAATATTTCCGCGACGGTACTACTCTTTCAGGATATCGTTCCCTATACATATTAACTGCAGCTCGCGAATTTTTTCTTGATAAAATGTATGTTTCAAACATCTCAACTTTTTCAATGTGAGTAAAATTATACATTTTTAAAATTAAATTAATTGATTTTGAACTTCACTGGACAGTTATGATCACTTAACAAAACAAAATATTCACTTATTTCATTCAGAGCACTCTAATTCCAGGTTAAAAAATTACTTGTATTCAGTTTTTCCATTCATGGCACTGTTAGTAATATCATATTTTAATCAAATTAATTTAAAATTTTATATCTATTTTACTCAAAAAAATCGTTATGTGAGGATATGATAATATTATATCATTGAATTCAGAATTAAATTCTCTATCGAATAAGCAATAAAAAAGTTGAGTCCCGTATTTTGAGAACCACTGGTCGAAAAAAATTTTTTTTCTGTTCTCTAAATTTGTCTTGTATAATAGAAATTGTTTGCCCATTTAACCGTTTTTGTAGCTCTTATAGTTCTCGAGATAGCAATGGTGGCACATTTAAAATGAACACCCTGTATATTAAATTACCCTAGTTTTGTCAATGAATTATTACTTCAGGTGATAAAGGACATCCAATTGCCCGACAAAACGGCTTAACAAGACAAATGTTCGAGAGGTTCAGACAACTTGAAATTTTAATGCTCGGCAACCTTGAAGCTCAAACTATGGCCTTAGACACTTTTGAGCCACTGGGGAAAGCAAAGCATTTGGTTTTTGGCTATAATCCTTTCCCGTTAATTCCTGTTGGCGTGTTTCAAAGACGCCGGACATTTCAGACTTTGTTTCTTGGGTGGAACAAAATTACGAAAATACTTACAGGCACTTTCGCAGATATGCCAGAATTGAGACTCATTACTTTAGATAACAATAATATAGAATTGATAGAAGTAGGGGCTTTTCGTAATTCACCTCTTCTAAGCAAAATGGATATAGAACATAACATGTTGACTTATGTGGACATAAAAATTTTTGATAATGTCGAATTGTTTTCAAGTGTTAGTTTTGGCGGTAACCGATGGGTCTGCAATGACGACCTTTGCCCATTTATGTATCATGCACAAAAATATATAATTTGTAACGAACCGGGGGATATGCGTAACAAAACGTTCAGTGATGCCATCAAATACGTTGGCACAAAAGTTGATCGGGTCCGGCACGTGAAGGACCTTGATCAGTCGGTTCAGATGATTTGTACCACTTGCGATTACACGGAAATGCATTGGCGAAAGGAAGACAACTCGTCGGGTCTGCCCCCGGGGGCCAGCGTCAAACACAGCGACCGCACAACAACCCTAATCATTGACAAGGTCAACGAACTGCACGACGGCAACTACACCTGTTACAATCCGACTTGCAACGATTGTCCGAAACAAGTTGTTGCGCTCATTGTTAATATACCGGAGCCCAATTGGAACTTCTCAAGCCGCCAAGAGCAAGTGGATGAAATTGTTAGGTTTGGGGACCAGGGACTCGTCTTCGGCCTTATACCTCTGGCAGTTTTCAGCATAGCACTGGCAGTTATCATGAGTGGCTATTTTATATATTTGCAAGTCAAAAAGAATCGGGCGAGCCAACAAGAAACGCAGCAAGATGAAGAGCTGTAAAAGATGTTGAATTTGGGCGAAAAAATGTCTAAAGCGTTATCTACTTATTTTATTAACGAGACAAAGGCACCAAAATCGTACAAACGAATCAATCAATGGTGTACATTACAGACATTTTCCGCCCTAAACTATATTTATAAAGTTTGGATCTAATATAAATGAAGCAGTTCCTAAAAATACAATAAACTAATCAGGGGACTTATCGTATTTTCAATCAGACGACGTTCTGATTCACTCCGTTTTTTAGATCAGCCAAAGAAAGTAAATCTCCAAAATAACATATAATGTTAAAAGTGGTTTAATTTCATTGTTTTGTTCAATTTAATTTTGTTATTAATGTTTCATTCTTAATATCTAGTAATAATAAAAGTGTTAAATAAATGTTTAAATTAATTAATTTTGGGGACAATCTCCAAAATATTTAAATGTTTAAGAATTTGTTTAATTTGATTTCATGTTAATGTTTCAAATAAGTTAATGTTCGAATAAAATATTAATAAAAACAAAAATTACTTATTGAATTATTGATGTCATCGTTCGGAACAAATAATGATTTATTCCACAATCATTAGCAAAATCCGTTATTATTCAACTTAAAAAATAGTGAGCAAAGTAGCGTGTTGAATCATAAGTGAACAAAATACACAAGCCTATAATAATCTACGTTAGGAGTCTGTACAATTAATATCTACCATTCTACATGAAGGAACAATAATTTTTTATAGTTCACTTTACATTAAATTCAGTTGTAAACATATGTAGGTACTGTTGAGTTTTTCATTATTAATAAAAAAGTACAATGTCTTGTTTTTCTAGAGAAATTATATTTCAAGATTGTGGAAAAAATCATGTTTAGCACACGTGAGCATGTCTTTTTCTCACATGTCCAGTTGGTGCACACGCTTCCGCTCGTCGGTCAATTTCCGGACGCTTGAAAAAAAAAACATACTTTGCTCACTTGTACTAAAACTAACTATTTGCTTTAATAGTGCGGGAAATAAAACTAAATTTTCCTTTTGTTGTGTTAAAAGCAGTTGTCATGATCGTTTAAAATTAGAATATATTTCGTAATTTTTGTGGACAATTGCAGAATTGAACACTAGACACACAACAATCCGTTTGTATATAGTGTAGTATCTTTGTTCTCTCAATATTGTTTTATGCAGCCATCCATCTAGACAGCTTCGGCTCAGTCTCCTCATATGTAAGTACAATTTACCATCTAGTATCTAATATTCGTATAATAAGTAAACACATGGCTTGAGTCACTTTAAGAAGAACAATACCTTAGGCACATTATAACTACCTTAAGTAAAAAAGTAAAAGTATACTTTAATTAATGAGTATAATGCCCGGTTGCAGAAACGTTCATCAATTCCTCGGTTCATTGAAACGAATAAATGCAACGCGATTTTTTGACATCAATGATTTAAAATTCATAAGAACAAAGAAACCGATTAGAATTTGTTCATTTTGATGGTCCGCTAATTAAATACAGAATTTATGAACGTTTCTGCAACCAGACATTAGCGATTTATTTTGTTTAAATATTAATATTTTCGTCCTGCCAACTATTGATGTTTTCCTTGAACTACACATGACTCACAGATTGCCCTAAAAATGGGTATACATGTTCAGAATGATAGATATTTTGATTTTTATATCAGAAATCTCGGTTCGAAACCGCAAATCTGCCAAAAATCAACCTACATATAGCAGAAATTGTGAGAGGTGTTTTTGATCCGAAGCAATCCAAACTCACTTGCTTCCAATCCTCTTATAAATGAACTGATTACCCTAAAAATGGGTATAGATGTTTGAAATAATGTCTAATTTGATTTTCATACAAAAAACCTGGTTTGGTTACATAAATAACCAAATTTTGAGTCTGTCTGTTATGTTGTAGTTCCATCCGGTAGTTCAATTCCTTCAATTATCTCATGAACCCAAAACTGGGTTTTATGGGCTGAAACTTGGGTGGATTGTTTGGAATGATGTCTATTTTAAGTTTTGTATGCCAAAAGGTTCTTAGATTGAGGAAAAATTCGTGAAATTGTTAATAATCTGTCTTACACAGGGGATATTTATGTCATAATTTTCATACCCTAAAATATGTTTTTAGGGTTTGGCTGCGGCTAGTTTATTCATTTGGACTGTACTGTAGATTTTTTGGGCCAAAAGGGCCGTAAATTGTGTACGAAATGACTAATCAACAAAATACTTCCTAATGTGAATAACATTGGGAGATGGAAATTCGTTGATTTTGGGTATTAAATCAATAAATAGGGGTTAGAAACTAATCGTAATATGTTTTCATTATTATTTATCGTCGTTTTAGGGTGTAAAACATGTGTATAGAGCTTTAATTCGTTCAAAATCATTATTCAAAAGTAGAAATGTCAAATTCTCGCCTCGAAAGTTTGGAGGCTATTTTCTCCCATTAACAAAAATAATCGCAAAAGTAAATATACCGTTAGAATCAGCAAAAAATAGCACATCTTTTTAGCATGTTAATTGATTTTTAGAATAAAATTAATTTTTAGACTAAATTTCGATTTTCATTTGTTTAAATTCGCCTGGTGCGCTACGACATGCATCCTCTAGTTACTTCTCTTTTCGTTGCGTGTATGCAGTCAACGACGTATGTCTATCAGCGATCTTGGTTCTTGTACAACAAGTCTGTTTCTGTTTTTCAGTTTTTTACGCTTGATCGCTCCTCAAAAACAATTATTTTATTAAATAATTACAATGAAATATTAAATAAAATAATTGTTATAGTGAGTAATTATCAAATTATTTTTTTTAATTGGACATAGGACGTGACATTTAGTATATCTGTCATTAACTTTTAATAAGCGACCCAGTCCAACAACTATAAGAAAAATTTACAATGACTACAGAACTAAAGGATGCGTCAATAAAAAAAAAAAATCAGACCAAGTACTGTAATTAATAGTAAGAAACAAGAAATTATGCAATTAATTGAAAGTGACAACACCCTGTCAACAATTTTTTTTCTGAAATTAATACTAGTATACAAGGTTTTAGAGACAAGAACATTTTAAGAGTTTTAAATATCAAAATCACCAAGAGTTATTACACAACGATATAGATCGTAGAAATATCTTTTGCGAAGATATGATGAACAAAATTAATAGTGGGGAAATATTACTGGATCGAATTTTATTTACGGATGAAGCGACATTTTATATTAATCGGGAAGTAAATTCACAAAATTGCAGGTATTGGAGTCGTCAAAATTTTCACTTATATCTGCACCAGGTATTCCCCCAACGCTGGAGAGGACGTGGTGGAGAAGTGGAGTGGCCTGCAATGCCACCAGATCTTGCACCAAACGTTTTTTTTTTTCTTTGGGGCCATTTAAAAAATTGTATTTACAATGGCGACAAAATAAATATTGATCAATTAAAAAATAGGAATAAAATATGATTTATATTAATTATTTATTGCCTTAGGCTTATGTCAGAGTACAGAATTATACCGTACAATTTGAACTTTTTCTTCAACTGTATACATTTTGAAATATGACAATTTGATGACATTGACAGATATACTAAATGTCACGTCCTATGTCCAATTTAAAAAAATCTGTTGTGGCCAGCACAAGACCTTCCGTCAATTCGATGTATTTTGTACAAATCCCATACCAAAAGGTCCTTGGAACAGATTCTATATAATATTATGTAAAATTGAACACGAACACATACTATTTTTTACAAATTCCATACCAAAAGTTCATTTGAAAAGGTTCTATAAATCCAATAAAATTATAACGTAAACTACACTAAGTAATGTCCTTCCATCTTATCTTTGGCCTTTCTCTGTATGTCACTTGCAAGTAACACTATGACATACCAATTTTAGAACCTATTCTTTCCATATTTGGGTTTGCACTTGCAACTGACATCTGTCAATTAAATTTTTTTGAATAATTATGTCAGTTGTTTCCATGATAAATAACAAAGCTGACTAATTTTTGAAAATTAATTTCTTTATAATGCTTTAAATTTACATCTATTGAATATGAAGGAAAATGTATAATTAAACCGTATAGAGAAGAGTATTTTCTTTAATATACATAATAACAAAATGTCAAAAAATAACATTTAACTGCGTTTTTTTAAGAAAAACTGTTAAAAACTTCAAATAAGGGTACTTCCGGTGGATCAATTATAACCAAAATCTAATCAACTCTTCATATGGTTGTACAGAAGAGGAATACGAAAGAATTATAATTTTTAGAATTGTAGTATTGGAGTTATCGTCGGAGAAAAATTTGTCACACACGGACATACATACACACACACGCACACACGGACACACGCACACACACACACACACACACACACATACATACAGACATCATCTTAAAAAGAGTAAATTTGTATTGTAGGGACCCTAAAACGTGCTTAGTCATTAAAAACTCACCACCGAATATTTTGACCAAAGACAATACCTTCCTTACCTAAAGGTGACGGAAGGTAAAAAAACGCGATAATGCATTGCTGTCAATCATTTTAAATGTAACTATGGTAATGACATACGTCCATGTTCACTGATAAAAAAAACTCTCGGTATATAAAATATTAGTGTTCAAGAATGTGCCATGTACCGGGTGCAAAAAATCAGGTGCGGATTTCATCCCTAGAATGCAGTTTTCCACAGCAGTTGGAGCGGTATTCCGTACTTTTTCAAAGGTTTACATCATAAAAGGGTAGGAAATATTTTGTTAGCTATTTTGCCTTCCAGCACATTTACTAAAATGTAAATTTTCTCTCCCAATGGTTAGCTACTAGTTTTAGAAATTTACTAACCCATGTTTTACAGCCTAATTAAATTTATTTCACAGCTAACCTTTTCTTTCAGCTAGTATTAAGTTATTTTCTTAGTCTTTCAGAGGTAGGGATTTTTAGATTAGCCAGCCTTGCAGAGCCTGAAGTCGTGATGCGCCAAGCTGAAGACCAAAGAACATCGGGATTAATATTTTTCCCTAATTTCAGTTAAGCTAGATATAAAAGTTTTTTTAAATGTTTTGGACAAAAATCGTACGATAATAATTCAGTTCATTTCTCATATTTTCATACACCACTCATACACGGTTGAAGATAGAATAACAGACGGTGAAAGTCTGTATTCTAGTCTAGTGTCTGAAATCCTGTGTCTGAAATACAGGATGTCTCAGGACGAGCTTACGCTATCTATATTTTAAATACTATTTAATATAATTTAACGAAATTTGGTATCTAGGGGTTAACCAATATGCCCGTTTTAAATAAAATATTTTCAAAGCAGTAGCACTTCCGGTTTGACCGGAAATTGACCTCAACTTTCTTATTTTAAAAGGAATACGCTATATTTTATTTTACCATTAAAAGCAGCGGAAAATTTTACATATGAAGCAATAAAAACATTTTACTCATGATCAACTACTTCCGGCGTTATTCAACTTTTTTTGATTTTTTGTTTGAAATCCGGCACATTTTCAAAACTCTGTATATCGGGAGCGAGATCGAATTTTTATAATCTGAAAAAAGTCTTTTATAAAGGAGACTTTAAGCTACATTATCCATGGAAGATTCCTCGATTATTTATAAAAATGTGACGGGTACGTTACATCAAAATTACAGTTGACAAACTTCAAAAAAGACAATTTCTTTAAATGGAACCCCCCCTTTTTTATTACATAAATGTGTACTACGACAAAAAATAAGGTTACTTTATGTAACATATCCTATGTTGAAAGTTGATAGAATTTCAGTAAATTAGAAAAACATGTAATCTGGGTATAATTATTTTATTAATACGGATAAGTAAGCCATGGAAAAAACAAATAAATTCTAAATACAAAACTATGATTAATTTAATACATATTCAAACTGTCCTCCATTCATATGTAAGCACATTGTTACTTTATTCAATACTTCTTCTTGTGTAGCATTTTTTATCATCCGAGGAGACATGTTGTTAAATGCTGTTCGTACCCTATGTTGACAATCTTCTTTAGTAGTTAAATGTTTTTGATAGACGACGTCTTTAATGTAACCCCAAACAAAAAAATCAATTGGAGTTAAATTGGGTGAACGAGGAGGCCACCTATGTGATCCATTATTTGCCAGCCACCTATCTTTAAAAATTGTTTCCAAAAAAGTATTTATTCTATGGCTATTGTGGGGTGGAGCGCCATCATGCTGGTACCATATTAAATTCCTTTGATCCAACGGTAAATTATCTAAGAAATCAAGTAGATGAGTTTGTAAAAACAAACATTGTTTTTCCATGGCTTACTTATCCGTATTAATAAAATAATTTTACCCAGATTACATGTTTTTCTAATTTACTGAAATTCTATCAACTTTCGACATAGGACATGTTACATAAAGTACCCTTATTTTTTGCCGTAGTACACATTTATGTAATAAAAAAGGGGTGGTTTCATTTTAAAAAATTGTCTTTTTTGAAGTTTGGAGGATTCTTCTATGGATAATGTAGCTTAAAGTCTCCTTTATAAAAGGCTTTTTTCAGATTATAAAAATTCGATCTCGTTCCCGATATACAGAGTTTTGAAAATATGCCGGATTTCAATGGTAAAATAAAATATAGCGTATTCCATTTAAAATAAGAAAGTTGAGGTCAATTTCCGGTCAAACCGGTAGTGCTACTGCTTTGAAAATATTTTAGTTAAAACGGGCATGTTGGATAACCCCTAGATACCAAATTTCGTTAAATTATATTAAATAGTATTTAAAATATAGATAGCGTAAGCTCGTCCTGAGACACCCTGTATATTGTGTCCTGTAAGTGAATAAAATAAACCACAAATAAATGTATATAAAGTTTTTATTATAAGAAAATAAACATTTTAAATTCTTGGCATAGTTTAATAATTGCACTTAATGTTGCTTTCGCCTGAAACTGCATCCTTCCTTAAGTTGGGCTTTGCCCCCCGTTGGTCTGCAGAGCTTCATGGAGCACCCCGTGCATTCAACTTCCTCCTGAGCGTGGGAAAAGACTGTAGAAATGGCAAAACAGCCGGGACATTTAACGTCCATGAAATAGCTGTTCGGATGCTGGACTAGGCGCTTTAGTTTGTGTGCCCGACGCTGTGTCTTGGGCGACGGGTATAGGAAATCAACAGCCAGAGGCATTCTGCGCATAGAAACACACATATAACGTGCCATGAGTATTTTTTAAAGTGAAACATTGGATGTCGTATCTTTCTTACGCATTGGGGATGCCAAATTTAAAAAAAAATTATATAGGAGAACTGCATGTACAAAAAAATATAAGAGATTTGATGAATGTATAGGATACATTTAAATTTCAAACTTTTAATAAAAGTATTAATAAAAAATATATTGTGGCCAGCACAATACCTCTTGCCATTTCCATTTTATCCATACTAATATAAATATCTGATGTGGACACCACATGCCTTCCTTGTACGCCTGTTACACTATACATATTTTGTTAATAATTAAAATATGTATTATAACAGACCCATTCATAAAATTGCACGTATTTGACATAATTTGACACTGACATTATATTTTCTATTTTTTTGTTATTTCTTGTCCTAATTCATAGCAAACTTAATTACAGAAACCAAAAAGTACATAATGTAAAAATTTACATATCTCGCTTATACAAAGAACTAATTTAATCATACTTGAAGTTTTCGACGCAAAATTCAATTCTCTAAAACCTCACGACGAAATTAGTCAAAATGGATTCAGGGATGGTCAAAATGGATATTTCCGTTGAAATCTGGAAACCGAATTTTTTCGCGATTACAATACTTCCTTTACTTCGTACAAGGAAGTAATAAATGCGAAAGTAACTGTGTCTGTCTGCCTGTCTGTTATGTTTTCACGCCTAAACCACTGAACCAATTTTGATGAATTTTGGTATAGAGATACATTGAACCGTAGAGAAGGACATAGGCTACCTTTTATCGCGAAAATAAAACTTAAAGGGGTGAAATAGGGATGAAAGTTTGTACCGCTCTATTAGTACAGTTGCACAAGTGAATAATGAATTGAACGTCACTGACGCATGATGAGTAATTCTTTGGTTAATTGGACAATGAAATTTTTGTCATTGGCATGTAACGCAAGATAAAACTTTCGTGAAAAAAATTGAATTATCAAAATGAATCGAAAGCATAAGCAAGGTTCTACAATAAATATTTCACAAAGTACAGTAAAAAGGATTCTAGCTGAAAACAAAAAGAAATTTAAATAATCCAGAATCAAAATTAAATTCTCCGAGAGAGAACAAAATTGAAAATTTTGATTTCCAGGTATTTCTCATATTCTTTCTCACATCTATTACTTTTACAGTTTATTACAGTGTAGTTTTATTTGATTAGAACAAATAAACGTTCAAATACAAAAGATTAAATTTGATTACAACAATTTTCACCTACAGTAGACTAAATCTGATTGCAATAATAAAAATTACTATCACACAAATTATTGTCATCATTATTAACTATATTGATTATTATAATAAAAAAAAAATAATTGTGATTTTGATTTTTTCTTTATTTAGTTGTTAATATTAAATCCGTACTAATATAATAAATGCAAAAGTAACTTTGTCTGTCTGTCTGTTACGTTTTCACGCCTGAACCGTTGAATCAATTTTGATGAATTTTGGTATAGAGATAGATTGGACCTAGGAGAAGGACATAGGCTACCTTTTGTCGCGAAAATAAAACTTGAAGGGGGTGAAATAGGGGACGGAAGTTTGTATGGAGAACCCATCATTTCTCAAGTTAGGGATATAAAAATTCTTATTTATGCTTTTGGTAAGAAATAAAGTGTTTTAGCGTTATTAAAAAAAATCATCTATCAAGGCGGTACGATAGGGAATGATTTCAATTATTATTTTTTATCTATAGTAAAGTTTTAACCGTTAGCAGATTTTTGATATTTGTCGGAGAGATAGCTTGCATCATATGTACATAAGTAAAAGTACCCGAAACATGTTTAGAAAAGGCGCTTTTAGGTGCGGTGCGGGGATCGGGCGGAGCCTGTTACATGTACGATGCGAGACATGTCTCCGAAGTAAATGTGAAAAATTACTGGTACACGTGTAGCTAATCGTTATTCTAGCTTTACCCGTGCGAAGCCCGGGCGGGTCAGCTAGTATATTACTAATTACAAAATGTACAACATTTCAACTGCCATGTAGTCATCTTCAGTTGTACAAAATACAATTATAAATATGTCACTGTCACATTATAATAACTGTATTTGTACAACGGAAGGTTGATTGCGTGGCACATGAAATATACATTTTGTAATTGATAATATATTGCTAAGAAATGTTTTTTACTGTTGTTATTATGATCAATGTTTCACGTTAAAAATGCTCACGGTGTATAACTTACATACTTTTCACATGTGGTTTTCTTTTATCTCCAAACAGTTTTGTGCAGGTTATACTCGCTCAACAAGTGTTGGTTAAAAATAAACTGTTCTTTCAATATTTGATTAGTTGATTTATTGTATTTAAAAGTATTCTCTTCGTATATCTTCAGCTCAACTTAGTGGATATTATTTGATATGTATTACAATTTTTATTATAAGCCGATAAGCGGTTCACGAGTTTTTAACTAAGGTTAAAATAGGAGGCGGAACCGTGGAAAGTAGTTTTGATAACATGAACTGTATTTTTAAATAAAAGTTTAACCAACACAATTAAAATATTTTGGATGTATATTATCATTTATAGTGGTTTTATGCATGTGTATAATAATTTTTATTATTTACAATTGTGTGCTTTAGCAATTATTAACAACACTGCCAATATTTTGTTTACAGTGTTGCCAATAGTTGCATATGAAAACTACTTGCCGAAAGTTCAACGCTTTGCTGTAAGATGGCAGTAGCAATCTCATACCCAGTCATAATAAGAATTGTTTTTACTTCCTTTTACGAAGTAAAGAAATTGTAATCGCGAAAAATTTCAACGGAAATATCCATTTTGACCATTCCTGAATCCATTTTGACTAATTTCGTCGTGACATTTGTACGTACGTATCTCGCATAACTGAAAAACGAGAAGCCGTAGAAAGTTAAAATTTTGTGTTTAGGACTGTTATAACATCTAGTTGTGCACCACAGTTTTTGGTCATTACATAACTTGCGGAATATCCTGAATTTTGAAAAGATTGACGTGACGTCACGCTTACGTATTTTTTTTATCAAACTGTTTTCATCATGGACCTAAATGTTCTTGAAATATATGCTATTTTAAGTTATATTTACATAAAATAAATGAATATTATAACACTTTAAAAAGCTACATACTTTATAATTACAGGTGTATTTAAATTATTAAGTTTAATGCAAGAAATTTATGTTAAAATAAAAATTGTTTGGAAACTGCAGTACAGGAATGTTAGCCCCTCCTTTCGAATTTGAATTTCTTAACTTCCATTGGTAGTAACCCCCACCTCCTAACACGCTATTTGTTATGCATGTATAGGCGGTCTTTCGATCGCCAATCAAAATATTTTATATTTTTTTTCATATTCGTGTCGAAGCGTAATAACAAAAAACCCCTTATTTCGGAAATATCTCAATTATACCATTTCATTTTTTTTTTATTAATATTCGTTATTCAGCATATACATTCGCATTTTTTTACTATTTTCCTTTAATTCATTGGGGTATTCCGACATTTTTTAAAAATATTTTTTTACATTAGTACAGACCAGTAGGACTCTGAATATCTAACTTTGAGTAAGAAAATGTGATTTTAGTAGCAGCGTGTACATCGGTGTTTGTCCTGTGTTTGTTTATGATAAAAATGGGAGTGATAATTATAAAATGGACGAAATGTCAAACAAGAAATATACCCGCACGTGTTAACTACTGGCACCATCTGTGTTTTTAAACGAAAATATTTACTTTGAAGTGAGCAACAGATTATCAACTTAACCTCACAAATTTCAAGGACGTTTCTAGAGCTGTAAAAATTCCAATTTTGTAACATTAAATTATGAATTAAAAGTTTTTATTAAACATGTTTTATTTTATTTTTCTACTACATAAATGTGGGAACTATAGAAAAATCTGTTGTGGCCAGCACATGACCTCCCGCCAATTCCATGTTTAAAATAGCAATGAGCTTTAAGTAAAGTTTCACTTTTGTAAACAAAATCTACTTTGTTGTTCCAATAAACAGAAAAGTTTGTAATACGAAATTTTGGATTACATTTTATTATGTTTTTCCTGAAAAATCTGTTAGAGCTTCAAATTAAGTACTACATCCGGTTTATCATATATAGTCAAAATCTAATATGTTGTTTCAAATTATATAAGAGTTTTAAATACCAACTTTGCGAACTTTTGGATCATTAATATATTTTGAGGAAAAATCGTGACACACACATTATTGTCAAAATCATCACCAACTTCCTTATGCTCTAAAACGCAATCTGTGTAAATTCTTCGCCGTACATTATCCATTTCGTAAATGTGTAGTTGCAAACTATTATTTGATACTTTGAAATCACGTTCTTATTGAGAGCTGTTTGATATATAATACTGCAAACATCAAACTTAAATCGAATTATCCTGTATATCTAATATTTATGTATGATGGAAAATATATTATTTTTACAAACCTTAATTTCATTAGAATCATATTTAAACTACTAAATTCTTCTTAACACGGTTTCATTATTAATTTTAATGAAAATTGCTTCGTGACAGTGACATTTGTTTAAATATGTCAAATTTGTTATTAAAGTATTGTTTTTGTTTGACGCAGAGGCAAAGTGATGTACAAAAATAAATTATTTTATAATATAATATAAAGTTATTTCAAGTTATTTACTAAATGCTATTATCGTAGAATTGAAGATTGTGCCATTATATTCAATTTGTATTGGTAAAAGTTGCCAAAAAATTATATTCAATGAATTTTTTACAAGAAAAACTGTTACAAGCTTGTATAAATGATACTTCCGGTTATCTGATATACACTAAAAACTAATGAGCTCTTCCCACATTAGTATAGAATGGATATACAAAATTTCAAATTTTTCTGATTGATAGTATTTGAGTAATCGTGTCCACAAGATCCACACACACACACACAGACACACACACATACATACCTACAGACATCATTGTAAAATTGTTAAAATCGGATTCTGGGGACATCAAAACGTGCTTATTCACTAAAATCTCTATATCCGATTTTTAGCACGATCCCTATAGGTACCTCCCTTACCTAGGGTAGCGGGAGGTAAAAAAGTTGAGCTGGAATCCCCTATTGTAGAGATAATATGGGAAAATAAATGAAAGTCTATTATGATATTTATATTTACAAGCATTTATTCATGTATTGAGTTGTAATCAATATTAATAATTGTACAATTAACAACCTACAACAATATCTTTAGGTAATTGATATAATTAATATTTATGTATGTAATAATATTCAATATTAGTCAGGTTTACAATTTATTCCTTTGCTGTATAATCAAGATGAGGAAGAAAGCCAAAATATGCAACAGATATTATATTACATGTATGTATCATTTACATATACATAATATGTAACTATGTACGTAGGTATGCATTGTATGTATGTAATTAGTTAGTTACAGCTTTCTTATTATGTTATGTAGGTATGGCATAAGAAGTAGGCCTATTTTACGCTACTTAATATACAAAAGCGTAATATGTATTCATAATTCTTGATAATCAATCAATTTATCAATAACAGTAACATAACAAGCAAATATTTATGTTAGGTAATTTATACATAATTTACAAATTCTTATCAAAAGGAAGAATCGCTGTTTTTGTGTTAGGCCAAGACAAAATTAACTAATTCATTTTTCTTATTAAGCGATTTATATTTTACTTGTAACATTAAAAATAGATAATAAGTAAATCTTTGTTATGATATCCAAAGCAGTCATGGAACGCCGTTTTAATATTTATTCTATATTTAAAGATATGTTAAATTATATAAAGACGTCATTAAATGAAATAAAGATGTCTTTAATTCAGTTTTGGATGTTCTTATAATATTTTTTGATATCCAAAATGTTTTAAAGACGTCTTAAATTCAAATATTTATAGATATCAAAAATTCTTTTTTAGATATCAAGAATTGAATTAAGGATATCAAGAATTAAATTAAGGATATCAAAATTGAATTAAAGATATCAAAAATTGGCGCACCGAATTCTTGATATCAAAAGTTCGAATTCTGGACATGTTATTTACGGAGATGTGATATCCATAATTCAATTCTTGATATCCAAAATTAATTTACGATGTCAAAAATTCAAATTCTTGATATCAAGAATTCATTTAAGGATATCAAGAATTAAATTACGGATATCAAATATGGAATTAAAGATATCAAAAATTCAAATACAGATATCCAAAATTGAATTCTGGACATGTTAAATATACTTTTTGATGTCGAAAATTCAATACCATTTTAAGATGTCAAAAATTTAATTTTTGATATCTATAAATGTATTTTTGATATCCTTTAGTCAATTCTGGATATCTAATATTCAATTTTTAACATCCTAAATTATTTAAGGATCTCTGAAATTAATTTTAGACGTCCTTAATTATTTAAAGATGTCCATAATTCAATTTTTGATGTCTTTTAATAATTAAGGATATCTAAAATTAAATTTTTGACGTCTTTAAATAATAAATATCTAACATTTTAAATGAAAGAACAATATTTTTTTGTAGTTAACTTTACATTAAATTCAGTTATAAACATATGTACTGTTGAGTTTTCATTAATAAAAAAGTACAATGTTTCGTTTTTTAGAAAAATTATATTTCAAGATTGCGGAAAAAATCATGTTTAGCACACGTGAGTATGTCTTTTTTCACTTGTCCAGTTTCCGAACGCGCGAGAAAAAGATATACTTTGCTCACTTGTACTAAAAATAGCTATTTTTACATTACTCTAAATTGTACAGAAACGCTTTTTTTAGGTCTAAGTCTAGGCCAGAAAAGACAGATTTTTATGGTTATAAGTTGGTATTTTTTTGGTGAAATGTAGACTTAAATATTTTTAACGCAGGAATTAGCAATTTTTTATAACTTTTATGCTGGGTTTTTGCAACATGTAAATCAAGAAACTAAATTAGAAGAATTTTGTGTTTGGCATTTCATTTAAATTAACATTTATAGGTAAAATTGTGGTAGATTATATTTTTATACCGGGTGTACAACGAAAACCGGGCCATAGGCGTTGAACGTAGGAAATCAGATTTTTCTTGAGAATTTCTAGAGAATTAAATTCTACATCTAAATTAATAATCATATTTTCTTTTGCAAGTTTTGTAACCGATAAAATTGAATTTAAAAATTTATAAAGTTACTTCTTTATTTATTTAATTGAACAACTTCAAGGGGCGTACATGACAATACTTCAAATTCTGATATAATTGCAAATTAGGAGAATATAAAATTGCACGTCAAAACGTGAAATTTTTCACTTGAATGTTTGTAACAAAAACAAAAAGTGAACAAATACGAAAGTATCCATAGCAACAGAGTAATTGAAATCAGCAAACGTCCTTCACGTAAAATAATTATAATTATTATAACGTCAAGTACGTATGAAGGAAAGAAAAATTACTGGATTTCTGTCAATATAAAATATATTTTCCGCCTCTACCGGTTGGTGGCATAGCTTTAAAACTTAAGAAACTTTTCACTAATAATTTAAATTTTAATATTGGCTTCAAACAAACCAAAACAATAGGAAATCTTTTTAGTAAACTAAAAGCGGACATAGATAAAAATTACAGGTCGCATGTAGTGTACAAAATCCCTTGCATGGAGTGTACTTCAACATACACGGGGCAGTCAAAGCGGTATTTACGAACTAGAATGACGGAACATGAACGAAACTGCAAAAATAAGAACAATAATAATGGGAAATGTGCACTAGTAGGACACGCTATATCACTCGAACATAATTTTAATTTTGATGCCGTCAAGGTTATTGATACCGAACAAAATTTACACAAACGTCTCACTCTTGAAATGTTACACATAAATAATGACAAAAACAACATAAATTTAAAAACTGACATTACAAATATAAGTAAAATTATACACGAACATTTTAAAATATAATATGAACCAAACATAAAATAAATATAAACTAAATTTATAATATGTAAATTTAAACTATAATTTTTTAAAAATACTAAGAAGAGAAATGACTTAAAATCTAGCGGCAATTCGAGAAACGACCTTCGGAACAAGTTATAACTTAATTTCAGTTAAATGGGTGCCATTGTTAAATCAAGTTTTATATCTTATTTTATTGACGACTACATGAGTTTTTTAATGTATTTATTTATTTATTTTTTTAAATTTTGACGACCATTGTATGTTCTATATGTTATTTATTATTGTCTTATATATGTATCAATGCTTTACAATCTACAAATTTTCACGTAAGTTACACATGTTTGTTTTTTTTTAAATATTTTTTTCAAAATCTGTAATATTATTGTAGCTCCTGAAGAAGACACATGAGGTGTCGAAACCGGTAGAGGCGGAAAATGTATTTAATATTTGACTGAAATCCAGTAATTTTCTTTCCTTCATCACCTTTCCAGTCAAGAAGTTCTTGCAGCCATTAAATACGTATGTTTGAAGAAAAAATATAATGTGTCATTCGGAGTAAAAGTGCCATTGTGTGCCTCGCTATCGCTCGCCGTGCAAACTTACATGCTCGCCACACAAAGAATCACTTTTACTACTAATAACACAATATACTATTTTTAATTTAATTGTCTGCATAAACCCAGCATTAATACTAATTTTTAAATTGTAATTTACATGAACACATTAAGATAAATGTAAGAAGACATTATATTTTAAATTGCAATGCAACACCCATAAAAATATTTGCAGATTTTTTTTGAGTATCATTTGGACAATTAATTTGTTTAATAAATTTAAGGAGAAGAAGATGGCAATGACTGTTTTGATTATCATAACCATTTTGAAAATGATGAATTTAGCTTCGAACATTATTTTGTTTGCATATCCAAATTGTATTACATATAGCCTATATAAACCTATTTGGAATTAGGCGTTAATTGTATTGTAAAATAGTGAACTTTTCCGCAGTTGGTTTTAATTATGTAGTTTTTGTTGAACAACTGTTGCTATTGCATGTATGTGTATTGTATATTTATTTTCTCGGAGTCAGAGGAAACCAAGTCGATATGTCATGTGAGCTGGATAGAATACAATACAGGGTACTCACTAAAGTTTAAAGTAAGTCTGATATGTTCGTAGTTAGCTTGAACACCTAAGGCTTAAGCTTCGACAGGTTCTCTTCAACTTATAGACACTTAGACAATAATAAGTTTCACAAATTCTTTTACATATGTTCACAATATTCTGACATTTTAAAAAAGATATAAATAACAAAACAATACAGTACTTGTTGGTTAAATAACTTAAATAGTTTGAAAAGATAAATTTTGTAAACAAAATTTTTATGAACAAATTTGTGGACAGAATTTTATGTATACAAATATTTGTGCTCGCAATTTGATACATAATTCTGGCTATAAATATGGATGTTCTTCATAATAAATAATTTTAATATAAATATAATTGTAAAATAGCTATAAACTTCATATAATTAAACAGGGTAGGATTATTACCAGGCGTTTTGGCTTTTTTAGAGCCCGGCGGGCGGTAAAACTAGCACACAATTTTAATACAGTTGGGCGTAAAATATCAAACATTTGTTTATCATTTGGTCAAAAATTCCATAGCTATTAAAACATAAATTTAATTATTAGTTTATAGGAACAAAATATTATATAATTTACATGTATTTCAATCTTTCTATTAATAGCAAAACCATCACTGTCTATGGAACGCCGTTTTAATATTTATTCTATATTTAAAGATATGTTAAATTATATAAAGCCGTCATTAAATGAAATAAAGACGGTTTTAATTCACTTTTGGATGTTCTCATAATATTTTTTGATATCCAAAATGTTTTAAAGACGTCTTAAATTCAAATATTTATAGATATCAAAAATTCTTTTTTAGATATCAAGAATTGAATTAAGGATATCAAGAATTAAATTAAGGATATCAAAAATTGAATTAAAGATATCAAAAATTGAATTTTGGATATCAAAAATTTAATTCTGGATATCACATCTTCATAAATAACATGTCCAGAATTCGAATTTTTAACGTCCTAAATTAATTTTTGATATCAAGAATTGAATTATGGATATCACATCTCCGTAAATAACATGTCCAGAATTCGAATTTTTGATATCAAGAATTCAGTGCGCCATCTAGTTTAAAGTGACTGAAATACTTTGTGTCGGTAAATCAGATTTCCTCAGCGAAATTATAATAGCGTTGGTTTAGATTCTGCCTTAGGATTGGTCAGAATACAAACCTATTTCACAAAAACGAAAAAAATCACCAGTTTGTTGGCTTTTATCAAATAAAATCTACAGAATTAATGATGTATACATTTAGTCATGATTTCGCTAAGGAAATCTGACTTACCGACACAAAGTAATTTAGTCATTTTAAACTAGATGGCGCACCGAATTCTTGATATCAAAAATTCGAATTCTGGACATGTTATTTACGGAGATCTGATATCCATAATTCAATTCTTGATATCAAAAATTCAATTCTTGATATCAAAAATTCAATTCTTGATATCAAAAATTGAATTCTTGATATCCAAAATTAATTTAAGATATCACAAATTCGAATTCTGGACATGTTATTTATGGAGATGTGATATCCATAATTCAATTCTTGATATCCAAAATTAATTTAAGATGTCAAAAATTCAAATTCTTGATATCAAGAATTCATTTAAGGATATCAAGAATTGAATTAAGGATATCAAAAATGGAATTAAAGATATCAAAAATTCAAATATAGATATCCAAAATTGAATTCTGGACATGTTAAATTAACTTTTTGATGTCGAAAATTCAGTAACATTTTAAGATGTCTAAAATTTAATTTTTGATATCTTAAAATGTATTTTTGATATCCTTTATTCAATTCTGGATATCTAATATTCAATTTTTGACATCCTAAATTATTTAAGGATGTCTGAAATTAATTTTAGACGTCCTTAATTATTTAAAGATGTCCATAATTCAATTTTTGATGTATTTTAATAATTAAGGATATCTGAAATTAAATTTTTGATGTCTTTAAATAATTGAAGATGTCTTTAAATGTAGAATAAATAGTAAAACGGCGTTCCATAACTGTTGACAATTTGGCTAAAAGTTTACACCTTTTCAGCTCATTGCTAGGTATAAAAAGATTAACAATTACTATAACAAAATTAATTTCACTTATTAACTAACGAATGAAATATTTACTAATAAAAGTTATTTGCATTATTTTCTATCTTTTAATAGTTGAAGAGAACATATCGAAATTTTCCATCGTCCATATGCGATGTGTCTCTATAAGTCTACACACTGTGTGCACTCATATATCTTTTTATGAAAATCTAAGACAACGTATAGAAAATTTACAAGTTACTGGTCGTTTGCATGGCTAAGCTCTGTCAAACTGGCAACGCCGCACGCCGCCACTGTGCGAATCGCGCAGTGTTGCCACCCTAACAGCGCTTTACATAAAGGCGATCTACAACAAACTATAAATAGGTATTGTTACATTGTTATTGTTGAGCTCGTCTTTCCACTGTTTTTCATTCGTTCTTTTTTAACCTAATACAACTTACATTTCTAAATTTTATCTACAAGGATTTATTAGTTGTCTTATTTTGTGCTTCAACATACCACTTGTGACGTCAGTATACAACATACGAAATTTTTACCGCCAAAAAATTTGGCAATTTTTAACAGCTATACATTTTATAAAAAAAAAACTTCGTCGTTGAAGAAAAAGGCGACAACACTATTTTCTGTAGAATACAATGTGTTCAGGAAAAAACCTAATTATTCAGAGTAGGCTATGATCACAGAAACGTATGTCCGAACATTATCAAATTCAAAAGTTAAGTTACCAAAATTGATCGTGAAATGTAATTTTAAGGAGAAAATATAATAGAGAATTGCCATTCATTCTAATTTATTTATACAGGATGTTATGTTAGAAAGTGTACAACGCTTAATCCATGGTAGAACTGACCCCATAGATAGTAAATCTGGCAATAATTTTTGTTTAACATGCTTCCTACAAGAACTGGAGGCCTTTACAACTGACCAATCACGTCATACTTCAAAATTTTGTAAAAAAGTAAAAATCAATGGCTCGTATCACGATCACGATTTTAACTATAACGCTGTCAAATTCAAAGTTCAAGATGTAATTTCACCCTTATGTTAAAAGATCGTTTTATTAAAAATATTTGTTTGAATACAAACTATGTTCTGCTTTAAAATTAGCTAGGAGATGACTAGCAGTGTTTTAGCACTGTCAATCATTTATGGATTATTTTAGAGAAAAATACTTCAAATAGTAGTTATAGAAAAATTAATTGTGTACAACTTTTATTTGAAGTATTTTTCTCTAAAATAATCCATAAACGATTGACATTGCTAAAACACTGTTAGTCATCTCCTCTAGCTAATCACCCTTAATCACTTGTTCATGGTACCACCCAGAGCTGGGCAAGTTACTTTTAAAATGTAACTAGTTACAGTTACAGTTACCTCCAAAAAAAAAAGTAACTAAGTTACTTAAGTTCCAGTTACTTTGGTGAAAGAACTAAGTTATCTACTAGTTACTCATTAAAAGTAACTTAGTTACCTTGAGTTACTTTCTAACTACTTTTAATGGCGTGAAGTGTAGACTTAGACTGTTGACTTAGTTATTGTGTAGTATACATATCAGGGAGTTTTTGCACTAACTACGTTAACGTTGACAAGGGGCCATCAGGGCCTGGTTGCTGTGATAAAAAATCTGATAAAAAGGCCCTGCGGACCTACATTATAATATAATATAAAAATTAAAAGTAACATTTTATCTTGTGAGAAGGGAATTTGCAAAAATGAAACGAATTCAAGTCTTCCAACCTTTGGAACAACGAACAAAATACACTATTTTTTGTATAACCTAAAAATTGGAATAATTTTGATGATTTAGTGGCAGTTTAATTATAATTTATTAAAACGTATCATTTGTAAGCAAGGAAAACATTTGAAAATAATATATTTTATAAGTTAAATTTAACATTTAGTGACTTTTTAATTCTAGAATTAAAAGTTAAAATAGTGTGTTATATTTAGTTTTTCTGTTTACCGTACAAAAACTCTATTATTAATGAATATAATTACTTATTTTATGATCTATTATGGCTTGAAATGAATCAACAATAATATTGAATTTAATTATGTATTAAAATAAAAGTTACACATTACAGAGGGTATGCGTGATGCTGCGCTCAATACTCCCACTCTGGACAGACATTTATTTAAAACAAAACAGTTTTAGTTAGTGTTTCTAAAAAAGGCATCAGCCTCAACAAAATATTTCCATTCCACTTTTTAAGTTACTTTGACTAACTTAAGTTACATTCTAATAACTTAGTTACTTTAAGTAACTTAAGTTACTCACGTAACTAGTAACTAAAAACCGTAAAGTTACCAACTACTTTTCCGCAGCAAGTTAAGTTACAGTTACAGTTACCATATTTTAAAAAGTAACTAAGTTACGTTACAAGTTACGTAAAAGTAACTAGTTAGTAACTAAATTCCTAAAGTAACTAGTTACTGCCCAGCTCTGGTACCACCCAATGTGTTCTCTGGAAAAAATGTCACACTTATCACAAATGACATATAAGATCACTGGTATACGTCTATTTGAAATAACAAAGAAATAACTCTCTGTACCGTCTTGCAGCAAAACGACTATTTTGTAATGTCTCGCCGTAAACCATATACACGTCTAGATACTCCTAATTAGTGAAGGTAAATGGCATTTTAAAAATATCAAACAATATAAATTGTACGTCTATGCAAAAAAACATTTAACGTTAGTTTTGACAATCAATAGTTTTTCCAGAAAACACATGCCACGTACTACGATCACGATTTTAACTAAAACACTGTTTTAAGAAATGTCAAATTTCATTATTTGATGATAATAATAAATACTATTCAAACAAATATTCTTAATAAAACGATCTTTTAACATAAGGGTGAAATTACATTTTAAACTTTGAATTTGACAGCGTTATAGTTAAAATCGTGAAAAATTTTGAACTATAACGTGATTGGTCAGTTTTAAAGGCCTCCAGTTCTTGCAGAAAGTATGTTAAACAAAAATTATTGCCAAATTTACTATCTATGGAGTTAGTTCTACCATAGGTTAAGCGTTGTACACTTACATAACATTTCTCTAAATAACATTTTTAACAATATCTTGTGTTAAATTAAATACTTTCAACGTTTTTTTTTTGTTCATAGCTTACTCCGAATTACACTATATTGTTGTCTATCAGTATGTTTAAGTTTTCAAAATATTACATTAATAAATTTTGAATCAAGTTACTAGTAATAGTGTACAATTCTGTCCCAAAATTATTTACATTTTATTTTGAACTTATTCACAATAAATTCATAATTACTTTTTGTGCCTCCAAGAGTCAATTTTTCTGACTATATTTACTTATTTTGTCGCTATTTACTTTTTCCTCGCTCGCAGCGGCAAAAAAGTAGCAGACAGGAAAGTTAAACTTTAAAGCCTATTTTCCACCGATTGTACTATGCGTAAGAGCTACATACAGATACAGAAAATTATGTATATAACATATTTGATAATAATTATTTTTCATTATTTCTTTCTTCGTATATTCAAAATTCTCCTTGATCGTAAAGGCCTTTTCTGTATGTATATATAACATATTAAGAAAAGAAGAATTGCTGTTGCAATGGCAGTCTGCTAGACAACAAGTAATAAGTTAATAAATTGTGACATTTCTGTTGAATTAGTCACTATACAAAGTAGCTGGAAATGGCATCCTAGTAAATTTTCATAATGTATTAAGCATTAAAACATTCGGTGGAAATAAGGCTTTAGTGTTCCTGTTCCTACGGAGTTTTAAAATGTTATATTTTTTTTATGAATTAGTTCACATAAAATGTGTAATAGTTCTTGGTAGTTTTGGGACAAATCTAATGTTTTATTGAAATTGTCAATTATTATTAATGGTGTCAAATATTTAAAACAATATTTAAAAAAAAATAATCTTAAGTTTGTATATATTTTTTGGAAGATACTATTTATGAAGCTCTTATCTTTGATTTAAAATTTAAATTTTACAATGAAATATTCGAAGAGAAGCAATTTTATGTAAACCTTTTACTTTTACAATATATTACATTTTATATTCTTAAGTATATTATACTCGAAAGCACTATTTAAGTACCTACTATTACATGTGCAAAATCTAAAAAATACTTTTATTAATATTTTTACCAAGTGCTTATATAGAATTTATAGTAACATTTTTTAATTCATATATGTATACATTTTTAAGTATTATTTCATTACGGCTTATGAAGTTAAATTTAAGTAAATTATGTACGAGATTTGATCAAAAATTTCTCGGGTGTTTTCAAGTTTCCTACCTCCCGCTACCCTTGGTAAGGGAGGTATAGGGATCGTGCTAAAAATCGCATATAGAAATTTTAGTGAATAAGCACGTATTGATGTCCCCAGAATCTGATTTTAACATTTTTACAATGATGTCTGTTATATCAATCAGAAAATTTTGAAATTTTGTATACCAATTTTGTACTAATGTGGGAAGAGCTCATTAGTTTTTAGTGTATATAGGATAACCGGAAGTATCACTTATACAAGCTTTTAATAGTTTATCTTGAAAAAAATACATTGAATATAATTTTTTAGCAACTTTTACCAATACAAATTGAATATAATGGCACAATCTTGAATTCTACGATAATAGCATTTTGTAAATAACTTGAAATAACTTTATATTATATTATAAAATAATTTATTTTTGTACATCACTTTGCCTCTGCGTCAAACAAAAACAATATTTTAATAACAAATTTGACACATTTAAACAAATGTCACTGTCACGAAGCAATTTTCATTAAAATTAATAATGAAACCGTGTTAAGAAGAATTTAGTAGTTTAAATATGATTCTAATGAAATTAAGGTTTGTAAAAATAATATATTTTCCATCATACATAAATATTAGATATACAGGATAATTCGATTCAAATTTGATGTTTGCAGCATTATATATCAAACAGCTCTCAATAAGAACGTGATTTCACAGTGTCAAATAATAGTTTGCAACTACACATTTACGAAATGGATCATGTACGGCGAATAGTTTATACAGATTGCGTTTTAGAGCATAAGGAAATTGGTGATGATTTTGACAATAATGTGTGTGTGACGATTTTTCCTTAAAATATATTAATGATCCAAAACTTCGCAAAGTTGGTATTTAATACTCTTATATAATTTGAAACAACATATTAGATTTTGCCTATATATGATAAACCGGATGTAGTACTTAATTTGAAGATCTAACAGATTTTTCAGGAAAAACATAATAAAATATAATTCAAAATTTTGTATTACAATTTTTTCTATTTATTGGAACAACATAGTAGATTTTGTTTACAAATCATCAATCGGAAGTGAAACTTTACTTAAAGCTCATTGCTATTTTAAACATGGAATTGGCGGGAGGTCATATGCTGGCAACATCAGATTTTTTCTATTAGTTTTGTTAATATTTGTGAAATTTATTTTGTGTATATTTGTTAAATGTACAATAAAGATTGTTATTAGTGAATGTAAAAATATTTATATGCTGGCCACATAAGATTTTTATTGGCCGCATTTTGGTGTGCTCCGCCATTTTTAAAATTGCTCAAGGCTTTTAGCAAATGCCGGCGAATAAGTGTTCATTGAACAAATAAAAAAATAAATAAAAATAGGTGTATTACTTTAGTCATCGTAAGAAATGCTGGTACGTATTAATTTTTGTTTTTTGATTGAATCTCGTACATAAAATTGTTAAGAAAAACGTTATGTTAATATATTATCGTAGAGGATCTTATCGGTATTTAAAGCTTCAAACTTGTTAATTTTATAATTATTAAATATTTAAAAAAATCAAAATTCATTAATGTAACAAAAGTGAAAACTTTTAACAATTTGTTTGGAATCTATACAAATTTCTACAATATTCTTTCGACTACTTTAAATAATAGACACAAAACTTTAAAAAAACTGTGGGCCAAATGACTGGTGATAATAGTTCGACCGGTATTTTGAGGGTCATCTTCACTCTATACAAAACTGGATAGGGGACGCGATGTTAAACCTCTGTGACTAATTGAACGCCGCCATTTTGGAGGATTTTCCGACAAATTTGATGGTGTTATTCGAAAAGTTCTATCCCACTACGAACATTTGAAAATTCATATTTCTCGAAAAAATCATTTCAACTAAATGTCTTCACAATTTTTAACCTTAACTGCTCATATCTTTGTAGTTATTGAAGATATTGTTCTCATCATCAGCAGAAACTACAAAGTAAAAACAGAGAAGTTAAGATTACTCAGCATGTAAACCGTGCCAGAGGTCAAAACAGCTCTGAGGAATAAGGGAGCATTTTTGGCGACATAAATTAGCAGCGTTTAACTTTTTAATTAATAGACTGACCAAATTTCCGTTAAACAAAACACGTTTTGAAAATGAATTGAAATATATTAAAGAAATAGCTAAATATAATGGATTCTCGGTTAAAATTATAGATAAACTAGTCCATAAATTTAAAAATCGTCATTCCGTATTAAATTTCACAACTTTAACGCCAACTAATAATAAAAATAATAAATATATAACATTACCATTTGATAATGCCACCAAAGGTTTAAACAAAATTTTTAAAAATCAAAATTTAACGGTAACTTATAAATCAAATAACACCATTAAATCATTATTAGGTAACCCTAAAGATAAAATAGATAATAATAAAAAATCCAGTATTTATAAAATTGACTGTAAAGATTGTAATAAAGTTTATATCGGGCAGACTAAAAGACAAATTGATACTCGGTTTAAAGAACATTTCTAATCCTGATAAATCTAGCGTAGCACAACATATGTTTATTAATAATCATAACATTGACAATTCTAATATAAAATTATTGAAACAAGTTGATAGTTGATAATAGATATTTAGACGCACATGAGAGTTTGATAATATATAAATTTAAAGATAAATTGATGAACGCGGACCTAGGTCCCATCCCAAATTCTAAATTATATGAGTTAATATACTCTGTTTAATCTTAGTTACCCAATTAGGTATCCATTCACCTATGATTCCTGTCCCTATATAACCCGTGTTCTCTCCCTTATTCCTCAGAGCTGTTTTGACCTCTGGCATGGTTTACATGCTGAGTAATCCTAACTTCTCTGTTTTTACTTTGTAGTTTCTACTGATGATGAGAACTTAGTTCTCGAAATACGTATATAGTTTTTAAATTTATTGTTAAGGGTAAGGGGTTTTTTCTTTAGTTATATCAAAATCTATATTTTGAACTAACCGAAATAAATTGTTGAAATTTCTTACCATATTTGCATAATTTTATAATTTGTTCATAATATGGGTTTGGGCTTGTATGTATAGTTGCAGCAACATATATTGATACTGACGTCACAGTTGTATAGTATTTTGTTTATTAGCAGTTTCCAGTGTATTGAACATGGACCTATTTATTACGAAGCAACCGTTTGAAATAGCAAATTTTGGTCACATTCAGCTTTGTTATAAGGCTTGCCTTTGAATTTTTCTCTTACACTAACAGGTTACAAATGTTGAAAATGTTATTGTTGATACAAGCCCCACAACAATTTATTAGTTTTTCACTAGGCTAGGGTTATGGTTTTTTTTTTTGTGTTTCTGTATGTATGCAATTGTGTTGTTGTGTGTATTTATTTAATATATATTTGACATTTATTCTGATGTAATACACTTATTTACAATAATGTTTGAATCATTTAATGAAAGTTTGCACCATCGAATGGATATGTTTAGTATTATAAACAGATTATACAATACGTGGTAGGGTTCAACGCAATACGATAAGCGATAGCGCATACTAACATGCACGAAGAAATGATGAGAATATGACAGACCACACAAATATCTTCATGCTTCACTCTATAATACAAAGCTGTATAATATTCATATTTTCATTTTATCTGGCAGTTAAATTAATTGATCTTTTACTTTATTCAGAGACATATTTAATTTATTTATGTTATTATCATCGTTATAAAATAATTTCCTTTAAAATTTAATTCAGATATGTTTCCTCTCGCCTTTTTATTTCCATCACTGTACAGGGTGTCTCATTTTCGATGCTTTTTTTAGGGTATCTCGGGAAATATTAATGATAGAGCAAAATCGTTTGCACATTCCACAGCCAACTTTTTGAGAAAAGTTTAATAGTCACCACAGGAATTTTCGATCTTCTTTTGTTTCTGAGCTACAGGCAAAAACTTGTTTTTCGCTCATTTCGAAAATATCTTATAACTCATTTATTATGGTAGTTAGAGAAAAATTGTTTTAACAAATTTTATACCGTTTTTTAGGTAAAATAAAATGGCGTAATTAGATTTTTTGGAAACTTCATAATTCTTGAGATATAACACAAACTTATGATTTTTTAAATGGCAACCTATGTTGAAAATAGTCTCATCTTTTTGCTTATTTTTTAAGCTTTTCAATGATATATAACAAGTCTACATTCTTTTGTTTTACACACGAATAAAAGATGAATTATTGTTTTTTTGAAAATTATTAAGAAATAAATTAAAAACTATAATAGTTCGTCATTTGTTTATTTCTAATATTATTTGCTTTAGTTTTACACATATTTTTAATTTATTTACTTTAAAAGCATATTTTTTCGAATTGTGTCAATGCCACCTGCGACGTCGATAAATAATAATTTAACTAATCCGAAAATAATTGGTTTAGAATAATTTTGAAAACATAATGAAACATAAAATGATGAAGTATTACAGTTTCATTTGTTTCTTAATAATTTTCAATTTTTTCACCCCAAAAAATTAATAAATCATTTTTTATTCATGTGTAAAACAAAAGAATGTAGACTTGTTATATATCATTGAAAAGCTTAAAAAATAAGCAAAAAGATGAGACTATTTTCAGCATAGGTTGCCGTTTAAAAAATCATAAGTTTGTGTTATATCCCAAGAATTATGAAGTTTTCAAAAAATCTAATTACGCCATTTTATTTTACCTAAAAAACGGTATAAAATTTGTTAAAACAAACTACCATAATAAATGAGTTATAAGATATTTTCAAAATGAGCGAAAAACAAGTTTTTGCCTGTAGCTCAGAAACAAAAGATCGAAAATTCCTGTGGTGACTATTAAACTTTTCTCAAAAAGTTGACTCTGGAATATGCAAACGATTTTGATCTATCATTAATATTTCCCAAGATACCCTAAAAAAGCATCGAAAATGAGACATCCTGTACTCTGAACTAAATTTCTATTTTATTATAATGTGTTATTTTTTTCTTAATATTTTCATTTTACAAAATTTATACAAAAATTTAGTATAAATTATTTGAATACGGCTCATATCTTAGCATACCTTCAAGTTTGAATAATTTATGAATCTTGACCACTCAGCTACCTAACCATCTACAAAAAGTAATAAACCACAGATCGCTTCATACAACTATATTATCGTCATATAATAATTTAATTCAGATATGTTTCCTTTCGCCTTTTCCTTTCCATCACTGTACATTGTACAGCGAAGCAACTTGTCTTATAGAGAGAAGATTAAGAGAGTATCTATGTGGTTGTACAGTTATTTCTAGTCTGATTGTTTTGTTGTTTTCTGCATAAATAGAATGAAGATGGATGATGAGCACGATCAACTGTAGTGTATGCAAAGAGGCACTATAGAACACTATGTTCAACTATGTCAATTAGTCAAGTACATAGATAGGGTTATGTTATTACAAGTATTATTTGTCCACTAGTTGTTGACTTTCATTTTGTATAAGGCAGCAAAGATGCAGAGTGTATAGGGAACCTACATACCATTTCATATACACTACAATAAATTCATATCTTTTCATATTTTATTTTTAAATCATTATACACTTTGCAATCATCAGATTCTTCATCGAATAATGCAGAATCTGATATGGAAGTCATAATGACAATAAAAATCATCTACATCTATAACCATCTCCTTTCCGTTGTGAGCGAGATATAACGTTTTTACTTGAATCGTGCATTTGTTTTTCTTTGCATAATCTTACGGCCACAAGCATAAAACAAACTTAAATGTCAAAAATATAACCTAAAAACTTTTCGTTAGACCCCATACTACCGAACCATCGGAAATCGTAAAATCTATCGGTAGTCAAAGCCGATGCATGCGATGAATTTACGATGGATAGTGCGTGGTAATTACGAACGGTGTGATGAATTTCATCTGTAATTCAGCAGTTTTTATTTTAGGAAAAATAGCTATCTGAAACCCAATATAGTTTTTTTTAATCCAAAATGAAAAGCAATATGTTAATGTTATTATATGCAGATGTATCAGAGCGTATTCCTGAGCTCATTTTGAGCGAAAAATGTTACATGAAGGTATATCCGGAAACTTTTCGTTACAGAGTTACAGGCCTTTTAACTCTGATACTATGAGAATACTACTTATTTAGATGCATAATTTTACTTTTTCTTTCTGTATCTCAACCAGAGGCGTCTCATATGAGGGAGCCATGAACATTTATTATCGTTATTTTTAGACCTATTAACATTTTTTTATTTTTACCTACAAAATATTATATAGAATACAAAAATACACAAAAAAGTACTTTTCTAAAAACTTGATAAACGTAGTAGTTTTTCAGATATTTTAAATTTTAGAAAAAAATAAGTATCCAAAAATATTTAAGTAACAATTACGAAACAATGAAATATATAAATTCATTGTTGGATACTACGTATATTCTTTCCATGAATAAACAGCATGTCTGCATATTCACCAGCACTAATATTTTACACTTTTTACCTTCCGTCACCTTTAGGTAAGGAAGGTATTGTCTTTGGTCAAAAAATTCGGTAGTGAGTTTTTAATGAATAAGCACGTTTTAGGATCCCTACAATACGAATATACAATTTTTAAGATGATGTCTGTATATATATATATGTGTGTGTGTGTGTGTGTGTGTCCGTGTGTGTGTGTATGTGTGTCCGTGTATATGTATGTGTGTGTGTGTGTGTGTGTGTGTGTGTGTGTGTGTGTGACAAATTTTTCTCTGACGATAACTCCAATATTACAATTTTAAAAATTATAATTCTTTCGTATCCCTCTTCTGTACAACCATATGAAGAATTGATTAGATTTTGGTTATAATTGATCCACCGGAAGTACCCTAATTTGAAGTTTTTAACAGTCTTTCTTAAAAAAACGCAGATAAATTTTATTTTTAGACATATAAAAGAAAATACTCTTCTCTATACGGTTTGATTATGCATTTTCCTTCATATTCAATAGCTGTATATTTAAAGCGTTATAAAGAAATGAATTTTCAATTTATCATGGAAACAGCTGATAATTTAAAAAAAAATAATTGACAGATGTCAGTTGCAAGTGCAAAACCAAATATGGAAAGTATAGGATCTAAAATTGGTATGTCATAGTGTTCCTCGCAAGTGACGCGCAGAAAAAGGCCAAAGAGAAGATGGAAGGACTGTATCGCAAAAGAGAAAGGAAGGACTATGTGAAGAAGATGCGTTGGATGAGTGGAAGAGAAGAGGAAACAGCGACCCGTAATAAAATAGGGGAAAGCTGAAGAATAAATGAAGGAAGTGTCAAGTGCATTTTATTTAGTGTATGTGTGTTGGTATGGGATTTGTACAAAATACATCGAATTGACGGAAGGTCTTGTGCTGGCCACAACAGATTTTTTTATTTTCAAAAAAAAACTTTCTTACCAATATTAAAAATAACGTAATTAACAATAGTTATAAACAGTTTTGTTTCATTTTTATATTTTCCTTTGTTTCCTATGGTAAGTTGATTGATTTTTATCTGTTAGCTAAATATTTTGTATAATTTTTTTTCCTAAAAATTAAAATATCTCAAAAACTACTGCGTATATCAAATTTATCAAGAGTACCTTTTTTGTATATTCTTGTATTGCACGTAATATTTTACAGGTAAAAATAAAAAATGTTAATAGGTCAAAAAATAACGATAAAAAAATATTCATGTCTCTCCCATATGAGACGCCTCTGGTTGAGATACAGAAACATACAAGGATATTAATAAAAATGGACTTATTGAGGTGCACTTTTAAAGGCCTGTAACTCTGTAACGAAAAGTTTCCGGACATTCATATAACATTTTTTGCTCAAAATGAGCTGAGCAATACGCTGTTCTTTTTTGTTACACGAGCTCTGATACAGCCTGTATATAAAAAATAAATAATATAGATAGTTATGTTATTTATTTTATGGGGTAAATATTGAAAGTATTCATATTTTCATGACAAAAAAGTCTCCGTACGATTACCAATACATTTAAATAATAAACCACTTATTTATGTTTTTATAAAACCTTGTTAATATTTTTTTCAATTTTTAAATAAATAAACGATAATTTCGCTTAATTTGCGTGTATGTGAATAGTTGTAGGTTCCCCATTTAAAATCTATTTACGAGTTTCATACCCTGCGTTTTGCTAACAGGAAGAAGAAAGTCTGAAACAAAAGTTGATAACGCGTAGCCCTATATCTACAGTGTGTCTTTTTACGCCTTTATAACAAATTAAGTACTTCCCAATGAGAGAGAAGCGCTATAGGCCTTAACATAACGTAACGGAAACAACATAACGTACTACTTAATGCGCTATAACATTTTTTTTAAATACTTCTTCTGTATTACATCCATTCACTGCACTGGTCCATTCAACAACAAGAGTTGTCACTGTCTATATGTACATTGCCTATAAGACGCTTGGTAAAAGTGTAGGCGACCTGCACGGGCTGGGTTTCAAGCTACTTAGGTTAGTGTAAATTTTTAAGAAATCTACAAGGAATATTTTCAACTTACATTGATTCATTTCAAAATGATATATTAGTCACAACCGTTAAGACAACCTCTAGGTACAGCGTACAACCTTATTGTAAAGATATGTCAATATTCATAGGATTTTTATTCATTTTTTTGGTGGGCTATGTTTTATAAACAGATAAGTAATAAGTACAGAAGAACAATGATTTGAATCCATGGACCATTTTTTACCTCCCGCTACCCTAGGTAAGGGAGGTATAGGAATCGTGCTAAAAATCACATATAGAGATTTTAGTGAATAGGCACGTTTTGATGTCCCCAGAATCCAATTTTAACATTTTTACAATGATGTCTGTGGGTATGTATGTGTGTGTATGTGTGTGTGGATAAATAAGATGATTTAACCAAACTTGCTTCTACCGGAAAGTGTACCATTTAGCCAGAATTCTGCTTCAAAGTTCTTCGAAAAAAAAAAAAATTTTGCTTATAATAATCGGACGCTTTATTCGATTTGGATGAAATTTGGTATGGCAGTTTATATGGTTATAAGTCATCTTTTAAGGTGATACTTGTTATTATTAGTGAACCACTAGTGTATGAAACTTAGGTGTCCCAACATTAATTAGACCGTAACTTTTGAATGGCAATGCCGAAAACGTGAAATTATTTTTCTTCAGAAAGATACATTCAATAGTAAACTTTTCTCTCTGTGTGTAATTTGTGATATCTGTTACGGTTCACACAGAAAAAAATAAAATCTGTCTGCACTGCTAAATTTTTAAAATAAATTTAATCTAGCAGTCTATCCAAATGTCAAACAAGTAATTTTTAATGACACAATTGTTTTACGGGTTGTCAAAAATTTTCTTCGCAATATTCTAAAATTAGTAACATCTGTTTGTTCGGCCTAATAATATTTTACTACCATTATTATAAATAAGGCGATTACATATCTCAGCTTACTCCTAAACAAGTTGTGAAGATTGACAACTCGTTACTGTCATTAAAAATTACTTGTTTGACATTTGGATAGACCACTAGAATAAATTTATTTTAAAAATTTAGCAGTGCAGACTCTCAGATTTTATTTTTTTCTGTGTGAACCGTAACAGATATCACAAATTACACAGAGAGAAAAAAGTTTAAAATTGAATGTATCTTTATGAAGAAAAATAATTTCACGTTTTCGGCATTGCCATCAAAAAGTTACAGTCTAATTAATGTTGGGACACCTAAGTTTCATACACTAGTGGTTCAATAATAATAACAAGTATCAACTTAAAAGATGACTTATAACCATATAAACTGTCATACCAAATTTCATCCAAATCGAATTAAACGTCCGATTATTATAAGCAAAATTAATTTTTTTTTCGAAGAACTTTGAAGCAGAATTCTGTCTAAATGGTACACTTTCCGGTAGAAGCAAGTTTGGTAAAATCGTCTTATTTTAGCCTCAGGAATCTGTGGTTAAGCCATGTCCCCCTATTTAAGTTTTGCTCATAATGTTGAAGGCAGTCGTTTCAGGAAAATGGTTCATGGATTCAGGCCGTTATTCGTGTTTAATTAATTTACATTGTAATAACAAAATTGAGTAGAAAAATAAATGAGAAGTATAAGATTTGAATAATTAATCAAAAGTCAGTTTCATTAGATTTTAGAGAGAGTACACCATTTTCAATATTCCTTGCAATATCTTAGTTTAAAACCTACTGTACATTACAATTCCAGAATAGCTTGTAACCCACTCATTGCGTAGCCCTACACTTTAATTTTCACCGTGTGCCATTCGCGCCCTCTCTTCTTCCACAAGAGGGCCATGAATATTCATCTGTTTTCGACAATTCCGACCGCATTGCAGCCACCTACCGGTAGGCCGGGTAACTAGAGTCACGTGTCGCGCACGCGCACCGAACGAAACAAAGGAAGGAGAGTAAGTGACGTAGACGTAGTCGTAGTGAAGTTTAGAGTGTGTGAAGCGTCACTATTTGTAGCAGAAGCGGAGCCATTGTTTAGGGTGTAGGCTCCTTGGGTCGGACTCCACTGATATGCCAGCAGGAGCCTTAAACTAGGGCTCCTAACAGGAGGAGCAGTAGGCTCAGACAACTTGTGGTGATGGTGGCACCTGATGTGCAGGTTTCGACTGGTTGTGGGTTTTGGATGCTCGCTACAACAAAATAAAATGTGTGTGAGTGTTTTCTAATTCTTTATTAGCCTTTTTTCACCTAGAATTCGCTATTGTATTGTATGGAACGCCGTTTTACTATTTATTCTACATTTAAAAACATCTTCAATTATTTAAAGACGTCAAAAATTTAATTTCAGATATCCTTAATTATTAAAAGACATCAAAAATTGAATTATGGACATCTTTAAATAATTAATTTTTAATATCAAGAATTGAATTATGGATATCACATCTCCATAAATAACATGTTCAGAATTCGAATTTTTGATGTCTTAAATTAATTTTGGATATCAAGAATTCAATTTTTGATATCAAGAATTAAATTATTGATATCAAGAATTCAATTTTTGATATCAAGAATTCAATTTTTGATATCAAGAATTCAATTTTTGATATCAAGAATTCAATTTCTGATATGAAGAATTCAATTTTTGATATGAAGAATTGAATTTTTGATATCAAGAATTGAATTATGGATACCACATCTCTGTAAGTAACATGTCCAGAATTTGAATTTTTGATATCAAGAATTCGGTGCGCCATCTAGTTTAAAATGACTAAATTACTTTGTGTCGGTAAGTCAGATTTCCTTAGCGAAATCATAACTAAATATATACATCATTAATTCTGTAGAATTTATTTGATAAAGGCCAACAAACTGGTGATTCTTTTCGTTTTTGTGAAATAGGTTTGCATTCTGACCAATCCTAAGGCAGAATCTAAACCAACGCTATTATGATTTCGCTGAGGAAATCTGACTTACCGACACAAAGTAATTTAGTCATTTTAAACTAGATGGCGCACCGAATTCTTGATATCAAAAATTCGAATTCTGGACATGTTATTTACGGAGATGTGATATCCATAATTCAATTCTTGATATCAAAAATTAATTTAGGACGTCAAAAATTCGAATTTTGGACATGTTATTTATGGAGATGTGATATCCAGAATTGTATTTTTGATATCCTTAATTTAATTCTTGATATCCTTAATTCAATTCTTGATATCTAAAAAAGAATTTTTGATATCTATAAATATTTGAATTTAAGACGTCTTTAAAACAATTTTGGATATCAAAAAATATTATAAGAACATCAAAAAATGAATTAAAGACATCTTTATTTCATTTAATGACATCTTTATATAATTTAACATATCTTTGAATATAGAATAAATATTAAAACGGCGTTCCATAGTATTGGCATGTTAATCGTTAATGTACTTACATGTAACCTGCATAAGTTGCGGCAGGTACTTCTTCCAAAAGGCGCACTGCTTGAGACGCGGGCCTCTGCCAGTGGCCGTGGAGTTGATGGACAACGTGAGGAACTCTCTCCCGTACGCCGTGTGCAGTGGCCAGTATGTGCTCGTCCATTGACCGCCCGGCGATTGGGAAGGGTTACTGAAACATAACCACCACGCCAGCATCATTAGAATTTATCATGCTAGTGGTTTAATTCATATCTGAATTGCAAACAGAAATGTGTACTCTCAAAGGGTACAGATCTGATTATTTTTCCTGTGACTTCTGGTGTGCCATAAGGATCTCATGTAGGACCTCTCCTTTTTACTTCTCGCTAAGAGAGCTTATTGGATTCATGCTAAAAATCACGTATTCAGATTTTAATGAATAAGCACGTATTAAAGTCACTAAAAGTATTTTATTAATTAAAGACATTTAGGAACTTCTTCATACAATGAAAAATAGATAAAATTAGAATTGTATGTGTACAGAAGACATGTTAAATGCAATAAAAAACAATATTTGGGTAAAGTTCTGTTATTTTTACCTTTCGCTAAGAGAGATATTGGATTCATGTTAAAAATTTTATTGTATAAGCACGTGTCAAGGTCATTCGAGTTCCATTTTAACATTTTTACAATGATGTTTGTGTATGTGTGTGTGTGTATGTCTGGATGTTGGAGGGACGGTTTCTCAAATTCTAAGACTACGTATTCCTTAATCTGACATTAATGGGAAGAGTTGAAAAGGTTTTGGTACCAATTAGACAACCAGAAGTAGTAGTTTCTTAAAAAAACCTTCTAGATTTTATTTTTTTGAAATTTCTATAATTACAAATATTAAAAATCATAGGATTCTCTATACTTCTATACATTTAGAGATAGAGACTCATAAATATATAAAATAATCCGTTACAATCAAATAATGTTACTATCAAGTTTATATCTCTACCTACTTTTGAATTATTGCCCCAAAAGTCAATATACCCCATATTTAGATAAAAACTTCAAAATTTTCAAAAATCTAATTTTCATGTATCTAGATACTTCTCAATGCGCTGATTCCAAATTTTGAAACCTCAGGTCGATATTTCTTTTCGTTCTCGAGATATTTAGATTTTAAAGTTTTTCTCAGAACTGCCCATTTTTGGGTATTAACCCAAAAATGAGTCGAGATATGAATTTGGCGATACCACCATTCGATTCTACGCGCAAAATTACATAAGTACACCAATTTTGATCATTTTTGAACACCGCATACAAGCTCTAAAACAAAATAACTGAAAATACGATTTTTTCAGATTTTGGACATTTTTGGGGGGTTTCAAACTTTTATTCATAAAAAATGAACCGGTTGGTCAAAAATTATGAAAATTAGTACACTTATGTAATTTTGCCCGTAGAATCGAATGGTGATATCGCCAAATTCATATCTCGGCCCTATTTTGGGTTACTACCCAAAAATGGGCAGTTTTGAGCACAACTTTGAATCTAAATATCTCGAGAACGAAAAGAGATATCGACCTGCCGTTTCAAAATTTGGAATCAGAGCATTAAAAAGTATCTAGATACATAAAAATTAGATTTTTGAAAATTTTGAAGATTTTATCTAAATATAGGGTATATTGACTTTTGGGGCAATAATTCAAAAATGGGTAGATATGTAAACTTGGTAGTAATATTATTTGCTTGTAAAGACAATGTTACGTAAGTGTACGCATTTTTAGAGTAACGTATCTAGTAGCCCAAATAACTCCATGGAAACCAGTTGAAAAATTAAAATGTTTGTAATTGACAGAAAAATGTGAGTTGTCATACATACATACATACATACATAAAATAACGCGTTTCCCACTTAGTGGGTTAGCAAAAACCCGAAAACAATGAGAAAAGGGATGAAAGTAAGAGCTCCACTGAATCACTTAACTCTTTAAAAACATTCTTCTTTCGCCTTGTCCAAAATCATCATAACATTCATACAAAGAACATATTAATGTGACCGATTTTCGGTAGCGAATAACCGCATCCGGACCACAATAATAGTTACGCAACAATCATACTTCGCCACACATTCCTATCCATGCACACTTCTTTCACCTCAGCCACATTCATAAACGTATTCATACATAATAACATATTAAAGTGACCGATTTTTGGTGAGTTGTCAGTGTCAAAAATCCATTTACATTACTGAAGCCTTTTTCTGGGAAGTACATTTAATATTTCTTATTTTATTATTAATTAAATATTTAAAATTATAGGAACATATTTTATTTTATTATTAATTAAATACTTAAAATTATAGGTACAAATACCGTCAAACTCGTCAATGAATTTGAATAATCTCGAACATTTAGAAGAGTAGGAGGAAACTTGTTCATAGAATGAATTAAAAAATATAACATAAAATGGAAATGGCGAAAGGTATTGTTCTGGCCATAACAGATTTTTTATATGATTTTTCTGAAATTGAAGTTACTGTTGTGTTTCTGAAATTGAAGTTACTTTTTCCGAAATTAAAGTTACTTTTTCTGAAATTAAATTTACTTTATCCGTAATTGAATTTTTTGAAATTGAAGTCACTATTTCTGAAATTGAAGTACAACTTAGAATTGCATATTGGACAAAAAAAAATATATATATTTAAACTGAATGGACGCAGACAGAAAGTCAAACTTTGATATTCGTGTTTAATTTATTTTTATTTAAGTATATCAGAAATTCACTATGTACTCGTACATTATTGTATGTATTATTAAAACTAGTGATTTGTGAATCGTATTTTATAGGAATAGAAAATGACATATGTGGATGTAACGAACGTTTCAGCGCATATATTACATCTGCAAATAAAGTATTTGAGTTACAGTTGCCGCATTGAGCCATAAAAGCATCGTATCCTGTACTCTCTACTCGTATTTATGAGTAGGATTTATTTTCTATTACAGGTTTTACTGTTTCAATGCACTTCGATATCAAATGTATTTGCATCAAAATGAGATGCATGCAAGATTTCACACTTTTTCAGAGATGGAAACGATCGTATTACAAATCAGAAATTTCCGAAGAAGCATGTTAAATACATAAAAAATCTGTTGTGGCCAGCACAAGACCTATCGCCATTTCCATATTAGGCTATATAAGTATTGTATTGCACTTCGCTTTCAAACCGTCGTTTTATAACGAAAAAGTACAGAACTTTACCCAAATATTGTTTTTTATTGTATTTAAAATGTCTTCTGCACACATACAATTCTAATTATATCTATTTTTCATTGTATGAGGAAGTTTCTAAATGTCAGAGATTCGTCCAATTAATTAACCAGATTGGCGGTATTTCTGATGGATATATGCATTTTACCTATAATTTCAAATATTTAATTAATAAAACAATAAGAAAGATTAAATATACTTCCCAGAAAAAGCTATCAAAATGTCACTAAAACTGTTGATTTTTGTCACTGACATGTGTCATTTACAAACTATGTTATAAACATTGGAATTTGTCAAGTGGTTTCCTTAGTGCCTTGGCCTGTGCGATTAGATTACTCTATATATTATAGTGTCTTTATCTCCAAATCTATACAAGATATAATAATTTTTTTTTCTACCACCACCATGAAAAGTTGACATTTGTGCTCTATTTTGTCATCGTAAAGTTGATGGTTACTACGGAACGAGCAAAAAATACTTTACCGCGCGTCTCCCATAGCAACGTGCGGTAAAGTGCTCAATTTGCTCGCTTAGATAAATACATATTTTTGCTGAAATCTTAATTTATTAAAATAATACTTACGAAATCTAAAATATAGGTTAGGTTCATTTTTGCACTAGAAACGTGCTACAAACAATATACCTGAAGTTAGCTACATTACCAATTTAGTTAGGTTAGGTATTTAATTATATATAATAACAACTCTACTGGTGAATGTACATTGCATTACAACTTTAAATATTTAATAACACACATTTCATAAATAACAAACTTACTGGATTCAATTATTGGCGGATAATGTTAAAATTGAATGTGCACTTTTGGCAGTTTTGTATATTCATTCCAGAACTTGAAAACAGCTGACGAAGATAAATTAGACTCTGTGACTGTGACACTCACTAGAGTTTTCAGTTCTTAACTGCTAGTGTTGATTTTAGCATGTAATAAATGGACCAAAGAGAAGACGATTTCATTAGATTTTTACAAAAAGTAAGCTAGTAAAACATTTTCACTGTAATTCTTGATTTTTTTAACTTACACCATTCAATGGAGAGGCTATAATTCTTTTCGCATAATGCTTTTGATTTTGCAGATAATAAATTCAAGGAAGTATTTTGCGCTGTTTCAAATATATCTGGAGGAGTGCAGGAAAAATCACTATCTTTTACTGACAGAATTTTGTATTTATTTACTTGGATACTCACATCGTCATGGTTACACACAACACAAAACAGAAATTGGTTGAGGTTGAATTGAACTTACTAAATAGGTATTATTATTTTTTTCTATTTTGGTTCGATTGTAGCGCTCGCTACGCTCGCGCTTCAATTTTCGAGCGCGAGCAATAAAGATCTGCTTTACGCTCTTGATACACAAATAACTATTAAGTGTATTAGATGGAGAATTTTATGTTCTTCAATATTTAATAACAAAAATTTCTAAAATATTATATTTAGAAGAATTTTTCTAAAAAACTACTACTTCCGGTTTGTTCAATTGTTACCAAAACCGTTTCAGCTCTTCCCAGGAATGTCAGATTGAGGAATCCACAGTTAAACAGTTCTTAAGTCTTATAGTTTTTGAGGAATCGTTCCTACAACATCCAGACATATCCAGACATACACACACACACACACACACACACATATACACACACACACATCCACACACACATGATTTTAAAAATGTTATAATCGGATTCTATGGACCTTAAATCGTGCTTATTTACTAAAATCTGGATTTTATCTCCCGCCAATTCCATGTTTAAAATAGCGATGAGCTTCCAATAAATAGAAAAGTCGGTAATACGAAATTTTAGGTTATATTTTATTGTTTTTCCTCAAAAATCTGGTAAGAGCTCCAAATTAAGTACCACTTCTGGTGCATCATACGGAATGACGTGAGGTAAAAAACTAGAGTTGTGTTTTAGTATAGACTAGCGAAAACTCGTCTACGCCGAGCTTTCCTTAGGGCTCCGCCGGAAGTGTTTTATAATAGTTTTACATACGTAGTATAAAAATGATTATTCGTACCCTGTTTTGGCGAAGTTGGCCCAATATCGCATCATCCGTTTGGAGAGGTCAACTTCTTCGGGCGTGTATCTCTTCTCGGGGTTGAGAGGCTCACCGAACACATAGTTGATTTCGTCTGCGTGCATGACGCCCGTCCACGACGGCCATGGGTTCGCCGCAGACCGGTGCGTGAAGTAGTACATGTACACACTGTTGCCAGTTTCTGCGTACCTGTAAATCAACAAAATAAAAATAGGTACATATACTAGGTGTGGCAATTAAATAACGAGATTTATTTTTTTCGGATTCCCTGTAAATTTGGCAAGATTGCAGGCTATGTTATATTAATTTGTCACCTTCCCTCCATTCACTGTAAAAATTTCAAGATAATTAGGCAAACAGTTTGGCAGTAGCCTTTGATTGAAGTTAACTTCTTTCTCGTACTCCGGTACTCCGTCGGTATTATATGTAAAACTTAAAAAATCATTAATTTTTCTAGGTGTTTCGGGTATTAGTCATTAAAAAATTAGTTATTTGACATTTGGATAGACTGCTAGATAAAAAATATTTTAAAAATTTAACGGTGCAGTCACTCAGGTTTTATTTTTTTCTGTGTGAACCGTAATAGATATCACAAATTAAACAAAGAGAGAAAAGTTTACTATTGAATGTATCTTACTGAAAAAAAAAAAAAATACGTTATTGGCGTAGCCATTAAAAAGTTACTGTTTAATTAATGACGGGACACCCAAGTTTCATACACCAGTGGTTCACTAAAAATAACAAGTATCATTTTAAAAGATGACTTTAACTATACACGTACATCGACCACCGCCATTATTACCTTTATTATTATGGTTACAAAAAAATACTATAGAACAAAGTTGTAGGGGACCAAAGGGGGCATCCTTTCAGAGAAGAAATTTTTTTTTAAATCAGTGGTTCTCAAGTTACAACACAAAGTTATATTTTTTCAAATGGGATTCTATATATTTTTTATGCCTATTCGATAGCATATTTTTTTCTGAATTTAACCATGTATTCGTTATATATCCTTTCATAATAAAAATATTGAAAAAAATGCGATTGAAATTTAAATAAATTTTTATTTTTAATATTATTGTACAGTAGGCCATGGATGAGAAACAAAAGTGATAAATTTAAAATGAAAATTAATAATTGTTAATTACTCCTTATAAATAATGTTCTATTTGATTTCCATTATTTTCTAAGCATAATTCTATTCCATTTAAAACAGAAGAAGTAGCTTTTATTACAGTTTCTGGTGTCAAAGCAGCGCAAGCTTCTCTAACTCTGTCCATCTTGTTGGAACCACATATTTTGTCTTTCATTCAAGTTTAAATCTTCTAAATAATTTAATAATTCATTTTCCAAGAAACATAAATAATGTGCAGCGTTTAAATTGTCTTCATAAAAATGTGGTCCAATAATTTTATTCCCAAACATTCCAAGCCATACATTAAAGCTCCATCTGTGTTGATTATTTTTTTCTCTAAATTCACGAGGATGTTCTTCAGCCCAAAAGTGCTCATTATTTCTATTAAATAATCAATTATTTGAAAATTTAGATTCATCTGTCCACAGAATTTTTCTAAGAATATTATTATCGTCCTGATACTGCACCAAAAACCATTCGCAAAACACTATTCTGCGTTCATTGTCATTATTATGTATAGCATGTAATAGTTTGTATGAATATGATTTTAAATTATGCCATACGGACATATTAGAAATAAAATGTTCTTGAGCAATTTCGCGTGTGGATGAATTGGGATTACGCGCAATAGAAGCTAAAACTGCGATTTCTATTTCTTCATTGTTTCTCACGGGATGTTGCCTTTCACGTTTCTGTGAAAATGATCCATAGTTTTTCAAATTTCGTGCTAATCGCCTGATTACTGACCTCCCCTGGACGCGGTTTGTTTGGATATCTCGTGGCATAAATATTGCACGCTTGTATGGCATTTTCATTACACTCACCATAAATTAATAATAAACGATACAAATCTTCATTTGTATAAACATCAGCCATATTGTCACAAAATAATCTCAAAACACAAAGAATAACAATTTACAACAATTAGTACGCCAATTCTTATTTGACAATAATATTAAAAATAAAAATTTATTAAAATTTCAATCGCATTTTTTTCAATATTTTTATTATGTAAGGATATAAAACTAATACATGGTTGAATTCAGAAAAAAATATGCTATCGAATAGGCATAAAAAATATGTAGAATCCCATTTGAAAAAATATAACTTTGTGTTGTAACTTGGGAACCACTGGTTTAAAAAAATATTTTCTTCTCTGAAAGAATGTCCCCCTTGGTCCCCTACAACTTTGTTCTACAGTATTTTTTTGTAACTATAATAATAAAGGTAATAATGGCAGTGGTCGTTGTACGTGTTAAAACTGTCTTACCAAATTTCATCCAAATCGAATAAAGCGTTCTGTTATTATAAGCAAAATTTTTTTTTTTTTCAAAGAATTTTGAAGCAGACTACTGGCTAAAGGCTAAACGGTACACTTTCCGGTAAAAGTAAGTTTAGTTAAATTGTCTTATTTTAGCTTCAGGAATATGTGGTTAAGCCATGTCCCCCTATTTTAGAGACACTGGGTTGAATTCAGCACTCTTCTTTAACAGCATAGAAATAGCTTGCATCCTGTTCTTATTAATATATTATTATATAAGTCTCCCTTTATTTTGTTATTTTTAGATAAGCTTCAATAGTTAAATAAGAGTGCTGAAATCGGCCCACTGTGTATTAGATAAGATAATTAATTTGCTTTACCTGTGTGCAAATTCGTTGACATTACAAGTAAACTGATAATCTCCCACCATTTTATCTAGTGCGTCTCTATTTCTCACTGGGTCATCTGGGTTCAGCCAATCTGTATACTCAAACACAATAGCTTGTCTAGCTATATTATTCACATACGGATTCAACTCTTTAACTGCTTGCAAAAACTCTTCTCTATTCACATAAACATTCTCTTCATTCTTGAAAAGCTCCGTTAGATAATAAATAATAAAATAGTACCCTTCTTCCGTGTTCGACCCCATAAGAATATTAGTCTTTTTAAAATTCTTACTCATCAGACTCCTCTGAGGGGTTTCATCCAAAAAAGCCCCGTCTATAATGGGCACAAACGGAAACTCACAAATGCCCAAAGTCCCCCATTCGTTATTGACCAATTCCACAGGGTCCTTTTTCCTTAAGCAGTCGATGACCGCTGACAAGTTGTCTCTATCATGTGGGCAGTTGACAGCTTCTGCTAAGCGGAGTCCTCTTAAGATGGATTCTTCTCGGCCTATGATGGCCCATGGAGCTGTGGGGGAACCTGATTCCATGATGGCTTGAGAAAATAAGTTACGAGATAAAGGGGAGAGTAGATGCATGGAGACGGACACAGCTCCGGCTGATTCGCCGAAGAGGGTTATGTTGTTTGGGTTGCCCCCAAAGGCGGCGATGTTGTCGTGGACCTACAACAAGAAGAATTGGATGTTAAAGGTAATTGTAATTAAACACAACATCTTCTGTGGCATTGTAGTCTAGTCTAAAAAAGACTTTTGTCGTACAAAAGATGGACTATTGTGTCCAGTGGCATATGGAACGCCGTTTTACTATTTATTCTACATTTAAAGACATCTTCAATTATTTAAAGACGTCAAAAATTTAATTTCAGATATCCTTAATTATTAAAAGACATCAAAAATTGAATTATGGACATCTTTAAATAATTAAGGACGTCGAAAATTAATTTCAGACATCCTTAAATAATTTAGGATGTCAAAAATTGAATATTAGATATCCACAATTGAATAAAGGATATCAAAAATACATTTATAGATATCAAAAATTAAATTTTAGACATCTTAAAATGGTACTGAATTTTCGACATCAAAAAGTAAATTTAACATGTCCAGAATTCAATTTTAGATATCTATATTTGAATTTTTGATATCTTTAATTCCATTTTTGATATCCTTAATTCAATTCTTGAAATCCTTAAATGAATTCTTGATATCAAGAATTTGAATTTTTGACATCAAATTAATTTTGGATATCAAGAATTGAATTTTTGATATCAAGAATTGAATTTTGGATATAAAGAATTCAATTTTTGATATCAAGAATTCAATTCTAGGTATCACATCTCCATAAATAACATGTCCAAAATTCGAATTTTTGACGTCCTAAATTAATTTTTGATATCAAGAATTGAATTATGGATATCACATCTCCGTAAATAACATGTCCAGAATTCGAATTTTTGACGTCCTAAATTAATTTTTGATATCAAGAATTGAATTATGGATATCACATCTCCGTAAATAACATATCCAGATTTCGAATTTTTGACGTCCTATATTAATTTTTGATATCAAGAATTGAATTATGGATATCACATCTCCGTAAATAACATATCTAGATTTCGAATTTTTGACGTCCTAAATTAATTTTTGATATCAAGAATTGAATTATGGATATCACATCTCCGTAAATAACATATCCAGAATTCGAATTTTTGACGTCCTAAATTAATTTTTGATATCAAGAATTGAATTATGGATATCACATCTCCGTAAATAATATTTCCAGAATTCGAGTTTTTGATATCAAGAATTCGGTACGCCATCTAGTTTAAAATGACTAAATTACTTTTTTGTCGGTAAGTCAGATTTCCTTAGCGAAATCATGACTAAATGTATACATCATTAATTCTGTAGATTTTATTTGATAAAGGCCAACAAACTGGTGATTCTTTTCGTTTTTGTGAAATAGGTTTGTATTCTGACCAATCCTAAGGCAGAATCTAAACCAACGCTATTATAATTTCGCTGAGGAAATCTGATTTACCGACACAAAGTATTTCAGTCACTTTAAACTAGATGGCACACCGAATTCTTGAAATAAAAAATTCGAATTCTGGACATGTTATTTACGGAGATGTGATATCCATAATTCAATTCTTAATATCAAAAATTAATTTAGGACGTCAAAAATTCGAATTTTGGACATGTTATTTATGGAGATGTGATATCCAGAATTGAATTTTTGATATCCAAAATTCAATTTTTGATATCTTCAATTCAATTTTTGACATCCTTAATTTAATTCTTGATATCCTTAATTCAATTCTTGATATCTAAAAAAGAATTTTTGATATCTATAAATATTTGAATTTAAGACGTCTAAAACATTTTGGATATCAAAAAATATTATAAGAACATCCAAAAATGAATTAAAGACATCTTTATTTCATTTAATGACATCTTTATATAATTTAACTTATCTTTAAATATAGAATAAATATTAAAACGGCGTTCCATAGTGGCACCAAAAACACTTACAGCCCGATTCACAAAAAAGTTTAAGCTAATCCTCAACTTTGGATTAGTGAATTCTATTCTATTCCAGTATTTAAAATTTAGTTTTCATGATATTATCAATAAAGGTAGATAGTAAGAATAGATTAGACTATATTTTAAGATATAAACTGTCAAAATTAGAGTAGAATTCGCTAATCCAAAAATGAGGATTAGCTTTTTATGAATCGGGCTGTTAAATTTTAAACTAAGATTGAGATAAAGTTTTAGAAAACACCCAACATGTTTCACAAGACTTCTGCGTTATGAATCAACGTTTTGGCTATCATCAGACGCCGACCGTGCTCAGCTAGTAACCATAGACGCGTTTCGCTCTTGTTCGAGCTCATCAATTTTGGGGGTACATGCAGAGCTGGGCAAGTTACTTTTAAAATGTAACTAGTTACAGTTACAGTTACCTCAAAAAAAAAGTAACTAAGTTACTTAAGTTCCAGTTACTTTGGTGAAAGAACTAAGTTATTTACTAGTTACTCATTAAAAGTAACTTAGTTACCTTGAGTTACTTTCTAACTACTTTTAATGGCGTGAAGGGTAGACTTAGACTGTTGACTTAGTTATTGTGTAGTATACATATCAGGGAGTTTTTGCACTAACTACGTTAACCTAAATTTTAACGTTATTGCTTGGCAACACCCAATCAGATTATTATTGTTAATGCTAACGGACCTACAGGGCCTTATTACCGCCTAGGCCCACAAGGCTACGGCCTAGGGTCCGCTTTGGCAAGGGGCCCGCAGGGCCCGGTTGCTGTGATTTTTTTAAAATTTATTAATTTATTATATACCAAGATATAAAGAATGTACTTTCTTTCTAACATGACATGACCATTATAATGTATAAAACATGCAGACATTATTTCCTAGACTTATTAGTGGATAATGATTAATTTATTGGAAACCTCGGATCAGACGTCGATTTTCAATCTGAGGCCCCGCGCTCACATGGGCACCGCGCATTCAAATATCTAAGAAAATTTGACGAAAAAGTATCTTCTTATAAATATTTAGGGCCCCGCTACGCTAATAACATATTCCCGAGACCCGGCAAAATCGCCAACCGTCCCTAGAGAGGAGTAACAAAATATTACGCTAAAATTTCACCTCAAATTAGAATCGAGCATGCGATACTGTATAATTGATCAGCTTTTCTCTCAGCAGGCAATTTTATTTTTTTCTTTAATAAATATACTTACATTATAATTATACAAATATTTGTACGTACTTGTTTTTTACTATAAAGAGGGAGGAAAAAAAATTTGGCCTAGGGCCCAGAAATCTGATAAAGAAGCCCTGCGGACCTACATTATAATATAACATAAAAATTAAAAGTGACATTTTATCTTGTGAGAAGAGAATTTGCAAAAATGAGACGAATTCAGAGAGAACAACGAACAAAATACACTATATTGTGTATAACCTGAAAATTGGAATAATTTTGATGATTTAGTGGCAGCTTAATTATAATTTATTAAAACGTATCATTTGTAAGCGAGGAAAATATTTGAAAATAATATATTTTATAAGTCAAATTTAACATTTAGTGACTTTTTAATTCTAGAATTAAAAGTTAAAATAATGTGTTATTTTTAGTTTTTCTGTTTACCGTACAAAAAATCTATTATTTATGAATGTAATTATTTTATTATCTATTATGGCTTGAAATCAATCAACAATAATATTGAATTTAATTATGTATTAAAATAAAAGTTACACATTACAGAGGGTATGCGCGATGCTGCGCTCAACACTCCCACTTTGGGCAGACATTTATTTAAAACAAAACAGTTTTAGTTAGTGTTTCTAAAAAAGGCATCAGCCTCAACAAAATATTTCTTAGAAATTTTAATCCCCCCGTTACTTTTTATGACTAAGTTACATTCCACTTTTTAAGTTACTTTGACTAACTAAGTTATATTCTAATTTCTGAGTTACTTTAAGGAACTTAAGTTACTCAAGTAACTAGTAACTAAAAACCGTAAAGTTACCAACTACTTTTCCGCAGCAAGTTAAGTTACAGTTACAGTTACCATATTTTAAAAAGTAACTAAGTTACGTTACAAGTTACGTAAAAGTAACTAGTTAGTAACTAAGTTCCTAAAGTAACTAGTTACTGCCCAGCTCTGTATACGAGGTCTGTCCAAAAAGTATCCGACCTTCCTTTATATTTTCCCGCTGCTGTTATTCTGCTTCATTGGGCTGGTGGCATCCTTCGAAGCAGTCCCCATTTGATTGAAGAATACGCTTCCAACGGCCTTTCTACTTTTGGAAGCAGTCTTGGAACTCGTTTTTTGTTATTGCCTTTAGAGCATTCACCGTATTGGTTTCGACTGTTTCTTTGTCGTCGAATCGGTGTCCTTTGAGCGACATTTTAAATCTTAGGAACAGCCAAAGGTCGATGGGAGATTTTCATCATTATTGACCATTTCCAAATTGTCCTGAGCGATTTCAAGGCGAAGGTTTTCTGCTCCACCGATAGCAATTTCGGAATGAATTTCGCACACACACGAACCATTTGCAAATTTTCAGTTAAAATCTTCCAAATACTAGTTTTTGGTATTCCCAGATCATATTCTAGTTCTCGCACAGTCAATCGACGATCTTCATTGATCACAAGTTGCACACGTTCGATATTTTTGTCGTCGAAGGCCGCCCAGAACGTGGGTTACTATTAACAGATATGCGGCCATCTTTGAACCGTTTATACCAGTCTTTTATTTGTGTTTTGCTCATACACTCGTCCCCAAATGCCGTCTTCATCATTTCGATGGTCTCCACACAACTCTTTTCGAGTTTTAAGCAAAATTTAATGCAAATTCGTTGTTCCGATCTTTCCGTCATTTTTTACAATAGCAAAATGCGACAAACGTAAAAAAAACTTTGTAAACAAACGCATGATGCACGTGAACTAAGGCGATCCGACCAAAACTGCAGCATCTAGGGAATTCGTGAAGCTTTACAGTTGACACTCACACCCGGCAGAGGGCGTTAAAATTGTCAGGCGCGAAGATATGAAAGAAGTTGGATACTTTTCGGACAGATTTGATTTTTCTGCTTGTACCATTTAGTTAAAACGATAACTTACCCATTGCAGCGCCATAAGCTGATCAAATAACCCCGCATTTCCGGGCACATCCGACGTTTCAAAAAACAAAAACCCTAAACTCGCCACTCTGTACTGCATCGACACTAGAATAATATTCTCCTCAGACACAATAATCTTATGATCATAAACATCCAGCGTATTCGTCCCTGAATAGAACCCCCCTCCGAAGATCCACAGCAACACGGCCGCATTCGTGGGCCTTGGTTTCGGCACCACCACATTAACATAGAGGCAATCTTCTGACAGCGGAGTGTTTGGGTTCCACATTGTAGCACCGGGAAAGTCGCCGAATACGGTGTCTATGATTTGAACGCAGCAGTTGGGCATGGCGGTGGTGTTGAGAATCTCGTCGCCCCATGGGTCCATGGGACGCGGGTGGCGGAAACGTAAAGGGCCGATGGGTTTCTGGGCGTACGGGATTCCCAGCCAAGCGTCCACCTACAAAGATAAAGAAAATTAATAAATGAGGTGATAATAAATAATATTCTAATACGAGGGTCACTCCAAAATGAGCCTGTTTCACATTTTTCAAAAACTATTTTAAATGAAAGTTTAAGGAATGATTTTCTTAGTAATAATTTTTATTTTAATAATTTGTTGTTATTTGTGGAAATAATTAAATAAAAAGATTGGCGTCCTGAAAAACTATCCCCCACTCCTGTGACGTAGAAGCACATACATTACATCATTAATAGCCAATAGGAAAATAGTTGTTCCATCACCTACGTTTATTCATATTATTTATATAAATAAACGTAGGCTAAAGTATGTCACATGTTAATAAAAAAATCTTTTAATTTGACATTTGACGCTGACATTTCTCATTGTAATTGAATAATAAAGTAATAATGACTAATTCAAATTACACTCAAGCTAAGTCGGACAATTTACCGAAGGTCGATAGCTGGATATATGGCTGAATTTATATCAGAAAGATTGTTTTACTGCTACCGAAATAAGGGGTGTTAAAGAGTTGAGGTAAAATAAAATATAAAAACTGAATTTATTATATAAATTGATAATATATTTTACTTTAAAGTTCTGGTCGTGATTCTTACAATGAATCTGCTATAGGACATGTAGATCTATCATAAGTGAAGCAACAAAAATATGCTGTTATCGTGAAGGTGGATGAAAGTTGAAATGATTTTCACAAACATGAAGACACGATTTTTCTGACAAATTATCAGCTCTTCGACCTACTGCTTCTAGCCAGAATTTTATTTTCATCGCATCTTTTGTAAAATTTATAAACTCTATAGTAGGTTTGTTCCTAACATTATTTTTGTAAGAAGGCACAATACAATATCGTAAATTACTCATTTTATTTTGAACTTTTTATTACCTACATTAGGTGCGTTCGGCAAATGAGTTCTGCTTACTCTTTTCACTCTATATACTCCTAGCACCGTTCGGTAATTACATGGGGTGAGAAGCGTCTTAATAAAATAATTATACCCAGATTACATGTTTTTCTAATTTACTGAAATTCTATCACCTTTCAACATAGGACATGTTACATAAAGTAGCCTTATTTTTTGTCGTAGTACACATTTGTGTAATAAAAAGGGGGGGGGGGGGGGGGGGTCCATTAAAAAAAAATCTTTTTTGAGGTTTGTCAACTGTAATTTTGTTGTAACGTACCCGCCACATTTTTATAAATAATCGAGGATTCTTCTATAGATAATGTAGCTTGAAGTCTCCTTTATAAAAGGCTTTTTTCAGATTATAAAAGTTCGATCTTGTTCCCGATATACAGAGTTTTGAAAATGTGCCGGATTTCGGACAAAAAATCAAAAAAAGTTGAATAACGCCGGAAGTAGTTGATCATGAGTAAAATGTTTTTATTGCTTCATATGTAAAATTTTCCGCTGCATTCAATGGTAAAATAAAATATAGCGTATTCCATTTAAGATAAGAAAGTTGAGGTCAATTTCCGGTCAAACCGGAAGTGCTACTGCTTTGAAAATATTTTAGTTAAAACGGGCATGTTCGATAACCCCTAGATACCAAATTTCGTTAAATTATATTAAATAGTATTTAAAATATAGATAGCGTAAGCTCGTCCTGAGACACCCTGTACAGTTTCGTTCATATTCAATAGATATAGAGTTATAGAGACATTAAGAGAGATTAACTTTCAAAAATTAGTCAGCTTTGTTAAAATTATGGAAACAACAGATATATTCAGAAAAAATTAATTGACAGATGTCAGTGTCAAATGCAAAACCAAAGTTGAAAGTATAGGGTCAGAAAGTTATGTGTGAATGTGAGAAGAAGAATTGTGTGAAGAAGATGCGTTGGACAGGAATGATTAAAAGAGAAGAGTAAGAAACAGCGACCCCTAATAAAATAGGAAAAGGAACTTTCGGTATAGAATTTGTAAAAAATAGTGTGTTCGTGTTACAATTTTATAGGATATACAGAATCTTTTTCAAGGAACTTTTGGTATGGGATGTATACAAAATACATCGAATTGACGGAAGGTTTTGTGCTGGCCACAACAGATTTTTCTTGAAAAAACGCAGTTAAATATCATTTTCGATATTTTATGTGATTATCAATAGAAAGATTATCTCATTCTCTATATGGTTCGATTATACATTTTCTTTCATATTCAATAGATATAGAGTTATAGAGAGATTAACTTTCAAAAATCAGTCAGCTTTGCAAAAATTATGAAAACATCATATACAGGGTGTCTCTTAAATACCATACTTGCTTCTACCGGAAAGTGTACCATTTAGCCAGAAATCTGCTTCAAAGTTCTTCGAAAAAAAATTAATTTTGCTTATAATAATCGGACGCTTTATTCGATTTGGATGAAATTTGGTATGACAGTTTATATGGTTATAAGTCATCTTTTAAGGTGATACTTGTTATTATTAGTGAACCACTAGTGTATGAAACTTAGGTCTCCCAACATAAATTATACCGTAACTTTTTAATGGCAATGCCGAAAACGTGAATTTATTTTTCTTCAGAAAGATACATTCAATAGTAAACTTTTGTCTCTCTGTGTAATTTGTGATATCTGTTACGGTTCACACAGAAAAAAATAAATTCTGAGTGTCTGCACTGTTAAATTTTTAAAATAAATTTAATCTAGCAGTCTATCTAAATGTCAAACACGTAATTTTTAATGACAGTAACGAGTTGTTAATCTTCACAACTTATTTAGGAGTTAGCTGAGATATGTAATCGTCTTATTTATAATAATGGCAGTAAAATACTATTAGGCCGAACAAACGGATGTTACTAATTTTAGAATATTGCGAAGAAAATTTTTGACAACCCGTAAAACAATTGTTACTGTCATTAAAAATTACTTGTTTGACATTTGGATAGTGTGCTACATCGACCTTTAAATTAATAGACGTAGCGTACAAGCAAAACGTCTGTCCCGCCATAACGGTGCAGACATAGTATCTCTATCGTTCAATATTACGGAAGTTAAGAAAACGCAGCAAAATAAAAAATTTGATTTATCCCTAACTTGTTGTACTTGGTGCGTAATTGCTGAGAGTATAGATTTAATTTTTTTGTGCATAATTAGTTGTATTATATATTTTTAATACAATATATTACATAAATATTATATTATAGGGGACAAGTAATAATTAATAAGAACTTACATATAAAATGACAACTGGACCGCGTACGTACTGTTGACTGCACGAAATACACCGTTTCCCCATTATTTTGTCACATACACACCTCACAACACATACACGTATATATTGACAGAAATAATTGTAAATGTTCTCCAAAGAAGCAAATAATACACAAACAGTTACGAAACGTCAAATGTAAATTTTGACAATTATTTAGTGAAAGAGAGCGATGTATAGAGGTTTACATATGACTGAAAAAGATGTACAATGAGTACGAACGCATGCGCAGTATACTTTAACTGAGAACTTCCGTACTGATGAAGGACAGAATATATATTTCTATCTTTCTATGTTGGAACAATATTCTAACTATAAAGGAATAGGAGACAATTGGTCCATTAGTTTAAAGGTCGATGGTGTGCTAGATTAAATTTATTTTAAAAATTTAGCAGTGCAGACACTCAGATTTTATTTTTTTCTGTGTGAACCGTAACAGATATCACAAATTACACAGAGAGACGAAAGTTTACTATTGAATGTATCTTTCTGAAGAAAAATAATTTCACGTTTTCGGCATTGCCATTAAAAAGTTACGGTCTAATTAATGTTGGGACACCTAAGTTTCATACACTAGTGGTTCACTAATAATAACAAATATCACCGTAAAAGATGACTTATAACCATATAAACTGTCATACCAAATTTCATCCAAATCGAATAAAGCGTCGGATTATTATAAGCAAAATTAATTTTTTTTCGAAGAACTTTGAAGCAGATTTCTGGCTAAATGGTACACTTTCCGGTAGAAGCAAGTTTGGTTAAATCGTCTTATTTTAGCCTCAGGAATCTGTGGTTAAGCCATGTCCATCTATTTAAGAGACACCCTGTATATTCAAAAAATTCTAATTGACAGATGTCAGTGTCAAGTGCAAAACCAAAGTGGAAAGTATATGATCTAAACGTGATATGTGACAGTGTCCCTCTCCAGTGACTTGCATTTGCGGCCTCGCCTCAAAATAGGAACTTATAATGCCAGGAGTACGAGAAAGGCAAAAGAGAAGATGGAAGGACTGTATAACAGAAGATTTGAGGGAGGAAGAAGTGTGTCATGAAGATGCGTTGGACAGGAATGAGTAGAAGAGAAGAGTAAGAAACAGCGACTTCTAATAAAATAGGGAAAAGTTGAAGAAGGAGGAAGTGTTAAGTGCAATATATAATGTACATACGTTCGTATTCGTATTATAATTGTATTGGATTTTAGAATCTTTTCAAAGGAACTTTCACTATGGATTTGTAAAAAATAGTGTGTTATTCTTACAATTTTGCAGGACATATAGAATCTTTTTCAAGGAACTTTTGGTATGGGATATTTACAAAATACATCGAATTGACGGAAGGTTTTGTGCTGGCCACAACAGATTTTGTACTCTAGCATAAATAACTAATTTCGAAGTAGGTAAATTGAGACGGTGTATAATAATAAACCTCTCTCGGTCCATATGTAATGTTCTGCAAGTTTATGATGAAATGGGCAGTGAGTGAAGTTGTCGGGTTCGCCTCGCTGACATTAGTTAGTCCGGCAGTTGGTTTCCTACGAATTGGAAACTTCCTTATTACATTATTCACTCTGACTAAATCATTCCGACGCTAAATTGAAATGCACTCTACTTATACAGGCGCTCGCCCAACTGTGGCGCTTTCGTAGCCGCCACAGGAGGTCTTTATATGGGAAAATACATTCCACGGGACATTAACCAAACACTATACAAAAGTTTGATACAATAGTATTGTTGTAAATGTTAATATAGTTAATGAAATGTTGACATAAAATGTAACTAATAAGAAATGAAATAGTCTCTTTTTGCTACATAGGGTCATAGAATATGTTCATTTATGAATAGATTATATAACTTATGTAGCAAAAGACGATTACTTTATTTACATATGTCGTCAAGAATCATACACTTTTTATTGCGTAACGACATTCTTGCGTAAAGAATGCTATACAGGGTGTAAATTTTAAAACGGGTCATAGGGCTATAACATAGAAAAACAGTTTTTTGGACGCCAAAAGTTTCTATATTAATTTATTGAAAAAATAATTAGTGTATATTATAAATAAAGAGCGGATTATATGCAGTAAAAAAGTATCAAAATATGCATGCAATATGCACAAAAAAAATCATCAAAATATGCACCATATATGCAAGAAAATCTGTAAATATGCATATTTGAATAAAAAATATGCAAAAAAATTGATCAGTGGGCATTAAAAATGGTACTCATATTTTCTATAATCTTTATCCTCTTTCCATTTTTATATGCAGTCTTTTCTTGAAAACATTAGTTAGGTACATGAAAAGTTTAGTTATCTGTTTAGTCATGTGTTAAAAGTTTAACCATAGTAAGTTATTTTTCCTACGGACTTCGAGAAAAATAAGAAACTATTTTATAAGCATCGCTGACTATTAGGACGAACATACTGCCATCTGTCGTCAAAAATTATAATGAAAGGAAGGGGAAATAATGACAGAATATAGCCAAAATTATAGTGGCAAAACCCGTGGCGTATTAAGGTATTTTGACGCCAGAAGCCCTTCATTTTTTTGCGCCCTCCATACAACCTCCGCCTCTCGCCCAAAAGAATGAAAAAACAAATATTTGAAATTTTCTAGTAAGAAACCTATAATTATAACTAGTAATTAAATATAACAACTGTCATAAAAGAGTATACTCAATGATTCGAAAAATTCAGCATATTAATAAAATTCAGCAAACATTGAAACTAAACTTTTATTTTTAATTAAAATAGTATAATGACAAAAATATAATTTTTCTTGTTTTGGCAATGGCAAAAATATTCAGTGTCGTAATTTTTTTTTAATTCCTATCATAATTTTGCGTCCCCTATAATTTTGGGCCAGAAGCCCGGGCTTCTTGGGCTTCTGCGATAATACGCCACTGGGCAAAACTATTGTAGATAACAGCTTTACAATACTTGCAGTTTTGTGGGAAAATATTCTTGCAAACGTCATACGTAAATAATACACCGTGAAAGTTTTAACGTCAAAAGCGAGTGGGATACAAATCTTGAAAGTGGGCTTCCGGTTTCTTAACTACGTTTTCAAAAAGTTTATAGCGAACCGTATGTAGCGCCAAATTTAAATAAGTTGAAAACTAGAAAGTTTAATGTTATTTTGTTACATATTCATATTTTATGTATTTAAAATATACCATAATATCATAGTGTAATAAAAGTTGCTTTATAAGAAAAATTATTTAATTACATAAAAAAATGTATTTACACTTTATAGATGAATTATTTAAATTTGTCTCTTCGTACGGTTCAAAATAAAATTCTTCAAAATGCAATTGATATCTAAAGCCTATTTTCAAGATTTGTAATTCCCGCTTGATTTCAACGACATACTATTGTAGTCTAAGAATAAATCAAGAACGAATATTTTTAAAATGAAAAAGCAAAAGAATTTTTTGTCAAAATTAATTTTTATTTTTAAAAAGTATTAAAATATGCACTTATATGCACCAAATATGCATTTATGCAAAAATTAAAAAAATATGCAGTAAAATATAAATATATGCAAAATATGCATTTTTTTTATTTGTTATTTGGCATTAACTTGTAATGAAACGTGGACATATGAAAAGATTTTGTTGATATGCCTAATAAAAACAATATATGCAATTGCATTGAATCCGCTCTTTAATTATAAATTACAAATTTTTTGATACCAAACATATTACATTTCTGTTTCATATAAAGCCAGAAAATAAATTTCAAAATTTGCACAATTAAGAAAAAATATCAATAGCCGTGAAACTGGCAGAAACAAAACAAAACAATTGTTGACTTTAAACGCTCATTAATAAACGTTTCTTACACTTTATTTGTTAAATTATTATTATTTTCGTTTTATTAAGAAGAAATCATGAACAATTTGACTCATGAAGAAAAATTACAAATTATTAATGCTGCGCCTGCGCCATTCGCGCACTTATGACAAATTTTCGAACCTAACCTATGAAAATGTACGACGATGACAACAAAGTTCCTGCAGAAAAGAGCGACGAAATACTAATTGGACTTATTCAACAAATTGTTTACCTTTATTTTTTTTAACTTATATAAATATAATGTATTGCAATTGCACCTATAAAAGTTAGATTATACGAATTGTCAAACATAAAATTCTGAATTTTAATTTACTGCATAAACGACGTTATTTTAGTTTAGCTTCTTAATTTAGTAGCTTAATTTAATTTCATAATTTATATGCTACATAAACCCAGCATAAATGATTTTAATTTGTTCCCTTGTAGTTTGCACTTATTTCTTATTACATGTAGATCATCTTTAGTTTGTAAATACCTATTACAATAAATAATAATTGTTTCTGATATAAATATCCTAGTTTTTACTTTATTTTGTGTTATTTTGTATTGGTTCATAAGTTAATAACTTTAATCTTTAATTGTTTAAATGTTTTGTTACTGCCACTTTCAAGGCTAATGATATTTTTTCTCAATTGTAAACATTTTTAAATTTAATTTCTGGCTTTATCTTTATATGAAACAGAAATGTAAGGTGTTTGGTATGAAACATTTTTTTTCTTTATAATAGGCACCAATTATATTTTCAATAAATTAATATGGACACTTTTGGCGTCTAAAAAACTGGTTTTCTATGTTATAGCCCTATGACCCGTTTTAAAATTTGCACCCTGTATATGATACGAAGTCGGTTAAATTAGGCCATTTTAATGGTATTTCTTTATTTGAAAAAAAGTACATAAGTTACTAGATAAAGAAAAAAAAATATAAATTTTGTTATTTTTACCTTCCATCACCTTTAAGTAAGGAAGGTATTGTCTTTGGTCAAAAAATTTGGTGGTGAGTTTTTAATGAATAAGCACGTTTAAGGGTCCCTATACTATACGATTTTACTAGTATTAGGATGATGTCTGTATCTCTCTCTCTCACTCTCTCTCTCTCCCTCTGTGTGTGTATGTGTGTGTGTGTGTGTGTTTTTTTTCTTGAAAAACGCAGTTAAATATCATTTTTTTTAACATTTTATGTGATTATAACATTTTTAAAATGTGTGTGTGTGTGTGGATGTGTGTATATGTTGTGTATGTGTGTGTGTGTGTGTGTGTGTGTGTGTGTGTGTGTATGTCTAGATGTTGTAGGGACGATTCCTCAAAAACTATAAGACTTAACTGTTTTACTATGGATTCCTCAATCTGACAATCCTGGAAAGAGCTGAAAAGGTTTTGGTAACAATTGAACAACCGGAAGTAGTAGTTTCTTAGAAAAATTCTTCTAAATATAATTTTTTGATAATTTTTGTTATTAAATATTGAAGAACATAAAATTCTCCATCTAATACACTTAAAAATTTTATTATATCGTGTATAGATTTAGAGATAAAGACACTATAATATATAGAGTAATCTAATCGCAGAGGCTAAGGCACTAAGGAAACCAGTTGACAAATTCCAATGTTTATAACATAGTTTGTAAATGACATATGCCAGTGTCAAAAATCAACAGTTTTAGTGACATTCTGATAGCTTTTTCTGGGAAGTATATTTAATTTTTCTTATTGTTTTATTAATTAAATATTTGAAATTATAGGTAAAATGCATATAGCCATCAGAAATACCGCCAATCTGGTTAATGAATTGGAACAATCTCTGACATTTAGAAACTTCCTCATACAATGAAAAATAGATATAATTAGAATTATATGTGTGCAGAAGACATGTTAAATACAATAAAAAACAATATTTGGGTAAAGTTCTGTAATATTTTGTTATAAAACGACGGTTCGAAAGCAAAGTGCAATATAATACTTATATAGCCTAATATGGAAATGGCAACAGATTTTTACTTCCTTGTACGAAGTAAAGGAAGTATTGTAATGGTGAAAAAATTCGGTTTCTAGATTTCAACGGAAATATCCATTTTGACCATCCCTGAATCCATTTTGACTAATTTCGTCGTGACGTCTGTACGTACGTATCTCGCATAACTGAAAAACGGGAAGCCGTAGAAAGTTAAAATTTTGTATTTAGGACTGTTATAACATCTAGTTGAGCACCTCCCTTTTTGGTTATTACATAACTTCCGGAAGTGGTACTTTACTTGAAACCCATAATGGATTTTAATGGAAAACTATATTAAAATATAATCCAAAACTTTTCAAAATTGGAATATAAGACTTTTATATCAATGGGAATAACATAATAAATTTTAGTAAAAATGGTCTACCCGGAAGTGGTACTTTACTTGAAGCCTATAGTAGATTTTAATGAAAAACTATATTAAAATATAATCCAAAACTTTTCAAATTTGGTATATAATACTTTTATATCAATGGGAATAACATAATAGATTTTAGTTAAAATGGTATACCCGGAAGTGGTACTTTACTTGAAACCTATAATAGATTTTAATGGAAAATTATATTAAAATATAATCCAAAACTTTTCAAATTTGGTATATAATACTTTTATCTCAATGGAAATAACATAATAGACTTTGGTTAATATAGTCTAACCGGAAGTGATACTTTACTTGAAGCTGTTATCAGTTTTTCTTAAAACAAATGGTGTTATTTTGATTTTAATAATAAATACTTCAAATAAAAGTTTTAGAGAATTGAATTCTGCGTCGAAAACATCAAGTATGATTAAATTAGCTCTTTTTATAAGCGAGATATGTAAATTTAAATATTATGTACTTTTCGGTATCTGTAATTAAGTCTTCTATAAATTAGGACAAAAAATAATTAAAAAAAATAAAGACTTTAATGTCAATGTGAAAGTAATAGGCGTACAAGGAAGTCATGTGGTGTCCACATCAGATTTTTAATTTTTGCAAATAACTTCCAAATGAGAAATAATACAACCGACTCCATATCTCTTATAGTTCTTGAGACCTCCATATATCCCCATTCCTACCTGTTTCCCAGTAGCAGCCGTCAACGTCACCCCCCTAATCTTCCCCTTCTTCGTATGCACCACCAGCGGATCATCATGATGCGTGGTCCTATAATCCTGCAGCGAGTCCCTCCTAGTGAACTCTCTCCTTTCATCGTCCCTGCGGAACTCCTCGGAGTCTCGGTGCGGGTCGAAGCCCCCGGCGCCGGTGCTGCCGGGGCCCTGGGCCACGCCGGCTGCCCCCAGGCTGCTGTACAGCCGCTCGGCCACGGGGCCAGAGGGGTGGCGTCCGTGGTGGGAGGGGGTGGCGCTCGCGCCCAGGCATAGCAGTAGGAGGAGCATGGTCATGGTGGGTGTACAAGCTGTATGGATAATACAAAAGAAATGTTAGTTCTTACATTTTATGTAGAAAATAAGGAAAGAAATGAAGAAATCGTGAAAAATTCAATGATACCGCAGGGATTTGAACCCCGGACCTTATTATTTTTATTCATTTTTGACGTTTTAAACTGTCATTATTAACTCCATAACAACAACTATAAGTAACACTTTATTCACAAGTGAATTTAGCTATTTGTGTATTAAGAGCGCAAAATACGACATTGTCGATTGAGACAAAGGAGCGCGGCATTTTCTTGAAATCGACAATGTCCATTTGCGCTCGAAACACACACAAGATTTTTTCTACAGTCGCCACAATGGGGTCCTCCACCATAACAAAAAATAATAAAATGTACACTTTATACTTACAGTACTGCTCAATAAATAACGATTGGCTAATACAAAAGATACGGTTTAAACTTAAAAAGGCTTTTAAATGATTATATCGTTACATTAGCCATCTATTCCATAAAAATAACCAAAATTAGAGTGTGGAAGCAAGGATTTGTGATGATTTGATGAGTTTTTGTAGCAATATGTATGGTTAGTTGTCACGCCAGTCACACTGAACAAACATTTCAAGGAATTTGTGATTATATAGACATGTATGTGCATTGACTGACTTCTCGCAATTATTTTAGTAACGAAATAACTAATAACTTTATTTTAATCATAATAAATAGTTAACTCGAGATCAGATGTCAGTACGACTCGCAACTATCCTACCTCAATCTGTGTACAATCATTCCTATTACTAAACATAACTGTTCACACAATTTATTTTATATTTAATTTCAGTTTATCGTTATTTTCCATTCTTCTTGAGTTTTTATTCAATCTAATCTAAGCATTTTATACTTTCGTTTTTGTAAATGAATGCCCTATTTCATTTTCACAGCAGTGTGGCATTTTGTTAGGTTATGTTAAATACCGACAGAACATATGTCAAATTGACTTGTGAACGTGATAAATGTGTAATTACAGAGCCATTAGTTCCTAACTAAACATTTTCATTAAGAATTTAGACAAGTGACATTTCTCAACATTGTATACTTAGAAATTTGGACAGCGAGCGTTTTTTCTACTTTGTCGCGCATGAGCGGCAAAGTGACATTTTGCGTTGACAAATGAGAGCGCAAATGGCTACTTTCTATAGTGACTGTAGAAAAAAATATTTTAAATCACTCTCACAAAATTTTAATTTACTCTGCAACAAATAATGCATTTAAAATAACATCAGGTACGAAAATAACACACTTTTTAGAGGTCTGTCCGAAAAGTATCCAACCTTCCTTCATATCTTTGCATAAGATTTAGCTTAAAACTCGAAAATAGTTGTGTGGAGACCATCGAAATGTTGAAGACGGCATTTGGGGACGAGTGTATGAGCAAAACACAAATAAAAGACTGGTATAAACGGTTCAAAGATGGCTGCACATTTGTTGATAGTAACCCCATATACCTATTAACTAATATATTGCGGAGCCTTTGCTTTTCTTGAAGGAAACACTGTGAAATGGAAATATCATTTCTGCATAAGTCTATCTCACACAAACACCCAACCGCGAATTATGCGCATGCTTGGAAACCGCGACTACTATTGGCTAACAAGGAAGTCATGATAATTTTTTGCGAATCACAGAGTTCTGTTTATTAACGACTAGCGCGAGAAATTTTAAATTTATATTTGAGAAATAAAACAATGTACCTACTATTTATTTTATATGTAAATTCTTAAATATAAATATTAGTAATAATAAAAACCATTGACATATTCTAGTGCTAAATTTGAATTAAATAATTTACTTTTTTGTACTGTAAAAATAATAGGAATACAATCTGGTCAGGATTAATTTATTTAGGTGACAATAAATTACTGTTTGAAACACAAAGCAAATGCTTTCGAAGTGATAGACTTATGCAGAAATGATATTTTCGTTTCACAGTGTTTCCTTCACCTACTCTTATGGGAAAGATACGAGCATTAGCAATATATTAGTTAATAGGTATATGAGTAACCCACGTTCTGGGCGGCCTTCGACGACAAAAACACCGGATAATATCGAACGTGTGCAACTTGTGATCAATGAAGATAGTCGATTGACTGTGCCAGAACTAGAATATGATCTGGGAATACCGAAAACTAGTGTTTGGAAGATTTTAACTGAAAATTTGCAAATGGTTCGTGTGTGTGTGAAATTCATTCCGAAATTTCTAACGGTGGAGCAGAAAAACCTTCGCCTTGAAATCGCTCAGGACCATTTGGAAATGGTCAATAATGATGAAAATCTCCCATCAACTTTTAGCTGTTCTCAAGATTAAAAGGACACCGATTCGACGACAAAGAAACAGTCGAAACTAATACGACGAATGCTCTAAAGGCAGTACCAAAAAACGAGTTCCAAGACTGCTTCCAAAAGTAGAAAGGCCGTTGGAAGCTTATTCTTCAATCAAATGGGGACTACTTCGAAGGATGCCACCAGCCCTTCGACGACAAAAACACCGGATAATATCGAACGTGTGCAACTTGTGATCAATGAAGATCGTCGATTGACTGTACGAGAACAAGAATATGATCTGGGATTACCGAAAACTAGTGTTTGGAAGATTTTAACTGAAAATTTGCAAATGGTTCGTGTGTGTGCGAAATTCATTCCGAAATTGCTAACGGTGGAGCAGAAAAACCTTCGCCTTGACATCGCTCACGACAATTTGGAAATGGTCAATAATGATAGACTTTTGGCTGTATCCAAGATTAAAAATGTCGCTCAAAGGACACCGATTCGACGACAAAGAAACAGTCGAAACTAATACGACGAATGCTCTAAAGGCAATACCAAAAAACGAGTTCCAAGACTGCTTCCAAAAGTAGAAAGGCCGTTGGAAGCGTATTCTTCAATCAAATGGGGACTGCTTCGAAGGATGCCACCAGCCCGATGACGCAGAATAACAGCAGCTGGGAAATATAAAGGAAGGTCGGATACTTTTCGGACAGACCTCGTATTATTATTTCGTCAAAATTGAATAAAATGTTGTACAAACCACGTGAGCTCACTTGGTGTGTAAATATCTATTATAAAACAGCCTATACAGTATTTACGGCAGTACTATGTATACTCTTTACTCTCACTGACCTGTATGTCAACAATGTCTGGCCCTTTGGATCATGATGTGTTGTTTGTTGAGCGGCTGATGCTTTCGACTTCGGTTGAAGTGGCGCTCGGAGGTGGTGACAGCTGCTTTGGCTGCGGTGGGGAACGCACCACCCACACGGCTCATGGGCGCGCACCACCCACTTCCTCACGCAACGTCAACACATCACTCCAAACCTGCAACAACAACCAAAGTGACAACAACTCACGTAATTATCAACAATAGATTCTCCTATGTACGACTAATCGACGACTTTTTCTTATTTGATAGAAGTAACTATTCGTATGAAATACAGTTTATTAGTATCGACGAAGTTAAATATTGAGTTTAATTACTTAGATGATAAAAGTATTACGACATTCCCATTGTTTTTCGACCCACTTTTTCTCTAATCTTTTAATTGAAATTTTACAAAAGCGATAATACTTAGTTTCAATATTTTAGAAAATTCTGGATGGAACACTACTAAATAATAAATTCAAACAAGATTCATATTCGTATTGAAGTAACTAAATAATATATTTAGTGTTAATTAAATTGCAAATTTCGAAAAGGGCTCATCTCTGATAATTTCAGGAGACACAAACACAAACACAAAAACCTTATTTGAGAAGTTTTTATCTAAGTAAGGTAAGGAAGATATTGTCTGGTCAAAAACTTCAGTGGTGAGTTTTTAATGAATAAGCACGTTTTAGGGTCCCTACTATACGAATTTACTAGTTTTACGATGATGTTTGTATATAAGTGTGTGACAAAAATTTCTCCGACCATAACTGCAATACTCCAATTCTAAAAATCTGTTGTGGCCAGCACAAGACCTCTCGCCATTTCCATATTACGCTATATAAGTATTGAATTGCACTTCCTTTTCAAACCGTTATTTTATAACAAAAAAATACAGAACTTTACCCAAATACTGTTTTTTATTGTATTTAACATGTCTTCTACACATATAATTCTAATTATATCTATTTTTCATTGTATGAGGAAGTTTCTAAATATCAGAGATTCTTCCAATTCATTAACCAGATTGGCGATATTTCTGATGGATATATGCATTTTACCTATAATTTCAAATATTTAATTAATAAAACAATCAGAATGTCACTAAAACTGTTGATTTTTGACACTGACATGTGTCATTTAAAAACTATGTTATAAACATTGGAATTTGTCAACTGGTTTCCTTAGTGCCTTAGCCTCTGCGATTAAATTACACTATATATTATAGTGTCTTTATCTCTAAATCTATACAAGATATAATAAATATTTTAAGTGTATTAGATAGACAATTTTATGTTCTTCAATATTTAATAACAAAAATTTCCAAAAAATTATATTTAGAAGAATTTTTCTCAGAAACTACTACTTCCGGTTGTTCAATTGTTACCAAAACCTTTTCAGCTCTTCCCAGGAATGTCAGATTGAGGAATCCATAGCTTAACAATTCTTAAGTCTTATGGTTTTTGAGGAATCGTGTCTACAACATCCAGACATACACACATACACACATCCACACACACACACACACACAGACACACAGACACACACACACACACACACACACACAGCCACACACAAACATCATTTTAAAAATGTTATAATCGGATTCTAGTGACCTTAAATCGTGCTTATTTAATGAAATCTGGATATGCGAATTTTAGCATGAATCCAATACCTCTCTTAGCGAGAGGTAAAAATTATAATTCTTTAGTATTCCTCTTCTTTGCATTCATATGAAGAGCTGATTAGATTTTGATTACAATTGGTCAACCGGAAGATCCCTTATTTGAAGTTCTTAACAGTTTTTCTTGGAAAAACGCAGTTAAATATAATTTTTTGACATTTTATGTGATTATCAATATGAAATAATATCTTATTGTCTATACGGTTTGATTATACAATTTTCTTCATATTCAATAGATATAGAGTAAAAGAATTATGAAGACATTAACTTTCATAAATCAGACAGCTTTGCTATAATCATGGAAACAGCTGATATATTCAAATAATTCAAGTTGACAGAATGTCAGTGTCAAGTGCAATTTACATAGTGTATGTTCGTGTTATAATTTTATTGGATTAATAGTATCTTTTCCAAGAAATTTTCGGTATGGAATTTGCAGAAAATAGTATATGTTCGTGAAACAATATTACTGCATATACAGTGTGTCCCATTTAGAAGTGCTACCATTGGGATTTAGAGAACTGTTAAGAGATACGATGTCGGTTAAATGGAACTTTTTGTGCGCCTTTGGGAGGCGAACTCAGATGTGCTTTTGTTTTTTCAAAAATTCTTATTGGGCACTAGATAATGTCGAAAAACTGAATATTGTTGATTTTTTCTTTCTCAAATAACTTCTAAACTATTAGTAATTGAGAGAAACGTTTCAAATATAAAAGGTAAATATTTTTATTAACTAACCAGTGGCGTACGAAATAAATTTTTATATCCGTAAATTTTCGAGATATAACACAAACTTATATTTTTTTTAAATGGAACTCATATCTGAATTTAGGTTCAAAAAAATAATTATTTTTTTCTTTTTTCAATGATGTAAGGGTTATTATGTATTATATTTGTTTTGCTCCTAAAATTTAATTTTTATCTTTATTTTCCTGAATTTTCTTATTATTTCCCAAAAAAAAACATTATTACTTTTATTAATTATATTGTATTTAATCAAAATAATTTGTTTATGCCTTTATTAATTAATATTTTCATTCTAGAATCATAATTACAAATTACAGTATGATGTGCCAAGGGCGACTTGATACAAAATTTTATAAAAATTAATTTGATATGAGTTTTGAGCAATTTTATAACGAAATAAATTATTTAAATACAAGGAGTATTTCCAAATAGAAATCTACCAATATTTTCAAAATAATTGTAAATTTAATACAAAATAAGGAAAAAATAATAATTTTGAAGGCAAAACATATATAAAACATAATAACCCTTACATCGTTGAAAAGATAAAAAAATATTTATTTTTTTGAGACTAAAATCAGATATGGGTTCCATTTAAAAAAATATAAGTTTGTATTATGTCTCAAAAATTTACGGATATAAAATTTATTTCGCACGCCACTGATTAGTTAATAAAAATATCTATCTTTTATATTTGAAACTTTTTTCTCAATTATTAATAGATTAGAAGTTATTTGAAAAAGAAAAAATCAACAATATTCAGTTTTTCGTCATTATCTAGTGCCCTATGAGTATTTTTGGAAAAATAAAAGCACATCTGAGATGGGCTCCTAAACGCGCACAAAAAGTTCCATTTAACCGACAACGTATCTCTTATAGTTCTCGAGATCCCAATTGTGGCACCTCTAAATGGGACACACTGTATAGAATCTTTTCCAAGGAACTTTTGGTATGTTAAGATAAAGCTAAACAGGATTCTTTAAAATATTAAGGACCCATATTTCAATTTCCTAACAAAGTTCCTTATAAAGTTATTTGCCAAATAAACTAAAAACTCCGCATTGAAATTGTTATCTAATTTGCAATAGTTTTATTATTATGTCATTTTTCGACACCATATTTTCTATTTGATTGGAAGTTGCATTTATTAGTACTAAATATAAATAGAGTCCTTTTTAAAATTGATAAAAACATACTTAACTTCCCTACGCAGTATGCACGAAAAGAACTCGGTACATAATTGAAATTCAGCAAGACGTTTCACTAAATGAACACAGTAACAGCATACAGTTTCTTATTTCGTTTAAGATTTCTTTCGGAAACTATTATAAACATGCAATAAGTGAAAACTAAGTTTCAAACTTATTTATTATTTGATACTTCCTTCATCTTCGCTTAGGAGTACAAGTTCCGTTACACCAAACGTCAAAGTTCAATAAAGTTAGTTACACAACTCCGAAGAACGGAAGACGACCAAAAAATATACAGATTATATTTTACAACTTTATGTTTGACGCTGCGAAAGAAGTCAGCTAGGTATATACTTATGAAAGATATTCGCGAACAACAAAATAATCTTCTAACTATTTAATGATCACGTAAGGCAGAAAGTATGTATGTTTTTCAAAATATCACAAAATTTATAGTTTTTACCTCTCGCTAAGAGAGGTATTGGAATCATGCTAACATTTGCATATCCAGATTTTATTGAATAAGCACGATTTCAGGTCACTAGAATCCGATTATAACATTTTTAAAATGATCTCTCTCTCTCTCTCTCTCTCTCTCTCTCTCTCTCTGTGTGTGTGTGTGTGTGTGTGTGTGTGTGTGTGTGTGTGTGTGTGTGTGTATGTGTGTGTGTGTATGTATGTATGTAGGGATGTTGGAGGGACGATTCCTCAAAACTATAAGACTTAAAAAATATTTAACTGCAGTTTCTTCAATCTGACATTCCTGGGAAGAGCTGAAAAGGTTTTGGTAACAATTAAACAACCGGAAGTAGTAGTTTCTTAGAAAAATTCTTTTAAATATAATTTTCTACCTTCCGTCACCTTTAGGTAAGGAAGGTATTGTCTTTGGTCAAAAAATTCGGTGGTGAGTTTTTAATGAATAAGCACGTTTTAAGATCCCTACAATACGATTTTACTGGTTTTACGATGATGTCTGTATGTGTGTGTGTTTGTCCGTGTGTGTGTCCGTGTGTGTATCTGTGTGTGTGTCCGTGTGTGTTTGTATTTGTGACAAATTTTTCTCCAAAATTACAATTCTAAAAATTATGATTCTTTCGTATTCCTCTTCCTTACAACCCTATGAAGAGCTGATTAGATTTTGGTTACAATTGGTCAACCGGAAGTACCCTTATTTGAAGTTCTTAACAATTTTTCTTGAAAAATCGCAGTTAAATATCATTTTCGACATTTTATGTGATTATCAATAGAAAGAATATCTTATTCTCTATACGGTTCGATTATACATTTTCCTTCATATAGAGTTATAGAGAGATTAAGAGAGATTAACTTTCGAAAATCAGTCGGCTTTGCAAAAATTATGAAAACAACAGATATATTCAAAAAAATCTAATTGACAGATGTCAGTGGCAAGTGCAAAACCAAAGTGGAAAGTATATTATCTGAAAGTGATATAAGTGACAGAGTGTCCCTCGCTAGTGACTTGCATTTGCGGCCTCGCCTCAAGATAGGAACTTATAATGCCAGAAGTATGAGAAAGGCAAAAGAGAAGATGGAAGGACTGTATAGCAGAATATTTGAGAGAGGAAGAACTGTGTCACGAAGGTGCTTTGGACAGGAATGAGTAGAAGAGAAGAGTAAGAAACAGCGACTTCTAATAAAATAGGGAAAAGTTGAAGCAGGAGGAAGTGTTAAGTGCAATACATAATGTACGTTCGTATTCGTTTTAAAATTTTATTAGATTTTAGAATCTTTTCAAAGGAACTTTCAGTATGGATATGTAAAAAATAGTGTGTTCTTGTTACAATTATACAGGATATATGGAATCTTTTTCAAGAAACTTTTGGTATAGGATATGTACAAAATACATCGAATTGACGGAAGATTTTGTGCTGGCTACAACAGATTTTTTTTTATTAAATATTGAAGAACATAAAATTCTTCATCTAATACACTTAAAATTTTTATTATATCTTATATATTTAGAGATAAAGACACTATAATTTATACAGTACAGTAATCGAAGAGGCTAAGGCACTAAGGAAACCAGTTGACAAATTCCAATGTTTATAACATAGTTTGTAAATGACACATGTCATTGTCAAATATCAACAGTTTTAGTGACATTCTCATAACTTTTTCTGGGAAGTATATTTAATCTTTCTTACTGTTTTATTAATTAAATATTTGAAATTATAGGTAAAATTGTGGTAAGATGCATATATCCATCAGAAATACCACCAATCTGGTTAATGAATTGGAACAATATTTGACATTTAGAAATTTCCTCATACAATGAAAAATAGATATAATTAGAATTATATGTGTGCAGAAGACATGTTCAATACAATAAAAAACAATATTTGAGTAAAGTTCTGTAAGTGTACCATTCTACAATAATCGACTTTTATTTTAATGTCAATTACGTTGACGACCATATTGTTCTGCCCATAATACAGTTAATTGTAATTCAGCAGGTGGACCTGAAACGAACTCCACTGAAATCACTGAAAACCCAATAAGTCTGGGAAAAAATTCCCCTGTAACAATGTAGGGAATCTGTTTTGATTGTAGCTCCGATGAATGCACAATCAACATTTATTTCAGCCATTATGTTCGCGAGTTCGCGTTCAATGCGAGTTAACTGGCATTTCATAATCTCAACAAACTCAACAAACTCAACAGACTCAACAGAGTTAGTTGGTTTGAGGTCTGAGTCTTGTCTGCAACATATGGTGCATTTGACATGCTTGATAATCAGCAAGGATTTATCTCTATTCAATATTTAATTGAATGGTTTGGTGCAGAAGATTGGATGGGAGATTGAGATGTGGCTAGCGAAGGAAATTTATGCTGGAAATTAATTTGGAATTCATCTCGTCATTCTGGTACACACAAAAAATTCTAGTTACATCTTTTCTTTAGATATTTTTATAATGTTTTAATTCATTCTATGATCAAGTTTTCTGCTACCATTTTAAGTGTTCGAGATTCTTTCTAAATAATATTTTTAAAGTGAAGCTTCTTTACGGAGGGTGTAAACTAAATATCTGATGTGGACACCACATGACTTCCTTGTACGCCTGTTACACTATCCATATTTTGTTAATAATTAAAATATGTATTATAACAGACCCAATCATAAAATTTCACGTATTTGTCATAATTTAATTCAATTCTCTAAAACTTTTATTTGAAGCACTTATTACTAAAATGAAAATAACACTATTTTTTTCAAGAAAAATTGATAACCGCTTCAAGTAAAGTATCACTTCCGGTTAGACTATTTTAACCAAAATTTATTATGTTATTCCCATTTATATAAAAGAATTATATACCAAATTTGAAAAGTTTTGGATTATATTTTAATATAGTTTTTTATTAAAATCTATTATAGGCTTTAAGTAAAGTACCACTTCCGAAAGTTATGTAATGACCAAAAAGGGAGGTGCACAACTAGATGTTATAACGTCCTAAATACAAAATTTTAACTTTCTACGCCATCCCGTTTTTCAGTTATGCGAGATACGTACACGACGAAATTAGTCAAAATGGATTCAGGGATGGTCAAAATGGATATTTCCGTTGAAATCTGGAAACCGAAATTTTTCGCGATTACAATACTTCCTTTACTTCGTACAAGGAAGTAAAAAACAGAAGTTGAAACACGCGTTAATTGGTAATTGAAGTGAAACCAACAAAATCTGTTGTGGCCAGCACAATATCTCTCGCCATTTTCATATTAGGCTATATAAGTTTTGAATTTCATATTTGTGATAAACACAAAAAATTCTAATTACATCTATTATTTAGACATTTTTTTATTTTTAATTCTTTCTATGAACAAGATTCCTTCTACTCTTAAGTGTTCAAGATTCTCTTAATATAATATTTAAAAGATTTTTGAAGTGAAATTTCTTTATGTTTGAAAATAAGTGTGTTACGGTCTTTTCAAAAACGTCTTACGTCCATGCCGGACCCTGTATTATAACTTAAATGTATACCGTGAGTATTTTTTAACGTGAAACATTGGGTTTGTCATATCCATGGTTACGACTTGACATTTGATTGACAGCAATGTATTTGCCCGTTCCATTTAAAATGAAACATAGGGAATGAATTTTACATTTGATAAGACGTCAATAGAGATTAATTTTGTTTACATAATTATATCTGCATTCTAAATTAAAATTAGTTGTAGAAAAAATATAGTGTGCACCTTGTGCCCGAGTGGTTTTCTGGCTCGGCTAATTTTATTACAATATTTAAATATAATACTTCTGTCAAACTCATTTCCCATGTGTCATTTTAAATGAGACAGACAAATACATTGCTGTCAATCAAATGTTAAATCATAACTTATAGGAAAATTCAACGGTTATCTGTCATATTGACAAGATGTCATTAGAGGTTAATTATTTAAATAATTATACCTGTTTAGATGTCGAAAAAATACTGTGAGCACCTTGTGCCCGAAGTATGTTTAGTGCTCTCGAGTGGTTTTCTGACTCCGCTAAATATCTTACAATATTTAAATATAATACTTCTGTCAGATTCGTTCCCTATGTTTCATTTTAAATGGAACGGGCAAATACATTGCTGTCAATCAAATATCAAGTCGTAACCATGGATATGACAAAGCCAATGTTTCACGTTAAAAAATACTCGAGGTATAAGAATCAAAAATAAGCTTGAAACATATTTTGCCAAGTCCTTTTTTTAAACACACATCTCGTATGTCATTTCTTTTGTTAGAAATTATCCATATGTCTCGTTTCCTATTCTTGGAGCAGTATAATTCTTCCGGATTGGATAACAATGTTAATACCCTTCCTTACCGTGCAAGGAAACTCAAAACATACGTGTTCTTTGTACGCGCACGACCGACTCCGTATTTTACCCAAGACGTCTTTTATTCTTTCCGTTCCGTCAGCTTTCTTACATGCAGAATTTACCTTACGCTAACACAAAGAAAAATATTTCGCAAAGAAGTATGTTACAAATCAAGGTGAAGATTTTGCAACTATGAATAAGAATTTCAAATGGTAAATTCGTAATAATAAATGTATAAAGTACGATTGGAATACTGTGAAACTGTTCTGCTTGCAACTGACATCTGTCAATTAGAATTTTTTTAATATATCAGCATCAGCTGTTTCCATGATAAATAGCAAAGCTGACTAATTTTTGAAAATTAATTTCTTTATAATGCTTTAAATCTACATCTATTGAATATGAAGGAAAATGTCAGTTGCAAGTGCAAAACCAAATATGGAAAGTGTAGGATCACAAAATTGGTATGTCATAGTGCTCCTCGCAAGTGACACGCAGAGAAAGGCCAAAGAGAAGATGGAAGGACTGTATCGCAGAAGACTGAAAGGAATGCCTGTGTCAAGAAGATGTGTTGGACAGGAATGAGTGGAAGAAAAGAGGAAACAGCTACCTCTAGTAAAATAGGGGAAGCTGAAGAATAAGAAGAAGTGTCAAGTGCATTTTACTTAGTGTATGTTTATGTCATAATTTTGTTGGATTTATAGAATAGAAATAGTATGTGTTCGTGTTTGATTTTACATGATATTATATAGAATCTGTTCCAAGGACCTTTTGGTATGGGATTTGTACAAAATACATCGAATTGACGGAAGGTTTTGTGCTGGCCACAACAGATTTTTATATACCTATTTATAATTGTATATCTCTAAATTTATAGAAGATATAATACATTTTTTTTAAAGAATTTGAGAAACCATTCCTCCAACATCCACATACACACACACACACACACACACACACACACACCAACAAACATCAATGATAAAATATTAAAATCTGGAGGTAAAAATATAGTTATTTTATTTTGGTAGATAATTTATTTCACTAGTAATAATTTTCCTCACATCCTTTGAAAATAAACTCACTACAGATAAAAAAAATCATTACTATCCAAATCTACAAAAAGTATAATTATTCAGCTTGAAGTTCCGGTGGAGTTGATGATAGATTTGCTTCCGGTGCCGCCAACTGCTTCCATGCAAAACACTGCGTCATGTCACGTTGGTACGCCTGGCCTCATTCCATTCAAATTTGCATCAATTAAACTCGGGCCGAAGTTGGAAGACAAGTGAGCGAAGCAAACTCTGTGCGTCGGTGGGCGGTTGTGGTTTTCGTTTTAAGCCGTATTTAGCCACTGGCAGATTCCACGCCGAGAATATAGACTATTAATAAACTGAAGGACTTACTTGTACAGTATATAGTTAGGAATTTTTAGTTTTTAGTAGTTTTAAGTTGGTAGTGATGAATTTAATTCACGAATTTATAATTCATAATTTAGATTTTAAAATATAAACTCACTTAAAACGCATATGATGGTTTATGAACGATTTACAAATTTAGTAATTTTAAATTTAGATTTGGAATAGAAGTATATTTTATACAGTGGATCTCTAAAAAAGGGGGCATGGCTTAACCACAGATTCCTTAAGCTAAAATAAGACGATTTAATTAAACTTGCTTCTACCGGAAACTGTACCATTTAGCCAGTATTCTGCTTCAAAGTTCTTCGAAAAAAAATATTGCTCACAATAACAGAACGCTTTATTCGATTTGGATGAAATTTGGTATGATATGATTATAAGTCATCTTTTAAGATGATACTTGTTATTATTAGTGAACCACTAGTGTATGAAACTTAAGTGTCCCAACATTGATTAGATTGTAACTTTTTAATGGCCACGCCGATAACGTAAAATTATTTTTTTCCAGAAAGATACATTCAATAGTAAACTAATCTCTCTCCGTGTAATTTGTAATATCTGTTACGGTTCACACAGAAAAAAAAAAAAATAAAACCTTAGTGACTGCACCGTGAAATTTATAAAATAAATTTTATCTAGAAGTTTGTCCAAATGCCAAACATATATTTTTAATGACAGTAACGACTTGTCAATTTTCTCAACTTGTTTAGAAGTAAGCTAACATTATTTAATATTCTCTAATTTATAATAATGTAGTAAAATAATATTAAGCCGAACAAACGGATATAACTATGTAGTTTAAGAATATTGCGAAGGAAATTTTAGTCAACCCATAAATAATAGTTACTGTCATTAAAAATTAGTTGTTTGATATTCGGACCCCAAAAAATTAATAATTCATGTTTTACTCATATTTAAAAAATATTATGACGTAAAAACAGTATAAGAACTATCTAAATGTTTTTTCATTATTTTTTATAATAAACGAGTTATGAGGTATTTTCAAAATAAGCGAAAATCAAGTTTTACAGGACTATTCTACTAAAAAAAATATGTATCGTTATGACTCGTTACTAGGCGATAAGTCGTTATGATAACGATTTTTGCTAAAACCCTATTTTGTTAATTTATTTATCGTTACATATCGTTATTTCACATCGTTTAATAACGACAAGTTCACATGTATCGTTGAAGTCGTAAAGTTAGACATATTTTGAGAACAAAAGTAAAAATGGCTAAAGAAGATATTTTGTTAATTGTAGCTGAGAAAGAGATTCTGCAAAGATGAGTATTTATTCACTTCTTTACACTAATTATATATATTTTACTTTATAGTATTTAGTATATTTAGTGGACGAAGGACTCCAGGCTGTTTTGCATGTTGATAAGGGTAGAAAAAAGAAAAATCCAAGGTTTTTCTACCCTTAGATAATATTATTTAATATATTGATATAATATAATATAGAATATAGATGCACTATCTATCTATTTAAAAATTATATATTTGTATAGGGATGTCAGAGTATATAATCGTACACTGCGTGATACATCAGATCCACAGAATTTAAATGACTTGTAAGTCTTCTCCATATTTCTTCCAATTCTTCAGTGGGCAATTTATTAATTCTTAATGAACTGTTATTTTCCAGTTCTTCAACATATATTTCATACTGTCTTTGAATTGTCCTCGAAGTCCTTTTCTTTATATCCATTGTCAAATTCAATTAAATAAACAAACAATGAATCGATATGTCAAATTTAAATTGAAAAACATATGAAAATTTATTCTGTCAAAATATCTATGAAGTTAGATATTATTGTTATAATCCTGATAACGATAATTTATAACGATATGATTAGTAGAATAGATTTTTGGCATTTAAGTTATTAAAGTCGTTTAACCAAATGCTTAGCGACAGTCGTTCAGTAACGACATCGTTATACATTTTTTTAGTAGAATAGTCCTGTTAGCCTGCAGCTCAAATACAAAAGATAATCGAAAATTCCTGTGGTGCCTTTTAAAGTTGTCTCAAAAAATTGGTCCATAAAGACCTACATCAATTTTCTGTAGCGTTCTTAATAAGAAAGTTTTCATATAAGGAACTTGAATTTGTTCCACTCTGTACATAGGTCCGCATTACACATGCTATGTGGTACGGCACATTGTAAGGCTAGAATCTCGGCATACTAATCGCCAACATCAATATGTCAACAAAAATTAAATCTAGTTTTCAAGTTAACATTGATTGATCTGATTTTAAAGACTTGTTTCTTAATTACATCGTACAAAAGTTCGACAATATGACAAAAATAAGATACAATGTTCCGTTTTATTTTGTTTTGTAACTTATTCCATCAGGAAGTATATATTTAGGAAATAAAATACTCCAATTTGTTACTAACAAACGCCTTGTTACGAAGCAATAGAACTGGCTAATGAGTAAGGGATGCTTTTCTTGTAGGAAAAGCTCAATCTAGACAAATAGAAAGTCGAAAGTAGAGCTTGTTAGCTTTCCAGTCTCAGGAATCAAAAGCAAAAAGCACAATACAGGTTCGCTTATCGGCAGCCAGCAAACAAAAAAACCTTATTCGATCCAGATATCAGAGAAGGACGTGACTTCAACATCCAAGATGTTAGTGGAAAAGCACACCGCTGTTTCGTTCTAGAAGAGATAATGCAGACTTATTGAAAGATAACAGACAAAAGACGGTTTCCGTTTGTCTCTTGATCAGCTTCAAATCAGACCTTGTATTAGTTTAATCAATGGAGATTAAAAAAATCTGTTGTGACCAGCACAATACCTCTCGCCATTTTCATATTAGACTATATACAGTATGTCCCATTTAGAGGTACCACCATTGGGATCTCAAGAACTATAAGAGATACGATGTCGGTTATACGGAACTTTTTGTGCGCCTTTAAGAGGCCATCTCAGATGTGCTTTTGTTTTTCCAAAAATTCTCATAGGGCACTAGATAATGACGAAAAACTGAATATTGTTGATTTTTTCTTTTTCAAATAACTTCTAAACTATTAATAATTGAGAAAAACGTTTCAAATACAAAAGATAGATATTTTTATTAACTAACCAGTGGCGTACGAAATAAATTTTTATATCCGCAAATTTTTGAGATATAACACAAACTTATATTTTTTTAAATAGAACCCATATCTGATTTCAGTCTCAAAAAAAATCATTATTTTTTTCTCTTTTCAATGATGTAAGTTTTATTATGTTTTATATTTGTTTTGCTCCTAAAATTTAATTTTTCTCTTTATTTTCCTGAGCTGTTTTATTATTTCTCAAAAAAATATTATTATTTTTATTAATTATATTGTATTTGATCGAAATAATTTGTTTTATGCCTTTATTACTTAATATTTTGTAACGAAATAAATTATTTAAATACAAGGAGTATTTCTAAACAGAAATCTACCAATATTTTCGAAATAATTATAAATTTAATACAAAATAAGGGAATAATATTTTTTTCTCTTTTCAATGATATAAGGGTTATTAAGTTTTATATTTGTTTTGCCTTCAAAATTATTATTTTTTCCTTATTTTGTAATAAATTTATAATTATTTCGAATTTTTCTGCTAATTATAAAAATAAATTATTATTGTTTTATATCATTGTAAAGCTAAAAAAACCTCTATTTAAAAATGCCATAGATTAATATGACCTCCACATGAAAAATTAAAGTTGCTATCAGTAACTCGTAAATGATTAGATATAAAAAAAAAATTGTGTACTTCTGCAACTCACCATACAAAAGTGCCTTAAGAAAGTGCAAACCAGAATCTCGTATTATTTCATATAACAAAGTTATAAGCAAAAAAAGAAAATCGCTAAATTTACATTTTCACCTGTATCTAGTGACCTATGCATTTTTTCGCAAATAACAAAACACCATTTAAATAGCCTCCTAATGGGGCAACTTTTGTCTAATTTAACCAACCTCGTAGCTCTTACGGTTCTCGAGATACCAATGCATTCGTACCTTAAATGGGACACCCGTATATATACATATACACACACACACACACAGAGAAAGAGAGAGAGACATCATCGTAAAAATGTTATAATCGGATTATAGGGACCTTAAACCGTGTTTATCCACTAAAATCTGGATATGCGAATTTTATCATGATACCAATACTTCTCTTAGCGAGAGGTAAAAAACATTTAATTTAATTTGAATAAAAAGCAAAAACCAAAATAATTAACAAAATGTGCAAATATTATGTGAAAGGATTTATATCAAATTGAGAATCCGTTCCGATGAATATGAAATTTTTGTTTGTATAGCTATAGAATATTGGCAATTGGGATGAGAGAGAGAGAGAGAGAAAATGAATTTTGTTTTTGTTGTTTGGAACTAACCGAGCCGGGCCGCCATATTGTAACATTTCAGTTTCAGGACAAGCAAAAACTTTTATGTAAAGTAAGTTTTTGTCAGAGTTAATATAAAAAGTTTTACCCCGACCATACTTTCACTTACAACAATCAATTCCACTTTCGCTTTAAATTTAAATAAGTTTTTTACTATTCAAAGGTCGCATCATATCTAACTTATTGACTTTCATTAAAACTTGCTAATTAAAATATTCTACAACAATAGAAAGACCTGTAAACAAAAAGTTTCGACTATATCTTTTTATCTCTCGTTGAGAGATAAAAATCGCATATCCAGATTTTAATGAATAAACACGTTGCAAAGTCACTAGAATCCGATTTTAACATTTTTACCTCCCGCTACCCTTGGTAAGGGAGGTATAGGGATCGTGCTAAAAATCACATATCGAGATTTTAGTAAATGATCACGTTTTAAGGTCCCTAGAATCCAATTTTAACATTTTCACGATGATGTCTGTATGTGTTTATGTGTGTATGTATGTATGTGTGTATGTATGTATGTATGTGTGTGTGTGTGTGTGTGTGTATGTGTAGGGATTTTGTCTTCGCTCTAACTCAAATACTATCATTCAGAAAATTCTGAAACCTTGTATTTATACCCTATTCTAATATGAAAAGAAGCCATTAGATTTTGGTGTAAATCGGATAACCGGAAATGGCACTTTACCTGAAGCTTATAATGGTTTTTCTTCAAAAAATACTATTAAATGACATTTTTTCGCATTTTGTCGTTATGAAAATTAAAGATTATTGAATTTTCTACAGGAATACATTAATACTTTTTCTATATATTTTACAGATAAATTTAAAAATATTTTTTTTTATTAGTCCCGAAGCCTAAGATAAACACAATGGGTGAAATTCAGTGGGTTGTATTAGCGTGTTTTAAGCTAAAACAGTCCTTTGTCAAAAATATTTTGGCAACTTTGTAATACCTGTCAGAAAAAAGTGAGAGACCAAAGGATCAAATAAAGAAAAAAAATATTATTAACAGAAGTAAGAAAAAAAGAACAAATGTCAACACTGTTCAAAACGGGGGGGTTGAGATATTTTAAAATTCATTAACATTCGGGTATGAAATATTTGACACATAAAATTTGACGTATTTCTAATCTAATTTTGCAATAATTAGTTTCCTTTTACACCTTCCATTTACAATAATACTTCCTCATTTGACTAAAGGATATCTGTATTACTTTTCCCTGTGGTAAAATTTCTAAATCACAATTGAATCTCATTGATACATGTGGAAAATATTACAATGTTGCCATATACTTAATACAAGATTTAATACAGACCTTAATACAACCCACTGAATTCCACCCAATTCCTTTGTTACACAGTTCATATTTCAAATGAATGTAACTGACAGTAAATGTCACTGTCAAAAAACTAATCAATTCAAATTAATAATAGTGACATTTTAAAAAGAAAATAGTAAATAAAGCAATAGTTTTCTGCAATGGAACAGTTTGCAGCGTTAGTAAATACGTAAGTATGTATTTAAATTAATAAAAATGGATAGGAATGTGTGGCGAAGGATGATTGTTGCGTAACTATTATTGTGGTCCGGATGCGGTTATTCGCTACCGAAAATCGGTCACTTTAATATGTTCTTATGTATGAATGCTATGATGATTGTGGACAAGGCGAAAGAAGAATGTTGTTAAAGAGTGAAGTGAGTCAGCAGAGCTCTTACTCTTATCCTTTTTCTTATTGTTACTATTGTTTCCGGGTACCTATGTATGTATGTAAAAAATAAATAGTGGAAGGTTTTGTGCTGGCCACATCAGATTTTTAAAATGATGGCTGTGTGTATGTGCGCGTGCGTGTGTGTGTGTGTGTGTGTGTGTGTGTTTTTCGAGCGCAAATGGACATCTCTCAATTGACAGTATCTCATTTTGCGCTCTTAATACACAAATAGCTACTAAAAAGTTACACAGCCGTAGATAGAAATTGTCAGATGGTGCTGTTAGATGTATACGTACAATGTAGTTTATAGCTTGTAGTAAAGTGCTTCCAATTTAAATATTTGACATGACAAAGTTGTAGGAGTGTGCTGATAGCTGACCGGGTAAATATTGAAATGGTCAAGTTTGTAAGTTTCAGACCGGAAAATCGAAACTTCCTTTCCGGTTAGATGAAGGACCAGTGCAGGATATCCGTTTGCTGTATACACAATCGGGTAATCCTTACGTCATTATCTGCAACGCTCAGACCTGCAAGGGATTTGCTACAAACAGAAATTTCAACAAAATTCGATGCATTGTAATACTTCTTATTTTTAGTTCAATTATTTCAATTTTAATAGTATAAAGTCAAAAAATAGCATTTATTGTAAATTAAATGGGAAGAAATCTGTTACTCAAAAGCACGACGTCAAACCAATCACAGCGCGTTCTGAAATTTGAAAATTTTAGGTGATTTTATACAGATTTTAGTTTTGAAAAGGTATAGTTCTGAATTACCTTATTTTAAACTAGTTTAAAGATACGAGGGTCACGCCAAAATTATTGAGATACAGAAATATTATTTGAAGGAGAAGCATGTAGTTCTACTGGTGTTCAAAGTAGTCCCCCCCCTGCTTCAATACACTTTTGTAATCGAATTTTTCAGAGATAGAAAGCTTTGAGCCATTCATTTCTGGAATCGTATTAAAATACTTCATTATGGTGTTGTTAATCTCTCTTCTGACGTAAACTGACGACCACGTAAATGTTTTTTCAAATTAAAAAATAGCCAGAAGTCACACATTGCAAGATCAGGAGAATACGGTGGATACTCAATGACTTTAATACCATTTTCTTTCAAAAAATAAACAGTTATCGCAGTAGTATGGGAGGACGCATTATCATGGTGACGCATTAAACCCTTAATTTTCACACTGCGAAGAACTTCAGGTAGACATTTTTGTGTGTACCAATTGGCAGTAACAGTCTTCTGTCCCTCTAACCTAATTGCTTTCACAAGACCTGTACTTCTGAAAAATACAGCGTACATAACTTTTTTAAGTGCACGTTGTTTTTTCACGGTAACTGGTGTTGGGTCATCTTCAAACACCCATACCCTACTTTCTTGACGCGTTGGAACATCATAAAAGGGTATGTAAGTTTCATCGCCAGTTACAATTTTAGAAAGAATACGATGACCGTCATTATTTAACAATTTTAAAGTGGCGCGACTAATTGTAACACGCTTGGCTTTTTGTTCTTCCGTTAAGTTGTGTGGCACCCAACGAGAAACAATTTTTCTAACACGAAGTTCTCCATGCAAAATTTTTGCTATTGCTGCGGATCCAATGCCAAGGGCATCTTCCATCGTTCTGGCACTACCGCTGTACAAGGTATCCCTGAGTGTTTCTCATCACGCAAGAAATTACGGCCTCTTTTGAATTCTGAAAACCAGAGAAATATAGTTTCTCGAGATGGAGCTTCATCTCCAAATGCCAATCGAAGACGTTCCTCGCACTGTTCTTCACGTAATCTAATTTTAAAGTCGTAGTAAATCATAGCGCGATAATGCTCTCTTCCTAACTTCATGTTGCAGTTTATTTCCACTTCGAATTCCACCACAATAAATCACTTCAACCAGATGTTATTATTGGACAGATATTTTAATTATAAAACTAAAATGGAGTCTTGAGGTAAAGTTATAACTAAAGAAAAACCCCTTAACCTTAACAATAAATTTAAAAACTATATACGTATTTCGAGAATTATGTTCTCATCATCAGTAGAAACTACAAAGCAAAAACAGAGAAGTTAAGATTATTCAGCATGTAAACCATGCCAGAGGTCAAAACAGCTCTGAGGAATAAGGGAGAGAACACGGGTTATATAGGGACAGGAGTCATAGGTGAATAGATACCTAATTGCGTAACTAAGATTAAACAGAGTAACTGTCTTATATTAACTCATATAATTTAGAATTTGGGATGGGACCTAGGTCCGCGTTCATCAATTTATCTTTCAATTTATGTATTATCAAACTCTCATGTGCGTCTAAATATCTATTATTATCAACTTGTTTCAATAATTTTATATTAGAATTGTCAATTTTATGATTATTAATAAACATATGTTGTGCTACGCTAGATTTATCAGGATTACCGCTTTTTAAATGATAGAAATGTTTTTTAAACCGAGTATCAATTTGTCTTTTAGTTTGCCCGATATAAACTTTATTACAATCTTTACAGTCAATTTTATAAACCCCGGATTTTTTATTACTATCTATTTTATCTTTAGGGTTACCTAATAATGATTTAATGGTGTTATTTGATTTATAAGTTACCGTTAAATTTTGATTTTTAAAAATTTTGTTTAAACCTTTGGTGGCAATATCAAATGGTAATGTTATATATTTATTATTTTTATTATTAGTTGGCGTTAAAGTTGTGAAATCTAATACAGATTGACGATTTTTAAATTTATGGACTAGTTTATCTATAATTTTAACCGGGAATCCATTATATTTAGCTATTTCTTTAATATATTTCAATTCATGTTCAAAACGTGTTTTGTTTAACGGAAATTTGGTCAGTCTATTAATTAAAAAGTTAAACGCTGCTAATTTATGTTGCCAAAAATGATTCGAGTCAGCTGTTATAAATCGATTAGTATTCGTATGTTTCCTATATATGTCAAATTCTAATTTAGTTTTGTTTCTAATAACCAGTGTGTCCAAAAATGGTAATTGTTTATTGGTTTCTTTTTCAATCGTAAATTTAATTGATGGAAAAACTGAATTTAATCTGGCTAAAAAGTATGGTTGATGTACCAACACGGCGATTTTGTATTTCGTCAAAATCCGTCACAGTTCAGCCCTTTTTCTTCTCACCCCATAAAGGGTTATCAAAACCTTCTTGTAATATGCTTGGTTAACGAAATGCCCCTCAGGCACCCAATCCATGTGAACAATCACTTCGTCTCTTTTCTTCCTTCTTTAAATCTTCTAAACTGCTCGAAAACTTGAGTACTAGATAGACCCTCATCACCATAAACATTCTTCAACAATTCGTACATTTCTGTAGCGGATTTTTTAAGTTTCACACAGAATTTCATATTGACACTAACATAATTCCGGCGGAGAACGAGAAAGTAGTTAACTTCAATCAAAGGCTACTGCCGAACGGTTTGCCTAATTATCTTAAAATTTTAACAGTGGATGGAGGAAAGATGACAAATTAATATGATATAGCCTGCAATGTTGCCATATTTAAATAAATCTCGTTATTTAATTGCCACACCTCGAATTTACTTGTGTTATGTATGAACCACTGTTTAACAATAGCTTGTAATTCAATAATAAGCCTCCCAATAAATCAGAATGAATTTCAATTAGACATCTTTGTGCGAATGGAGATAATTGTTGGTCGGGAAGTTAATAGAGTTGTAAAACTGACAAATTCTGAAACAAACACAAAGTTGAGGCGAAGGCGATGCGAGGCGTTCAAAGGCGAACGACTCATTCCGTTCACTTCAGCTCACAATCAGTTCAACTGGGGAAACTTTAATTAGGCTAATCAGCTGTTAAGTAATCAAGAAATGCCAGAAACAATGGAGAATTGTTCTGGTGTTCACGGTTTCCTTCCCTGCAAAACGGAATTACAAGAAAACGGAAGTATAATTTGTAATATGTCACGCATTTAATTATTAGGTACTAGTTAAAAGTTTAAACAATAACATAATAATAATATTCTTTTCCTGAAATCGTCATGTAATCTATTACTTAAATTGAATTTGAATTTTTAACTGTTAACTAAATATTTTAGATAATTATTTTTACCTCCTGTTACCCAAGGTAAGGAAGTTATAGGGATCGTGTTAAAAATCGTAAATAGAGATTTTATTGAATAAGCACGTTTTGATGTCCCCAGAATCCAATTTTAACATTTTTACAATGATGTCTGTAGGTATGTATGTGTGAGTGTATCGTGTGGACACGATTACTCAAATACTATTAGAAAATTTTGAAATTATTAACTAATGTGGGAAGAGCTCATTACTTTTTAGTGTATATCGGATAACCGGAAGTGTCATTTATACAAGCTTTTAACAGTTTCTTTTGGAAAAAATTCATTGAATATAATTTTTTTGCAACTTTTACTAATTAAAATTAAATATAATGGTACTGTATAATTTTTGAAAGAAGTCCGATCAAGGCCATCTACGAATTACATCTATGAATTAAGAGTTTATGCTGTCAAATTTAGTAGTGTCGTTTACATAGTTTTTATGAGGTACACAAGATATTCTGTACCCTCATAAAAACTTAGTAAAAGACACTACTAAATTTGACAGCACAAAATCTTAATTCATAGATACAATTCGTAGATGGCCTTGATCGGACTTCTTTCAAAAATTTTACTGTACAATCTTCAATTCTACGATAATAACATTTAGTAAATAACTTTTTACCTCTCGCTAAGAGAGATATTGGATTCATGCTAAAATTCGCATATCCAGATTTTATTGAATTAGCACAATTCAAGGTCCCTAGAATCCGATTATAACATTTTTAAAATGATGTCTGTGTGTGTGTGTATGTGTGTGTGTGTATGTCTGGATGTTGCTAACACGATTCCTCAAAAATTATTAGACTTAAAAAATATTTAACTGCAGTTTCCTCAATCTGACATTCCTGGGAAAAGCTGAAAAGGTTTTGGTAACAATTGAACACCCGGAAGTAGTAGTTTCTTAGAAAAATTCTTCTAAATATAATTTTTTGGGAGTTTTTTTTTTATTAAATATTGAAGAACATAAAATTCTCCATCTAATATACTTAAAAATTTTATTATATCTTGCATAGATTTAAAGATAAAGATACTATAATTTGTTGAGTAAACTAATCGCAGAGGCTAAGGCACTAAGGAAAACAGTTGACAAATTCCAATGTTTGTAACATAGTTTGTAAATGACACATATCATTGTCAAATATCAACAGTTTTAGTGACATTCTGACAGCTTTTTCTGGGAAGTATATTTAATTTTTCTTATTGTTTTATTAATTAAATATTTGAAATTATAGGTAAAATTGTGGTAAAATGCATATATCCATCAGAAATACCGCCAATCTGGTTAATGAATTGGAACAATCTCTGACATTTAGAAACTTTCTCATACAATGAAAAATATATATAATTAGAATTATATGTGTGCAGAAGACATTAAAAAACAATATTTGGGTAAATTTCTATAATATTTTGTTATAAAACGGCGGTTCGAAAGCGAAGTGCAGTACAATACTTATATAGCCTAATATGGAAATGGCGAGAGGTCTTGTGCTGGCCACAACAGATTTTTTTTCATATATCATCTTGCCCATGCGTCAAACAAAAACATAATTTTAACAACAATTTTTACATATTTAAACAAATGTCACTGTCAGGAAGCTATTACATTAAAATTAATAATGAAACAGTGTTAAGGAGAATATAATAGTAAAATAATGATTTGATTTAATTTTTTTCTATTTTTGCAGCACTATAAATTAATATTAATTTACAACTACACATTTACGAAATGGATCATGTACGGCGAAGAATTTACAAAGATTGCGTTTTAGAGCACCTGGAAGTTGATGCTGCTTAAAGTCTATTAAAATATGATCCAAAACTTCTCAAATTTGGTATTTAAAACTCATATATAATGTGAAACAACATATTAGATTTTAATCATATATGATAAATCGGATGTACCTAGTACTTAATTTGGAGCTCTAACAGATTTTTGAGGAAAAACAATAAAACATAGTCCAAAATTTCGTATTACAGACTTTTCTATTTATTGGACAACAAATTAGATTTTATTTACAATTGATCAACCGGAAGTGATACTTTACTTAAAGCTCACTGGTATTTTAAACATGGAATTGGCGGGAGGTCATGTGCTGCACACATCAGATTTTGTGTGTGTGTCTCTGTGTTTGTGAGTGTGGATCTTGTGGACACGATTACTCAAATACTATCAATCATAAAATTTTGAAATTTTGTATACCCATTCTATACTAATGTGGGAAAAGCTCATTAGGTTTTAGTGCATATCGGATAACCGGAAGTATCATTTATACAAGCTTTTAACAGTTTTTCTAGTAAAAAATTCATTGAATATAATTTTTTAGCAGCTTTTACCAATACAAGTTGAATATAATGGCACAATCTTCAATTCTACTATAATAGCATTTAGTAAATAACTTGAAATAACTTTATATTATATTATAAAATAATTTATTTTTGTACATCACTTTGCCTCTGCGTCAAACAAAAACAATACTTTAATAACAAATTTGACATATTTAAACTAATGTCAGTGTCACGAAGCAATTTTCATTAAAATTAATAATGAAACAGTGTTAAGAAGAATTTAGTAGTTTAAATATGATTCTAATGAAATTAAGGTTTGTAAAAATAACATATTTTCCATCATACATAAATATTAGATATACAAGATATTTCGATTTAAGTTTGATGTTTGCAGCATTATATATCAAACAGCTCTCAATAAGAACGTGATTTCAAAGTGTCAAATAATAGTTTGCAACTACACATTTACGAAATGGACAATGTACGGCGAAGAATTTACACAGATTGCGTTTTAGAGCATAAGGAAGTTGGTGATGATTTTGACAATAATGTGTGTGTGACGATTTTTCCTTAAAATATATTAATGATCCCAAACTTTGCAAAGTTGGTAGGTATTTAATACTCTTATATAATTTGAAACAACATATTAGATTTTGACTATATATGATAAACCGGATGTAGTACTTAATTTGAAGCTCTAACAGATTTTTCAGGAAAAACATAATAAAATATAATCCAAAATTTCGTATTACAAACTTTTCTATTTATTGGAACAACAAAGTAGATTTTGTTTACAAACGATCAATCGGAAGTGAAACTTTACTTAAAGCTCATTGCTATTTTAAACATAGAATTGGCGGGAGGTCATGTGCTGGCCACATCAGATTTTTTTTTATTATTAATTATATCTTTATATTCGAAATTTAAATTATTGAGTAATTTCAACACTTCCTCTAACTAGAAGAATAAATTTTTAATTGTGAACTATGTATGGCGGGGGCGCAAAGTCCTACTTGAAATCCCAGATCTATATTATCTTAAACAAACTAAAACAGAAACAACAAAGTCCCTATCCCATCATCACTAGATCCAAGTTGAACAAAATCAATATCAACATTCCGTTTTTGCTCATTTATTTGGGAATGTGTCTGCAATGTCCGCTGTAAAGAGCGAGTATCTACGGCGGGAAGAAGAAGCGTAGCAGCAGCAGCGAATACCTTTCCCATTACGTTCGTGACACAGAGAAAGGCTACAAATTCTAGCGCTGGAGGCCAAAGCCATCCACTAGGATACTCCGCAGCTCAGGAGAATTTATGGCCGGATTAATTGTCTTCATTCATTCTCGCACCAAATACATACGTTCACATGTGGTGACGGGCGGTAATAATTTTGCACTGTACACAACGTAATAAAGGTGGAGTAGGTATATTAAATTATATTAGTACTCGTGTTATGACGAGGAAGTTTGACAATAGGGTTACTCACATATTTTGCATTTTTGTTTAACTGAAATGAAAATGTAGAAAAATTAGACCCTATTTTTTCTTTTTCTTTTTAATTTTTTTTTGCACTAGAACTCTAGTTATAAGCCCTTGAACACCTCCACCGCTTCATCACGTCAGAGTTTTGAATTGTACTCAATCGCCTATAAGATTGTACAGAAGTCATGATTATAATTTAATTATCTTTTAAATTTGGACACTTTATAAAACAAAAGAACATATGTAAATGTAAAAAATATGTTGTGGCCAGCACAAGACCTCTCGCCATTTCCATATTAGGCTATATAAGTATTGTATTACACTTCGCTATCGAACCGTCGTTTTATAACAAAATATTACAGAATTTTACTCAAATATTGTTTTTTATTGTATTTAACATGTCTTCTGCACACATATAATTTAAATTATATTTATTTTTCATTGTATGAGGAAGTTTCTAAAAGTCACAGATTCTTCCAATTCATTAACCAGATTGGCGGTATTTTTGATGGATATATACATATTACAAATATTTAATTTTAAAACAATAAGAAAATGTCATTAAAACTGTTGATTTTTGACACTGAAATCTGTCATTTACCAATTATGTTATAAACATTTGAATTTGTCAACTGGTTTCCTTAATGTACTTTCGCCTACTCGACCTGTTATATCCCGATATTCTATATATTATAGCGTCTTTATCTCTAAATTTATAGAAGATATAATAAAAATTTTAAATGTATCAGGTGTAGAATTTTGTTCTTCGACATTAGTAATATCAAAAATTTTCAAAAATTAATATTTGGAAGAATTTATTTTAAAAACTACTACTTCCGGTTGTTCGATTGTTACCAAAACCTTTTCAGCTCTTCCCAGGAATGTCAGATTGAGGAATTCATAGTTAGACAGGTCTTATAGTTTTTGAGGAATCGTCCGTCCAACATCCAGCCATACACACACACACACACACATACACATCCATACACACACATACACACATCCATAATAATAATAATAATAATAATAGACTTTATTGCACCATAAAAGTACAAATGGGGTAAGATTCAGCTAAAGCTGGTTTTCAACTCCCCCAAAGAAAATATAAATATAGATACATAAAAATTAATAATAATAATAATAATTAATAATTAATAGAAGTGGTTAATTAATAAAGAAACGAAATGTAGTATTTGCGAATAAAATTGAATTGAAGGAACATACATTACAAAAACTAATATTGAGATCACAGGTCAGGTACAGGTATTGATAATTTAGTCAGACATAATTTAGTCATATAATAAAAAAAAAAAAATAATAACAAGAACACAAGTTTACATAGATAAATCAAATTATAATAGATGAAATTGACCTTGACCTCAATAAACAATCAAAATGTGAAATATGGAATGAAATGAAATGTGTGTGAAGATGAATAAAATTTAAAAAACATACATATAATAAAATTTAAGAAATAAATACAATAAAATTAAAAAACATACGTAATAAAAGCTACTTGTAATAAAATGAACTCGAATAAAATAAAAGTGAGTAATTAAGCAGCAGTCAAACTACACAGCTTCACACACTAACTTCACATTTGTTTATACATAAATTCTACACAGTAAATCACAAAGATGATAATAGGTAAGACAATGAATTAAAATTAATGAAATCATAGTTACATAATAAAATAATAAATAAATATATAGTTAAAACAAGAAGGGCACAGAGGTACGTAAATAAATTAATTGAAAAAATAACCTTGACCTCATTAAATTTGAATTTGTAGGTGTTTGGCTCTACAATCATTGACAAATTCTTCTACAGAGTAATATTCTTTATAGATGAATATATTTTTTAAAAGTTTTAATGCATTTGTTTTTGAACATTGCTTTAATTCATTGGGTAGTAAGTTATAAAGTTTTATGCCCATGTATTCGCTTGTTTTTTCAAATGTAGAAGTTTTATGAGCAGGTACGTTTATGTTAATATGTTTTTGTCTTGTATCATAAGATGAAGTACACATATCCAAGTTGCTTAGGTTATCGAAAGTATATTTAAGGATTTGTAGTATGTATACACTTGGCAAAGTTAGTATTTTAAGTTGATTGAAAGTGCCTCTACATGATTGGCGAGGGGACATATTCAACATTATACGTATGGCTCGTTTTTGTATATAAAATACTTCCTGCAATAAGGATGACGACCCCACATACACACACACACACACACACACACACACACATACACATGAATCATTGTAAAAATGTTAAAATTGGATTGTAGTGACCTTGAAACGTGCTTATTCATTAAAATCTGGATATGTGATTTTTAGCATGATTCCAATACCTCTTATCGAGAGGTAAAAAGAATACAGAACTTTACCCAAATATTGTTTTTATTGTATTTAACTTGTCTTCTGCACACATATAGTTCTAATTATAACTATTTATCATTGTATGTGGAAGTTCCTAAATGTCAGAGATTCTTTCAATTCACTAACAAGATTGGCGGTATTTCTGATGGATATATGCATTTTACCTAAAATTTTAAATATTTAATTAATAAAATAATAAGAATGATTAAATGTACTTACCAGAAAAAGCTTTCAGAATGTCACTAAAACTGTTGATTTTTGACACTGACATATGTCATTTACAAACTATGTTATAAACATTTGAATTTGTCAAGTAGTTTCCTTAATGCCTTAGCCTCTGCGATTAGTTTATTCTATATATTACAGTGCCTTGATCTCTAAATCTATCCAAGGTATAATATAATTTTTAAATGTATCAGGTGTATGTTCTTCGATAATAGTAATAACAGAAGTTTTCAAAAAATAATATTTAAAAGATTTTTTTAAAGAAACTATTACTTTCGGTTGTCCACTTGTTACCAAATCTCTTTGGAAGACTGCTAGATTAAATTTATTTTTAAAAATTAACAGTGCAGACACTCAGATTTTATTATTTTCTGTGTGAACCGTAACAGATATCACAAATTACACAGAGAGAGAAAAGTTTACTATTGAATGTATCTTTCTGAGAAAAAATAATTTCACGTTTTCGGCATTGCCATTAAAAAGATACGGTCTAATTAATGTTGATACACCTAAGTTCCATACACTAATAATAATAAGTATCACCTTAAAAGATGACTTATAACCATATAAACTGTCATACCAAATTTCATCCAAATCGAATAAAGCGTCCGATTATTATAAGCAAAATCAATTTTTTTTTTCGAAGAACTTTGAAGCAGAATTCTGGCTAAATGATACAGTTTCCGGTAGAAGCAAGTTTGGTTAAATCGTCTTATTTTAGCCTCAGGGATCTGTGGTTAAGCCATGTCCTCCTATTTAAGAGACACTCTTTATTACTTTAAGAGCAGTCATATGTCAGATTGACTTGTGGAGGTGATAAATGTGTAAGTAACTACAGCGCCATTAATTCCTGACTAAATGGTCTCATTAGGAATGTAGATAAATAGCATTTCTCAACATTTTATAGTTATAAATTTGGACAGCAAGCATTTATTGTGCTTTGTCGCGCATGAGCGGCAAAGCGACATTTAGCGTTGACAAAAGAGAGCGCAAATGGCTGTAGAAAAAGATATTTTTAAGTAAATACTAGTGATGGGACCCGGATCCGGATAGTTTCGGTTTCGGATCCAAAAATATCCGGATATCCAGATAATTGAATGTTGAAATATCCGGATCTCGGATCCAAATCTCAGTATCGGATTTTGGATCCGGATCTGAGTATCGGGTTTTGGATTCGAATCTGAGTATTGGATTTTGGATTCGGATCCGAATATGAGTATGAGTATCGGATTTTAGAAATGGAATTTCAGTATGCGCATCGGTTCTCGGATTCGAGTACCTATTCTCAGTATTGAACCAGATGATAATATTTGAATGTAAATTATCATGGAGTCACAAAACCAAATAAATTTGATTATGAAATAAGCCACTATACATTTTTGTTTGATGTAGTTAATAGTCGGTATATTTTCGATGTTTTAGCATCCGCTAAAAAGGAAATTCCTCGATTCCACAGAACTATAAGTAGGTAACAAAAACAATCCATTTTATGTGAAACACATGCACGATATAAATAAATAGGTATTTCGACACCTGCAATGAACCTGTAACCATTATTTCTCAAATTTAATCTTAATTTCGTTTCCTTTGAAGTGTTTGTTATATTGAATGTTAAAATTTTAGAACTACAGAATTTTCAATATTCTAAGAAAAAATCTGTTGTGGCCAGCACAAAACCTTCCGTCAATTCGATGTATTTTGTACATATCCTATACCAAAAGTTCCTTGAAAAAGATTCTATATATCCTGTATAACTGTAACAAGAACACACTATTTTTTACATATCCATACTGAAAGTGCCTCTGAAAAGATTCTAAAATCTAATAAAATTTTAATACGAATACGAACGTACATTATGTATTGCACTTAACACTTCCTTCTACTTCAACTTTGTCCTATTTTATTAGAAGTCGCTCTTTCTTACTCTTCTCTTCTACTCATTCCTGTCCAAAGCACCTTCGTGACACAGTTCTTCCTCTCTCAAATCTTCTGCTATACAGTCCTTCCATCTTCTCTTTTGCCTTTCTCGTACTTCTGGCATTATAAGTTCCTATCTTGAGGCGAGGCCGCAAATTCAAGTCACTGGCGAGGGACACTCTGTCACTTATATCACTTTGAGATCATATACTTTCCACTTTGGTTTTGCACTTACCACTGACATCTGATTATCGGCCTTATTCTGGTGACCATTGTATCCGAAGCAATATTGTAATCTATACAATAATGATTTCAATGTTCTATAAGACATCGTATAGATTTGGTATTCTGGTGACCACATTGTAATCGTATGAAAGTGGTATTGTAATGAATACAATATTGTATTCACCTGTTTGCAGTGATGTCACTCTATAGAAAATTGTAATAAAATCTTAATATTATTTTATTCAAATAAATAAATTTTACAATGTTAGTACATTTACATTCGCAGGATTGATATTTGAAGTAAAATAACGCAAATATTAATTTGTATATTGATAAATTTTATTAAATAAATATGATGAATTTCATGCGACAATTGGTAACAGTGACTGACACCTAACCTAGCATTTGCTTACATTTTGACGTTAGCGAATGACAAAAGTGTTTAAGTGCAATCAAGTGAAACATCCACAAAGAGAAATTTGTGTGTAATAATCTAATCATGAGTTCATCTAAAAAGAAGGTTTCTAAAAGACAACTTCAAATTTATTTATCGTATCCAACAATTACAAGTAGTATAAACGAGTATAAAAGTAATATCAAAAGCGAAAGAAAGAAATACAAGAAATATATACAAATATGTGAAGATAAAATTTTGGTAAACAATTTGAAGATGAAATTGACAGCTGTCAAGATTAAAATGTACTTTGAAATGGGCCGTGCAGAAGCGTAATCGTCGCGGTCCTATAAGGGTATTTAATCAGTATCTACAAATTCTGCATCTACCAGCCAAGTAGAAATTTATTTATATTATTACGAAAATAACAGTTAACCCCAGGGATACCTCAAAACGTACTACAAAACTCAGATGTTCGACAATAATTTGTGTCACTTCTTTTATGCTGCGACTGACGGACGCCTGACTCATAGAAATTTAAAAATCTTGACCAACTGATGGTAGATTCCTTGACCATAAAATTGTAAAGCTTTTAGTATCTTTATATTTGTAGGACTCACAATTTCTTCACGCTCCGAAGTAGGAAAGAATGGATCCAATTCTATAATAAAATCAAACTGACGCGATAGCCTGAAGATGCTATTGAACACATTCTCTGAAAGAGTTAAGGGATCACTAGCATCACGCAAAACTTTTCTATTTATATGTAAATCATGTCTAAATAAAAATATTTTTTATAACAAATTACATTTTTATTAATTAATAACTTACCGATTTCTTTCATTTTCGAGCATGTCAAAAATTAAAATAAAACCAATATTATCCATTTTTATTATTATCATTTCTTTATTAGTTACTATTTTTTCACTAATCTTTCCAAAAAAATACTGTTACCGAGTAAATTTCAGGAAATAGTAGAACTTTTCTACTATACAATGTTCATAACGCGAACTGAAATTTGACTTTACCGAAACCATGAATCTATACGATAATTGCTTCGTATACAATGACGTTTTAATAATAAATGGTTACCTGAATACTAATTTCATACCATATCGTATAGAATATAATTATTGTATTGGAAACAACATTGTATTGAAACCAATGGTTACCGGAATACCATTTCGGAAAATAATTGTATTGAAAACAATAATGGTATTTTATACAATATTGTATTCAATACCATGGTCACCAGAATAAGGCTGTATTTCTGTTGTTTTAATAATTTTTGCAATGCTGACTGATTTTCGAAAGTTAATCTCTCTTAATCTCTCAATAACTCTATATCTATTGAATATGAAGGAAAATGTATAATCGAACCGTATAGAGAATAAGATATTCTTTCTATTGATAATCACATAAAATGTCGAAAATGATATTTAACTGCGATTTTTCAAGAAAAACTGTTAAGAACTTCAAATAAGGGTACTTCCGGTTGACCAATTATAACCAAAATCTAATCAGCTCTTCATATGGTTGTAAAGAAGAGGAATATGAAAAAAATCATAATTTTTAGAATTGTAGTTTTGGAGTTATCGTCTGAGAACTACCTGGCTATTTTAGAGGGGTATTATAAAATTTACTGCTGATTACAGACCGCTGTCTCTACAACCGTCTACATTCAAATGTTTGCCTTTACAAAATATTGAAACGGATCCAGAATTAAAATTCGCATCCGGATCCGTGAACAACACATCGAATCCGGACCCGAATGGGATATGGTACCCAAACCAGGATCCGGATCCAATTCCGAATTAAATTTATGGATATCCGCTTCAATATCCGAACATCGGATATTTTAAAATCCGGGTACTCGGATCCATGTTTTGTAGGATCTACACAGCGCTAGTAGATACACGAATTAATACCTTAAACATGTTTTAATTTCAATACCACTTAGTATCACCTAGAAATCCTCTGCTAACTAAAACTCACTCTTTTCTGCTGACGTTAGTGGTAGTAGCAGCAGCAGCGCCGCCCGTGTCATTTCCATAAATCAGCCGGGTTAGACGGCAGACACAATTAAAACACGCTATAAATCGTCCAACAGCCCGGGGATTCCCCAAGACGCACAGCCAGAGCCACCACGATTTGTTGCGCTTCGTGAAGGAATGGCGATGGTAGAAAGAAAGACACAGGGATATATTTAAAATAAATTAATCGAAAATTCCTGCTAGGCTTCAAGGATATTCGTATTCGTATTCGTACAGATAGGGAATGCGGTGTGAAATTGGGAATTTCTTTTATTGTTTTTTCCCTGATTTAAATTTAAATTCGTGGATGTCGGCTTGGAGGAGATAATGCCTAGAAATTCATGGCTGGATTATCAACAACGTACTATGCAATACTTTTGGATATACATAGAAAAACAGTTTTTTATAAATTAAAAGTGTCCGGCAGAAAATTAAGCCATTACATTGAACATGATATTACTACATTAATTACTTTATTATTATTGCATGAATTGAAATAAATTATAAAAATTTCAAATAAATGTATCAATTTTTTACCTCTCGCTCACATATCCATATTTTAGTGAATAAGCACGATTTATAGTCCCTACAAACCGATTTTAACATTTTTAGATATCTCTCTGTGTGTGTATGTGTGTGTGTGTGTCTGTGTGTGTGTGTGTGTGTGTGTGTGTGTGTGTGTGTGTGTGTGTGTGTGTGGTGTGAATGTATGTTTGTGAAGGTGTGTGCACGTGTGGATGTTGGAATAACGTTTACTTAAAATCTATAAGACTGAATTCCAATTTAACTACGTATTCGTTAATCTGACATTAGTGATAAGAGCTGAAAAGGTTTTGGTAACAATTGGAGAACCGGAAGGAGTAGGTTATTAGAAAAATTCAATATTTGTGTAAAGTTTTGTAATTTTTACCTCCCGCTACCCTTGGTAAGGGAGGTATAGGGATCGTGCTAAAAATCACATATCGAGATTTTAGTAAATGACCACGTTTTAAGGTCCCTACAATCCAATTTTAACATTTTCACGATGATGTCTGTATGTGTGTATGTGTGTGTATGTGTGTGTATGTGTGTATGTGTAGGAATTTTGTCTTCACTCTAACTCAAATACTATCATTCAGAAAATTCTGAAACCTTGTATTTTCATCCTATTCTAATATGAAAAAAAGCCATTAGATTTTGGTGTAAATCGGATAACCGGAAATGGCACTTTACCTGATGCTCATAATGGTTTTTCTTCAAAAAATACGATTAAATGCCATTTTTCGCATTTTATGTCTTATGAAAATTAAAGATTATTGAATTTTCTACAGGAATACATTAATACTTTTTCTACATATTTTACAGATAAATTTAAAAATATTTTTTTTTTATTAGTCGCGAAGCCTAAGATAAACACAATTCCTTTGTTACACAGTTCATATTTCAAATGAATGTAACTGACAGTAAATGTCACTGTCAAAAAATTAATCATTTTAAATTAATAATAGTGACATTTTAAAAAGAAAATAATAAATAAAGCAATACATAGTTTTCTGCAATGGAACAGTTTGCAGCGTTAGTAAATAAGTAGGTAGGTATGTATTTAAATTAATAAAAATTAAATAGCGGGAGGTTTTGTGTTAGCCACATCAGATTTTTTTCATATTTGAATAAAGTCGAAATACAAGATTTCAGAATTTTCTGGATGATAGTATTTGAGTTAGAGCGTTGACAAAATCCATACACACACACACACATACATACATACAGACATCATCATGAAAATGTTAAAATTGGATTCTAGGGACCTTAAAACGTGGTCATTTACCAATATCTCGACGTGCAATTTTTAGCACGATCCTTATACCTTCCTTACTAAGGGTTGCTGGTAAAAAAATATATTCAAAATTATTCTTTTACCACTACAGCTTTAAAAGTCCATGAGATATGCAATAAACTTTAAAAAACGCAATATAGCTGTATCATTAAAAAACACTAAATAACTTCCCTGTCATAGATCATTTCCCATTTTGCAATCTTCCTGCTGACATTTATTCCATCTATCCGCATACCGTAACATCTTTTTGCGACATTAATGTGACTGGGGGTGGATTCGTTTCGTTGCCAAGTTTGTTGGCTGCCCCTTCACCCTTCCCTGCCCCTTCCTTGTTGCAGTATTGTTGGTGATTGAAGTATAAGGAAGACATTTCTATTCCTGAGGAGCAAACGGCACCGCAGTCACAGCTGGCACGTGTGCCTGCATTGGCGCAACGACAGTGGAACTATGCACACGTATTTGTAATATACTACCGAACCGAATATGCAGGCATCAGGGTGGATGTCGAAATATATGCAGAAGAATGGGAATAGGGGTTTCACTATATTTCACTTTTTATATGTTATTCTTCATGCAAATTTATATGTATTAGAATAAATAAAACGTTTTTATTATAACAGGTTTTCTGAAAAAAAAATCTGTTGTGGCCAGCACAAGACCTCTCGCCATTTCCATATTAGGCTATATAAGTATTGTATTGCACTTCGCTATCGAACCGTCGTTTTATAACAAAATATTACAGAACTTTACCCAAATATTGTTTTTTATTGTATTTAACATGTCTTCTGCACACATATAATTCTAATTATATATATTTTTCATTGTATGAGGAAGTTTCTAAATGTCAAAGATTGTTCCTATTCATTAACCAGATTGGCGGTATTTCTGATGGATAAAACAATAAGAAAGATTAAATATACTTCCCAGAAAAAGCTATCAGAATGTCACTAAAACCGTTGATTTTTGACACTGACATATGTCATTTAAAAACTATGTTATTTTAAGTGTATTAGATGGAGAATTTTCAATATTTCATAACAAAAATTTCCAAAAAATTATATTTAGAAAAGAATTTCTCAGAAACTACTACTTCCGGTTGTTCAATTGTTACCAAAACCTTTTCAGCTCTTCCCAGGAATGTCAGATTGAGGAATCCATAGTTAAACAATTCTTAAGTCTTATGGTTTTTGAGGAATCGTGTCTACAAAATCCAGACATACACAAATACACACACACATACACACATCCACACACACACACACACACACACAGACATCATTTAAAAAATGTTATAATCGGATTCTAGGGACCTTAAATCGTGCTTATTCAATAAAATCTGGATATGCGAATTTTAGCATGATTCCAATACCTCTCTTAGCGAGAGGTAAAAAATTTGTTGTGGCCAGCACAAGACCTCTGACCATTTACATATTAGGCTATTATATAAGTATTGTACATATTTAACATTTCTGGTCCACACAAAAACACATATCTTCTTTATATATTTTTTCCTCTTACTCTTTTAATATTCGAGATTCTTCCAATACGTTGATGAGATTGGCGGTATTTCTGAAGGGTATATGTAATATATGTATCTGTAATTATAAATATTTAATTAATAATAAAGTAAGAAATATTCAATGTAGAAAAAGTCTTCAGTAACGTTTCTGGTTATTTGACACTAACATTTATCTGTCAATAACAAATATTTTAATTTTTCCACTTGTTTTCCATGGATTGCTAGATTTATTTACAACTTATTATTTTATATATTTATATGTCTCTATCTTTAACTCCATAGAAGATAATTATAATAAAAAATTTAAATGTATCGGATAGAGATTTTTATATTCTTTTATTAGTAATAACAGAAATTTTCAAAAAATAATGTTTAGAAGATTGTTCGGTTGTCCAATTGTTACCAAAATTTAATCAGCTCTTCCCAAGAATGTCAGATTGCGGAAACTGCAGTTAAATATTTTTTAAGTCTTATAGTATTTGAGAAACCGTGGTTCCAACATCCACACATTCACACACACGCGGACATCATCGTAAAAATGTTATAATCGGATTATATAGAGACCTTAAAACGTGCTTATCCACTAAAATCTGGATAGGCGAATTTTAACATGATTTCAATACCTCTCTTAGCGAGAGGTAAAAAGTATTAATATATACCTGTAGAAAATTCAATAATCTTTAATTTTCATGACATAAAATGCGAAAAAATGGCATTGGTATTTTTTGAAGAAAAACCATTATGAGCTTCAAGTAAAGTGCCATATCCGGTTATCCGATTTACACCAAAATCTAAAGGTTTTTTTCCATATTAGAATAGGGTCGAAATACAAGGTTTCAAAATTTTCTGAATGATAGTATTTGATTTAGAACGAAGGCAAAATTCATACACATACACACACACATTCATACAGACATCATCGTGAAAATGTTAAAATTGGATTGTAGGGACCTTAAAACGTGGTCATTTACTAAAATCTCGATATGTGATTTTTAGCATGATCCCTATACCTCCCTTACCAAGGGTAGCGGGAGGTAAAAATCTGTTGTGGCCAGTACTATACCTCCCGTCAGTACTTCTAATGATGCCGTAACTGGCGAAATGGGCTACTTGCGTGGTACTGAAAATCCGATTTCTGTCACTATATACGTAATATTATATTGAAAACATATATAAAAATATAAATTTTATTTTAAAATAATTATTTGTTTTTTACTAAATTAAGAAAGAAATTTTTCTGTGACGTCTTTACATTGAACTGGGGAGGGGAAGCATGTTTAAGAATGTTATCAATAGATGGCATGGCGTGCGAGAAAGTTTTAATTTGAATTTGACATTAGTTCATTTTTCTCTCTCTGTGGTCTCTCAAATACATTAATTACTTTATAAATAAACACATAAGTAATTATTTGTAATTTAAAATATCGATACCAAAAAGATAAACTAAAATACTAACCTCCAAACTATTGTTGAAACGTCAAACAGGTGATCTACATTACCCGCACAAACATACCATTACTATGGGACGGCACCAAGATGTGACTTTACGACTATTCATTGGTGCGGCGTAATTCTACGTCATACATGGCGGGATTTCAAATAATCAAATTTCATTATTTTTTTCTGGCTAATTAATAAAAATTTTGTCAAAAGAAAAAATATGGGTAGCAAGTTTTTACCTTCTCTTCAAAAATATTAAATAAAAAAAGGAACGCAAGTAACCCATTGTACAATAAAGTAAAAATATACTATTCTTGTCAAAATAAACTGAATGTTATGAATTTTTTTTTTAACTTTTATTAATTTCAATACATACCTACGTACTTATTGATGCTACTATATTATGTTCCTTTGTATTCGCATAATATAGCTATTGTTTTATTTACTATTTATTTGCAATTAATTGGAACTATCTTGAACATTTTAGAAGAGTAAGACAAGATTCCTTATAGAATGAAATAATAGATATAATTAGAATTATTTGTGTGTACAAGAAATATTAAATTCGATATTTATACAGCAAAACGGAAATGGTAAGAAGTTTTTAAATTATAGTTAAAATCTGTTGCGTCACAGACGATAATGATGCTAATAGTATTACCATATTTTTTACTAACAAATTTCTGCAACGAACCACTTAGTCACAGCCGTTCACTTGTTTTCTGTTAAGATGTACTGTAATAGTCACAAAAAGTTACAAAGTGAAACCCGCTGTTTAATTGAAAAGTGTGCTATGCTATACTGTGGCCATTTAACAGAGGAAATTAGTTTTTAAAACTTAGCCAATTATGTTATGCAAAAGTGCTGGGAATAAAACTTTTTAAATTAAAACATCTATTTATTAACCTCTTTACTTAAACTACGATACGAACCTAAGTTTGTAATTAACACTGATTTACATGTATGCCGCACTAGAAACAACGGAATGCGCTTGTAAATAAATTTTGTTTTAGGTGGAGATCAATACGAAATTCTTGGTGAATAGTTGAGAAATTCTTGCTAAGGATATTGACAATATGTTGATGCTTCTATTCAAAATAAATTCATTTATAAATTTATTGACTGGTGTTGGTACTATTTTTACTCTTAATCAAAAGTAATTAAGCTATGACTAAAATAATAAATTTGGTTGTAATTATTTTAACTAACTCTATCGCTTTTCAAATTACTTGTTGGAAATGAATTTTGAATATAAATATGTGAGAACGAAATAAAAATTTGTAAATAATTCTTTTTTCCTAGGGTTATCGCTCTATTGCAGCTGTAGACACGTGTTTCGCTCTTATTAGAGCTCATCAGTACAGCATAGCTAGTTAATAGGTGGGCATTAACTAGAGGTAGTAATAAAAAAACTGACACAGTGTAACAGAACTAGTAAGAAGCCAAAACACCCATGTGACGTTGTATTTATCCACAATGTGTGTGGAAATGCTGACCGAGACAACATGGGTGTTTTGGCTTCTTACTAGTTCTGTTACACTGTGTCAGTTTTTTTATTACTACCTCTAGTTAATGCCCACCTATTAACTAGCTATGCTGTACTGATGAGCTCTAATAAGAGCGAAACACGTGTCTACAGCTGCAATAGAGCGATAACCCTAGGAAAAAAGAATCATTTACAAATTTTGCGCTCGAGAAAAATTATTGTTTTCGAAATAAAAATTGTTATGCTGGATATCTCTAAAATAGGAAGACATTGTTCAAAAACAGATTCCTGAGGCTAGAATAAGACGATTTAACTCAACTTACCTTTACCGAAAAGTGTACCGTTTAGCCAGTATTCTGCTTCAAAGTTCATAAAAAAAAAATCTGTTGTGGCCAGCACATGACCTTCCGCCAATTCCATGTTTAAAATAGCAATGAGCTTCCGATTGATCGTTTGTAAACAAAATCTACTTTGTTGTTCCCATAAATAGAACGGTTTGTAATACGAAATTTTGGATTATATATTATTATGTTTTTCCTGAAAAATCTGTTAAAGCTTCAAATTAAATACTACATCCGGTTTATCATATATAGTCAAAATCTAATATGTTGTTTCAAATTATATAAGAGTATTAAATACCAACTTTGCGAAGTTTTGGATCATTAATATATTTAAAGGAAAAATCGTCACACACATTATTGTCAAAACCATCACCAACTTTCTTATGCTCTAAAACGCAATCTGTGTAAAATCTTCGCCGTACATTATTCATTTCGTAAATGTGTAGTTGCAAACTATTATTTGACACTTTGAAATCACGTTCTTATTGAGAGCTGTTTGATATATAATGCTGCAAACATCAAACTTAAATCGAATTATCCTGTGTATCTAATATTTATGTATGATGGAAAATATATTGGCTGGTAGCACAAGCCCTGTTTTAACTAAAACGCTGTTTTAAGAAATGTCAAATTTCATTATTTAATAATAAAAATAAATAATAATAAATTTATCAAAATATGATTTTAAAGCAGAACATAGTTTGGATTCAAACAAATATTTTTTAAAAAATCGTTCTTTAAACATAAGGATGAAATTAAATATTGAAATTTGAATTTGACATTTCTTAAAACAGACTTTTAGTTAAAACAAGGCTTGTGCTACCAGCCATTATTTTTACAAACTTTAATTTCATTAGAACCATATTTAAACTACTAAATTCTTCTTAACGCGGTTTCATTATTAATTTTCATGAAAATTGCTTCGTAACAGTGACATTTGTTTAAATATGTCAAATTTGTTAATAAAGTATTTTTACCTCCCGCTACCGTTGGTAAGGGAGGTATAGGGATCGTGCTAAAAATCTAATATCGAGATTTTAGTAAATGACCACGTTTTAAGGTCCCTAGAATCCATTTTTAACATTTTCACGATGATGTCTGTATGTGTGTATGTGTGTGTGTGTGTGTGTATGTGTGTATGTGTGTATGTGTACGAATTTTGTTTGCACTCTAACTCAAATACTATCATTCAGAAAATTCAGAAACCTTGTATTTTTACCCTATTCTAATAGGAATAGAAGCCATTAGATTTTGGTGTAAATCGGATAAACGGAAATGGTACTTTACTTGAAGCTCATAATGGTTTTTCTTCAAAAAATACCATTCAATGCCATTTTTTCGAATTCTATGTCTTATGAAAATTAAAGATTATTGAATTTTCTACAGGAATACAGTAATACTTTTTCTATATATTTTACAGATAAATTTAAAAATAATTTTTTTTATTAGTCGCGAAGCCTAAGATAAAAACTATTCCTTTGTTACACAGTTCATTTTTCAAATGAATGTAACTGACAGTAAATGTCACTGTCAGAAACTTATCACTTCAATTTAATAATAGTGACATTTTAAAAAGAAAATAGTAAATAAAGCAATACGTAGGTAGGTATGTATTTAAATTAATAAAAATTAAATAGCGGGAGGTTTTGTGTTGGCCACATCAGATTTCTTTTGTTTGACGCAGAGGCAAAGTGATGTACAATAATAAATTATTTTATAATATAATATAAAGTTATTTCAAGTTATTTACTAAATGCTATTATCGTAGAATTGAAGATTGTGCCATTATATTCAATTTTTATTGGTAAAAGTTGCTAAAAAATTATATTCAATTCACACACAGACACACATACATACCTACAAACATCACTGTAAAAATGTTAAAATCGGATTCTGGGGACATCAAAACGTGCTTATTCACTAAAATCTCTATATCCGATTTTTAGCACGATCCCTATACCTCCCTTACCTAGGGTAGCGGGAGGTAAAAAACAAAAAAATAAGGAATCTCTATTTTTAAAATTATAATGTATAAAAAATTCAAAAAATGTTGGACTGACCGGTTAAAACACTCTCCACACACATACACACTCACAAAAATTTCATTTTGTTATCAGTTCCATCACTAACCATACATCATCCCAATGAAGCATTATTTCAGGCCATATCCACGTGCGCGCTATTCAAACTAATACTCTCATAACGCCGTGTCGCCCATGTACACATCGACCTTCGCGGCCTGGAAAAATACACAAACCACACACACCCTGTTCCTGATATATTTATCCGTCGTGCTGCTACCGTTACCGTTACCGCTGGAATGGATGTATAAGCATAAACGTAATGTACAACGGCTGTAAGGGCTACAAGAGCTACACGGGTGCAACGCGAGGTAATGTTGGCCTATAGCTAGTGCGTGCGCTATCTGGGATTGAGGGAACATCTCGGGCACGGAGAAAACGTAAGCAGAAATCGAGGCGTATGGTGGGTAAAGGTTAGAGGATATTCATGACAGAGGATAATTCAATACACAGCTGAAGCAAATAAATGCCGCGGAAAAAATGTGAACTAAATATGTAGCGGTAAAATCTACATCCAATCAGGACAACAGAATTGTGATTATGAATGTTCACACACTGTCAATAGTAATTTACGTAAGAAGACCTGAAAGTGATCTTTGGAAGCTTGTGAGCCCAGTATAGACACTTTCAGGTCATGTTGGGTACAATATTTTTTTTGCGATCCTGAAAAAAGAATAAAAAATCTGAAGTGGCCAGCACATGACCTCCCGCAAATTCCATGTTTAAAATAGTTATGAGCTTTAAGTAAAGTATCTTTTTCCGTTCCGGTTAATCATTTGTAAACAAAATATAATTTGTTGTTTTAATAAATATGTCTGTAATACGAAATTAATTTCGTGCCAAAAATAATCGATTATCATGGGCCTATAGCGCTCACCATCAACTATAACAGTTCGACCTTCATCATTTTCGAAAAAGTAAGCTCCAATGACGCCACCTGACTATAGTGCGCACCAAACATTCTCATTTGGACATGAAATGGTACCTCGTAAATCACATGAAGATTTTTCTCTGCCCATATCTGGCAATTTTGCTTATTAACATACCCAGAGAGGAGAAAATGTGCCTCACCAAAGAAAAAGATAATCCTCGAAAAATCATCATCAACTTCCAAGTGCTCTAAAAACGCAATCTGTGTAAATTCTTTGCTGTACATGATCCATGTCGTAAATATGTAGTTGTAAACCAATATTTGACATTTTGAAAACACGTAGGTACTTATATTGACAGATTTATATTTACAAATCAAATATATTTCTACTAAATTCTTCTTAACACGGTTTCATTATTAATGTAAATGTGACAATGACATTTATTTAAATACGTCAAAATTTTATTATTATGTTTTTGTTTGACGCATGGGTCATATGATGTACAAAAATAAATTATTTTATGAATTTATATTCAAAGTTATTTAAAGTTTTTTAAAGTTATATTATCATAGAATTGAAGATTGTGCCATTATATTATATTTTTAATAGTAAAAGTTGCTGAAAAATTATATTCAATGCAATTTTTTTAAGAAAAACTGGTAAAAGCTTGTATAAGTGATACTTCCGGTTATCTGATATACAAAAACTAATCAACTCTTCCCACATTAGTATAGAATGGGTATACAAAATTTCAAAATTTTCTGATAAATAGTATTTGAGTAATCGTGTCCACAAGATCCACACCCACACACACAAACAGACCCACACACAGGCACACAATACATACCTACAGACATCATTGTAAAAATGTTAAAATCGGATTCTGGGGACATCAATACGTGCTTATTCACTAAAATCTCTATATGCAGTTTTTAGCACGATCCCTATACCTCCCTTACCTAGGGTAGCGGGAGGTAAAAAGTATTATTTTATTTTTTACTGCGAGCAAATAAGATATAAATAAACAACTGATTTCCATGGAAACATTTAGCTTTACCGGTCCCGGGATCAGTAATAGTTATTTACATACTTAGTGCGGGAAGACTCTCTTCCAGCATGAGCGCTTATTTGAGGCAAGAGCGAGCTTGCGAGCGAGGGCTTCATTTGCGCGAATGCGTGGATGACGTCTTCCCGCAAGAAGTTTGTACAATACTTTTTGTAACGAACAAAATCATTATTATAAATGTTGAGATAATGGTATAAAATTCGCAAATATATAAGTAAATAGCACAGCAGCAATTTCATAGCAACGGTTGTTAAGTAAATTGTTGATATTTTTTCAGAATTAAAAGTCAAAATGCCTAATTCTGAAATTATTATTAATAATAATTGTTAGGTGGAAGTAACTCCGTACTTGTTAATAGATAAATGTATTAACGGATTCTCGGCGGTGATTGTAGGGAATTATATTGTTGTTAGTTCATAAAAAAGTTAATTTTATTTAAATTCGTACCTAACCCTAAACTTCTAAAAATTAAGCAAAAGTTATCAAGCATATTTTATGTTGTACTTACCAACTTTTCAAATAATTAAATAAAGAATAATGTTCGGCACGTCTCTATTTTACTGGTAGTTTCATTTTCAATGCAATACGTGTAAAATCTGATAATTTATTTTTAAGGTTGTCAAAGGTTACGTTCTATTTTAACATTCCACAGATGATAGATTCTCCAACAGATCGCACTGATGGTAGACAAATTTATTATTTATTAATAATTTTTTTATTTTTATTGGTTTTTGGTGCTTGAAAATCGTATGAGTGCCATTTTATAAACTATATTTTGTTATTTTAAAGATTATGTTGTTGAAGAGTGCCCAGAAAATGTCAGTGTATTTTGCTTGAATTCCTAGTGCACTGCACCGGGAAAGTGATGTTTCCGGTTGTCTATAGCGTGTATCAAATGTCGCTTCCGAGGTTGTGAGTACAAAAAATCATTTACGGCGACTGGACTACGTGATTTTTGAATTATTATATCAGTTTTGTGAAAACAGTTTTTGTCAAGACTACTTTGGCCAGGTTTTGGTAACAATTGTACAACCGGAAGTAGTAGTTTCTTTAAAAAAACAAATATTAAAAAATCTGTTGTGGCCAGCACAAGACTTCTCGCCATTTCCATATTAGGCTATATAAGTATTGTACTGCACTTCGCTTTCGAACCGTCGTTTTATAACAAAATATTACAGAACTTTACCCAAATATTGTTTTTATTGTATTTAACATGTCTTCTGCACACATATAATTCTAATTATATCTATTTTTCATTGTATGAGGAAGTTTCTAAATGTCAAATATTGTTCCAATTCATTAACTAGATTGGCGGTATTTCTGATGGATGTATGCATTTTACCGCAATTTTACCTATAATTTCAAATATGTAATTAATAAAACAATAAGAAAAATTAAATATACTTCCCAGAAAAAGCTATCAGAATGTCACTAAAACTGTTGATATTTGACAATGACACGTGTCATGTTATAAACATTGGAATTTGTCAACTGGTTTCCTTAGTGCCTTAGCCTCTGCGATTAGTGTACTCTATAAATTATAGCGTCTTTATCTTTAAATCTATGCAAGATATAATAAAAAATTTAAGTGTATTAGATGGAGAATATTTAAATATTTAATAAAAAAAACTCCCAAAAAAATTATATTTAGAAGAATTTTTCTAAGAAACTACTACTTCCGGTTGTTTAATTGTTACCAAAACCTTTTCAGCTCTTCCCAGGAATGTCAGATTGAGGAAACTGCAGTTAAATATTTTTTAAGTCTTATAGTTTTTGAGGAATCGTGTCTACAACATCCAGACATACACACACACATACACACATACACACACACACACACACACAGACATCATTTTAAAAATGTTATAATCGGATTCTAGTGACCTTAAATCGTGCTTATTCAATAAAATCTGGATATGCGAATTTTAGCATGAATCCAATACGTCTTTTAGCGAGAGGTAAAAAAATCCTTAGTGACTGCACAGTGATTTTTTTTACATAAATTATATGTAGCAGCCCGTCCAAATGCCAAATATCTATTTTTTATCAATCTTCTTAACTTGTTTAGGAGTAAGCTAACATATTTAATCGTCTTATTTATAATAATGTTACTAGTTTTAAAATATTGGGAAGAAAATTTTTGACAACCCATAAACAATTGTTACTGCCATTAAAAATTAATTTTATGTTATCGGCGTGGCCATTAAAAAGCTACGGTCTGATCAATATTAGGACATGAATGTCAGTGTCAAAAATCCAGAGATATTATTAAAGGTTTTTTTTGGGAAGTACATTTAATATTTCTTATTTTATCATTAATTAAATATTTAAAATTATGTATATACCTGCCGCACGTTAAATTGACACTGTTCTTCAATGCGAAAAACCTAAATTTCGTACTTGGACAAGTCCAGATGTAATAGTACCTATAATATGGTATTTTTATAACAAGCAGAAGACTTCGTCAACATCTACGATAGGTATAAACAGAAACGGGATTCATTTGTAGGCCAAAGTATGTACAGTAATAGGTCAACTAAACACGCGCTTACTATACATACCGAGAGTTTTTTTTTTTTTTTTTTTATCGGTGAACATGGGCGTATGTTATTACCATAGTTACATTTAAAATGATTGACAGCAATGCATTATCGCGTTTTTTAAAACTGGACATAGGACGTGACATTTAGTATATCTGTCAATGTCATCAAAATGTATACAGTTAAAGAAAAGTTCAAATTGTAAATTGGAGTAATTATAACGGGTTTATAACAAGTTTCTGACGTGGTGGAGAAGTGGAGTGGCCTGCAATGCCACCAGATCTTGCACCAAACGATTTTTTTTTCTTTGGGGCTATTTAAAAAAATGTATTTACAATGGTGACAAAATAAATATTGATCAGATAAAAAGTAGGGATAAAATATAATTTATATGAATTATTTCTTGCCTTAGGCTTATGTCAGAGTATATAATTACACCATACACTTTGAACTTTTTCTTCAACTGTATACATTTTGAAATATGACAATTTGATGATATTGACAGATATACTAAATGTCACGTCCTATGTCTAGTTTAAAAAAAAAATGCGATAATACATTGCTGTCAATCATTTTAAATGTAACTATGGTAATGTCATACGCCCATGTTCACTGATAAAAAAATCTGTTGTGGCCAGCACAAGACCTTCCGTCAATTCCATGTATTTTGTACATATCCCATACCAAAAGGTCCTTGGAACAGATTCTATATAATATCATGTAAAATCGAACACGAACACATACTATTTTTTACAAATTCCATACCAAAAGTTAATTTGAAAAGGTTCTATAAATCCAATAAAATTGTAACATAAACTACACTAAGGGCCGGTTTTTCAATCTATGGTTAAAATTTTAACTTCTAGTTAAGTAAACAATATTGCATCGTTTTGTTGACAGCAATCATAAATCTGGCATATGACAGTTTATTTCGTTTCAATTTTGTTTATTTAACTCTTAGTTAAAATGTTAACCAGACTGAAAAACCGGGCCTAAGTGATGTCCTTCCATCTTCTCTTTGGTCTTTCTCTGCGTGTCACTTGCGAGCAACACTATGACATACCAATTTTAGATCCTATACTTTTTTCCGTATTTGGTTTTGCACTTGCAACTGACATCTGTCAATTAAATTTTTTTGAATAATTATGTCAGCTGTTTCCATGATAAATAACAAAGCTGACTAATTTTTGAAAATTAATTTCTTTATAATGCTTTAACTCTACATCTATTGAATATGAAGGAAAATGAATAATCAAACCATATAGAGAAGAGTATTTTCTTTAATAAATATAATAACAAAATGTCAAAAAATAATATTTAACTGCGTTTTTTTAAGAAAAACTGTTAAAAACTTCAAATAAGGGTACTTCCGGTGGATCAATTATAACCAAAATCTAATCAACTCTTCATGTGGATGTATAGAAGAGGAATACGAAAGAATTATAATTTTTAGAACTGTAGTATTGGAGTTATCGTCGGAGAAAAAATTGTCACACACGGACACACATACACACACACGCACACACACACACACGGACACACACACACACACACATACATACATACATACATACATACATACATACATACATACATATAGACATCATCTTAAAAATAGTAAATTCGTATTGTTTGGACCCTAAAACGAGCTTATTCATTAAAAACTCACTACCGAATTTTTTGAACAAATACAATACCTTCCTTACCTAAAGGTGACGGAAGGTAAAAAAAACTCTGGTAAGTAAATTTGAATCAAGTCTTCAGATTCGATCAAAACATAACGAAACTGCTATTTAATCTACAACACCATTACGCGATATAAAATCCTTCTTTAAACCTCATTTACTATAAAATTTATGATTAATTTCCAATAGTTATCCTGCGCGCTGATCCTTCTTGTTATCTATCTTTGCTACACTCTGATGTATTTACCTAGTGTGTATTATGGAGCATAACAGGTCGGGCTAAGCAAAAACTTCTCTGCAAACAGGCTTAACGACAGCGCCCTGCCGTGTTAGCAGATACAGAGATAGGCTATCTGTGATTAGCACTCCAGCAGGAGAGCCAGCAGGAATGATAGTAGAAGTAGAGCTACCTTTAAGCAAAATACTGGGGGGAACATTTGGTGAAGAAGGTTGAAAGGAACACTAAATAATTAAACAAGGAAAACTGGGAATGCCCGTGAGATGACGCCTGGTAAGCGCCCATACGGTAAAAATATACAGTGTGTCCCATTTAGAGGTGCCACCATTGGGATCTCGAGAACTATAAGAGATACGATGTCGGTTAAATGGAACTTTTTGTGAGCCTTTGGGAGGTCATCTCAGATGTGCTTTTGTTTTTCCGAAAATTTTCATAGGGCACTAGATAATGACGAAAAACTGAATATTGTTTATTTTTTCTTTTTCAAATAACTTCTAAACTATTAGTAATTGAGAAAAACGTTTCAAATATAAAAGATAGATATTTTTATTAACTAACCATTGGCGTACGAAATAAATTTTTGCATCCGTAAATTTTCGAGATATAACATAAACTTATATTTTTTTTAAATGGAACCCATATATGATTTTAGTCTCAAAAATATCATTATTTTTTTCTCTTTTCAATGATATAAGGGCTATTATGTTTTATATTTGTTTTGCCTTCAAAATTATTATTTTTTCCTTATTTTGCATTAAATTTACAATTATTTTGAAAATATTGGTAGATTTCTATTTAGAAATACTCCTTGTATTTAAATAAATTATTTCGTTTGAAAATTTTGCTCAAAACTCGTATCAAATTAATTTTTATATTTTGTATCAGGTCGCCCTTGGTACATTATTGTGTAATTTGTAATTGTTAGTCTAGAATAAAAATATTAAGTAATAAAGGCATAAAATAAATTATATCAATCAAATACAATATAATTAATTAAAATAATAATGTTTTTTGGGAAATATTAAGAAAATTCAGGTAAATAAAGAGAAAAAATGAATTTTAGGAGCAAAAAAAAATATAAAACGTCATAACCCTTATATCATTGAAAAGAGAAAAAAATAATGATTTTTTTTGAGACTAAAATCATATATGGATTCCATTTAAAAAAATATGAGTTTGTTTTATATCTCGAAAAGTTAAAGATATAAAAATATATTTCGTACGCCACTAGTTAGATAATAAAAATATCTACCTTTTATATTTGAAACGTTTTTCTCAATTATTAATAGTTTAAAAGTTATTTGAAAAAGAAAAAATCAACAATATTCAGTTTTTTGTCATTATCTAGTACCATATGAGAATTTTTGGAAAAACAAAAGCACATCTGAGATGGCCTCCCAAAGGCGCACAAAAAGATCCATTTAACCGACATTGTATCTCTTATAGTTCTCGAGATCCCAATGGTGGCACCTCTAAATGGGACACACTGTATTGTCATTATTACCGACGTCTACATGTATTTTAGATACTAGCACACCCAGTAATGGGTAATATGTTGTGATGATATACAGGGTGTAACACGTACACCGACCAGCGCCATTATTACCTTTATTATTATAGTTACAAAAAAATACTATAGAACAAAGTTGTAGGGGACCAAAGGGGACATCCTTTCAGAGAAGAAACAATTTTTTTGAATCAGTGGTTCTCAAGTTACAACACAAAGTTATATTTTTTCAAATAGGATTCTACATATTTTTTATGTCTATTCGATAGCATATTTTTTTTCTGAATTCAACCATGTATTAGTTTTATATCCTTATATAATAAAAATATTGAAAAAAATGCGATTGAAATTTTAATAAATTTTTATTTTTAATATTATTGTACGGTAGGCCATGGATGAGAAACAAGAGTGATGAATTTAAATTGAAAATTAATAATTGGTAATTACTCCTTATAAATAATGTTCTATTTGATTTTCATTATTTTCTAAGTATAATTCTATTCTATTTAAAACAGAAGAAGTAGCTTTTATTACAGCTTCTGGTGTCAAAGCAGCGCAAGCTTCTCTAACTCTGTCCATCAAATTTTGTTTCGTTGTCACTGGTTTTGAATATACTCTATCTTTAAAATATCCTAAAATAAAAATAAATAAATATATCATCACGGCATATTACCCATTTCTGGGTGTGCCAGTATCTACAACACATGTAGCCATCGGTAATGATGACGATATATTTTACCGTGAGGGCGCTTACCAGGCGTCACCTCACAGGCACTCATAGCTGGTGTGGAGAGTGCACCTCAGGGGTCACTTTTATGCCATTTAAAATTGGAAATATATGGCGTCTGGCGGGATCGAACCCGGTTCCCCCATGTTCGCGACCAGATACTCAGGCACGCAGCCTGAAAAAAAAATCAAGGGGTGTCAAGTCCGGGGAACGAGCGGGCCATTTGTATGACCCATTTGTTGCTATCCACCGACCTTGAAACATTTCGTCGAGCCGTTCGTACACTCGACGAGTATTGTGAGCCGGCGCTCCATCTCGTTGGAACCACATATTTTGTCTTTCATTCAAGTTTAAATCTTCTAAATAATTTAATAATTCATTTTCCAAGAAACATAAATAATGTGCAGCGTTTAAATTGTCTTGATAAAAATGTGGTCCATTAATTTTATTCCCAAACATTCCAAGCCATACATTAAAGTTCCATCTGTGTTGATTATTTTTTTCTCTAAATTCACGAGGATGTTCTTCAGACCAAATGTGCTCATTATTTCTATTAAATAATCCATTATTTGAAAATTTGGATTCATCTGTCCACAGAATTTTTCTAAGAATATTATTATCGTCCTGATACTGCACCAAAAACCATTCGCAAAACACTATTCTGCGTTCATTGTCATTATTATGTATAGCACGTAATAGTTTGTATGAATATGATTTTAAATGATGCTTTTTCAAAATGCGCCATACGGACATATTAGAAATAAAATGTTCTTGAGCAATTTCGCGTGTGGATGAATTGGGATTACGCGTAATAGAAGCTAAAACTGCGATTTCTATTTCTTCATTGTTTCTCACGGGATGTTGCCTTTCACGTTTTTGTGAAAATGATCCCTAGTTTTTCAAATTTCGTGCTAATCGCCTGATTACTGGCCTCCCTGGACGCGGTTTGTTTGGATATCTCGTGACATAAATATTGCACCTTGTATGGCATTTTCATTACACTAATAATAAACGATACAAATCTTCATTTGTATAAACATCAGCCATATTGTCACAAAATAATCTCAAAACACAAATAATTACAATTTACAACAATTAGTACGCCAATTATTATTTGACAGCAGCTATATTCTGTTCTTTTGTTATTGTTTTTCATCCATAGCCTACTGTACAATAATATTAAAAATAAAAATTTATTAAAATTTCAATCGCATTTTTTTCAATATTTAAACTAATACATGGTTGAATTCAGAAAAAATATGCTATCAAATAGGCATAAAAAATATGTAGAATCCCATTTGAAAAAATATAACTTTGTGTTGTAACTTGAGAACCACTGATTTAAAAAAAAATTTTCTTCTCTGAAAGGATGTCCCCTTTGGTCCCCTACAACTTTGTTCTATAGTATTTTTTGTAACTATAATAATAAAGGTAATAATGGCAGTGGTCGGTGTACATGTTACATCCTGTATATACAAAGTGTTTTGTATACTAGTTGAAAGTATTTTTGTAATTCTCAATTTCAAAATAATTTAAACTGTTAGCTGCCTCCGTTAGGTTAAACAGAGGAATTCAACGAGAAATACATTGTATGTTATTAAACAGACAGCAGCATTCCAAGTCCATTATCCTTGTAGAAATTAATATCCATGTAGGAAGCCTGATTAATTGTAGACTAATACTACATTGTGTACCCACGCCTACACATCCACCTACGCTGTGCTGTGACATTATTGGCTATTTAATTAGTTCATACTCATATTATGTTCAAGCAAATATTTTGATGACATTTTTCAATTTACCTATATTTTTATTTGGCGTTTTTTACCTCCCGCTACCCTAGGTAAGGGAGGTATAGGAATCGTGCTAAAAATCGGATATAGAGATTTTAGTGAATATGCACATTTTGATGTCCCCAGAATCCGATTTTAACATTTTTACAATGATGTCTGTAGGTATGCATGTGTGTGTGTGTGTGTGTGTGTGTGTCTGTGTATGTGTGTGTGTGTGTGTGTGTGTGTCTGTGTGTATGGATCTTGTGGACATGATTACTCAAATACTATCAATCAGAAAAATTTGAAATTTTGTATATCCATTCTATGCTAATGTAGTTTTGAGTGTATATCGGATAACCGGAAGTATCATTTATATAAGCTTTTAACAGTTTTTCTTGTAAAAAATTCATTGAATATAATTTTTTAGCAACTTTTACCAATACAAATTGAATATAATGGCACAATCTTCAATTCTACGATAATAGCATTTAGTAAATAACTTGAAATAACTTTATATTATATTACAAAATAATTTATTTTTGTACATCACATATTTAAACAAATATCACTGTCACGCAGCAATTTTCATTAAAATTAATAATGAAACCGTGTTAAGAAGAATTTAGTAGTTTAAATATGATTCTAATGAAACTAAGGTTTGTAAAAATAATATATTTTCCATCATACATAAATATTAGATATACAGGATAATTCGATTCAAGTTTGATGTTTGCAGCATTATATATCAAACAGCTCTCAATAAGAACGTGATTTCAAAGTGTCAAATAATAGTTTTCAACTACACATTTACGAAATGAATAATGTACGGCGAAGAATTTATACAGATTGCGTTTTAGAGCATAAGGAAGTTGGTGATGATTTTGACAATAATGTGTGTGACGATTTTTCCTCAAAATATATTAATGATCCAAAAGTATTTAATACTCTTATATAATTTGAAACAACATATTAGATTTTGACTATATATGATAAACCGGATGTAGTACTTAATTTGAAGCTCTAACAGATTTTTCAGGAAAAACATAATAAAATATAATTCAAAATTTTGTATTACAAACTTTTCTATTTATTGGAACAACAAAGTAGATTTTGTTTACAAACGATCAATCGGAAGTGAAACTTTACTTAAAGCTCAATGCTATTTTAAACATGGAATTGGCGGGAGGTCATGTGTTGGCCACATCAGATGTTTATTCAATGTTTTATGTGATTTTCTTTGGCATTTCGGTGTTTGATAATTAGAAAACAAAAATGAAAAGAAATTCTTATATCTTAGATAATATAATTTGAATGGTTAAAAATTTAATGAACCGTTGAAATAATTAATGAAGAAGTTTGAGAATAGGGTCGTTAGGTTCATAAATATAAATTATTCATTAGTAAGGAAGTTATGGAAATTTGTTCCTTTTCTTGCAATGAGGTCTATTCATAGTTCATTTATGATCATTTAATGATGAATTTGTCGGTTACAGTCCCTAAATGATTTCTGCAAAATTAATATAAAACAAAGCACCAATATGAAACAGGCGTTTGATGTACTAAAGTAACGTTTTTCTTTTAATCCGAGAGATTGTTCACGTAGATTTACTTGAAAATGAATTTTATAACAAAAAATTATAGAACGTTACCCAAATATTGTTTTTACCTCTCGCTAAGAGAGGTATTGGATTCATGCTAAAATTCGCATATCCAGATTTTATTGAATAAGCACGATTTAAGGTCGCTAGAATCCGATTATAACATTTTTAAAATGATGTCTGTGTGTGTGTATGTGTATGTGTGTGTGTATGTGTGTGTGTGTGTGTGTAGATGTGTGTATGTATGTATGTGTGTATGTATGTGTGTCTGGATGTTGGAGGGACGATTCCTCAAAAACTATAAGTTTTAAAAAATATTTAACTGCAGTTTCCTCAATCTGACATTCCTGGGAAGAGCTGAAATGGTTTTGGTAACAACTGGACAACCGGAAGTAGTAGTTTCTTAGAAAAATTCTTCTAAATATATTTTTTTGGAAATTTTTGTTATGACAAATATTGAAGATCAAAATTGTCCATCTAATACACTTAAAATATTTATTATATCTTGTATAGATTTAGAGATAAAGACACTATAATTTATAGAGTAAACTAATCGCAGAGGCTACGGCACTAAGGAAACCACTTGACAAATTCAAATGTTTATAACATAGTTTGTAAATGACATATGTCAGTGTCAAAAATCAACAGTTTTAGTGACACTCTGATAGTTTTTTTCTGGGAAGTATATTTAATCTTTCTTATTGTTTTAATAATTAAATATTAAAATGCATATATCCATCAAAAATACCGCCAATCTGATTAATGGATTGGAAGAATCTCTGAAATTTTGGAATTTCCCATTCAATGAAAAATAGATATAATTAGAATATATATGTGTGCAGAAGACATGTTAAAAATAATCAAAAACAATATTTGGGTAAAGTTCTGTAATATTTTGTTATAAAACGACGGTTCGATAGCGAAGTGCAATACAAAACTTGTATAGCCTAATATGAAAATGGCGAGAGGTCTTGTGCTGGCCACAACAGATTTTTTTTAAATTGTATTTAACATGTCTTCTGCACACATATAATTCTAATTATATCTATTTTTCATTGTATGAGAAAGTTTCTAAATGTCAAAGATTCTTCTAATTCATTAACCAGATTGGCGGTATTTCTGTTGGATATATGCATTTCACCTATAATTTTAAATATTTAATTAATAAAACAATAAGAAAGATTAAATGTACTTCCCAGAATGTCACTAAAACTGTTGACTTTTGACAATGACATCTGTCATTTACAAACTATGTTATAAACATTTGAATTTGTCAACTGGTTTCCTTAGTGCCTTAGCCTCTGCGATTAGATTACTCTATAAATTTATAGTGTCTTTATCTCTAAATCTATACAAGATATTATAAAAATTTTAAATGTATTAGATGGAGAATTTTATGTTGTAATAACAAAAATTTTCGCACTCACGGACACATACAGACATCTTTCTAAAACTAATAAAATCGGATTCTAGAACGTGATTATTTATTAAAAACTTACCACCGAATTTTTTGACTAAAGACGGTACCTTCCTTACTTAAAGATGACAGAAGCTAAAAAAGCCTGCATCATTGCTTTCATTAATGAAATATTCGCATGAAACGATGTAGGAAAATACAATGAAGATGGCAATATTTGTTTTGTGTATTATATGATACTAATAATGATTTGTTCGCTACCTTACAATAATTATTATTGTAGTTTACAATTCTTTACATTGATTGAACTCTGGGTTAGAAAAGTCCTAACATCATCCTTGCATGAAAATCGAATCTCTTAAATATATTACTGTCTGTGTGAATTTGTCCGTATACACGTGTACCAACATTATACTTCTCATATTTCATCCTACTCGAGCTCCATGTTGTACTTGTGGAACTTCATATTGTATTGAGAAGAAAGAAGTCGCTGGGCACGAGAATAAAACGCACTCCATACGATGTATGACACTGCATTGTGAATTGTGAGACTAGACTCCATTTCTTGGGCAAGGCAGTGTAGTTATAGTCAGGTGCTGGCATCCAACGATGTGAATTATAATGGAAATATTCGTAAAGGATGAAATATTGTGTAGAACTTAACATTTATAACGGAATGGAATGGATACACTATTTAATTTTGTAGAAGTTTTATTTGTCACTATATTTTAAAATAGGTACAATCATTTTATAAAATAATGTGATCTAATGTTTTTTATGGCATATAAAAAAGGAATATTTCATGTTCTAGAAACAAAAATTGGAAAATAAGGATCGTGCTAAAAATCTCATATCGAGATTTTAGTAAATGACCACGTTTTAAGGTTCCTAGAATCCAATTTTAACATTTTCACGATGATGTATGTATGTATGTAAATTATATTATTAAACTTTTTATTATAGTTTTAAAAAAGTTTATTGTTATAATTATTATGATTACAGAGTTATACAAGCGTGATTTCAGGTTGAGAGCTGCCTTAAGACTAACTATTCTACGACTATCTATCTTACACTTTACCTTGTGGAAAGTTTATAATTTTACCCTTAGTCAGCATTCCTAAGAGTAGTTGTGTTTCATAATTTGTATGTATGTATGTATGTATGTATGTATGTATGTATGTATGTGTGTGTGTGTGTGTGTGTGTGTGTGTGTGTGTGTGTGTGTGTGTGTGTGTGTGTCTAGAAAATTCTGAAATCTTGTATTTCGACCCTATTCTAATGTGGAAAGAAGCTATTATATTTTGGTGTAATTCGGATAACCGAAAATGGGACTTCAAGATCATAATGGTTTTTCTTCAAAATATACTATTAAATGCCATTTTCTTGCATTTTATATTAGTATGAAAATTAAAGATTATTGAATTTTTTACAGGTGTATATTAATACTTTCTCTATATACCTATTTTACAGTTAAATTAAAAAAAAAAAAAAATCTGTTGTGGCCAGCACAAAACCTTCCGTTAATTCGATGTATTTGTACAAATCCCATACCAAAAGTTCGATCAAAAAGATTCTATATATCCTGTAAAATTGTAACACGAACACACTATTTTTTACAAATCCCATATTACAAGTTCCTTTGAAAAGATTCTATAAATCCAATATAATTATAACACGAATGTACATTCTGTAAATTGCACTTCACACTTCCTCATTCCTATCCAACGCATCTTCTTCACACAGTTCTTCCTCTCTCAAATATTCTGCTACACAGTCCTTCCATATTCTCTTTGGACTCCATCTATTGAATATGAAGGAAAATGTATAATCAAATCGTATAGAGAATGAGATTTTCTTGCTTATTAATGATCATAAAATGTTGAAAAATGATATTTAACTGCGTTTTTTCCAGAAAAACTGTTAAGAACTTCAAATAAGAGTACTTCCGGTTGACCAATTATAACCAAAATCTAATCAGCTCTCATGGTTGTAAAGAAGAGGAATACGAAAGAATCATAATTTTTAGAATTGTAGTTTTGGAGTTATCGTCGGAGAAAAATTTGACACACACGCACACACACACACAGACACACACACACACACATACAGGCATCAATGTAAAATTAGTAAAATCGTATTCTAGGGATCTTAAAACGTGCTTATTCATTAAAAACTCACCACCGAATTTTTTGACCAAAGACAATACCTTCCTTTTGACGGAAGGCAAAAACATTTTTTTTATATCTCAGAGCCTATGATTTGAAGATTTCTGTGTTACACAGTTCATATATCAAATGTATTGAACTGATGGGTAAATGTCGCTTTTAAAAAACTAAATTAATTAGCGGGAGGTTTTGTGTTGGCTACATCAGATTTTGTACTAATTTTGGTCAGTACTATAGCCAAAGCATTCAAGCAGCCAATGCACGTCATTAATAAAAATTGAATTTTAGTAACTAGATGTGTGACGTCATGTACTGGTACGTTTGCAGAGGTTTTACAATCTTTATGCAATCTGTATTATCGACGTGCTAATGAACTGTCACGTCTACAAAATAAATATTATTTTAGTCACTATCCATTTCTATTTAAATTATTTTATAATACTAACCTTACTTATACTTAAGTATGCCATATAAAGGCAATAAATAAATGTTTGCCGAATTTCATAGAAATATACCGAATTCTTCTGATTGATTAGAAGTGCTATCTTTGGCAGATTTACAGATTTTGTGTTTGCGTTAACGGTCACGTTGCGTCGTTGCGTTGCGTTTAACATTACTTTATTATAAATAGACCTTTACAACGCACAAAAATGTTTCAAACACGATACAAATATTTTTCAAATATTAACTTTGACAGTATGAACATACAAATTATCAATGTTGCCAACTATAGCAACAATTAAACGAATAATATGACGTTGATGTACATTATTTATATATTATTCATGCCATATACGATAAGTAATGAACTCTATTATTCATCTTAATAATAATTATATAAGGCTATACACTTTTTGACGGTTAAAAATGATTGAAATTTTATTTAATTTTTCACTATTAGTGATTTTAATGCATTAAGGTTTTTACACTAAGTGATGACGTGCATTGGCTGCTTGAATGCTTTGGGTATATATGCCCTTAAAATTAGTCCCCATATAACCTTACAAATCTCTTCCTATAACCTATAACCATCTTCCATAACTTCCCGCTATAATTTCTACCAATTACGTCTCCTTCTCCCTGTAGACCCTTCCCCAAATCATCGCAGATTTCGTTACTCCTGTTACGCAGTTTCAACTTGCCTCCATATCTCAAGTTTCCATAACCCTCTTCTCTCCAGTCTGCTACGTTGCAGCCGACGCGTGATAAAGTTAAATCACCCGCACCGTGCATCTGCATCCCCTGTCGCACCCGGAAATGGGTGGTTTATCATCCCCTTGAATCGGAACGAAGTGCTACTGCCACTGAGATTTGTGACGGTACGTGACTCGCTGCCTACCGACAGGGTGACGGGTAACGGTTACCGGTTATCGGTTACCGGCTACGGTACGTGAGGGTGGCCGAATAGAATTTTGTAGTTATGAAGGGTTCAAATCGAAGGAGGGATGAATATAATTTAAATAATATGAGGGCTATTTTTTGGATATGTCTAGCATGCACATCTAAGATGATTAGAGATGCATTCGGGCCGGGCGGGCCGGGCTTTGAGGTTTGGATCGACTCGGCCCGAAAATAAAAATTACCGGCCCGACTCTAAGATCGACTCGACAAAAAAATTAGCTAGCCCGGCTCGAAAATTGACTCGAAATCGGGCCGGGCCGGGCCAAAGCTCGAAATTGGGTGCATCCGGCATTCCTAATATTGATTTTTATGTTAAGGCGAAAAGTTTAACTTTTTTCGTGTCAAACTTATAAAAAACCTCTATATTCTTATAACTTTCAACATTAGTTAACATAAGTAGTTAACAAAGAGACCCTTCTACTGTAAGTTTGTTATAAAAATTACAGATCTACGAGTATTTAACACTTTGTTTACCAAAGCCGTTCGAAAATTTAAACAACTTTTTCACAAATCTTATATAAAAAATGTAAATAATTAATTTTGCTTATAATAACAGAACGCTTTATTTGATTTGGATGAAATTTAATATGTTGCTAAAATATTTTATTTTGCGCATGTAATACAAATAATAAATTATCGATTTTTTTTTAAATATTATAGATATTTTGTTGTTGCTGTTCTTGTGCTACATAGCAAAGATATATTTACTGAAATATTTTTTTGTATTAACGTCAAACGAAATAATTCATAGCTTTACTAACAATACAAGAAAAACAAATAAAGTTTAAAAAATCTGATGTGGCCAGCACATAACCTCCTGCCAATTCCATGTTTAAAATAGCAATGAGCTTTAAGTAAAGTTTCACTTCCGATTGATCGTTTGTAAACAAAATCTACTTTGTTGTTCCAATAAATAGAAAAGTTTGTAATACGAAATTTTGGGTTATATTTTATTATGTTTTTCCTAAAAAATTTGTTAGAGCTTCAAATTAAGTACTACATCCGGTTTATAATATATAGTCAAAATCTAATATTGTAACAAGGTGAGAATAGTGAAATAACAAGTAATAACTTTAATATAAACTCTTCTAAATTATAGTTTCAATATCAACATTTTAATTCTGTTATCTTTGGAAGTCAAAATTCTGTTTAGAAATAATAACCATTATTCTCTCATATATCTGTTTAGTCTAGATGTCAACAGCGTTTATTGTTTTGACAATTAACTGTATAAGTTATTGGTTAGACTACGTGAAGTCTTGTTATTTTGCTATGGATGCTACACCCTCGCACCCTTCTTTAGATATACGTCTGAAGAGATAAACTTTTGTTTTAAGGCAGTCGCGTTTTAAGATTGAACGAGTCAGGTCAGACATGTAGTCTGTGTTTAGTTTTGGGCGTTTACGCCATGACTCGTAATTAGAGTTTAATTAGTTTAGAGTAATCATTAATAATAATTTAGTATTAATGTAAATATGTGTAAATAAAGTTAGTTAAAGTAAAGTAGTTTAAATATTGTGTGTGTGTCATCCATCCAAAATATGTTCATAAATCTATCATCATGTGTAAGTGTTTAGTGATAGAGTGAGTGTAAGAGCGTGTTCCTCCTCAGTAAAGTGGTGGGCGAACCAGCAAACGTCCACCAGTTAAAGAGAAATAGTGTCATCGTTGGGTAAGAGAACAAAGAGAAAATAGAAGCATCTGATCCCCCCCCCCCCCCCCCCCCCCCCTGGTACAATATGTTGTTTCAAATTATATAAGAGTATTAAATACCAACTTTGCGAAGTTTTGGATCATTAATATATTTTAAGGAAAAATCGTCACACACACATTATTGTCAAAATTATCACCAACTTCCTTATGCTCTAAAACGCAATCTGTGTAAATTCTTCGCCGTACATTATCCATTTCGTAAATGTGTAGTTGCAAACTATTATTTGACACTTTGAAATCACGTTCTTATTGAGAGCTGTTTGATATATAATGCTGCAAACATCAAACTTAAATCGAAATATCCTGTATATCTAACATTTATGTATGATGGAAAACATATTATTTTTACAAACCTTAATTTCATTGGAATCATATTTAAACTACTAAATTCTTCTTAACACGGTTTCATTATTAATTTAATTGAAAATTGCCTCGTGACAGTGACTTTTGTTTAAATATGTCAAATTTGTTTTTAAAGTATTGTTTTTGTTTGACGCAGAGGCAAAGTGATGTACAAAAATAAATTATTTTATAATATAATATAAAGTTATTTCAAGTTATTTACCAAATGCTATTATCGTAGAATTGAAGATTGTGCCATTATATTCAATTTGTATTGGTAAAAGCTGCTAAAAAATTATATTCAATGAATTTATTACAAGAAAAACAGTTAAAAGCTTGTATAAATTATACTTCCGGTTATCCGATATGCACTAAAACCTAATGAGCTCTTCCCACATTAGTATAGAATGGGTATACAAAATTTCAAATTTTTCTGATTGATAGTATTTGAGTAATCGTGTCCACAAGATCCACAGACACACACACATACATACCCACAGACATCATTGTAAAAATGTTAAAATCGGATTCTGGGGACATCAAAACGTGCTTATTCACTGAAATCTCTATATCCGATTTTTAGCACGATCCCTATACCTCCCTTCCCTAGGGTAGCGGGAGGTAAAAAACATTTTATGTAGCATTTTATTCACAACGTATAAATAAAATGGTTTTTAAAAACATTTTAAATAAAATGTTTTTGTGTTTTGAAAAATAGTTTGTTTGAATATTCAATTACAAATGTGTTTATTTATTTTTCATGTGAATTTAACCTGCAAAATTTCATGAAAATAATGAATAACAAAATAATTGGTCTGTTAATAATTCTCATATTTTCGTTTCTCTGTCCATATAAAATAATTACAATATATATTTATATGTGTGTGTGTGTGTGTGTGTGTGTGTGTGTGTGTGTGTGTGAGTAGTTTGTTACAAAGTTTAAATATCGTGCTTTTGAATTTCAACAAATAATTAAATCAAAGCGACGCGTGATTTTGTATTTTGTTTCGAGTTAAATATAGTTTATGGAAATATTTTAATATTGGAGGCTGTAGTTAAATGTTTCTATTAAATGTAAACTCACAATTTTAATTAAGTTCTACAAACAGACATAAAAACAAAGCAATTTGTGTATATGTTACGCCCAAACATCGAATTCACTCAGCGAAGAAAAAAATCTGTTGTGGCCAGCACAAGACCTTCCGTCAGTTCGATGTATTTTGCCTAAATCCCATACCAAAATTTCCCTGTAGAAAAAAATTGTGCGCAAATGGACATTGTCGATTTCGAGAGAATGCCTCTCAATCGACAATATCCCATTTTGCGCTCTTAATACACAAATAGCTATTTTCTACAGTCACTATAGAAAGTAGCCATTTGCGCTCTCTTTTGTCAACGCAAAATGTCACTTTGCCGCTCATGCGCGACAAAGTAGTAAAAACGCTCGTTGTCCAAATTTCTAAGTATACAATGTTGAAAAATGTCACTTGTCTACATTCTTAATGAAAATGTTTAGTTAGGAACTAATGGCACTGTAATTACACATTTATCACATTCACAAGTCAATATGAAATATTTTCTGTCGGTATTTAACATAACCTAACAAAATGCCACACTGCTGTGAAAATGAAATAGGGCATTCATGTAAAAACGAAAGTATAAAATGCTTAGATTAGATTGAATAAAAACTCAAGAAGAATGGGAAATAACGATAAAATAAAATTAAATATAAAATAAATTGTGTGAACAGTTATGTTTAGTAATAGGAATGATTGTACACAGATGGCGGTAGAATAGTTGCGAGTCGTACTGACATCTGATCTCTAGTTAACTATTTATTTTGATTACAATGAAGTTATTAGTTATTTCGTTACTTAAATAATTGCGAGAAGTCAGTCAATGCACATACATGTCTATATAATCACAAATTCCTTGAAATATTTGTTAATTTTTTCAGTGAGACAGGCGTGACAACTAAGCACACATTTTGCTACAAAAACTCATCAAATCATCACAAATCCTAATTTTGGTTTTTTTTTTAATGGAATAGATGGCTAATGTAACGATATAATCATTTAAAAGCCTTTTTAAGTTTAAACCGTATCTTTTGTATTAGCCAATCGTTATTTATTGAGCAGTACTGTAAGTATAAAGTGTACATTTTATTATTTTTTGTTATGGTGGAGGACCCCATTGTGGCGACTGTAGAAAAAATCTTGTGTGTGTTTCGAGCGCAAATGGACATTGTCGATTTCGAGAGAATGCCGCGCGACGAAGGATTTTGCGCTCTTAATACACAAATAGCTATTTTATTTCATTAGAAATGTTGGTAGTAACACGTTTGATTTGGTTAGTGTGGTTGTGTTTTGTAAATCAGTTCGGTAGTATTTAAACAGACTTTGTTTTATAAACATGATGTGTGCGTGCGTTATATTTGTGAGTTTTTATTTATAAAATATATCTGATATTGAAATGTATATGTATGTGTGTTTATGTATAAATTTGAAGATCTTAAAATAGGTACATACCTGTATTGGATAAGTATTGCATGTTCATGTTTCAGTATACATTGAATTACAAAATTATTCATACACTTTACTTTTATCAGTAAAATATAAACTAAAACGAGTTTTCAATAAATAAATTCATTGAAAAAATCTGATATTTTTATTTAAATGCAGATTATTCGTATTAATATACAGGCTGTCTCTTATATAGGGGGACATGGCTTAACCACAGATTCCTGAGGCTAAAATAAGACGATTTAACTAAACTTGCTTCTACCGGAAAGTCTACCATTTAGCCAGAATTCTGCTTCAAAGTTTTTTTTAAAAAAAATTAATTTTGCTTATAATAACAGAACGCTTTATTCGATTTGGATGAAATTTGGTATGACAGTTTATATGGTTATAAATCATCTTTTAAGATGATACTTGTTATTATTAGTGAACCTCTAGTATATGAAACTTAGGTGTCCCAACATTGATTAGACCGTAACTTTTTAATGGCCACGCCGATAACGTAAAATTATTTTTTTTTTTTCAGAGAGATACATTCAATAGTAAACTTTTCTTTTTCTGTTTATTTTGTGATATCTGTTACGGTTCAAACAAAAAAAAATAAAATATGAGTGACTGCATCGTGAATTTTTACCTTCCGTCACCTTTAGGTAAGGGAGGTGTTGTCTTTGGTCAAAAAATTCGGTGGTGAGTTTTTAATGAATAAACACGTTTTAGGGTCCCTACAATACGAATTTACTATTTTTAAGATGATGTCTGTATGTGTGTGTGTATGTGTGTGTGTGTGTGTCCGTGTGTGTGTGTCCGTGTGTGTGTGTGTGTCCGTGTGTGACAAATTTTTCTCTGACGATAACTCTAATACTACAATTCTAAAAATTATAATTCTTTCGTATTCCTCTTCTGTACAACCATATGAAAAGTTGATTAGATTTTGGTTATAATTGATCCACCGGAAGTACCCTTATTTGAAGTTTTTAACAGTTTTTCCTAAAAAAACGCAGTTAAATACTATTTTTTGACATTTTGTTATTATACATATTAAAGAAAATACTCTTCTCTGTATGGTTTTATTATACATTTTCCTTCATAATCAATAGATGTAGATTTAAAGCGTTATAAAGAAATTAATTTTGAAAAATTAGTCAGCTTTGCTATTTATCATGGAAACAGATGATATATTCAAAAAATTCTAATTGACAGTTGGAAGTGCAAAACCAAATATGGAACGTATAGGATCTGAAATTGATATGTCATAGTGTTCCTCGCAAGTGACACGCAGAGAAAGGCCAGAGAGAAGATGGAAGGACTGTATCGCAAAAGACTTGAGAAAGGAAGGACTGTGTGATGCGTTGGACAGGAATGAGTGGAAGAGAAGAGGTAACAGCGACCCCTAATAAAATAGGAGATAGCTGAAGAAAAATGAAGGAAGTGTCTAGTGCATTTTATTTAGTGTATATTTATGTTATAATTTTATTGGATTTATAGAACCTTTTCGAATCAACTTTTGGTATTGAATTTGTAAAAAATAGTACGTGTTCGTGTTTGATTTTACATGATATTATATAGAATCTGTTCCAAGGACCTTTTGGTATGGGATTTGTACAAAATACATGGAATTGACGGAAGATCTTGTGCTGGCCACAACAGATTTTTTAAAAATAAATTTAATCTAGCGGTCTATCCAAATGTCAAACAAGTAATTTCAAAGATTCCACAAATCCAATAAAATTATAACACCAACATACACTACGTAAACTGCACTTGATACTCACATCTGTCAATTAGAATTATCTGAATATTCAGCTGTTTCCATAGTTATAGTAGAGCTGGCTAATTTATAAAAGTTAATTTCTTTATAATTCTTTAACTCTATATCTATTGAATAAGAAGCAAAATGTGTATAATCAAACCGTATAGAGAATAAGATATTCTTTCATATTGATAATCTCATAAAATGTCAAACAATGATATTTAACTGCATTTTATCAAGAAAAACAGTTAAAAACTTCAAATAAGAGTACTTCCGGTGGATCAGTTATAACCAAAATCTAATCAGCTCTTCATATGGATGTAAAGAAGAAGAATAAGAAAGAATTATAATTTTTAGAATTGTAGTATTGGAGTTATCGTCGGAGAAATTTTATATATGTATATATATTTTTCAAAACAAAAAAAAAACAATATATCATCACGGCATATTACCCATTTCTGGGTGTGCCAAACTGCTTTATCGCAGATATCGGTAATGATGATGACATATTTGTACCATGCGGGCGCTTACCAGGCGTCACCTCGCGGACACTCATTGCTGGCGTGGAGAGTGCACCACAGGGGTCACTTTTGTGCCATTTAAAATCCGAAATATTTGGCATCGGTCGGGATCGAACCCGGTACTCCCAAGTTCGCGACCAGACACTCAGGCACTAGGCCACGGGACCCCATTTTTCAAAACAAAATTATTATTAAACGGATGAATGTATGTAGGTGTCTTTAATGTCAAAACAATTATAAAATTTTAATCCTTCATTTTTTTTATAGGTGTAGGAGAACAGTGGGCGATCGTGGTGAGTGATTTTAATTTGCATATTATTTTTATTGGGTTAAATTTAAATGCATTATAAATTCATACATAATAATAAATACATTTATATATTCAATACAAAATTATGAACATAATGACATCATTATTGTTTTCGATTTAAACATGAAATGATTGTAAATAAAAATATAACACTTCGATGGATTAACATTTAATTAATAATATTGAAATGGTGATAAAATTGTGCAATAGTTAATAATACATAATATGTAAAATTAATATATTCAACAAAATTGTCAAAAAATCATAAATAATTTATAATGTTAAATGTATTAATTAAATTGGTCACCTGGATATTATATATTATTTATTATTATTTAAATTATTACTGATAATAAAAATAATTCAAATATACGAACCAGGCGTATGTACAGTCATACAAAAAAGTTTCTGTACGACAATAGTTGCAATCTGTTTTAGGAAAACAGCACAATACCTCTCGCCATTTCCATTTTATGTTATATAAGTATTGTATTGAACTTCGCTATCGAACCGTCGTTTTATAACAAAAATATTACAGAACTTTACCCAAATATTGTTTTGATTGTATTTAACATGTCTTTTGCACACATACAATTCTAATTAAATCTATTTTTCATTGTATGAGGAAGTTCCTAAATGCCAGAGATTCTTCCAATTCATTAATCATATTGGCGGTATTTCTTATGGATATATGCATTTTACCTATAATTTCAAATATTTAATTAATAAAATAAGAGGAAAGATTAAATGTACTTCCCAGAAAAAGCTATCAGAATGTCACTAAAACTGACGTCTGTCATTTACAAACTATGTTATAAACATTTGAATTTGTCAACTGGTTTCCTTAGTGCCTTAGCCTCTGCGATGTATAATATTAAATTATTCTATATATTATGGTGTGTTTATCTCTAAATCTTTACAAGATATAAAAAAAAATTTAAGTGTATTAGATGGAGAATTTTATGTTCTTCAATATTTGTAATAACAAAAATATTCAAAAAATATTTAGAAGAATTTTTTTAAGAAACCCAGGAATGTCAGATTGAGGAATTCATAGTTAATAGTTATTTCATTTGTTTCTTAATAATTTAAATTTTTTCACCCCAAAAATTAATATTTCAAGTTTTATTCATGTTTAAAACAAAAGAAAGTAGACTTGTTATACATCGTTGAAAAGCTTATAAAATAAATAAAAAGATGAGACTATTTTCAACATTGGTTGCCATTTAAAAAATCGTAAGTTAGTGTTAAATCTCAAGAACCATGAAGTTTTTGAAAAATCAAATTACGCCATTTTATTTTACCTAAAAAATGGTACAAAATTTGTTTGAACAATTTTTCTCTAACTACCATAATACATAAGTTATGAGATATTTTCGAAATGAGCGAAAAACAAGTTTTTGCCTGTAGCTCAGAAACAAAAGAAGATCGAAATTTCCTGTGGTGACTATTAAACTTTTCTCAAAAAGTTGACCTTGGAATGTGCAAACTATTTTGCTCTATCAGTAATATTTCCCGAAATACCCTAAAAAAACATCGAAAATGAGACACTCTGTACAATGGGGTATTCCGACATTTTTTAAAAATATTTTTTTTCATTAGTACAGACCAGTAGGACTCTGAATATCTAACTTTGGGTAAGAAAATGTATGCATCACATGAGATATGAATTTTAAAAAATTTCATCGCAATTCAAATTTTCTTATCATGGCGCGCTTATGACGTCAACTCGATGGTGACATCTGCAACGAACTTCAGCGCCTAAATCCACATGTTCATGACAGCCATTTGCTTGTTTACATATGATTTTAGTAGCAGTGTGTATTTCGGTGTTTGTCCTGTGTTTGTTTATGGTAAAAATAGGAGTAATAATTATAAAGTGGACGAAATGTCAAACAAGAAATATACCCGCGCGTGTTAACTACTGGCACCATCTGTGTTTTTTAAACGAAAATATTTTCTTTGAAATGAGCAACAGATTATCAATTATAAATTTCAAGGACGTTTCTAGAGCTGTAAATATTCCAATTTTGTAACATTAAATTATGAATTAAAACTTTTTATTAAACATGTTTTATTATATTTTTCTACTAAATGAAGATGGACACTATAGAAAATAGCTATTTGCGCTCGAAACACACACAAGATTTTTCTACAGTCACCACCACAATGGGGTCCTCCACCATAACAAAAAATAATAAAATGTAGACTTTATACTTACAGTACTGCTCAATAAATAACGATTGGCTAATACAAAAGATGCGGTTTAAACTTAAAAAGGCTTTTAAATGATTATATCGTTACATTAGCCATCTACTCCATAAAAAAACCAAAATTAGAGCGTGGAAGCAAGGATTTGTGATGATTTGATGAGTTTTTGTAGCAAAATGTATGGTTAGTTGTCACACTGAAAAAATTAACAAATATTTCAAGGAATTTGTGATTATATAGATGTATGTGCATTGATTGACTTCTCGCAATTATTTAAGTAACGAAATAACTAATAACTTTATTGTAATCAAAATAAATAGTTAACTAGAGATCAGATGTCAGTACGACTCGCAACTATCCTACCGCCATCTGTGTACAATCATTCCTATTACTAAACATAACTGTTCACACAATTTATTTTATATTTAATTTTATTTTATCGTTATTTTCCATTCTTCTTGAGTTTTTATTCAATCTAATCTAAGCATTTTACACTTTTGTTTTTGTAAATGAATGCCCTATTTCATTTTCACAGCAGTGTAGCATTTTGTTAGGTTATGTTAAATACCGACAGAACATATGTCAAATTGACTTGTGAACGTGCTAAATGTGTAATTACAGTGCCATTAGTTCCTAACTAAACATTTTCATTAAGAATGTAGACAAGTGACATTTCTCAACATTGTATACTTAGAAATTTGGACAGCGAGCGGTTTTTTCTACTTTGTCGCGCATGAGCGACAAAGTGACATTTTGCGTTGACAAAAGAGAGCGCAAATGGCTATTCTCTATAGTGACTGTAGAAAAATAAATTTAACACTCAACAACTTTTCCATTTTGTTTGATATTCAAAAACCAATCTTTTGAAGCGTAAACATAAACGTATATACAATTGACACCACCACCTCCTTTTATATATGATTGAACAGCGTTTCAAATTCCACATTCACATTTGTGTAGCTGTATATTGGATAATATTTCCCCTATCAATATTCCATTATGTGCGTACAAAGCTGCAGAGATTCCTTCTGGAGTATCTGGAGTGATCCAGGAATCCTGGAAAGCTTGAAGCTCGAGTATATTCGCCCGTCAGGTTGCGTTAACTTCGCCAGCTAAACGAAGGTGGATTGGAGTAGCTGGAATCTTGGAAAGGAAGCGTTTGGAATCTGGAAGCTTGTGTCTGTCAAAATGTAGCCATTAGTTGATCGTAATAATCTAATAGGATAGAGAGAGAAGCTAACGATGAAGAGAGAAAACAAATTGCGGAGTGAGAATAAGGTTTTAACGGTAAGTTTTTGGTAAATTGAGATTTTTGTGTGTCGTGATTAGAGATACATTCGGGCCGGGCCGGGCTTTGAAGTTTGGATCGACTCGGCCCGAAAATAAAAATTACCGGTCCGACTCGAAGATCGACTCGACAAAAAAAATTAGCTGGCCCGGCTTGAAAATTGACTCGAAATCGGGCCGGGCCGGGCCAAAGCTCGAAATTGGGTGCATCCGGCATTCCTAATGTTGATTTTTATATTAAGGCGAAATGTTTAAATTTTTTCGTGTCACACATAAAAAAACCTCTACATTCGTATAACTTTCAACATTAGTTAATATAAGTAATTAAAAAAGAGACCCTTCTAGTGTAAATTTGTTATAAAAATTACAGACCTACGAGTATTTTACACTTTGTTTACCAAAGCCGTTCGAAAATTTAAACAACTTTTTCACAAATCTTATATAAAAAATCTGTTGTGGCCAGCACAAGACCTCTCGCCATTTCCATATTAGGCTATATAAGTATTGTATTGCACTTCGCTTTCGAACCGTCGTTTTATATGAAAATCTTACAGAACATTACCCAAATATTGTTTTTTATTATATTTAACATGTCTTCTGCACACATATAATTCTAATTATATCTATTTTTCATTGTATGAGGAAGTTTCTAAATGTCAAAGATTGTTCCAATTCATTAACCAGATTGGCGGTATTTCTGATGGATATATGCATTTTACCACAATTTTACCTATAATTTTTAATATTTAATTAATAAAACAATAAACAAAGTTAAATATACTTCCCTAAAAAGCTATCAGAATGTCACTAAAACTGTTGATATTTGACAATGACATGTGTCATGTTATAAATATTGGAATTTGTCAACTGGTTTCCTTAGTGCCTTGGCCTCTGCGATTAGTTTACTCTATAAATTATAGAGTCTTTATCTCTAAATCTATACAAAATATAATAAAAATTTTAAGTGTATTAGATGGAGAATTTTATGTTCTTCAATATTTATTTAAAAAAACTCCCAAAAAATTAAATTTAGAAGAAATTTTCTAAGAAACTACTACTTCCGGTTGTTCAATTGTTACCAAAACCTTTTCAGCTCTTCCCAGGAATGTCAGATTGAGGAAACTGCAGTTAAATATTTTTTAAGTCTTATAGTTTTTGAGGAATCGTGTCTACAACATCCAGACATACACACATACACACATCCACACACACACACACACACACAGACATCATTTTAAAAATGTTATAATCGGATTGTAGGGACCTTAAATCGTGCTTATCCAATAAAATCTGGATATGCGAATTTTAGCATGAATCCAATACCTCTCTTAGCGAGAGGTAAAAATATAACTTACATAAGGATTTTTTTATCTAACTTTGTTTCTGCTCAAAAATAGGACAAGAAATCATTATTATAGCAACATCACAATATAATTATTAGACTTTAATGAATAACCTTGAATTCTTGAAGCAAAATAATACATTTTTATTTATTAATATGTGAAGTATGTTGTTATTAAATCATTTTGATCTTTTTTAACTTCATCCATTTTCATTAAAATATTAAGGAAACTGTGCATTTGATTGAACTATAAGATTTTTCGGGCCGGCCCGAAAAGCTCGAATTTTCGAGCCGGGCCAAATCAAAAGTCCGACTCGCCTCGATTTTTGAAAATGATTAGCCCGATTCGGCCCGGTAAAAAATATCTTCGGCCCGGCTCGATGATCGACTCGAAATCGAGGCGGGCCAAAGCTCGAAATCGAGTGCATCTCTAGTCGTGTTAAGCAAGAACTGAACTACTACATAAATTGTAGTACAAATAAATTTGAGACCAGTTGTTAAACAATATCTGACGAGACTCTAGAAAGGTAATAACTTTGTTTCCCATATATTTTTTTAAATATATGTATATACTAGCTGACCCGCCCTGACTTCGCACGGGTAAAGCTAGAATAATGATTAGCTACACGTGTACCAGTAATTTTTCACATTTGCTTCGGAGACATGCGCTGCGTAGGGAGCCGGCAACCTGTCTCGCATCGTACATGTAACAGGCTCCACCCACTGCCCTCCCGATCCCCGCACCGCACCTAAAAGCACCCTTTTCTAAACATGTCTCGGGTACTTTTTCTTATGTACATATGATGCAAGCTATCTCTCCAACAAATATCGAAAATCTGCTAACGGTTAAAACTCAACTATAGATGCAAAGATAAAAAAATAATTGAAATCATCCCCTTGAGGGATGTTTTTACCTCTCGCTAAGAGAGGTATTGGATTCATGCTAAAATTCGCATATCCAGATTTCAGTGAATAAGCATGATTTAAGGTTCCTAGAATCCGATTACATCCGATAACATTTTTAAAGTAATGTCTCTGTGTGTGTGTGTGTGGATGTGTGTATGTGTGTATGTCTGGATGTTGTAGACACGATTCCACAAAAACCATAAGACTTAAAAATTATTTAACTATGAATTCCTAAATCTGACATTCCTGGGAAGAGCTGAAAAGGTTTTGGTAACAATTGAACAACCGGAAGTAGTAATTTCTGAGAAAAATTGTTCTAAATATAATTTTTTGGAAATTTTTGTTATTAAATATTGAAAAACATTAAATTTTCCATCTAATACACTTAAATTTTTTATTATATCTTGTATAGATTTAGAGATAAAGACACTATAATATATAGAGTAATTTAATCGCAGAGGCTAAGTCACTAAGGAAACCAGTTGACAAATTCCAATGTTTATAACATAGTTTGCAAATGACAGTGTCAAAAATCAACAGTTTTAATGACATTCTGAAAGCTTTTTCTGGGATTTAATCTTTCTTATTGTTTTATTAAATATTTAAAATTATAGATAAAAAGCATATATCCATCAGAAATACCGCCAATCTAGTTAATGAATTGGAAGAATCTCGCACATTTAGAAACTACCTCATACAATGAAAAATAGATATAATTAGTATTATATGTGTGCAGAAGACATGTTAAATACAATAAAAAACAGTATTTGGGTAAAGTTCTGTAATATTTTGTTATAAAACGACGGTTCGAAAGGGAAGTGCGATGCAATACTTATATAGCCTAATATGGAAATGGCGAGAGGTCTTGTGCCGGCCACAACAAATTTTTCTAAAACGCTAAAACACTTTATTTCTTACCAAAAGCATAAATAAGAATTTTTACAAACTTTCATCCTCTATTTCACCTATGCCCTTCTCCAAGGTTCAATCTATCTATATACCAAAATTCATCAAAATTGGTTCAGTGATTTAGGCGTGAAATGTAACAGACAGACGGACAGACAGAGTTACTTTAGCATTTATTATATTAGTATGATAGTACGGAATATTATTATTTTCGATAACTAAGCATACTATTATAAATTTTCTTTCTTATTCTTTTAATATAATGAAATCCATAATTAGAGTTAATAAATGTTAATTCGCTAACAATAATGTGTTCAAATAACAGTTAGTTAAAATTTCAGATCAGTTTCTTCACAATATTACTTTCTTGCAGTTGCAATCTTGTTACTTGTTAGGATATTTTGTATATTCCATAGATCAGAGAACAGTTTGTTAGTTTTCTTCGTTTCAGTTTTCAAGAAAAGAACTTGAAAGTTAAAATTTACGACCAGAAAAGTTAGTTTTGTAGTAAGTTCAACTCAAAGAAGATGCTTACAAGAACTTACGAATTTCTACAAATTCCTTTATTTTATTCTCTGTATTATACGTCAATCTTTATCCTCCTAAATAGTTAATATAGAGCTTTCTGTATAAATAAATATATTTTTTGCCGTACTGCTGTTTAAAGGAATATAAAAATAAAATAGGGCATTCATTTACAAAAACGAAAGTATAATATGTGATGTGCCCAACACAAAACTTCCCGCCATTTAATTTTTATTAATTTAAATACATACCTCCGTATTTACTATTCCATTGCATATAACTATTGCTTTATTTACTATTTTCTTTTCAAAATGTCACTATTATTAATTTGAAGTGATAAGTTTTCTGACAGTGACATTTACTGTCAGTTACATTCATTTGAAAAATGAACTGTGTAGCAAATAGTTTTTATCTTAGGCTTCGCAACTAATAAAAAAAAATATTTTTAAATTTATCTGTAATATATATAGAAAAAGTATTAATGTATTCCTGTAGAACGTTCAACAATCTTTAATTTTCATAAGACATAAAATTCGAAAAAATAGCATTTAATGGTATTTTTTGAAGAAAAACCACTATGAGCTTCAGGTAAAGTGCCATTTCCGGTTATCCCATTTACACCGAAATCTAATGACTTCTTTTCATAGTAGAGTAGGGTATAAATACAAGGTTTCAGAATTTTCTGAATGATAGTATTTGAGTTAGAGGGAAGACAAAATCCCTACACAACAGACATACAGACATCATCGTGAAAATGTTAAAAATGGATTGTAGGGACCTTAAAACGTGGTCATTTACTAAAATCTCGATATGAGATTTTTAGCACGATCCCTATACCTCCCTTACCAAGGGTAGCGGGAGGTAAAAATATAATCGCTACTTATTAAGTAGTACTGTAAGTAGAAAGTGTATATTTTATTATTTTTTGTTATGGTGGATGAGCCCATTGGGGCGACTGTACAAAAAACCTTGTGTGTGTTTCTATCGCAAATGGACATTGTCGATTTGGAGAGAATGCAACAACCTCTCAATCGACAATATTCCATTTTGCGCTTTTAATACACAAATAGCTATTGTCCAACTTTTGCATAAACAAATTTAATATGTCTTCGTCATTAGCACATACAAATGAGAGTTGTTTCAAAACGAAAGTCCGCTCTTGTTCGTGAATAATCATAATTGGTGCTATAAAATATATGCGGCTGAATAAATGGCGGCTGTTTGTTGTGTAGTGTGGAGGCAGAGAAGTGAAGTTAGGTGATAAATCTGCGAATGATTCGCTTGTTGTTGTGCACAATGCGGTGTTTGTTTCCGGTTCCGCTTGCCGGCACACTCACACACACATACACACACATATCTCATTACTTCTCATTACAAACCTTTTATTTTCTCAACGACAAAAGGATAAAAGGATTTCTCATTTGAAATCACGGTGTGTGTAATGAAGACATTCTTTATAAATACACACGTGTTGGTGTTATGTCAAATCATATTACACTACTTTCTTTTATTTCATAATTTCATTAATAATACTAGTAAGTATACCCAAATCATTCAAGCAGCCAATGCACGTCATTAATAAAGATTGAATTTTAGTAACTAGACGTGTGACGTCATGTACTGGTACGTTTGCAGAGGTTTTAGAATCTTTATGAAAAGAGTTATACAGATTGCAATCTATTTTATCGACATGGTCATGAACTGTCACATCTACAAAATAAATACTATATTTTCGTCACTGTCCATTTCTATTTAAATTATTTTATAATACTAACCTTATTTATACTTATGTATGCCATATAAAGGCAATAAATAAAAATGAGCCGAATTTCAAAGAAATATACCGAATTCTTCTGATTGATTAGAAGTGCTATCTTTGGCAGATGTACAGATTTTGTGTTCGCCTTAAGGGTCACGTTGCGTCGTTGCGTTGCGTTTAACATTACGTTATTATAAAAAGGCCTTTACATTGCACAAAAATGTTTCAAACACGATACAAATATTTTTCAAATAATAACTTTGACAGAATGAATATACAAATTATCAATGTTGCCAACTATAGCAACCAGATAGCAACAATTAAACGAATAATATGACGTTGATGTACATTATTTATATGTTATTCATGTCATATACGATAAGAAATGAACTGTACTATTCATCTTAATAATAATTATATAAGGCTATACACTTTTGACGATCAAAAATGATTAAAATATTATTTCATTTTTCACTATTAGTGATTTTAATGCATTACGGTTTTTACACTAAGTGATGACGTGCATTGGCTGCTTGAATGATTTGGGTATAACAATAGTTGTTTTTAGTGCAAGTGAGCAAAGTAAGAAGAAAGAAAGAATTGTCAAGTGCAATTTATATAGTGTATGCTCATGTTATAATTTTATTGGATTTATAGAATCTTTTCAAAGGAACTTTTGGTATGGAATTTGTAAAAAATAGTATGTGTTCGATTTATAATTTTATTGGATATATAGAAACTTTTCCACTGAACTTTTTTATAGCACTTATCCATTTTTATTTCAATTCTTTTATTTCTAAAAATTCACACAGTTATTCAAATACTCTAAAAATGCGTTCACTTACGTAACATTCTCTTTACAATCAAATAATATTGCTATCAAGATTATATCTCTACTCATTTTTGAATTATTGCTCCAAAAGTCAATATACCTCACACCTTAGATAAAAATTTTAAAATTTTCAAAAATCTAATTTTTATGTATCTAGATACTTCTCAATGCGCAGATTCCAAATTTTGAAACCGCAGGTCTAGATCTTGTTTCGTTCTCGACACATTTAGATTTAAAATGTTGCTCAAAACTGCCCATTTTTGGGTAATAACCTAAAAATGGGACGAGATATGAATTTGGCTACATTACCATTCGATTCTACGGACAAAAATTCATAAGTATAGCAATTATCATAATTTTTGTCCAACCGGTGCATTTTTTATGACTAAAAGCTTGAAAGCCCCTGAAAATAGCCAAAATCTGAAAAAATCGTAAGGGGTAACCTTAGATTTTTGCGATTTTTGGCCATTTTCAGTTATTTTGCTTTACATATTGTATGCGGTGTTCAAAAATTCTGAAAATTGGTTTACTTATGTATTTTTGTCCGTAGAATCGAATAGTGATGTCGCCAAATTCATATCTCCACCCATTTTTGGGTTAATTCCCAAAAAATGGGCAGTTTTGAGTTAAATTTTAAATCTAAATATCTCGAGAACGAAACGAGATATCGACTTGCGGTTTCAAAATCTAGAATCAGCGCATTGAGAAGTATTTAGAAACATAAAAATTAGATTTTTGAAAATTTTGAAGTTTTTATCTAAATGTGGGGTATATTGACTTTTGGGGCAATAATTCAAAAATGGGTAGAGGCATAAACTTGGTAGTAATATTATTAGATTGTAAAGCGAATGTTACGTAAGTGTACGTATTTTTTAGAGTATTTATATATGAGTTTACATAATGTATATTCATGTGATAATTTTATTGAATTTATAGAATATTTTCCAAGAAACTTTCTGTATGGAATTTGTAAAAAATTGTATTATGTTCGTGTAAAATTTTACTGGATATATAGAATCTTTTTCAATGAACTTTTGGTATGGGATTTGTACAAAATATATCAAATTAACGGAAGGTCTTGTGCTGGCCACAACTCCATCAAAATTTATGACTCCTGACGTAAATTATTATAGGCTTGGTTATTTTTCTCACTTGTGACGAAAGTTGTTTACTTTGCTCACTTGTGATTCAACATGCTACTTTGCTCACTATTTTAAGTTGAATAATAATGAATTTCTTTTAATTTTTGGAACAGCAGTTTTCATTATATTTGATCATCATCATCGTCAATTTAAAATGTATGTCCTAGAAAACTTCTCTTCTGTCCGTAATTCAGATGGTAGTAAATATTTATAGTCAGCCACGTTCCAAATTTTCCGCAGGATTTCACAATATTCTCCCGAATATAAAATTTTCGATGCATTTTAAGTTTGATATGAATATAAAAGTGAAGTAACAAGAGTAGCAAAAGTGGAGAAATGGACAGAAAGTTATCAGAAGCGTTGCTCTGTCAATACTTGTTAAAAATTTAAACTCTATCGATCCGTATTAAGACGTCAACGTCAGCTGTTAAATATAGCTTTTATATTGTAGAATTTGATTTTTAAAACTAACTTATTTTACGATGTAAGAATTATTCTTTTATACAGGATGTTATGTAAGTGTACAACACTTAACAGAACTGACCCCACAGATATAGTGAAAATCTGAAAAAAAAAACTTTATAAAATCAAATATAACTTGTAAAAATTATTTATTTTTAAATACAGAAGAAAGAAAAATACTAGTATTAAGAAACGTATATATCAATGAAATTTACAAGTATTTTTAAGTTAATCTCTTTTTCTTTTACGCAATTTGAAATTATTTGAAATAATTGTAGTTCATTTTTATACCGGTACGTTGGCATGACAATGTTTACATTAAATTAAACTTGGTTGTCAGTTTACATTCATATAAAGCTTAAAAAAGCAATTTCAGAAACTAACCTTGTCATGAACTATTTCGAATGGGAATTGTGGGCCATTAATTCCGTCAAAATCCGTTCAAAAGGTATTTTTTTTTCAAATATTTCTCTTGTAATCAATGTTTAAACTATGTATTTTTAGAGAGGAGCAAATGCCCTGCAAATAAGCAAATCTTGACAAGCAGATATGGGCACCCGTTTCAGAATGACAGCTAGTAATAATGTACATAACTTACAAATGTCATAAATTTTAATTCAAAATATCAAGATTTTGTAAGTTCACGTGGTTTCTTTGTCACCAGGTGCGTGGACTTTACTTGGCGAGTTACATAAATCACACGAAATTTGACATGAAAAATATTGACATTTGACATCTACGTATGTACATTACATGATTACTATTACTGTTCTAAATAATTTTTATTCTTTGACCTCGGATTTTCCCCAAACATTTCCAGATTGTCTTCATCACTAGAAGAAAATTCCCCCGATTCATACGACTCTTCAGATGAAAATTCGTCAATCATATATATAACAGAAAATGACGCCAAATTACAAGGTTAATTTTGAACAAAACAGTTGACCAAAATCGTATAACTGCGCAAACTCAAATCATTAGTAAGAAGATAAACCACCTGAAATTGGAAAATACCATGAAATTTGGAATGAAAAATGATGACATTTGTCATTTATATTACTAGCTGTCGTTCTGTCACGAGTCCCCATATCTGCTTGTCAACACAGAACACTAACCTAAACTTGTCAAAAAAGACCAACAAAGTAACATGACTGCTCGCGCCTTATAAATTAGTATCCTATGTAAACTTAGTAGTATATGACGTCATTACTTTAGGGATATTTTTTGATGACGTAAGTCTTCTTCCATTTCATTTCTACCATAGTAAACCTGGCAAATAATTTTTGTTTAATATACTTTCCATTAGAACTACAGGCTTGCAAAACTGACCAATCAAAATTTTGCAAAACAGTAAAAATCAATGTGTTCTCTGAAAAAAATCACGTAACCCAGGATTAAATGGCGGAATACTTGAATAACAAACTACAAAAGTTTCCATTAAACAAATGAAATGATTATATTATTGTACAAATTATTTAATTAAAAACATGTTCTATTAAAATTAAAATAATTATATGTCATTAAACTTGCTAACTAAATAATTACTACACTAGGGATTAAAATACAATTTTTTTAAGATGTCCAATGAAGGCCAACTGTATTATTTAGAAAAAATTTGATGTGGACACCACATGACATCCTTGTACGTCTACACTATCCATATTTTGTTAATAATTAAAATATGTATTATAACAGACCCAATCATAAAATTGTACGTATTTGACATAAACACTTATTATTAAAATCAAAATAACATTTTTTTTCAAGAACTGATAACAGCTTCAAGTTAAATATCACTTCCGGGTAGACCATTTTAACTAAAATCTATTATGTTATTCCCATTGATATAAGAGTCTTATATACCAAATTTGAATAGTTTTTGATTATATTTTAATATAGTTTTTCATTAAAATCTATTATAGGCTTCAAGTAAAGTACCACTTCCGAAAGTTATGTAATGACCAAAAAGGGAGGTGCACAACTAGATGTTATATCAGTCCTAAATACAAAATTTTAACTTTCGACTGCTTCTCGTTTTTGAGTTATGCGAGATACGTACGTACGTACTGAAGTCACGACGAAATTAGTCAAAATGGATTCAGGGATGGTCAAAATGGATATTTCCGTTGAAATCTGGAAACCGAAATTTTTCGCGATTACAATACTTCTTTTACTTCGTACAAGGAAGTAAAAATACATGGGTCACTAGATATAGGGGATGAAAATGTAAATTTTGCAGTATTTTATTTTTGCGAAATGTCAAATAATATTGGATTTTTTACTTCCTTGTACGAAGTAAAGGAAGTATTGTAATCGCGAAAAAATTCGGTTTCCAGATTTCAACGGAAATATCCATTTTGACCATCCCTGAATCCATTTTGACTAATTTCGTCGTGACGTCTGTACGTACGTACGTATCTCGCGTAACTGAAAAACGGGAAGCCGTAGAAAGTTAATATTTTGTATTTAGGACTGTTATAACATCTAGTTGTGCACCTCCCTTTTTGGTCATTACATGGCTTTCAGAAGTGGTACTTTACTTAAAGCCCATAATAGATTTTAATGGAAAACTATATTAAAATATAATCAAAAACTTTTCAAATTTGGTATATAATACTTTTATGTCAATGGGAATAACATAATAGATTTTAGTTAAAATGGTATACCCGGAAGTGGTACTTTACTTGAAACCTATAATAGATTTTAATGGAAAACTGTATTAAAATATAATCCAAAACTTTTCAAATTTGGTATATAATACTTTTATATCAATGGAAATAACATAATAGACTTTGGTTAAAATAGTCTAACCGGAAGTGATACTTTACTTGAAGCTATTATCAGTTTTTCTTGAAAAAAATGGTGTGATTTTGAATTTAACAATAAATGCTTCAAATAAAAGCTTTAGAGAATTGAATTTTGCGTCAAAAACTTCAAGTATGATTAAATTAGTTCTTTGTATAAGCGAGATATGTAAATTTAGACATTATGTACGTTTTGGTTTCTGTAATTAAGTTTGCTATGAATTTGGACAAGAAATAACAAAAAAAAAAATAAAGAATTTAATGTCAATGTCAATGTCAAGTTATGTCAAATACGTGTAATTTTATGATTGGGTCTGTTATTATACATATTTTAATTATTAACAAAATATGTATAGTGTAACAGGCGTACAAGGAAGTCATGTGGTGTCCACATCAGATATTTGTTTATACATATGTAGGGCATTTTTTGTTTTTTGGAATAGCCCCATATTGGACAAATTATCCTAGACCCTCTGTATATAATTCTTCATATTATCTCACCATTAATAGAGAGCAGAACCGCAGGAATCCAAGTGGGACGAGCACCACCTAGAACAATACACAATGTTAGAATCAACACATAACAACCAATTTATCACACACACAGACACACACACTCACACAGATATTCGGATACAAACAGATAGAGTCAATTCGCTTTTGTAAACACAAAACAACCCATTCGATTTTTAATTGATTTTATTTTTGGTGCAGGAAATGAAATAACGTTATGAAAGTTTCATTCTCAATCGAAAGTTAAATTGTGGGCCTAAATTAAATAAAAGTTTAATGAATAGAGCTAAAAATAAGTTTGTTAAAGTAAATTCGTTATACAAATGATTTGGTTTGGCGAAATTTGAATGTAAACATTGTTAAAAATGAAGTAAACTTTCTTTTCTCGCTTATCTTAAGACGATTTTATACCGACGAGGCAATTGCTGCACTCAGAAATATGCATCTAATTGAAACACACAGTTGTATATGAGGTAAAGAAGTGTAATGAAGTGAAGGTAGCGCGTAGCTAGACTAAACTATGAGCCCAAATTAATAAGAATTCTATTTCTAGGAATTTGAGTCTAAGTTTTTAATATGATATCATAAAACCAATGACCAAATTTTGAAATTTTGTAAAGGTCTGATAATATCAGCTATAAAAAATCTGTTGTGGCTAGCACATGACCTCTCGCCATTTCCATATTAGGCTATATAAGTATTGTATTGCACTTCGCTTTCGAACCGTCGTTTTATAACAAAATATTATAGAACATTACCCAAATATTGTTTTTTATTATATTTAACATGTCTTCTGCACACATATAATTCTAATTATATATGTATTTTTCATTGTATGAGGAAGTTTCTAAATGTCAGAGATTGTTCCAATTCATTAACCAGATTGGCGGTATTTCTGATGGATATATGCATTTTACCACAATTTTACCTATAATTTCAAGTATTTAATTAATAAAACAATAAGAAAAATTAAATATACTTCCCAGTAAAAGCTATCAGAATGTCACTAAAACTGTTGATTTTTGACACTGACATGTGTGAATTATAAATTATGTTATATACATTGGAATTTGTCAACTGGTTTCCTTAATGCCGTAGCCTCTGCGATTAGTACACTCTATAAATTATAGTGTCTTTATCTCTGAATCTATACAAGATATAATAAAAATTTGAAGTGTGTTAGATGGAGAATTTAATGTTCTTCAATATTTAATAAAAAAATTATATTTAGAAGAATTTTCTAAGAAACTACTACTTTTCAGCTCTTCCCAGGAATGTCAGATTGAGGAAACTGCAGTTAAATATTTTTTAAGTCTTATAGTTTTTGAGGAATCGTGACTACAACATCCAGACATACATACACACACACACATACACACACACACACACACACACATCCACACACATCGTGCTTATTCAATAAAATCCGGATATGCAAATTTTAGCATGAATCCAATACCTCTCTTAGCGAGAGGTAAAAAAGCTGTTTTTCAAGAAGTCATTTCATCTTTAGAATTCAAAAAGTCCTTGTCATTTTAATTTTTTATTGAAATTTTGTGTATTTCCAATAATACAAAATTTCGATGAAAAATCATGTAACTTCAAACGGCTGTAACTCGAGATCCGATGATGTAAAAAAAATCGTGCATGACATGAAAAGAAAGAGAATTTCATGCTGAATTCAGACTTTCATCGTTCATTATTTTATCTTTAACCGTGTGTGAGTGGTGCATGAAAATATGAGAAATGAACGTAATAATGTAGTTCACCTTTCACCCGTGTATGAAGGGTTATCAATTTGTAAGGAATAGATGAACTGTAATTCTAAAAAATCAACTATCAAATTCAATTATATTCAATACACATCTTACCATTCATCCTCAAATCAAATCCCAAATCCTTTAAACCCCTACCCTCAACTTCCAACCCCTTGTCTCCCTGTCCCCAAACCCTTCACCATCTGTATTTATCTTAATGCTATAGGCCCTTCAACCCTTACCCCAAATCATGATTACCACCCCTGTATGCTCATTGTGTCAGCATAATTGACCCGTATTTCTGATTGTCACATCTGTAGGGCACGGAGACAAAGCCAGGTACAGAATTGGGTACGATAGGACATGAACTGCGAGTAGGAACACGAACGGAAGGTCAAATGACGGCGGGTGATTGAAATGTTACGTATGGTTATTGCGTCGTTTTGACAATCGACAAGGGTTAGTGTATGGATGGTGGGATGAGGAAGGTTTGAAATGTAAATTATCAATGGGTCATATTGGGAAAAGAATTTTTGTGGGTGAATTTTTTACCTCCCGCTACGCGCTACACTAGGTAAGGGAGGTACAGGGATCGTTCTAAAAATAGCATATAAAGATTTTATTGAATAAGCACGCTTTGATATTCCTAGAATCCGATTTTAACATTTTTACCTCCCGCTACCCTTGTGTGTTAAAAATCACATATCAAGATTTTAGTAAATGACCACGTTTTAAGGTCCCTAGAATCCAATTTTAACATTTTCACGATGATGTCTGTATGTGTGTATGTGTGTGTGTATATGTAGGGATTTTGTCTTCACTCTAACTCAAATACTATCATTCAGAAAATTCTGAAACCTTGTATTTCCATCCCGTTCTAATATGAAAAGAAGCCATTAGATTTTGGTGTAAATCGGATAACCGGAAATGAAACTTTACCTGAAGCTCATAATAGTTTTTCTTCAAAAAATACCATTAAATGCCATTTTTCCGCATTTTATGTCTTATAAAAATTAAAGATTATTGAATTTTCTACAGGAATACATTAATACTTTTTACCTCTCGCTAAGAGAGGTATTGGATTCATGCTAAAATTCGCATATCCATATTTTATTGAATAAGCACGATTTAAGGTCCCTACAATCCGATTATAACATTTTTAAAATGATGTCTGTGTGTGTGTGTGTGTGGATGTGTGTATGTGTGTGTGTGTGTGTGTGTGTGTATGTATGTATGTATGTCTGGATGTTGTAGTCACGATTCCTCAAAAACTATAAGACTTAAAAAATATTTAACTGCAGTTTCCTCAATCTGACATTCCTGGGAAGAGCTGAAAAGGTTTTAGTAACAATAGAACAACCGGAAGTAGTAGTTTCTTAGAAAAAATCTTCTAAATATAATTTTTGGGAGTTTTTTTTATTAAATATTGAAGAACATAAAATTCTCCATCTAATACACTTCAAATTTTTATTATATATTGTATAGATTTAGAGATAAAGACTCTATAATTTATAGAGCAAACTAATCGCAGAGGCCAAGGCACTAAGGAAACCAGTTGACAAATTCCAATGTTTATAACATGACACATGTCATTGTCAAATATCAACAGTTTTAGTGACATTCTGATAGCTTTTTCAGGGAAGTATATTTAACTTTTTTTATTGTTTTATTAATTAAATATTTGAAATTATAAGTAAAATTGTGGTAAAATGCATATATCCATCAGAAATATCTCCAATCTGGTTAATGAATTGGAACAATCTTTGACATTTAGAAACTTCCTCATACAATGAAAAATAGATATAATTAGAATTATATGTGTGCAGAAGACATGTTAAATATAATAAAAAAACAATATTTGGGTAATGTTCTGTAAGATTTTGTTATAAAACGACGGTTCGAAAACGAAGTGCAATACAATTCTTATATAGCCTAATATGGAAATGGCGAGAGGTCTTGTGCTGGCCACAACAGATTTTTTTATTAGTCGCGAAGCCTAAGATAAACACAATTCCTTTGCTACACAGTTCATATTTCAAATGAACGTAACTAACAGTAAATGTCACTGTCAAAAAACTAATCACTTGAAATTAATAATAGTGACATTTTAAAAAGAAAATGGTAAATAAAGCATTAGTTTTCTGCAATGGAACAGTTTGCAGCGTTAGTAAATAGGTGGGTATGTATTTAAATTAATAAAAATTAAATAGCGGGAGGTTTTGTGTTGGCCATATCAGATTTTTACAATAATGTCTGTGTGTATACGAGGTCTGTCCGAAAAGTATCCGACCTTCCTTCATATCTTCGCGCCTGACAATTTTAGCGCCCTGTGCCAGGTACGAGTGTCAACTGTAAAGCTTCACGAATTCCCTAGATGCCGCAGTTTACGTGCAGCATGCGTTTGTTTACAAAGTGTTTTTTTACGATTGTCGCATTTTGTTATTGTAAAATATGACGGAAAGATCGGAACAACGAATTTGCATTAAATTTTGCTTAAAACTCGAAAAGAGTTGTGTGGAGACCATGGAAATGATGAAGACGGCATTTGGGGACGAGTGTATGAGCAAAACACAAATAAAAGACTGGTATAAACGGTTCAAAGATGGCCGCACATCTGTTGATAGTAATCCACGTTCTGGGCGGCCTTCGACGACAAAAATATCGAACGTGTGCAACTTGTGATCAATGAAGATCGTCGATTGACTGTGCGAGAACTAGAATATGATCTGGGAATACCGAAAACTAGTGTTTGGAAGATTTTAACTGAAAATCTGCAAATGGTTCGTGTGTGTGCGAAATTCATTCCGTAATTCTTCGCCTTGAAATCGCTCAGGACAATTTGGAAATGGTGAATAATGATGAAAATGTCCCATCGACTTTTGGCTGTTGCCAAGATTAAAAATGTCGCTCAAAGGACACCGATTCGACGACAAAGAAACAGCCGAAACTAATAGGACGAATGCTCTAAAGGCAGTACCAAAAAACGAGTTCCAAGACTGCTTCCAAAAGTAGAAAGGCCGTTGGAAGCGTATTCTTCATTCAAATGGGGACTACTTCGAAGGATGCCACCAGCCCGATGACGCAGAATAATAGCAGCGGGGAAATATAAAGGAAGGTCGGATACTTTTCGGACAGACCTAGTATATAGTGTGTCCCATTTAGAGGTGCCACCATTGGGAACTCGAGAACTATTAAAGATACGATGTCGGTTAAATGGAACTTTTTGTGCGCCTTTGGGAGGCCATCTCAGATGTGCTTTTGTTTTTCCAAAAATTATCATAGGGCACTAGATAATGACGAAAAACTGAATATTGTTGTTTTTTTCTATTTCAAATAACTTCTAAACTATTAGTAATTGAGAAAAACTTTTCAAATATAAAAGATAGATATTTTTATTAACTAACCAGTGGCGTATGAAATAAATTTTTATATCTGTAAATTTTCGAGATATAACGCAAACTTATATTTTTTTAAATGGAACTCATATCTGATTTCAGTATCAAAAAAATCATTATTTGTTTCTCTTTTCAACGATGTAAGGGTTATTATGTTTTATATTTGTTTTGCCTTCAAAATTATTAATTTTTCCTCATTTTGTTTTAAATTTATAATTATTTTGAAAATATTGGTAGATTTCTATTTAAAAATACTCCTTGTATTTATATAATCTATTTCGTTAGAAAATTTTGCTCAAAATTCGTATCAAATTAATTTTTATAATATTTTGTATCAGGTCGCCCTTGGCTCATCATAGTGTAATTTGTAATTATGAGTCTAGAATGAAAATATTAAGTAATAAAGGCATAAAACAAATTATTTCGATAAAATACAATATAATTAATAAAAATAATAATGTTTTTTTGGGAAATAATAAGAAAATTCAGGAAAATAAAGAGAAAAATTAAATTTTAGGAGCAAAACAAATATAAAACATAATAACCTTTACATCATTGAAAAGAGAAAAAAATACTGATTTTTTGAGACTAAAATCAGATATGGGTTCCATTTAAAAAAATATAAGTTTGTGCTATATATCGAAAATTTACGGATATAAAAATTTATTTCATACGCCACTGGCTAGCTAATAAAAATATCTATCTTTTATATTTGAAACGTTTTTCTTAATTACTAATAGGTTAGACGTTATTTGAAAAAGAAAAAATCAATAATATTCAGTTCATCGTCATTGTCTAGTGCCCTATGAGAATTTTTGGAAAAACAAAAGCACATCTGAGATGGCCTTCCAAAGGCGCACAAAAAGTTCCATTTAACCGACATCGTATCTCTTAAAGTTCTCGAGATCCCAATGGTGGCACCTCTAAATGGGACACACTGTATAATTGCATTACCCATGCTTCAGAATAAAGTAAAAACTGAAATTATTCGTCAAACCGTTTTTGTTTTATTTAACATTAAAACCCTATCACCCTTACTGAAAAACCCTTTAGAAAATTCACTGTGATGTCACCTTCTTCTTCAACTTTCTATCCTTTTATCCTCCTTAATAAGCTGCCTATATTACATTCTGTTATACGCAGGAAAGACTATCCTCGCATGTGCGTGCGTGTGATATTGCATGCCTGGATATATTTTTAGTAGAAGGCAAATCTAATAGCTTTGATGTACGAGTATCTGTACGGTTACTTCCGGCCATCCAAATGATTTACAGCCAATTTGTGTTGCTAATCGCACGGGGAAAACGGACGAAGTGTTCGTCACGTCATTACTGCAACACACATCAATATGTATCAGCAAATATGATAATGGATAAAGATTGTTGTTAATGGTATACACGAAAATGTTGGGGTCCCGTAGCCGCGTGCCTGAGTGTCTGGTCGCGAACCTGGGGAAACCGGGTTCGATCCCGACCGGCGCCAAATATTTCCAATTTTAAATGGCACAAAAGTGACCCCTGTGGTGCACTCTCCACACCAGCTATGAGTGCCCGTGAGGTGACGCCTGGTAAGCGCCCACACGGTAAAATATATCGTCTACATGTGTTGTAGATACTGGCACACCCAGAGATGGGTAATATGCCGTGATGATATATTTATTTTATTTAAAAATGTTGGAAGTTGCATTATTAAATAAGTAATAAATATACAGGGTTTTTGAAAACGATGTCATTAGAAATTAGGTGTTTGACATTTGGATAGACTGCTAGATTAAATTTATTTTGAAAAATCTGATGTGGCCAACACAAAACCTCCCGCTATTTAATTTTTATTAATTTAAATACATACCTACGGATTTACTAACGCTGCAAACTGTTTCATTGCATAAAACTATTGCTTTATTTACTATTTTCTTCTTAAAATGTCACTATTATTAATTTGAAGTGATAGTTTTTTGCCAGTGACATTTACTGTCAGTTACATTCATTTAAAATATGAACTGTGTAACAAAGGAATTGTGTTTTTCTTAGGCTTCGGGACTTGTAAAAAAAAAATCTGTTGTGGCCAGCACAAGACCTCTCGTCATTTCCATATTAGGCTATATAAGTATTGTATTGCACTTTTCTATCGAACCGTCGTTTTATAACAAAATATTACTGAACTTTACCCAAATATTGTTTTTTATTGTATTTAACATGTCTTCTGCATACATATAATTATATCTGTTTTTCATTGTATGAGGAAGTTTCTACATGCCAGAGATTCTTCCAATTCATTAATCAGATTGGCGGTATTTCTGATGGATATATGCATTTTACCCATAATTTCAAATATTTAATTAATAAAACAATAAGAAAAAGTAAATATACTTCCCAGTAAAAGCTATCAGAATGTCACTAAAACTGTTAATTTTTGACACTAACATGTGTCATTTACAAACTGTATTATAAACATTGGAATTTGTCAACTGGTTTCCTAAGTGCCTTAGCCTCTGCGATTAGATTACTCTATAAATTTATAGTGTCTTTCTCTCTAAATCTATACAAGATATAATAAAAATTTTAAGTGTATTAGATGGAGAATTTTATATTCTTCAATATTTAATAAAAAAAACTCCCAAAAAATTATATTTAGAAGAATTTTTCTAAGAAACTACTACTTCCGGTTGTTCAATTATTACCAAAACCTTTTCAGCTCTTCCTAGGAATGTTAGATTGAGAAAACTGCAGTTAAATATTTTTTAAGTCTTATAGTATTTGAGGAATCGTGTCTACAACATCCAGACATACACACACACACACACACACACACACACACACACAGACATTATTTTAAAAATGTTATAATCGGATTCTAGGGACCTTAAATCGTGCTTATTCAATAAAATCCGGATATGCGAATTTTAGCATGAATCCAATACCTCTCTTAGCGAGAGGTATAAAGTATTAATGTATTCCTGTAGAAAATTCAATAATCTTTAATTTTCATAACGACAAAATGCAAAAAAATGGCATTTAATGATATTTTTTGAAGAAGAATCAGTATGGGCTTCAAGTGAAGTGCCATTTCCGGTTATCCAATTTACACCAAAATCTAATGGCTTCTTTTCATATTAGAATAGGGTATAAATACAAGGTTTCAAAATTTTCTGAATGATAGTATTTGAGTTAGAGCGAAGACAAAATCCCTACACATACATACATACATACACACACACACATACACACACACACATACACACATACACACATACAGACATCATCGTGAAAATGTTAAAATTGGATTCTAGGGATCTTAAAACGTGGTCATTTACTGAAATCTCGATATGTAATTTTTAGCACGATCCCTATACCTCTCTTACCAAGGGTAGCGGGAGGTAAAAAATTCACGATGCAGTCACTCAGGTTTTATTTTTTTCTGTCCGAACCGTAACAGATATCGCAAATTAAACAGAGAGAGAGAAAAGTTTACTATGAATGTATCTTTCTGAAAAAAAAATAATTTGGTGTTATCGGCGTGGACATTAAAAAGTTACGGTTTAATCAATGTTGGGATACCTAAGTTTCATACACTAGTGGTTCACTAATAATAATAAGTATTATCTTAAAAGATGACTTACAACCATATGAACTGTCATACCAAATTTCATCCAAATCGAATAAAGCGTTCTGTTATTATAAGCATAATTAATTTTTTTTCGAAGAACTTTGAAGCAGAATTCTGGCTAAATGGTACACTTTCCGGTAGAAGCAAGTTTAGTTAAATCGTCTTATTTTAGCCACAGGAATCTGTGGTTAAGCCATGTCCCCCCTATTTGAGAAACACCCTGTACATCACCCACCTCGGTTGTAACATACTACAGAGAATTTATTTTAAAATGCAACATTATGGTTCATCACTTCCATGATTACTTACTATTGTCAAAAAATGACAGCAATGTAATATTTGTCCATTTTAAAATGCAACATTATAAATAGTATTGCACCATAGGAGATACCTCCAGAACACATCACAAATGGTATCAATTCTTATTACGACCGACTAGGATATTGCCTCAGTGTGAATGGGGATATTTTTTTAACTTTTATTACATGAAAATTATGAATTTTTGTAAGCTAAAGTTTGTTAAGATGTGCGACATTCATTTTTTGATTTTTACCTCCCGCTACCCTAGGTAAGGGAGTTATAGGGATCGTGCTAAAAATCGGATATAGAGATTTTAGTGAATAAGCACTTTTTGATGTCCCCAGAATCCGATTTTAACATTTTTACAATGATGTCTGTAGGTATGTATGTGTGTGTGTCTGTGTGTGTGTGTGTGTGTGTGTGTGTGTGTGTGTGTGTGTGTGTGTGTGTGTGTGTGTGTGTGTGTGTGTGTCTGTGTGTGTGGATCATGTGGACACAATTACTCAAATACTATCAATCAGAAAAATTTGAAATTTTGTATATCCATTCTATGCTAATGTGGGAAGAGCTCATTAGTTTTGAGTGTATATCGCATAACCGGAAGTATCATTTATACAAGCTTTTAACAGTTTTTCTTGTAAAAAATTCATTGAATATAATTTTTTTAGCAACTTTTACCAATACAAATTGAATATAATGGCACAATCTTCAATTCTACGATAATAGCATTGAGTAAATATCTTGAAATAACTTTATATTATATTATAAAATAATTTATTTTTGTACATCACTTTGCCTCTGCGTCAAACAAAAACAATACTTTAATAACAAATTTGACATATTTAAACAAATGTCACTGTCACTGAAGCAGTTTTCATTAAAATTAAAAATGAAACCATATTAAGAAGAATTTAGTAGTTTAATTATGATTCTAAAAAAATTAAGGTTTGTAAAAATTATATATTTTCTATCATACATAAATATTAGATATACAGGATAATTCGATTTAAGTTTGATGTTTGCAGGATTATATATCAAACAGCTCTCAATAAGAACGTGATTTCAAAGTGGCAAATAATAGTTTGCAACTACACATTTACGAAATGAATAATGTACGGCGAAGAATTTACATATATTGCCTTTTAGAGCATAAGGAAGTTGGTGATGATCTTGACAATAATGTGTGTGTGTGACGATTTTTCCCTTAAAATGTATTAATGATCCAAAACTTCGCAAAGTTGGTAGGTATTTAATACTCTTATATAATTTGAAACATCATATTAGATTTTGACTATATATGATAAACCGGATGTAGTACTTAATTTGAAGCTCTAACAGATTTTTCAGGAAAAACAAAATATAATTCAAATTTCGTATTACAAACTTTTCTATATATCGGAACAACAAAATAGATCAATCGGAAGTTAAACTTTACTTAAAGCTCATTGCTATTTTAAACATGGAATTGGAGGGAGGTCATGTGTTGGCCACATCAGATTTTTTTTTAATCGTATGTAGGCTAATTTATTGGAAATTAGTTTTGATAATACAAAACTACAAATTTTGTATGTTGCATTTTAAAATGGACAAATATTACATTGCTGTCATTTTTGACAATAATGAGTAATTATGGAAGTGATTGATCATATGTTGCATGTTAAAATAAATTCCCTGTATTCTTTCCGCAAAAATCCGTTGAACTTATTCGTTGTCTTTACCTATCTGTCTGTATTGTACCTTATGCTTCACCGGGGGATGAGTTGCGCATCTCTGCAGTGCGTCGCGACGCAGGGGCAAGGGGGAGACGGGCCAGGGGGGGTGAAGGGACGCCAGGTGTTGGCGCCGACTACCGGAGTGCCGCAAACCCGACGCTGACGCTGATGTCGGCACGTGACCTTCAGCGTATTGTAGAGAGTATATACGGTGCATAAGCACCACGCCACTGTTACTGTTACACATTTAGAAGAGAATATGAGGGAGAAAGATAGGAAGAAATAATTAGAGGGGTTAAATACCTATAATGTAATTGTGTATTAATCCGTTGTTTAATAATCAGGTGATTAAGGCAGCAAGATGATAGGGAGATTAACGTATGTTCTAATTCACCAATTTGATTGCTGAATTAAGAAATCGAGATCAACATATTCACAGTTTTATTTTGGTTTTTAATGTAAACGCACTAATTACAAGACGCTATTCACTACGTATTAAATCATTATATGGACATGAGGCTTGTTTTCAAAAATGATTATCGAAAGATTTATAGTTTTTTACCTCCCGTTACCCTTGGTAAGGAAGGTATAGGGATCGTGCTAAAAATCACATATCGAGATTTTAGTAAATGACCACGTTTTAAGGCCCCTAGAATCCAATTTTCACATTTTCACGATGATGTCTGTATGTGTGTATGTGTGTGTGTATGTATGTGTGTGTGTGTGTGTGTGTGTGTATGTATGTGTATGGATTTTGTCTTCGCTCTAACTCAAATATTATCATTCAGAAAATTCTGAAACCTTGTATTTATACCCTATTCTAATATGAAAAGAAGCCATTAGATTTTGGTGTAAATAAGATAACCGGAAATGACACTTTACCTGAAGCTCATAATGGTTTTTCTTCAAAAAATACCATTAAATGCCATTTTTTCGCATTTTATGTCTTATAAAAATTAAAGATTATTGAATTTTCTACAGCAATACATTAATACTTTTTCTATATATTTTGCAGATAAATTTAAAAATAATTTTTTTATTAGTCGCGAAGCCTAAGATAAACACAATTCCTTTGTTACACAGTTCATATTTCAAATGAATGTAAATGACAGTAAATGTCACTTTCAAAAAACTAATCACTTCAAATTAATAATAATGACATTTTAAAAAGAAAATAGTAAATAAAACCATAGTTTTATGCAATGGAACAGTTTGCAGCATTAGTAAATACGTAAGTATGTATTTAAATTAATAAAAATAGGCTAGGAATGTGTGGCGAAGGATGATTGTTGCGTAACTATTATTGTGGTCCGGATGCAGTTATTCGCTACCGAAAAACGGTCACTTTAATATGTTCTTATGTATGAATGCTATGATGATTGTGGACAAGGCGAAAGAAGAATGTTGTTAAAGAGTGAAGTGAGTCAGCTGAGCTCTTACTCTTATCCCTTTTCTTATTGTTACTATTGTTTCCGGGTATTTGCTAGCCCCCTAAGCGGCAGTCGCGTGATTTTATGTACGTATGTATGTATGTATGTAAAAATTAAATAGCGGGAGGTTTTATGTTGGCCACATCAGATTTTTTTTTTACCTCTCGCTGAGAGAGATATTAGATTCATGCTAAAAATCGCATATCCAGATTTTAGTAAATGTGTGTGTACGTGTGCATGTTGGAAGGACGATTCCTCAAAAACTATAAGACTAAGACCCGTTTAACTATGAATTTCTCAATCTGACATTCATGGGAAGAGCTGAAAAGGTTTTGGTAACAATTGGACAACCGGAAGTAGTAGTTTCTTAGAAAATATAATTTTTTGGAAATGTTTGGTATTATATATATTGAAGAACATAAAATTCTCCATCTAATACACTTAAAATTTTTATTATATCTTGTATAGATTTAGAGATAAAGACACTATAATTTATAGAGTAAACTAATCGCAGAGGCTAAAGCACTAAGGAAGCCAGTTGACAAATTCAAATGTTTATAACATAGTTTGTAAATGACAGATGTCAGTTTCAAAAATCAACAGTTTCAGTGACATTCTGAGAGCTTTGCCTGGAAGTACATTTAATCTTTCAAAATGTTTTATTAATTAATTATTTAAAATTATAGATAAAATGCATATAATTAGCAGAAATATCGGTAATACTGTTTATGAATAGGAAGAATCTCTGATATTTAGGAACTTCCTCATAAAATGAAAAATATATATAATTAGAATTGTATGTGTGCAGAAGACATGTTAAATACAATAAAAAAAAAACAATATTTGGGTAAAGTTCTGTAATTTTTATCTTCCGTCACCTTAGGTAAGGAAGGTATTGTCTTTGGTCAAAAAAATCGGTGGTGAGTTTTTAATGAATAAGCACGTTTTAGTATCCCTAAAATACGAATTTACTATTTTTAAGATGATGTCTGTATGTGTGTCTGTCTGTGTGTGTGTGCCCGTGTGTGTGACAAATTTTTCTCCGACGATAACTACAATTCTAAAAATTATAATTCTTTCGTATTCCTCTTCTTTACATCCATATAAAGAGCTGATTAGATTTTGGTTATAATTGAACCACCGGAAGTACCTTTATTTGAAGTTTTGACAGTTTTTCTTAAAAAAAACGCAGTTAAATATTATTTTTTGACTTTATGTTATTATAAATATTATACGGTTTGATTTTAGATTTTCCTTCACATTCAATAGAGTTAGAAAAGAGATTAACTTTCAAAAATCAGTCAGCTTTGCTATTTATCATGGAAACAGCTGATATATTAAAAAAATTCTACAAAACCAAATATGGAAAGTATAGGATCAGAATGCCGGGTGTATGAGGAACGCGAGAGAGAGAAAAGAAGATGGAAGGACTGTATCGCAGAAGACATGAGAGAGGAAGAATTGTGTGAAGAAGATGCGTTGGACAGAAATGAGTGGAAAAGGAGAGTAAAAAACAGTAACCCCTAATAAAATTGGAGAAAGCTGAAGAAGAAAGAAGGGCGTGTCAAGTGCAATTTATATAGTGTTATAATGTTCATGTTATAATTTTATAGAATCTTTTTCAATAAACTTTTGGTATGGGTTTTGTACGAATTGACAGAAGGTCTTGCGCTGGCCACAACAGATTTTTTTGTTATAAAACGACGGTTCGATAGCGAAGTGCAATACAATACTTATACAGTGTGTCCCATTTAGAGATGCCACCATTGGGATCTCAAGAACTATAAGAGATACGATGTCGGTTAAATGGAACTTTTTGTGCGCCTTTGGGAGGCCATCTCAGATGTGCTTTTGTTTTTCTAAAAATTCTCATAGGGCAATAGCTAATGACGAAAAACTGAATATTGTTCATTTTTTCTTTTTCAAATAACCTCTATACTATTATTAATTGAGAAAAACATTTCAAATACAAAAGATAGATATTTTTACTAACTAACCAGTGGCGTACGAAATAAATTTTTATATCTGTAAATTTTCGAGATATAACACAAACTTATATTTTTTTAAATGGAACCCATATATGAGTTTAGTCTCAAAAAAATCATTATTTTTTTCTCGTTTCAGTGATGTAAGGGTTATTATGTTTTATATTTGTTTTGCCTCTAAAATTTAATTTTTCTCTTTATTTTCCTGAATTTTTTTATTATATCCCAAAAAAACATTATTATTTTATTTAATTACTAGCTGTACCCGTTGCAAATATTTGCAACAAACAATATGGGGTAACATTATTAAATTATAAATTTTCTGTACTTGTATTTAATGTTTGGTACTTTTCTACACTTTTTTAATTACCGCTGCTTTGTTGAGCACATAGGAATAGGGAGATTATTTGACACAACACTGGTAATAATAAGTAAATTATTTAGGGTCGGTTTGTTAATGCAAAGTTAAAAGTGAAGTAATGGTAACTGTTAGTTAGGTAAATTAAATGTTTGATTGACTGTTTATAAATAAAAACTGTAAATTGGGAACTGAAACTGTTTTGATACATAAACAATACAGGTCTTGTAACACAGGACCAGCAATGTTAAATTTTGTAACAGATAAACATACCTATTAAAAATATGCAATTTATACAAAAAAATAATAACAGAAATTCTATGGAAACTACAGTAGGTATTCATTTAATTGATCAGTTTATGATTTTTTTTTTACTGTTATAAATTTAAATGAAAAAAAAGGTAAAACATCTAATAGAGATTATCCGCATATTCAATGTCTTTCAATGTTATATTTTATTATTATAAATTATAATTATGAATCAATGTTGTAATTATTCTTACTTCATTTAATTCCATTGTATAATGTATAAAATTTATTGTCACCAACAAATATTGTTATTGTCGTAATCAATGTGTTTCATTTATGATTTCAAGTTCAATTTTTGTAGTAATAATTTATTGTACACAAAAAAATTATGCATTATTGTAATCTATGAGGAATCAACGTATATCTATTTTTCAAATTACCATCTTTATTCGGTTTAAAACAATATGCATAATCAGTGCATATCTATACCTTCTACAGTATAATTTCACATTAACGAAACTTGATGTCACACAAAGGAAACCTGAATTCACAGTAACGAAAACTAATTTATCACTCCTGAATACCGATTTTGTAATAATGAAAACAGAATTCACAATTTTAAAAACCAGTTTCAACTAAATGAAAACAGATTTTACATAGGAATCCTAAATAGGCGCCGCCAAGGAAAGGCAAGAAGGGGCAATAATCACCTTTGGAGAGGCAAAAAAATAAGGCAAATGTATTGTCCCTAAAATATATTAAAATATTTTTCTGAACTTAAATAAATAGCGATAGTATTTTTAAGAAACAACTAAAGATTAAATTTGATTACAACAATAAAAAAGCTTGATTAAAACAATGAAGTAACTTGATTACAACAATGATAAAATTTGATTACAACAATGTTCGCTTCGCTAGAAGTGAGAATAAGTAACCCGAGGGTTTGAAATCTGTTTTCGTTTAGTTGAAATTAGTTTTCATTGGAGTGAATTCAGTTTTCTTTTACGTGAAATCAGGTTTCGTTAATGTGAAATCATTTTTCAAAAGTGTGAAACCATATTGTAAAATGTAAAATTAAGGGGCGTTAAAGAGCGGGAAAATAGAGACATCCAACTCAGTTGTATTTAATACTTTCGTTAGTTTAGTTTTCATTGGTGTGAATTCAGCTTTCTTTTACATGAAATCAGTTTACGCTAATGTGAAATCATATTTCGTTACTGAGAATTCACTTCTATTTTGTGTAAAATCAGTTTTCGTGAATTCATATTTGGTTAATGTAAAATCATATTTCAAAAGTTTGAAAACATATTGCAAAAGGTAGCATTAAGGGATAGCGTTTAAGAATGGGAAAATAGGGGCATCTAAATGGTTGATTATAATATACTCTTTTGTATTTAATGATTTCGTTATTTAAAAATCTGTAAATGTGCACCTGTCTCTTGTTCATTTTTAAATAGATAATAATGCTGTATTTTAGATACGGGATATATAATTCAATAAATTTTTAAACTTTAGGTTAAAAAAATTATTATAATATAATACAAAATATATATCTTTATTAATTTTACTCAATATTATTAAATTACTTAACATATTATAATTAATGAATTAACTATTATATTATATTTATTAATTTTTGAGGGCAAAAATTCTTTATTATGGTTTCACTATAAGTTGACGTATTTATCTGTTAAGGTTAACTTTTGACTTTTGTATGATAAAAGCTTTGCACGTTATTTACCTGTTACATTATTTAACCTTGCATTGATAAACCAGCCGTAAATAACACAAAATATTATTCTTGTAGCAATTTTCACAAATTGTATGTTTTTTTCATCATTCTCATCTTTATGTTCAGTGCTGCCATCTATTGCTTGACAGCGGTACTTAATAAAAAATCTTTAAGGCCTTATAAAAATAGACGGAATTGAAATTCTTAAAATTTTAGATTTTTGTGCACATCTACATGCTAACAGCTTTCATTTAAAAAAAGAATCATTAAAATCGGTTCGGTAGAAGTCCATAACTAAGGCCCCAAAGAAAAACCTTATTTTTTTATATATATAGATAGTGTATTTGATCGATATAATTTATTTTATGCCTTTATTACTTAATATTTTTATTCTAGACTCATAATTATTTTTTTGAGACTAAAACATATATGGGTTCCATTTAAAAAAATATAGGTTTGTGTTATATCTCGAAAATTTACAGATATAAAAATTTATTTCGTACGCCACTGATTAGTTAATAAAAATATCTATCTTTTATATTTGAAACGTTTTTCTCAATTACCAATAGTTTAGAAGTTATTTGAAAAAGAAAAAATCAACAATATTCAGTTTTTCGTTATTTTCTAGTGCCCTATGAGAATTTTTGGAAAAACAAAAGCACATCTGAGATGGCCTCCCAAAAGCGCACAAAAAAATCCATTTAACCGACATCGTATCTCTTATAGTTCTTGAGATCCCAATAGTGGCACCTCTAAATGGGACACACTGTATAACATAAAATGGAAATGGCGAGAGGTTTTGTGCTGGCCACACCAGATTTTTTTTAAATTATTCTTAAAGAAATAAAGCGAGCAGCAATCTTTGAGCATCCTATTAAAATTATATCTAATTTTTTTGGTGTATTTATTTGCCGCATCTCTGACAAAAATCCGGTACTATTTTTGCAAATTTTGATTTATTACTCCAACTCATTTAGAAACGAAATATAATGTGAACTTACCACGCAATGTATTATAATTTACAACATTGTAAGTTCAATATTTATAAAGAAAACTCCTGAAGTCAAAACTGTTTCAATAAATTCAGAGTTCCAAAAAAACTGGCGATAGAAATTCATTTGATTTGTGTGTGTTTTGCAGAGAATTTTTGTCAACACTGCCGCTTGTATTTGGCGCACACAGCACGAGAAATCGTGTTACTGTTTACAGAAACACGACAAGGTAATTTCTACACATTCCAATAGTTTACAGTACAATTGACAGAGTTACAGGCATGCACTAGTCAAACTTTTGTGTTTATTTTAACATGAATGATAGTTAGGGAAATAGCAGTTAAGTAACATGGAATTATTGATGTTACATGATGGATGGTTGATAATATCTATTAATGAATGCCTTTAGAGTCAACCTGTTTTAAATTACAGAACAATATCCTTATTTCTTAATTAAAGACAAATTGCTCTAGATTATTATCATTATTGAGTAAACCATTAAAATTCCATTACTTTGCATAGGTACATCTATACATGACTACTTGGCAAATAGCTTATAATTACTGTTTATATTTTAAAATTTAACCCAGTTATTTTTACTTTTAATAAACCTACAATGGCGAATTGTAGATTATTGTTAAAAGGAATTACTTTCAACATATTTAAAATAAAATTCTAAAAATCTGTTGTGGCCAGCACAAAACCTTCCGTCAAAGGTCTTTGTAACAGATTCTATATAATAACATAAACATACAATAAGTAAAATGCACTTGACATTTCTTCTTATTCTTCAGCTTCCCCTATTTTATTAGAGGTAGCTGTTTCCTCTTTTCTTCCACTCATTCCTGTCCAACACATCTTCTTGACACAGACATTCCTTTCAGTCTTCTGCGATACAGTCCTTCCATCTTCTCTTTGGCCTTTCTCTGCGTGTCACTTGCGAGGAGCACTATGACATACCAATTTTGTGATCCTACACTTTCCATATTTGGTTTTGCACTTGCAACTAACATCTGTCAATTAAATTTTTTTAATATATTAGCATCAGCTGTTTCCATGATAAATAGCACAACAGCAAAGCTGACTAATTTTTGAAAATTAATTTCTTTATAATGCTTTAAATCTACATCTATTGAATATGAAGGAAAATGTATAATCAAACTGTATAGAGAATTATATTTTCTTTAATATGTATAATAACAAAATGTCAAAAAACAATATTTAACTGCGTTTTTTTAAGAAAAACTGTTAAAAACTTCAAATAAGGGTACTTCCGGTGGATCAATTATAACCAAAATCTAATCAACTCTTCATATGGATGTACAGAAGAGGAATACGAAAGAATTATAATTTTTAGAATTGTAGTATTGGAGTTATCGTCGGAGAAAAATTTGTCACACACGGACATTCATACACACACACGGACACACACACACACACACACGGACACACACACACAAACATACAGACATCATCTTAAAAATAGTAAATTCGTATTGTAGGGACCCTAAAACGTGCTTATTCATTAGAAACTCACCACCGAATTTTTTGACCAAAGACAATACCTTCCTTACCTAAAGGTGACGGAAGGTAAAAAAAATCTGTTGTGGCCAGCACAGTACCTCTCGCTATTTTCATTTTGTGACATAAGTATCGAATTTAACATTTGTGTACAGTGTGTCTCCTGTAAGCGGGCCACCATTGCTAACTTTCTTATTTGAAGAGATAGAAAGACGATTAATTGGACAAAGTTGGACGATATTATACGACAAATTTAACGGTGGAAAATACAAAACAATTGAACATCAAATACGCGACTTATTCAACAAAATAACAATTTTTTAAATGGAATGCCATATTGAAAATGGTACCATTTCAAAGATTTTTATTATCTGAATATAAAAGGTTATTATCACTATGCCTCTAAAATTAAAAACAAAAGAGTTATTTCAAGTTGAAATTTAAATATTTTATTTCATATTTTGACACAAATACAATATTGTTGCTACGGAAAGAACAAATACAAATAACGAAATTAATTAACTAGTAAACTTAAAAAATTGTTCAAAATGTTGACCATTTCTTTCACGACAAATGTGTGCTCTTTTTATCACAGACTTCATTGTTTTAGTCAACATTCTTTTTGATATTAGATCACAGGCAGCAGTAATTCTGTTTTTTAATTCATCAACCGTATTCACTGGTCTTTGATATACTTTATCTTTAATAAAACCCCAGACAAAAAAATCTAGGGGCGTAAGGTCAGGTGACCGTGCTGGCCACGGAACAGGGCCATATGTGCCAATCCATTTTTGAGGGAATCTATCATTCAAATAGTGCCTCACTGCTAGCGCATTGTGTGCTGGAGCACCATCCTGTTGAAAGAATTTCATATTTCGTGCAACGTTTAATGGCATATTATCAAGATAGTTCTCGAAAGTATCTTGAAGAAATTGTAAATATACTTCTTGAGTCAAACTTCTTTCAAGAAAATAAGGGCCAATCAAATATGTATCTAATACACCTAACCAAACGTTAACAGCAAAATGACCTTGAAAACTTGTCTGTTGGGTCCAAAAATTATTTTGATCACTCCACCGATAATGAATATTACTGCTAAAGAAGCCATTTTGTGAAAAATAAGATTCATCGGACCATAATATTTGATGGCTAATTCTATAATCCCATCGATGCTCGTTTAATATCCAGTGGCAAAATTCAAGCCTTCTTTCAAAATTACGATCTTGTAAATGATGAATTTTACGACATTTATATGGTTTGAATTTATTTTTCTTCAAATTTTTCTTACCGAATCTTTATTAACGTTAGTATTAGTGTCAATTTCTCGTAATGACACTTCTGCAATTCTAGCTACTTTGAATTCCGCTTAGACCAATCAAAACTTTAGAATTGTAAGCCCGGTTTTACTCCTAAATCCATTTTTAGAAAACTTTATTTCCGTACACCTAATACATACTTTTTTCAGACTTTTTTCAGCATTTTCAATCACACTCTTCTCTAATGAGAAGGTATAATTACACCCTGAGTGTTACTGTAAAGTCTCGAACGTGCTAAAAACTGAAACTCAATTATTATAAACTGATTACCTGTTTTGCAATTTCGCCGGGATTTGGCAGATGTGTCTAATCTAAATGAAAATTTACAGAAGATTACAGTTCGTGTAACAGCCGGACACGTACGCAACTTTATAATAGTTAACCAACAGCCTCCAATAACTTATCACGTGAAGATAGAAGATTTTAAAATACCGAAGCATCCAGAAGACATAGCCGTATTAAATTGTTGATAATGAATTAATTTGACTTACAAAAACGTGCAGAGATATTGACCAATTCTCATTTTTTAATATTTTATTTTTAAAAAAACTAGATTTGAGGTTAAAATAAAACTTATGTTGTTTCAAAGATTATTTAATATGCTTTAACATGAATCTAAATTAATTAAAATTCCTTTCGTGTTCTCAAATGAAAAGTTTTAAAATGAAATGCATGAAACAAATTATAATTTACACTTAGAAACTGATGCAACACTAGAAAACGAATTATATGCAGAAAATCTGTTCTGGCCAGCATAAGACCTTCCGTCAATTCGATATATTTTGTAGAAATCCCATACCAAAAGTACCGTGGAACAGTTTCTATATAATATCATGTAAAATCGAATACGAACACATACCAAAAGTTCCTTGAGAAAGATTCTATACAGGGTTAGTTAAAAGTATGGAGACTGCGATTTATTGTCGTTAATATTCATTTTAGGAAATTATGTTCAATACAAAAGTTTTTTAAGAAATTTTGATCTACATTTGATACTTGAATTTTATTTTTCTTCAATTGTTTTTGAGTTACGCTTGTCCGCGTAATTTTTACCTTCCGTCACCTTTAGGTAAGGAAGGTATTGTCTTTGGTCAAAAAATTCGGTGGTGAGTTTTTAATGAATAAGCACGTTTTAGGGTCCCTACAATACGAATATACCATTTTTAAGATGATGTGTGTGTATGTGCGTGTGTGTGTGTGTCTGTGTGTGTGACAAATTTTTCTCCGACGATAACTCCTAAACTACAATTCTAAAAATTATGATTCTTTCATATTCCTCTTCTTTACAACCATATGAAAAGCTGATTAGATTTTGGTTATAATTGGTCAACCGGAAGTACTCTTATTTGAAGTTCTTAACAGTTTTTCTTGAAAAATCGCAGTTAAATATCATTTTCGACATTTTATGTGATTATCAATAGAAAGAATATCTTATTCTCTATACGGTTCGATTATATATTTTCCTTCATATTCAATAGAAATAGAGTTATAGAGAGATTAACTTTCGAAAATCAGTCAGCTTTGCAAAAATTATGAAAACAACATATATTCAAAAAAATCTAATTGACAGATGTCGGTGGCAAGTGCAAAACCAAAGTGGAAAGTATAGTGATATAAGTGACAGAGTGTCCCTCGCCAGTGACTTGCATTTGCGGCCTCGCCTCAAGATAGGAACTTATAATGCCAGAAGTACGAGAAAGGCAAAAGAGAAGATGGAAGGACTGTATAGCAGAAGATTTGAGAGAGGAAGAACTGTGTCACGAAGGTGCTTTGGACAAGAATGAGTAGAAAAGACTTCTAATAAAATAGGGCAAAGTTGAAACAGGAGGAAGTGTTAAGTGCAATACATAATGTACGTTCGTATTCGTATTAGAATTTTATTAGATTTTAGAATCTTTTCAAAGGAACTTTCAGTATGGATATGTAAAAATAGTGTGTTCTTGTTACAATTATACAGGATATATAGAATCTTTTTCAAGGAACTTTTGGTATAGGATATGTACAAAATACATCGAATTGACGGAAGGTTTTGTGCTCGCCACAACAGATTTTTTTCTCTTTACAACAGTATGTTTGTTTTTTTGTTTTTCAATTTATTTTAATAACATTTTTACAAGGAAAAACACCGGTTCAAGTATTTACAAATAGTAGGTACATATAAGTTGAGAAGATTGACTATTCGTTACCGTCATTAAAAATTAGGTGTTTGACATTTGGATAGACTACTAGATAAAATTTATTTTAAAAAAATTCACGATACATTCACTCAGGTTTTATTTTTTTATGTCTGAACCGTAACAGATATCACAAATTAAACAGAGAGAGAAAAGTTTACAATTGAATGTATCTTTCTGAAAAAAAATAATTTTACGTTATTGACTCGTGGTTCACTAATAATAACAAGTATCATCTTAAAAGATGACTTATAACCATATGAACTCTTATACCAAATTTCATACAAATCGAATAAAGCGTTCTGATATTATAAGCAAAATTAATTTTTTTTTTTTCGAAGAACTTTGAAGCAGAATTCTGGCTAAATGGTACACTTTCCGGTAGAAGCAAGTTTAGTTAAATCATCTTATTTTAGCCTCAGGAATCTGTGGTTAAGCCATGTCCCCCTATTTAAGAGACATCCTGTAATATTAAAACTGTATTAATAAAGATTTTCAGCTTCATATTCGTCCGGAATTTTGACACTCAAAAAAGAATTCTTTGAAAGCTTATAATTAATCATTAAACAACCCTAAAATTCCCTGAATTCTAAAAACCCTTCACCCGTCACCAATTAAAACTTTGATATATTGATTCATAATTCTAAAATTAACTCTTTCATCAAATATTCCAAGAATTTAATCTCAATCAGAAAAAATTCTCTATCAATAGCATATTCCACATATCTGTTCTGTGGATATTGAAATAACCCCGACTGTGTAGTGCTGTAGTGAATAGATGAGGAACGAAAACTATGCGAAGTGGGGGTGTCAATGTGAAATGCCAACCAGGTGTGCGCAACCGAGCGACTAATGAAAATTTCATTGGAGAATGGATTGGCGATATGGCAAATATGCTGATATTCGCTCAGTTTGAAATGAACAGGGGATATTATTTAGTGTAGAGGTTTGTGTACCAAAAAATTGTTGGAAATGTTCAACCGATTTTACCTCTCCCTAAAAGAGGTAATGGATGTTAAAAATTTCGTATCCAGATTTAAAGTAAATATACAGTGTGTCCCATTTAGAGGTGCCACCATTGGGATCTCGAGAACTATAAGAGATACAATGTCGGTTAAATGGAACTTTTTGTGCGCCTTTGGGAGGCCATCTCAGATGTGCTTTTGTTTTTCCAAAAATTCTCATAGGGCACTAGATAATGACGAAAAACTAAATATTGTTGATTTTTTCTTTTTCGAATAACTTCTAAACTACTAGTAATTGAGAAAAACGTTTCAAATACAAAAGATAGATATTTTTATTTACTAACCAGTGGCGTACGAAATAAATTTCTATATCCGTAAATTTTCGAGATATAACACAAACTTATATTTTTTTAAATGGAACCCATATCTGATTTTAGTCTCAAAAAAATCATTATTTTTTCTTTTTTCAACGATGTAAGAGTTCTTATGTTTTGTATTTGTTTTGCTTTCAAAATTATTATTTTTTCCTTATTTTGTATTAAATTTATAATTATTTTGAAAATATTGGTAGATTTCTATTTAGAAATACTACTTGTATTTAAATAATTTATTTCATTAGAAAAATTTGCTCAAAACTCGTATCAAACTAATTTTTATAATATTTTGTATCTGGTCGCCCTTGGCACATTATAGTGTAATTTGTAATTATGAGTCTAGAGTGAAAATATTAAGTAATAAAGGCATAAAACAAATTATTTCGATCAAATACAATATAATTAATAAAAATAATAATGTATTTTTGGGAAATAATAAGAAAGTTCAGTAAAATAAAGAGAAAAATTAAATTTTAGGAGCAAAACAAATATAAAACATAATAACCCTTACATCATTGAAAAGAGAAAAAAATAATGATTTTTTTAAGACTGAAATTAGATATGGGTTCCATTTAAAAAATATAACTTTGTGTTATATCTCGAAAATTTACGGATATAAAAATTTATTTCGTACGCCAGTGGTTAGTTAATAATAATATCTATCTTTTGTATTTGCAACGTTTTTCTCACTTACTAATAGTTTAGAAGTTATTTGAAAAAGAAAAAATCAACAATATTCAGTTTTTCGTCATTATCTAGTGCCCTATGAGAATTTTTTGGAAAAACAAAAGCACATTTGAGATGGCCTCCCAAAGGAGCACAAAAAGTTCCATTTAACCGACATCGTATCTCTTATAGTTCTCGAGATCCCAATGGTGGCACCTCTAAATGGGACATACTGTATAAATAAATAAATAAATATATCATCACGGCATATTACCCATTTCTGGGTGTGCCAGTATCTACAACACATGTAGACATCGGTAATGATGACGATATATTTTACCGTGTGGGCGCTTACCAGGCGTCACCTCAAGGGCACTCATAGCTGGTGTGGAGAGTGCACCACAGGGGTCACTTTTGTGCCATTTAAAATTGGAAATATTTGGCGTCGGTCGGGATCGAACCCGGTTCCCCCAGGTTCGCGACCAGACACTCAGGCACGCAGCCACGGGACCCCATCCAGATTTTAGTGGATAAACACGATTTAAGTCACTAGAATCAGATTTAACTTTTTTACCTGTCGCTAAGAGAGGTATTGGAATCATGCTAAAAACCGCATATCCAGATTTTAGTGAATAAGCACGTTTTGAGGTCCCTATAATCGGATAATAACATTTTCGCGCGTGTGTGTGTGTATATGTATGTGTGTGTGTGTGTGTGTGTGTGTGTGTGTGTGTGTGTGGATGTGTAACAAAATTGGAGAAAGCTGGAGAAGAAAGAAGGAATTATCTAGTGCAATTTACATAGTGTATGTTCATGTTATAATTTTATTGGATTTATAGAATCTTTTCAAAGGAACTTTTGATATAAAATTTGTAATAAATACTATGTGTTTGTGTTATAATTTTATTGGATATATAGAATCTTTTCCAAGGAACTTTTTTAAATTTTTTAATATACCCCACATTTAGATAAAAACTTCAAAAATTTTAAAAATCTAATTTTTATGTATCTAGATACTTCTCAATGCGCTAATTCCAAATTTTGAAACCGCATATCCAGATTTTAGTGAATAAGCACGTTTTGAGGTCCCTATAATCGGATAATAACATTTTCGCGCGTGTGTGTGTGTATATGTATGTGTGTGTGTGTGTGTGTGTGTGTGTGTGTGTGTGTGTGTGTGTGTGTGTGTGTGGGGATGTGTAACAAAATTGGAGAAAGCTGGAGAAGAAAGAAGGAATTATCTAGTGCAATTTACATAGTGTATGTTCATGTTATAATTTTATTGGATTTATAGAATCTTTTCAAAGGAACTTTTGATATAAAATTTGTAATAAATACTATGTGTTTGTGTTATAATTTTATTGGATATATAGAATCTTTTCCAAGGAACTTTTTTAAATTTTTTAATATACCCCACATTTAGATAAAAACTTCAAAAATTTTAAAAATCTAATTTTTATGTATCTAGATACTTCTCAATGTGCTGATTCCAAATTTTGAAACCGCAGGTCGAAATATTTTTTCGTTCTCGAGATATTTTGGTTCTAAGTTTTGCCCAAAACTGCCCATTTTTTGGGTAATAACCCAAAAATGGGTCGAGAAATGAATTTGGCGACAAAACCATTCGATTGTACGGGCAAAAATACATAAGTGTAGCAATTTTCATAATTTTTGTCCAACCGGTTCATTTTTTTATGATTAAAAGCTTGAAACACGTGAAAATGGCCAAAATCTGAAAAAATCGCAAGGGGTATACCTTAGATTTTTGCGATTTTTGGCCATTTTCAGTTATTTTGCTTTAGAGATTGTATACAGATATAAGATAATTTTGACCGTAGATTCGATTGGTGTTGTCGCCAAATTCATATCTCGGCCCATTTTTGGGTAATAACCAGTTTTGAGCAAAATTTTGAATCTAAATATTTCGAGAACGAAAAGAGATATCGACCTGCGGTTTCAAAATTTGGAATTAGCGCATTGAGAAGTATCTAGATACACAAAAATTAGATTTTTGAAAATTTTGAAGTTTTTATCTAAATGTGGGGTATATTGACTTTTAGGGCAATAATTCAAAAATGGGTAAAGCTATAAACTTGGTAGTAATATTATTTGATTGCAAAGAAAATGTTACGTAAGTGTACGCATTTTTAGAGTCTTTATATACGAATATACATAATGTATATTCATGTGATGATTTTATTGGATTTATGGAATATTTTCCAAGGTATACTTTCCGTATGGAATTTGTAAAATATTGTATTATGTTCGTGTTATAATTTTACTGGATATATAGAATCTTTTCCAATGAACTTTTGGTATAAGATTTGTACAAAATACATCAAATTAACGGAAGGTCTTGTGTTGGCCACAACAGATTTTTACCTTCCGTCACCTTTAAGTAAGGAAGGTATTGTCTTTGGTTACAAAATTCGTTGGTGAATTTTTAATGAATAAGCACGTTTTAGGGTCCCTACAATACGAATTTACTATTTTTAAGATGATGTTTGTATGTTTGTGTGGATGTGTGTGTGTCCGTGTGTCTGTGTGTGTATGTGTGTCCGTGTGTGACAAATTTTTCTCCGACGATAACTTCAATACTACAATTCTAAAAATTATAATTCTTTCGTATTCCTCTTCTGTACATCCATATGAAGAGTTGATTAGATTTTGGTTATAATTGATCCACCGGAAGTACCTTATTTGAAGCTTTTAACAGTTTTTCTTAAAAAAACGAAGTTAAATTTTATTTTTTTTCATTTTGTTATTATATTTATTAAAGAAAATACTCTTCTCTATATGGTTTGATTATACATTTTCCTTCATATTCAATAGATGTAGAGTTAAAGCATTATAAAGAAATTAATTTTCAAAAAGTAGTCAGCTTTCCTATTTATCATGGAAACAGCTGCTCATTAAAAAAATTCTAATTGACAGATGTCTGTTGCAAATGCAAAACCAAATATGGAAAGTATGGGATCAAAAATTAGTATGTCATAGTGTTCCTCGCAAGTGACATGCAGAGAAAGGCTAAAAAGGAAAATGGAAGGACTGTATCGCAGAAGACTTGAGAAAGGAAGAACTGTGTAAAGAAGATGCGTTGGACAGGAATGAGTGGAAGAGAAGAGGAAACGGCTACCCCTAATAAAATAGGGGAAAGCTGAAGCAGAAAGAAATGTGTCAAGTGCATTTTACGTAGTGTTTGTTTATGTCATAATTTTATTGGATTTATAGAACCTTTTCAAATGAACTTTTGGTATGGAATTTGTAAAAAATAGTATGTGTTCGTGTTCGATTTTACATGATATTATATAGAAACTGTTCCACGGTACTTTTGGTATGGTATTTGTACAAAATACATCGAATTGACGGAAGGTTTTGTGCTGGCCACAACAGATTTTTTTATCTAAATTTTGTGTATTTTTAATAAGACAAAATTTCGATGAAAAATCATGTAACTTCAAACAGCTGTAACTCGAGATCCGGAGATGTAAAAAAAATCATGCGTGGCATGAAAAGGAAGAGAATTTCATGCTGAATTTAGACTTTGATCGTCCGTTATTGTATTTTTAAGCATGTATGAGTGGTGCATGAAAATATGAGAAATGAAATATTTAGTTTTTTACCTTCCGTCACCTTTAGGTAAGGAAGGTATTGTCTTTAGTCCAAAAATTCGGTTGTGAGTTTTTAATGAATAAGCACGTTTTAGGGTCCCTACAATGTGTGCGTGTGTGTGTTTGTCTGTGTGTGCGTGTGTGTGTCCGTGTGTGACAAATTTTTCTCCGACGATAACTCCAATACTACAATTCTAAAAATTATAATTCTTTCGTATTTCTCTTCTGTACATCCATATGAAGAGTTGATTAGATTTTGGTTATAATTGATCCACCGGAAGTACCCTTATTTGAAGTTTTTAACAGTTTTTCTTAAAAAACGCAGTTAAATATTGTTTTTTGACATTTTGTTATTATATATAATAAAGAAAATACTCTTCTCTATACGGTTTGATTATATACATTTTCCTTCATATTCAATAGATGTAGATTTAAAGCATTATAAAGAAATTAATTTTCAAAAATTAGTCAGCTTTGCTTATCATGGAAACAGCTGATGCTGATATATTAAAAAAATTCTAATTGACAGATATTAGTTGCAAGTGCAAAACAAAATATGGAAAGTGTAGGATCACAAAATTGGTATGTCATAGTGCTCCTCGCAAGTGACACGCAGAGAAAGGCCAAAGAGAAGATGGAAGGACTGTATCACAGAAGACTGAAAGGAATGCCTGTGTCAAGAAGATGTGTTGGACAGGAATGAGTGGAAGAAAAGAGGAAACACCTACCTCTAATAAAATAGGGGAAGCTGAAGAATAAGAAGAAGTGTCAAGTGCATTTTACATAGTGTATGTTTATGTTATAATTTTATTGGATTTATAGAATAGAAATAGTATGTGTTCGTGTTTGATTTTACTGAAGAATAAGAAGAAGTGTCAAGTGCATTTTACATAGTGTATGTTTATGTTATAATTTTATTGGATTTATAGAATAGAAATAGTATGTGCTTGTGTTTGATTTTACATGATATTATATAGAATCTGTTCCAAGGACCTTTTGGTATGGGATTTGTATAAAATACATCGAATTGACGGAAGGTCTTGTGCTGGCTACAACAGATTTTTTTTAATCGTGCTTATTCACAATAACCTGGATATGCGAATGAATCCAATACCTCTTTTAGCGAGAGGTAAAAATTGTTGCTGCAATAGTATAGAAGATTGTATGGGAGCTTTTAAAAAGAACATTGTGTGCATTATTTCAAGAAATTTTAATCTACAAATTGTCTTTTGTGAGGTACTCCATCTACCATATACACTTTGCAAAGACAAAAAAAAAAGCAAAGGCAACTAGATGAAAGTTTAAAATAAATCACACACGCTTATTACCTATCAGCCCTTGCTGCTTCGGTTCCATTTTTCATTGTAAGTCAATAGAGCCGGGCTGTGACAGCAGCATGCAGGGAGGCAGGCAGGCCACAGAAATAGACTTCTAATAAGAATGGCCTTACGGGCGACCCAGCCTCGAGCCACTGATTATTTTTTTATTAGATTCTGTCGAGAAGGGATGCTGCTTGCTTCACTTGTATTTGTTCAACCGTAACGGTGAGCGACGCTCACAAGTAAGACAAGAAAATTGGGAAAATGGAGCACGAGAACAATTTTTTAAAAATTTATCTAATAGAAATTTTTTTGGTTAAAATACTATCCAATTGATTCCCTGTATTTCTGACCACGTGTGCGAAAGTAACCAACCAAAACAAACTTACACTGATAAATTCCAACGACTAGTTTTTAATCAATCATTATGCAAAACCTTGAAAATACAACCAATGGGAACAGTATTATACTGATAAAACCCCGTTACCCCGATAATTTTCCGCTACCAAGTAAATAAACAGTTGTTATTGTTTATAACTGTCAGTGTGACAATTAATGTGTCATACATACATACATACATAAAATCACGCGTTTCGCACTTAATGGGTTAGCAAAAACCCGAAAACAATAAGAAAAGGGATGAAAGTAAGAGCTCCACTGAATTACTTAACTCTTTAAAAACATTATTCTTTCGTCTTGTCCAAAATCATCATAACATTCATACAAAGAACATATTAATGTGACCGATTTTCAGTAGCGAATAACCGCATCCGGACCACAATAATAGTTACACAAAAATCATCTTTCGCTACACATTCCTGTACAAACATACTTCATTCTTCTCGTCCACATAAAACTTCAGCTGTCTCTCCATTCTCATAAAACATTCTTACTTACCATACATCTTCACACCATAATAATTATGAAACAATCATCCTTCGCCACACATTCCTATCCAGGCAAACTTCTTTCTCTCTTCTCTTTCCACTCGGAAACTTACGCTTCTTCAAAACACTACCAATCACATCCATCCACTTACACACTGGACGGCCACGCAATCGAACACCCTCAACTTTACCAACATATATGCGTTTTACAAGTCGTTCACTCATCATTCTGTCCACATGACCAAACCATCTCAACTGACTCACTCCAACTCTCTTAACTACATTCTTCCTAACCATACATTCTTCATACACCAAATTATTCATCACGCGATCCCGTCTTGTATACCCACAAACACCACGTAAATACCTCATTTTCACAGCAGTCACTTTCCTTTTATGTTTTCTCGTCCATGCCCGACATTCACTTCCATACATCAAAGCAGGCACCAGCACTCCATTATATACAAATTTTATTTTGCGTTGTCTTTGGAATTTATCTCACCAAATACCACACGACCTCTCAGATTTTCTCAAATAAACTTTTATTTTTAAGCACTCATTTTTTTTTTGCTTTTAAGCAAAATCACTCAAGCAAACTGACATTAGGTAAAACACCTCCTCCTTCGGAATCGGGATTTTCCATGCAGTTTGCTTTCGTGTTTATTGTTGAGCAAAAAAAATTCATGCAAAATAAAAATTTATCGATAAAATCAGGAGGTCTTGTGATATTACTTCTGATAATTATCCTAAGACAATTATCACTTATATCACTAAGTTGCCAAGTAACAAATACTTTTTACCTCTCGCTAAGAGAGGTATTGGATTCATGCTAAAAATTGCATATCCATATATTAGTGAATAAGCACGATTTAAGGTCCCTACAGACCGATTTTAACATTTTTACGATGATGTCTGTATGTGTGTATGTATACAGGGTTTGTTAAAAGTATGGAGACGGCGATTTATTGTCGTTAATAATTATTTTAGGAAATTATGTTCAATACAAAAGTTTTTTTAAGAAATTTTGATCTACATTTGAGAATACTTAAATTTTTTTTTTCTTCAATTGTTTTTGAGTTACGCTTGTCCGCGTAATTTTTTTAAATGGGAACATATTAATTTTACTCTACCATTCGATAGAGTGTTTTTTCTCTTTACAACAGTATGTTTGTTTTTTTATTTTTCAATTTATTTTAATAATATTTTTACAAGAAAAAACACCGGTTCAAGTATTTACGAATAGTAGGTACATCTAAGATAGACAAAAGCGAAGCGATAAACAAACTCGAGCGATGTAATTTACTTAGTTATTAATTTGTTTTTAATGATAAAATTGTGACCGACAACTTTATTGGAAATAATTTTGTCTATCTTAAATGAACCTACTATTCGTAAATACTTAAACCGGTGTTTTTCCTTGTAAAAATGGTATTAAAATAAATTGAAAAATAAAAAAACAAACGTACTGTTGTAAAGAGAAAAAAACACTCTTTCGAATGGTAAAGTAAAATTAATAGGTTCCCATTTAAAAAAATCTGATGTGGCCAACACAAAATCTCCCGCTATTTAATTTTTACATACATACGTAAAATCACGCGTTTCCCACTTAGTGGGTTAGCAAAAACCCGGAAACAATAGTAACAATAAGAAAAGGGATAAGAGTAAGAGCTCAGCTGATTCACTTCACTCTTTAACATTCTTCTTTCGCCTTGTCCACAATCATCATAGCATTCATACATAAGAACATATTAAAGTGACCGTTTTTCGGTAGCGAATAACCGCATCCGGACCACAATAATAGTTACGCAACAATCATCCTTCGCCACACATTCCTAGCCTATTTTCATTAATTTAAATACATACTTACGTATTTACTAACGCTGCAAACTGTTCCATTGCATAAAACTATTGCTTTATTTACTATTTTCTTTTTAAAATGTCACTATTATTAATTTGAAGTGATTAGTTTTTTGTCAATGACATTTACTGTCAGTTACATTCATTTGAAATATGAACTGTGTAACAAAGGAATAGTGTTTATCTTAGGCTTCGGGACTAATAAAAAAAAAAATTTAAATTTATCTGCAAAATATATAGAAAAAGTATTAATGTATTCCTGTAGAAAATTCAATAATCTTTAATTTTTATAAGACATAAAATGCGAAAAAATGGCATTTAATGATATATTTTGAACAAAAACCATTATGAGCTTCAGGTAAAGTGCCATTTCCGGTTATCCGGTTTACACCAAAATCTAATGGCTTCTTTTTATATTAGAATAGGATAGAAATACAAAGTTTCAGAATTTTCTGAATGATAGTATTTGAGTTAGAGCGAAGACAAAATCCCTACACATACACACATACATACATACATACATACACACACACACACATACATACACATATTCATACACACAAACATACACACATACAGAAATCATCGTGAAAATGTTAAAATTGGATGCTAGGGACCTTAAAACGTAGTCATTTACTAAAATCTTGATATGTGATTTTTAGCACGATCCCTATACCTTCCTTACCAAGGGTAGCGGGAGGTAAAAATTACGCGGACAAGCGTAACTCAAAAACAATTGAAGAAAAAAAAAATTCAAGTATTCTCAAATGTAGATCAAAATATCTTAAAAAACTTTTGTATTGAACATAATTTCCTAAAATGAATATTAACGACAATAAATCGCCGTCTCCATACTTTTAACTAACCCTGTATGTATGTATGTGTGTGTGTGTGTGTGTGTATGTGGGTGTGTGTATATGTGTGGACGTTGAGAGACAATTCCTCAAAGACTAAGACAAACGGTGGAAATGAAGCATTACTTGTATGACTATTGCCTATGTAGCAAATGTGGTTTCTCAAATTCCATCTGAGTCTCAAACTTTCCAGAAGCCATTGTATAGATTAAACTTTGTCACTAGCTAAACAAATTAACGATTCAACAAATCCTACTACATTTGAAACCTTAACATAAGAATTAAAGACAACAATTCTCGATTCTTTCCAGCAAATGACGCAATCTCTACCCTGACTGTCAACTCATATTTCCTTTTTCGTCTCTGATTATTTTTACCTTCCGTCAAAAGGAAGGTATTGTTTTTGGTCAAAAAAATCGGTGGTGAGTTTTTAATGTATAAGCACGTTTTAGGGTCCCTACAATACGAATGTACTATTTTTAAGATGATGTCTGTATGTGTGTATGTGTGTCCGTGTGTGTGTCTGTGTGTGTGTCTGTGTGTGTGTCTGTGTGTGTGTCTGTGTGTGTGTCTGTATGTGTGTCTGTGTGTGTGTCTGTGTGTGTGTGTGTGACAAATTTTTCTCCGACGATAACTCCAAAACTACAATTCTAAAAATTATGATTCTTTCATATTCCTCTTCTTTACAACCATATGAAGAGCTGATTAGATTTTGGTTATAACTGGTCAACCGGAAGTACCCTTATTTGAAGTTTTTAACAGTTTTTCTTAAAAAAACGCAGTTAAATATTATTTTTTGACATTTTGTTTTTATATTTATTAAAGAAAATACTCTTCTCTATATGGCTTGATTATTCATTTTCCTTCATATTCAATAGATGTAGAGTTAAAGTATTACAAAGAAATTAATTTTCAAAAATTAGTCAGCTTTGTTATTTATCATGGAAACAGCTGACATAATTATTCAAAAGAATTTAATTGACAGATGTCAGTTGCAAGTGCAAAACCAAATATGGAAAAAAGTATGGGATCTAAAATTGGTATGTCATAGTGTTGCTCGCAAGTGACACGCAGAGAAAGGCCAAAGAGAAGATGGAAGGACATTACTTAGTGTAGTTTATGTTATAATTTTATTGGATTTATAGAACCTTTTCAAATGAACTTTTGGTATGAAATTTGTAAAAAATAGTATGTGTTCGTGTTCGATTTTACATGATAGTATATAGAATCTGTTCCAAGGACCTTTTGGTATGGGATTTGTACAAAATACATGGAATTGACGGAAGGTCTTGTGCTGGCCACAACAGATTTTTTTATTAGATTCCTGAACTTCAACTCCGATACCAAAGTGTGTGTTTGTCCAATAGTCCACTCCACTGCTATCCGCTCGGTCGCGAAAGAAAACTAACTAGGTTGAGAAGTCCTCAAATACTTGAATTGAAGTCTAGAGGTCCAACCCATATCATAACACAGTTGATAAATCTGAAATATTGCTTTCAGGCCAGTACACACACATCAATGTTATGGTTTATCATACAGAAAAAATATATAAGGCAACTAAGGGTTATATTGATTTAATTATGATGAAGGGTTATTGGTAAATTAGAAAAATGTGGAAGAATGGATGGTTAGGAACAAAAAGTTCAATAAAACATAGCAACCAAAATAGCTAATTCTGTATTGAGAGCGCAAAATGGGATATTGTCGATTGAGAGGATGTTGCATTCTCTCGAAATCGACAATGTTCATTTGCGATCGAAACACACACAAGATTTTTTCTACAGCACAATACCTCTCGTCATTTGCATTTTATGTTATACAAGATGTCTCTTAAATAGGGGGACATGGTTTAACCACAGATTCCTGAGGCTAAAATAAGACGATTTAATCAAACTTGCTACTACCGGAAAGTGTACCATTTAGCCAGAATTCTGCTTCAAAGTTCTTCGAAAAAAAATTAATTTTGCTTATAATAATCGGACGCTTTATTCGATTTGGATGAAATTTGGTATGACAGTTTATATGGTTATAAGTCATCTTTTAAGGTGATACCTGTTATTATTAGTGAACCACTAGTGATACATTCATTAGTAAACTTTTGTCTCTCTGTGTAATTTGTGATATCTGTTACGGTTCACACAGAAAAAAATAAAATCTGAGTGTCTGCACTGTTAAATTTTTAAAATAAATTTAATATAGCAGTCTATCCAAATGTCAAACAAATAATTTTTAATGACAGTAACGAGTTGTCAATCTTCACAACTGATTTAAGAATTAGCTGAGATATGTAATCGTCTTATTTATAATAATGGTAGTAAAATACTATTAGCCCGAACAAACGGATGTTACTAATTTTAGAATATTGCGAAGAAAATTTTTGACAACTCGTAAAACAATTGTTACTGTCGTTAAATATTACTTGTTTGACATTTGGATAGACTGCTAGATTAAATTTATTTTAAAAATTTAGCAGTGCAGACACTCAGATTTTATTTTTTTCTGTGTGAACCGTAACAGATATCACAAATTATACACAGAGAGACAAAAGTTTACTAATGAATGTATCTTTCTAAAGAAAAATAATTTCACGTTTTCGGCATTGCCATTAAAAAGTTACGGTCTAATTTATGTTGGGACACCTAAGTTTCATACACTAGTGGTTCACTAATAATAACAAGTTTCACCTTAAAAGATGACTTATAACCATATAAACTGTCATACCAAATTTCATCCAAATCAAATAAAGCGTCCGATTATTATAAGCAAAATTAATTTTTTTTCAAAGAACTTTGAAGCAGAATTCTGGCTAAATGGTACACTTTCCGGTAGAAGCAAGTTTGGTTAAATCGTCTTATTTTAACCTCAGGAATCTGTGGTTAAGCCATGTCCCCCTATTTAAGAGACACCTGTATAAGTATTGTATTGACTTCGCTATCGAAACATCGTTTTATAACAAAAACATTACATTACAGTGTGTCCCATTTAGAACTGCCACCATTGGGATCTCGAGAACTATAAGAGATACGACGTCGGTTAAATGGAACTTTTTGTGCGCCTTTGGGAGGCCATCTCAGATGTGCTTTTGTTTTTCCAAAAATTCTCATAGGGCACTAGATAATGACGAAAAATTGAATATTGTTGATTTTTTCTTCTTCAAATAACTTCTAAACTATTAGTAATTGAGAAAAACATTGCAAATACAAAAGATAGATATTTTTATTAACTAACCAGTGGCGTACGAAATAAATTTTTATATCCGTAAATTTTCGAGATATAACACAAACTTATATTTTTTTAAATGGAACCCATATCTGTTTTCAGTCTCAAAAAAATCATTATTTTTTTCTCTTTTCAATGATGTAAGGGTTATTACACATGTATTAAAAATGTCTTTTCTATATACTAGAATTTGATAAATCACTCTTTTGAAATTCATTTTTGCCCTCCTGAAGTGTAATGGGAACTTTACAATTGTATACACAGCAAGTGTAACCTACATTTTACGCTTACTGTGTTGTAACTTGTCTAACTATGCGGTAAAATAATCAAAATACACTGGACGTTTATGGGCATTTAGAAAAGAAATCATCTTTACTATCATAAAGTTCATGTAAAAAACTACTACCTACATAAGTTACTTTTTTACTTTAACATTTCCTATATCTAAATTAATTTATATAAACCAAACTCACGGTAGCGACATCTGTCATTATTGTAAAAATCCGCCGTTACCGACATAGTCACCGATCGATATACCTGTCAAATACGCGAGCATTGCTGAAATGTCAAATGTCGACACATACCTATTATTTATTACGAAGAAAACATGAGCAAATAAATATATTATCAGTCATAAACAACGTCTATTATTAGAGATAAATTTTCGCTGGAAGAAGTACTCTAATGAAGGAAAGTAAAATCAAATTTGGAAATTGACTTAACCCCAGTATTTTAAACTAACCCTTTTCAGAAGTACAACCTATCTCTTTGAAAAAAGTGATTTTCATTATCGTCGGCCAAAAAATTTGACACAATTCTCGTGCGTGAAGTATTTTACAGCGCTCCAGCTAATAAGGCAGTCGCCTTAAGGGCTCGTGCCTTAAACAAAGCTGTCGCGCTGTAAAATACAACTTACACGCACTCGAATGTAAATAACTATTTCTATATACTAGAATTTGATAAATCACTCTTTTGAAATTTTTTTACTTTGCTGTTAATGTATGAAAATCACCCTCACACAATCATGACAGCTACACATATAAATAAATAACTTTGATTTACACCACATAAAAATAATCAATCCCTTTAACCATTGATTAAAACTCAAAATCAATGCCAAACGAAAGTGTCGCCGATTAGTATTTAAGTGAACTGGTCTTGCTCTATAATTTGTTTCGGTGTGTTATGATGAATTATTTGTGTGTGTGTGTGTGTGTGTGTGTGTGTGTGTGTGTGTGTGTGTGTGTGTGTGTATGATGTGATTAGTGTTTGGTTTGTTTCGTATGAAGTGTGTGTAGGCCATACGCACGCACTCTCTGTTCCTGACACGCAATGGAATGCGAATATCTTAGGAAAGGGAAAGGTACATAACCTCAAAAGGGATAACACTTATAACCTTGTTATTATAGCAGGATAAGTTTTATCATAAACATCGTATATACTTCGTTTCAAAACAAGTAATAAATCAAAATTTGTAAGAACAGTATTGGATTTTTGTCAGGGAGGCAGTAAATAAAGTCATAGGAAAAAATCTGTTGTGGCCAGCACAAAACCTTCCGTCAATGAACCTGTTTCACATTTTTCAAAAACTATATTAAATGAAAGTTTATGCAATGATTTTCTTACTAATATTTTTTATTTTAATAATTTGTTGTTATTTGTGAAAATAATTAAATAAAAAGATTGGCGTCCTGAAAAACTACCTCCCACTCCTGTGACGTAGAAGCACATACATTACATCATTAATAGCCAATAGGATAATAGTTTTTCCATCACCTACGTTTATTCATATTATTTATATAAATAAACGTAGGCTAAAGTTTGTCACATGTTAATAAAAAAAATCTTGTAATTTGACATTTGACGCTGACATTGCTCATTGTAATTGAATAATAAAGTAATAATGGCTAATTCAAATTACACTCAAGCTAAGTCGGGCAATTTACCGAAGGTCGATAGCTGGATGATGGCTGAATTTATATCAGAACGATTGTTAGTTGAGGTAAAATAAAATATAAAAAATGAATTTACTATATAAATCGTGATTCTTACATTGAATCTGCTATAGGACATGTAGATCTATCATAAGTGAAGCAACAAAAATGTACTGTTATCGTGAAGGTGGATGAAAGTTAAAATGATCTTCACAAACATGAAGACACGATTTTTCTGACAAATTATCAGCTCTTCGACCTACTGCTTCTAGCCACAATTTTCTTTTCTTCGCATCTTTTGTAAAATTTATAAACTCTAGGTTTGTTCCTAACAGTATTTTTGTAAGAAACCATAATACAATATCGTACATTACTCATTTTATTTTGAACTTTTTATTACTTACATATTATACAACTTGAACCAATCTAAAAATTTGACACTTGTTTGACAACTTTGACAATACACTTGACACCTTAGAACCGTTGAAGATGTATGTACTCTGACGTCACATTCTGTTTCAGATCACGTGACTATCAAAATTTTATCCAAGTTTCAAAAATTAATTGTAAAATATCTAAAGGTTATTTCGTGATATTTTCAAATTTGAGGCTCTTAAAAGAACAATATCTTTTAAAATTCGATACTTAGAAGTCATATAAAAATTCTTGCAACAGCCCTATTCGATGTATTTTGTACAAATCTCGTATTAAAGTTCTTTGAAAAAGAATATATTATAAAATTATAATACGATCACATTATTTTTGACAAATTCTATACCGAAAGTCCCTTTGAAATGATTCTATAAATCCAATAAAATTATAACACGAATGTACATTATGTAAATTGCACTTGACACTTTAGCATTTATGTTAAAGGATTTATTTTAAAGGGGCAGCTTTTTGAATTATATCCTATACATTATATTTAATGTCCATCCACTTAGTATGTACATATATACCTACTTATAACTGGTGATATGAAAAGTTTATAACTTATGTTCTCATAGAGAAAATTTGCTGGCATTGTAGACAAAGCTGGTACATTTGAGTTCATTCGGTGTAATTGCAGAACTTGTAAATTACAAGTACATTTGCTAACCGTTGAACCACAACTACCCGTATTTATACTTATCCAACAATAGTCTCTCTCTCTCTCTCTCTCTCTCTCTCTCTCTCTCTCTCTCTCTCTCTCAGTTAAATGTCAAGTACTTAAAATCTACAAGAGCACATAAATGACCATTGTTACATTACATTGTCCATTCTTTACAATGTACTAAGTTTGAGGGCTGCTGGAAAAGTTCCTGCAAACGATGCAAAAGAAGATTTAAAAAAAATTAATAGCTATTTGTGTATTAAGAGCGCAAAATGCGACATTGTCGATTGATAGGTTGTTCTCTCGAAATCGACAATGTCCATTTGCGCTCGAAACACACACAAGATTTTTTCTACAGTCGCCACAATGGGGTCCTCCACCATAACAAAAAATAATAAAATGTACACTTTATACTTACAGTACTGCTCAATAAATAACGATTGGCTAATACAAAAGATACGGTTTAAACTTAAAAAGGCTTTTAAATGATTATATCGTTACATTAGCCATCTATTCCGTAAAAAAACCAAAATTAGAGCGTGGAAGCAAGGATTTGTGATGATTTGATGAGTTTTTGTAGCAAAATGTGTCGTTAGTTGTCACGCCTGTCACACTGAAAAAATTAACAAATATTTCAAGGAATTTGTGATTATATAGACATGTATGTGCATTGACTGACTTCTCGCAATTATTTAAGTAACGAAATAACTAATAACTTTATTGTAATCAATATAAATAGTTAACTAGAGATCAGATGTCAGTACGACTCGCAACTATCCTACCGCCATCTGTGTACAATCATTCCTATTACTAAACATAACTGTTCACACAATTTATTTTATATTTAATTTAATTTTATCGTTATTTTCCATTCTTCTTGAGTTTTTATTCAATCTAATCTAAGCATTTTATACTTTCGTTTTTGTAAATGAATGCCCTATTTCATTTTCACAGCAGTGTGGCATTTTGTTAGGTTAGGTTAAATACCGACAGAACATATGTCAAATTGACTTGTGAACGTGATAAATGTGTAATTACAATGCCATTAGTTCCTAACTGAACATTTTCATTAAGAATGTAGACAAGTGACATTTCTCAACATTGTATACTTAGAAATTTGGACAGCGAGCGTTTTTTCTACTTTGTCGCGCATGAGCGGCAAAGTGACATTTTGCGTTGACAAAAGAGAGCGCAAATGGCTACTTTCTATAGTGACTGTAGAAAAATAGCTATTTTCCATTCTTCAGTTCACGTATTCACATATTGCTACAAACTAAAGCAAACTTTAAATTTGTTTGAATGTCACAGATTCAGTACTGTCAACAACTGCAACTGTCAATCACATTCGAAACGAAATGTATGAAAATATGTTCAAAATGACATATGATTCCTTACGAACATAGCTAATATCAGATTATAATTATTGCCAACCTTACAGTTGACAACCAAATGCGACTGTTACTTACCGAATAGATAAATTCGTATTGAAAAACGCATTTTCATTACCATGGAGTTTATCTGATGGATAAGTGTAATCTGCTAGGTAGTTAACAAACACTTTAACAAGCAATTGAAAAACCGGCCCTAAGTGTAGATCTTCGTAAATATAATAAACTAACACTATTTAATAGTAACAAATCTTTGCTTGTTCGAACCTACAATTTCAGCTAGTCAATCGAAGAAACCAGTGTCGTTATAGAGAGCCTAGCTAATTCTGATAAGCGTGCAGTCGTGTAAGTTTACAACAGAAGAATAAATTTAAACCTCCAATATTTATAGGTATCATATCACTGTTATTATAAAAATGTTCCACAAAAAATCCCTCCATTTCTATGGGACAAGTTAATACAGCACCAAATACCTCACGAACAGCAACTCTCGGCCATCCTCTGAGCCTGAGCTTATAAGGGAAAGAAATATGTGCGAATGGCAGCGGTAATTTTGACGGGATTAATTTGTCTTTAAAATAATGACAGGCTGACGGATTACCGCAAAGCCAAAGACTGGAAATTTATTAAAGTTTGACAAGCTCTGTAAGCTACGGAGGGTACCACGAGGTCGCACGTAACGTTTTCATCGCTTTTGTCACATTCAACAAATAGCCAAGTTTTATACTACGCTGTGGCGTTTGTAACCTTCATTTTAAAGTTTTACGCAAAGTTCGACAAAATTATGATGCGGGGGTCAAGTTAGAATTATTGAGACATTCAGAGTAAGACATATCATTAACTTGAGTTGATAAGTACAATTTATCAACTTCTTACAATATTTTATAACCAAAATATCCCGGTAGTATTTGTTCCTCTCGCTAAGAGAGGTATTGGATTCATGCTAAAAAATCTGTTGTGGCCAGCACAAGACCTCTCGCCATTTCCATATTAGGCTATATAAGTATTGTATTGCACTTCCCTTTCGAACCGTCGTTTTATAACAAAAAAAATACAGAACTTTACCCAAATACTGTTTTTTATTGTATTTAACATGTCTTCTGCACACATATAATTCTAATTATATGTATTCTTCATTGTGTGCGGAAGTTTCTAAATGTCAGAGATTCTTCTAATTCCTTAACCAGATTGGCGGTATTTCTGATGGTTATAAGTATTTTACCTATAATTTCAAATATTTAATTAATAAAACAATAAGAAAGATTAAATATGCTTCCCAGAATAAGCTATCGGAATGTCAATAAAACTGTTGTCATGTGTCATTTAAAAACTATGTTATAAACATTGGAATTTGTCATCTGGTTTCCTTAGTGCCTTAGCCTCTGCGATTAAATTACTCTATATATTATAGTGTCTTTATCTCTAAATCTATACAAGATATAATAAAATTTTTAAGTGTATTAGATGAAGAATTTTATGTTCTTCAATATTTAATTACAAACATTTCCAAAAAAATATATTTAGGAGAATTTTTCTCAGAAAGTACTACTTCCAGTTGTTCAATTCCTACCAAAACCTTTTCAGCTCTTCCCAGGAATGTCAGATTGAGGAATCCATAGTTAAATATTTTTTTAGATCTTATAGTTTTTGAGGAATCGTGTCTACAACATCCAGACATACACACACACACACACACACACACACACACACACACACACACACACACACATATATATATATATATATATATATACACACATCCACACAAACACACACAGACATCATTTTAAAAATGTTATGATCGGATTCTAGCGACCTTAAATCATGCTTATTCACTAAAATCTGGATATGCGAATTTTAGCATGAATCCAATACTTCTCTTAGCGAGAGGTAAAAAATTACAGAACTTTACCCAAATATTGTTTTTTTATTGTATTTAACATGTCTTCTCCACATATAATTCTAATTATATCTATTTTTCATTGTATGAGGAAGTTCCTAAATGTGAGAGTTTCTACCTATTCATTAACCAGATTGGCGGTAAAAATTGCATATCCAAATTTTAATGAATAAGCACGTTTTAAGGTCACTAGAATCTTTATTTCTCTCTCTCACACACATTTAAAAAAAAGTAGCGCATGTTTTTCGTGAAAAGTCTATTCATTTGTTTCTCTTGCATTCATATCATTGTGCGTGTGTGTGTGTGTATGTGTGTGGATGTATGTGTGTATGTATGTGTGTGTGTCTGGATGTTTTAGTCACAATTCCTCAAAAACTAATAAGACTTAAAAAATATTTAACTGGGAAGAGCTGATTAGATTTTGGTAATAATTGGACAACCGGAAGTAATAGTTTCTTTAAAAAAATATTCTAAATATTATTTTTTGAAAATTTCTGTTATTACTATTATTGAAGAACATAAAATTCTACATTTGATACATTTAAAATTTTTATTATATCTTGTATAGATTTAGAGATAAAGGCACTGTAATATATAGAATAATCTAATCGCAGAGGCTAAGGCACTAAGGAAACCACTTGACAAATTCAAATGTTTATAACAAAGTTTGTATATGACAGATGCCAGTGTCAAAAATCAACAGTTTTGGTGACATTCTGATAGCTTTTTCTGGGAAGTACATTTAATCTTTCTTATTGTTTTATTAATTAAATATTTAAAATTGTAGGTAAAATGCATATATCCATCAGAAATATCGCCAATCTTGCTAATGAATTGGTAGAATCCCTGACATTTTAGGAACTTCCTTACCTAAAGGTGACGGAAGGTAACAATATTTGGGTAAAGTTCTGTAATTTTTTGTTATAAAATGACGGTTCGATAGCGAAGTGCACATGAGACTTACGTTAACAAACAAAACTCTATCTGTAAGGTACAACTTATCGTAGATCGAATTGGGGACCCTTCCTTTCTTCTTTCCTTTGAAATATAAGTTGGCATTGATTGGTGTTCGACTTTGCCCCGAGGCAAATGGCGGCAAATCTCCGCAACTTGCCATCATTTGTTTTCTCTTTCATAATTAAATTCATCAATTATTGATGAACAAAGTTGGAGTTAGGTCGAATTACCCGCTACCGCTCTACGGATTCCCAGTTCGGATGGAAGAAACTTTACACTCTGGAGAGAACAGCTCTGCGCCCAAAGCCAAGCCCGACCAAGCCAGACCAAGCCAGGCCAAGCCTGGATTATTTACTGTACAACTTAGTCGGAGCAGGAGAGGAGTTGAAGGAATTACAGTCAGGTGTTCGTTCAAGTTGAATTTGTTTAAATCTAGACATAGCTGTATTAAATTAAAGTATATCTCATAAAATTTTGGTACAAATTTCAATATTTTTGACTTTTCTTAAAAACCAATGATTATTATAGCGAGAATAAAGCACTAGAGATTATTCCCGGGAATAATCTCTGTAGCTTTTATTGTGTCAGATAGTTATCTACACATAAATAAAATAAACGAAAAACACCGATTTAGTGATGTTTCTGATCTAGAAATAAATCAAAAATTTATAGATACTACTTCTGGAAACACCGTAATTAATAATCACTCTGTATGAAAGCGATTATTTATATTTATTTTGTCCTGTCAAAGTTATGTTCTAGTTGTCAAAACAGACTTGCCAACTGTACCATGTAAATGAATGAAGCTAGTTAATTACGACAGTAGATGGCGACACAATAGCAAGACAGTGGCTTTCCGTTGTATTCCAGTCATTAGGTGGATTTACCCTGCAAAAGGTTGATTTTTGGATATATTATACATTTAGAGGTCCTAATAAAAAATCTGTTGTGGCCAGTACAAGACCTCTCGCCATTTCCATATTAGGCTATATAAGTATTGTATTGCACTTCGCTTTCGAACCGTCGTTTTATAACAAAATATTACAGAACTTTACTCAAATATTGTTTTTTATTGTATTTAACATGTCTTCTGCATACATATAATTCTAATTATATCTATTTTTCATTGTATGAGGAAGTTTCTAAATGTCAGAGATTGTTCCAATTCATTAACCAGATTGGCGGTATTTCTGATGGATATATGCATTTTACCACAATTTTACCTATAATTTCAAATATTTAATTAATAAAATAATAAATAAATAAATAAAATAAATATATCATCACGGCATATTACCCATTTCTGAGTGTGCCACAATCTGCTTTATCGCAGATATCAGTATTGATGATGACATATTTGTACCGTGCAATAAAACAATAAGAAAGATTAAGGCTGTGTCCGATGTCGCATTTTGGCACTTAGTATTTAGGATTTAGGTTTTCTTCTCATAAATACTACTTCGAATGGCACACTAGTGATATTCATTGATTTGTATGGCAACACTTGATAATAACAAAAAGGAATTATACAATTCGACCCAATTTGATGCTTGAGAGTAAATGTTAATATTATATTTTACAAAATAGAAGCTAAGAAGCTATTCTTTGACAGTAAATTTGACGTTTAGACAAATTATAGCAACGAACATGATTTGTTTAATTAGTGCGCGTCAACTTCAAGGCATAGTGTGCTCCTGCAAAACCCTAAAATCTAATTCCTAAAATCCTAAATAATCACTAGATTTAGGGCATATAAATTTAGGATTTAGATATTAGGGTGATAAAAGTGCAACATCGGACACAGCCTAAATATACTTCCCAGAAAAAGCTATCAGAATGTCACTAAAACTGTTGATATTTGACAATGACATGTGTCATTTACAAACTATGTTATAAACATTGGAATTTGTCAACTGGTTTCCTTAGTGCCCTAGTCTCTGCGATTAGTTTACTCTATAAATTATAGTGTCTTTATCTCTAAATCTATACAAGTTATAATAAAAATTATTATTAAGTGTATTAGATGAAGCATCTCCCAAAAAATTATATTTAGAAGAATTTTTCTAAGAAACTACTACTTCCGGTTGTTCAATTGTTACCAAAACCTTTTCAGCTCTTCCCAGAAATATTAGATTGAAGAAACTGCAGTTAAATTTTTTTTTCTACAGTCACTATAAAAAGTAGCCATTTGCGCTCTCTTTTGTCAACGCAATGTTACTTTGCCGCTCATGCGTGACAAAGTAGAAAAAACGCTCGCTGTCCAAATTTCTAAATATACAATGTTGAGAAATGTCACTTGTCTACATTTTTAATGAAAACGTTTAGTTAGGAACTAATGGCACTGTAGTTACACATTTATCACGTTCACAAGTCAATTTGACATATGTTCTGTCGGTATTTAACATAACCTAACAAAATGTCACACTGCTGTGAAAATGAAATAGGGCATTCATTTACGAAAACGAAAGTATAAAATGCTTAGATTAGATTGAATAAAAACTCAAGAAGAATGGAAAATAACGATAAAATAAAATTAAATATAAAATAAATTGTGTGAACAGATATGTTTAGTAATAGGAATGATTGTACACAGATGGCGGTAGGATAGTTGCGAGTCGTACTCTGACATCTGATCTCTAGTTAACTATTTATTTTTATTACAATAAAGTTATTAGTTATTTCGTTACTTAAATAATTGCGAGAAGTTAGTCAATGCACATACATGTTTATATAATCACAAATTCCTTGAAATATTTGTTAATTTTTTCAGTGTGACAGGCGTGACAACTAACCACACATTTTGCTACAAAAACTCATCAAATCATCACAAATCCTTGCTTCCATGCTCTAATTTTGGTTTTTTTTATGGAATAGATGGCTAATGTAACGATATAATCTTTTAAAAGCCTTTTTAAGTTTAAACCGTATCTTTTGTATTAGCCAATTGTTATTTATCGATCAGTACTGTAAGTATAAAGTGTACATTTTATTATTTTTTGTTATGGTGGAGGACCCCATTATGGCGACTGTAGAAAAAATCTTGTGTGTGTTTCCAGCGCAAATGGACATTGTCGATTTCGAGAGAACAACCTCTTAATCGACAATGTCGCATTTTGCGCTCTTAATACACTAATAGCTATTTCCTTATCCTTTAACTATTATCGTTCATATTTTCAATAAACGTTTACTATTTTTGGTTACTGTGGAATAGCCTATTTAGAAGAATTTTTTAAGAAACTATTACCTCCGGTTGTCCAGTTGTTATAAAAACATTTTCAGCTCTTCCCATAAATGCCAGATTAAGGAATACGTATGTATTATAGTTTTTGAGGAATCGTTCTTCCAACATCCAGACACACACACACACACACACACACACACACACACTCACACACAAAGACATTATTGTAAAAATGTTATAATCGGATACTGGGGACTTTAAAACGTGCTTATTCACTAAAATCTGGATGTATCCAATACCTCCCTTAGCGAGATGTAAAAAATGTCAAAAATATTGTTATTTTTGTTAAGCTAAAAATACAGGGTGTCTCTTAAATAGGGGGACATGGCTTAACCACAGATTCCTGAGACTAAAATAAGACGATTTAACCAAACTTGTTTCTACCGGAAAGTGTACCATTTAGCCAGAATTCTGCTTCAAAGTTCTTTGAAAAAATATTAATTTTGCTTATAATAATCGGACGCTTTATTCGTTTATGGTTATAAGTTATCTTTTAAGGTGATACTTGTTATTAATAGTGAACCACTAGTGTATGAAACTTAGGTGTCCCAACATTAATTAGACCGTAACTTTTTAATGGCAATGCCGAAAACATGAAATTATTTTTCTTCAGAAAGATACATTCAATAGTAAACTTTTCTCTCTCTGTGTAATTTGTGATATCTGTTACGATTCACACAGAAAAAAATAAAATATGAGTGTCTGCACTGCTAAATTTTTATAATAAATTTAATCTAGCAGTCTATCCAAATGTCAAACAAGTAAGTTGTCAATGTTCACAACATGTTTAGGAGTTAGCTGAGATATGTAATCGTCTTATTTATAATAATGGTAGTAAAATATTATTAGGCCGAACAAACGGATGTTACTAATTTTAGAATATTGCAAAGAAATTTTTTGACAACCCGTAAAACAATTTATTGTTACTGTCATTAAAAATTACTTGTTTGACATTTAGATAGACTGCTAGATTAAATTTATTTTAAAAATTTAGCAGTGCAGACACTCAGATTATATTTTTTTCTGTGTGAACCGTAACAGATATCACAAATTACACAGAGAGAGAAAAGTTTACTATTGAATGTATCTTTCTGAAGAAAAATAATTTTACACCTAAGTTTCATACACTAGTGGTTCACTAATAATAACAAGTATCATCTTAAAAGATAACTTATGAATACCAAATTTCATCCACAACGTATAAAGCGTCCGATTATTATAAGTAAAATTTTTTTTCTAAGAACTTTGATGCATAATTCTGGCTAAATGGTACACTTTCCGGTAGAAGCAAGTTTGGTTAAATCGTCTTATTTTAGTCTCAGGAATCTGTGGTTAAGCCATGTCCCCCTATTTAAGAGACACCCTGTAATTCGATCTACTTTGTAGGCTATGGGATTAACTTCTCTCACTACTGATTTGTTATTCAACACTATACAATATTTGAACCACCTACTTCTTCATTATTACCTACTCAATCTTTTAATTTATCCCTTCCATCAAGATCCTTTCACCTCTTTATTAACAATAATTACCCTCATTCCCATCATTAATTTCTTACTCCTACAATTTCAAATCCTCTCTCTCTGGACGAATGCAATTGTCGGTTACTGTGTTTGCAGTGCAGACCGTCAGACTGTGGCATGTAACTCATAGGGCAGTAGTTGTATGTTGTATGTGTACTCGTTTGTATGCCATATGCGGTTTGGGCGACCGACGACTACTGGTCGATGTGTTTGTCCGCCGAAGGAAATCGATCCACGGCCGCTACTGCTATCTGCGACAGAGGACTACCTGCCCGACGCGCAAGGTTACGCCAATGTCTAATTGTTCACAAAAAGAGGAGCAGAAAGATGGTTTGCTAAAGATAGATGATAGATTTAGATAATCTTTTATTTTTTATTTATTTATTTACGTTTTTATTAATCGGGCCACACAACAGGACAAAATCCCAACAACTGTGTACTCGTAGCACTAAATAATTTAACAAAATTGGTTACATTGTTGTCATAAATAATATAAATTTCATTAGAGTGAATTAGAAAAATAGAAAAACATTGCAAGATTTTAAACACAGTGAATATCTATAAATGATTTGAATGAACTAAAAATGTCAGGAAAATCAGGAACTAATGACAATTTATTATAAGATGAGATCTAGTGGAATATGAAGATATTCTGAGCGCTATTTTGTGTTTTTTTACCTCTCGCTAAGAGAGGTATTGGATTCATGCTAAAATTCGCATGTTCAGATTTTATTGAATAAGCACGATTTAAGGTTCCTAGAATCCGATTAAGACATTTTTAAAATGATGTCTGTGTGTGTGGATGTGTGTATGTGTGTATGTATGTCTGGATGTTGTAGTCACGATTCCTCAAAAACTATAAGACTTAAAAAATATTTAACTGCAGTTTCCTCAATCTGACATTCCTGGGAAGAGCTGAAAAGGTTTTGGTAACAATTGAACAACCGGAAGTAGTAGTTTCTTAGAAAATTTCTTCTAAATATAATTTTTTGGGAGTTTTTTTTAATAAATATTGAAGAACATTAAATTCTCCATCTAATACACTTAAAATTTTTATTATATCTTGTATAGATTTAGAGATAAAGACTCTATAATTTATAGAGTAAACTAATCGCAGAGGCCAAGGCACTAAAGAAACCAGTTGACAAATTCCAATGTTTGTAACATGACACATATCATTGTCAAATATCAACAGTTTTAGTGACATTCTGATAGCTTTTTCTGGGAAGTATATATAACTTTTCTTATTGTTTTATTAATTATTTGAAATTATAGGTAAAATAGTGGTAAAATGCATAAATCCATCAGAAATACCGCCAATCTGGTTAATGAATTGGAACAAACTTTGACATTTAGAAATTTCCTCATACAATGAAAAATAGATATAATTAGAATTATATGTGTGCAAAAGACCTGTTAAATATAATAAAAAACAATATTTGGGTAATGTTCTGTAAGATTTTGTTATAAAACGACGGTTCGAAAGCGAAGTGCAATACAATACTTATATAGCCTAATATGGAATGGCGAGAGGTGATGTGCTGGCCACAACAGATTTTTTTTTCAGTGAACATGGGCGTATGTCATTACCATAGTTACATTTAAAATGATTGACAGCAATGTATTATCGCGTTTTTTTTTAAACTGGACATAGGACGTGACATTTAGTATATCTCTCAATGTCATCAAATTGTCATACTTCAAAATGTATACAGTTGAAGAAAAAGTTCAAATTGTATGGTATAATTCTATACTCTGACATAAGCCTAAGGCAAGAAATAATATAAATTATATTTTATCCCTATTTTTTAATTGATCAATATTAATTTTGTCACCATTGTAAATACAATTTTTTAAATGGCCCCAAAAAAAATCGTTTGGTGCAAGATCTGGTGGCATTGCAGGCCACTCCACTTCTCCACCACGTCCTATCCAGCGTTGGGGGAATACATGGTGCAGATATAAGTGAAAATTTTGACGACTCCAATACCTGCAATTTTGTGAATTTACTTCCCGATTAATATAAAATGTCGCTTCATCCGTAAATAATATTCGATCCAGTAATATTTCCCCACTATTAATTTTGTTCATCATATCTTCGCAAAAGATATTTCTTCGTTCTATATCGTTGTGTAATAACTCTTGGTGATTTTGATATTTAAAACTCTTAAAATGTTCTTGTCTTAAAACCTTGTACACTAGTATTCTTAATTTCAGAAAAAAAAAATTGTTGACAGGGTGTTGACACTTTCAAGTAATTGCATAATTTCTTGTTTCTTACTATTAACTACAGTACTTGGTCTGATTTTCTTCTTGTGCTGTTTATTGACGCATCCTTTAGTTCTGTAGTCATTGTAAATTTTTCTTATAGTTGTTGGACTGGGTCGCTTATTAAAAGTTAATGCACATAAGTCAGAAACTTGTTGTAGACTCGTTATAATTACTCCAATTTACAATTTGAACTTTTCTTTAACTGTATACATTTTGAAGTATGACAATTTGATGACATTGACAGATATACTAAATGTCACGTCCTATGTCCAGTTTTAAAAATAACGCGATAATACATTGCTGTCAATCATTTTAAATGTAACTATGGTAATGACATACGCCTATGTTCACTGATAAAACAAACTCTCGGTATACAATAAATACAATAGCGATGTGATACTTTGTGAAACTGTTCTAATATACAGGTGTCTCTCAAATAGGGGGACTTGGCTTAACCACAGATTCCTGAGGCTAAAATAAGACAATTTAACTAAACTTGCTTCTACCGGAAAGTGTACCATTTAGCCAGAATTCTGCTTCAAAGTTCTTCGAAAAAATATTAATTTTGCTTATAATAACAGAACGTTTTATTCGATTTGGATGCAATTTGGTATGACAGTTTATATGGTTACAAGTCATCTTTTAAGATGATACTTGTTATTATTAGTGATCCACTAGTGTATGAAACTTAGGTGTCCCAACATTGATTAGACCGTAACGCCGATAACGTAAAATTATTTTTTTTTAAAGATACATTTAATAGTAAACTTTTCTCTATCTTTAACTCCATAAAAGATATAATAAAATTTTTAAATGTATCAGATAGAGACTTTTATATTCTTTAATATTAGCAATAACAAAATATTTCAAAAAATAATATTTAGAAGATTTTTTTAAAGAAACTATTACTTCCGGTTATCCAATTGTTACCAAAATTTATTCAGCTCTTCCCAGGAATATTAAATTGAGGCAACTGCAGTTAAATATTTTTTACGTCTTATAGTATTTGAGAAACCGTGGTTCCAACATCCATACACACACACACACACACACACACACACACACACACACACACACACACGGTCATCATCGTTAAAATATTATAATTGGATTATAGGAACCTTAAAACGTGTTTTTTATTGTATTTAACATGTCTTCTGCACACATACAATTCTAATTATATCTATTTTTCATTGTATGAGGAAGTTCCTAAATGTCAGAGATTCTTTCAATTTAATAACAAGATTGGCGGTATTTCTAATGGATATATGCATGTTACGTATGATTTTAAATATTTAATTAATAAAACAATAAGAAAGATTAAATGTACTTCCCAGAAAAAGGCTTCAGAATGTAATTAAAACTTTTGATTTTTGACACTACATCTGTCATTTATAAATTATGTCATAAACATTTGAATTTGTCAACTGGTTTCCTTAGTGTATTTTAGCCTACTCTACTTATTACATCCCGTTATTCTATACAGAGAATTTATTTTAAAATGCAACATTATGATTCATCACATTGTAAAAAAATGACAGCAATGTAAAATTTGTCCATTTTAAAATGCAACATTATAAATAGTATTGCAGCACAGAAGATACCTCCAAAACACATCACCAATGGTGTCAATTCTTATTACGACTGACTAGAATATTACCTTAAAGTGATTGGGGTATTTTTTTAACATTTATTACATGAAAGTTATGAATTTTTTGTAAGCTGAAGTTTGTTAAAATGTGCAACATTCATGTTTTGATTTTATGTTAATCGTATGTAGGCTAATTTATTGGAAATTAGTTTTGATAATACAAAACTACAAACTTTGCATGTTGCATTTTAAAATGGACAAATATTACATTGCTGTCATTTTTTGACAAAAGTGAGTAACCATGGAAGTGATTAACCATAATGTTGCATGTTAAAATAAATTTCCTGTGTATTATAGCGTCTTTATCTCTAAATTTATGGAAGATATAATAAAAATTTTAAATGTATCATGTGTAGAATTTTATGTTCTTCAATATTAGTAATATCAAAACTTTTCAAAAAATAAAATTTTGAATTTTGTTTTAGAAACTACTACTTCCGATTGGCCAATTCTTACCAAAACCTTTTCAGCTCTTCCCATAAATGTCAGATTGAGGAATTCATAGTTAAACTGGTCTTATGTCTTATAGTTTTTGAGAAATGTTAAAATCGGTTTATATGGATTTTAAATCGTGCTTATTCACTTAAATCTCGATATGTGGTTTTTAGCACGAATCCAATACCTCTCTTAGCGAGAGGTAAAAAAGTGTTACTTATAGTTGTTGCTATAGAGTTAATAATGACAGTTTAAAACGTCAAAATTGAATAAAGATAGAAAGGATAGAAAGAATTAATAAATAACCGGCGACATGTATAAACATTTTTCTTTTTCATTCCTTCATTTCTAGAAATTAAAACGGAATATCTTAATCAAAACCTGCTCATAAAACTGTAGGATTTAATTATTATTTATTGTCTTTTATATTATCGCAACATTGCATTACAAATACTTCATTTCATTTACAAGGAAAAAAGAAAAACGTAACTCTTTTCGTGTTATACATATAAAAGTACATTCACAATCAGTCTAAATTATTATAACCTAACCTAACAACCTAAACCCATCTAATGTACTTGTGAATGCACTTTAAGACAGGCAGCAATAATATTGACCTTAACACAACATAATTCTTAACATGAAAGATTCTTAAAATATCATGTTTGTGGAATTTATCTGAGTGAACATTAACATTGCGTGTTGGCTTTATTCATTGTAATTCTAAACAATTCATTTACATTTACCTCCTGTTCCGAGCACATGTCATAAAACTGTGCCAGGAAGTTGGACTCGGAATTGTTTCTTCCGTCTTCAAAATCAATACCAGGGAGAGACTTTTGACGTAGGAAATTTCGCATAGCTTACCAGGTTCAACAAAGACAAAGGATGGTTTGTAACATTAAAAATCTGATGTGGCCAACACAAAACCTCCCGCTATTTAATTTTTATTAATTTAAATACATAGCTACATATTTACTAATCCTGCAAACTATATAAGTTCATTTGTGCATATATCTATTACTTTACATGATAAATTTCATTAATGTGTAGTTATAAACTAATATTTGACACTTTGATAACACCTGCATCTAATACAGGGTGGGGCAGAAAAACCTATCCGATTTCAAATCCCTTTTTCTCAAAAGAGGGAGCAGGTAGAGTAGTGGGGTAAAAACCGTTAGAAAGCCGGTTTTATGCCATTTGTCAGTAGTCAACATGCCTTGGTCTGGTGAACATCGTGCTTTTGTTATTGAGCGGTTTATCGAATGCGGCGGTTCGATAATTGCTACACAACGTGCTTTTCGAATTCATTTCGATATTGGAGTGACGAAAATCCTCGAGAAATCCATCAGGAACCCCTCCATAGCCCAAAAGTGACTGTGTGGTGTGCTCTTTCCCGCCTAGGCGTCTGGGGGCCTTACTTTTTTGAAGAAAATGGGCAAACCGCAACGGTCAACAGCGAGCGCTATTGTTTCATGCTGGAAAATTTTCTTAGACCCAAAATGGAAGAAAATGGCGTGGAAAATGTGTGGTTTCAACAGGATGGGGCAACCGCCCACACATCGCGACGATCAATGGACATTCTCAGGGAACTGTTTCCCGGTCGCCTCATTTCCCTGAGAGGTGATCTTGGCTGGCCGCCGCGCTCACCGGATCTCACTCCATGTGACTTCTTCCTTTGGGGTTACCTCAAATCGAAGGTTTACCAGCATCGACCAAGGACCCTTCTTGCTTTACGAAGGGAAATTGCTCGGGCAATTGAAGAAATTCCTGTGGAAATGACGGTGAAAGTCATGGAAAGCTACCGTGAGCGCCTAAATCAGTGTATCCGCTCCCAAGGACGACATTTGAGTGATGTGCTTTTCAAAACTTAAATTTAAAAATGGCATAAAATTTGCGATATGTTAATAAAATTTTTTTTTGACAAGTTGAGTGGTTTTAATTTTATAACGTTTTGAAATCGGATAGGTTTTTCTGCCCCACCCTGTATTTATGTATGACTAGCTGACCCGCCCCGGCTTCGCACGGGTAGAGCTAAAATAACGATTAGTTACACGTGTACCAGTAATTTTTCACATTTACTTCGGAGACATGCGCTGCATAGGGAGCCGGTAGCCTGCCTCGCATCGTACATGTAAGAGGCCCCGCCCGATCCCCGCACCGCACCTAAAAGCGCCTTTTCTAAACATGTCTCGGGTACTTTTACTTATGTACATATGATGCAAGCTATCTCTCTGACAAATATCGAAAATCTGCTAACGGTTAAAACTTTACTATAGATAAAAAAATAATTGAAATCATCCCCTATCGTACCGCCTTGATAGATGATTTTTTAAAAACGCTAAAACACTTTATTTCTTACCAAAAGCATAAATAAGAATTTTTATATCCCCAACTTGAGAAATGATGGGTTCTCCATACAAACTTCCGTCCCCTATTTCACCCCCTTCAAGTTTTATTTTCGCGACAAAAGGTAGCCTATGTCCTTCTCCTAGGTCCAATCTATCTCTATACCAAAATTCATCAAAATTGGTTCAGCGGTTTAGGCGTGAAAACGTAACAGACAGACAGACAGAGTTACTTTCGCATTTATTATATTAGTATGGATTTAATATTAACAATTAAATAAAGAAAAAATCAAAATCACGATTAATTTTTTTAATACAATAATCAATATAGTTAACAATGATGACAATAATTTGTGTGATAGTTATTTTTATTATTGCAATCAGATTTAGTCTACTGTAGGTGAAAATTGTTGTAATCAAATTTAATCTTTTGTATTTGAACATTTATTTGTTCTAATAAAATAAAACTACACTATAATAAACTGTAAAAGTAATAGATCTGAGAAAGAATATGCGAAATACCTGGAAATCAAAATTTTCAATTTTGTTCTTTCCCGGAGAATTTAATTTTGATTCTGGATTATTTAAATTTCTTTTCGTTTTCAGCTAGAATCCTTTTTACTGTACTTTGTGAAATATTTATTGTAGAACCTTGCATATGCTTTCGATTCATTTTGATTATTAAATTTTGATAATTTAATTTTTTTCTCGAAAGTTTTATCTTGCGCTACACGCCAATGACAAAAATTTCATTGTCCAATTAACCAAAGAATTACTCATTATGCGTCAGTGACGTTCAATTCATTATTCACTTGTGCAACTGTACTAATAGAGCGGTACAAACTTTCATCCCTATTTCACCCCTTTAAGTTTTATTTTCGCGATAAAAAGTAGCCTATGTCCGTCTCCAAAGTCCAATCTATCTCTATACCAAAATTCATCAAAATTGGTTTAGCGGTTTGGGCGTGAAAACGTAACAGACAGACAGACAGAGTTACTTTCGCATTTATTATATTAGTATGGATGGAAAATATATTATTTTTTCAAACATTAATTTCATTAGATTCAATACAATATCTTTAACACGGTTTCATTATTAAGTTTAATACAATTGCTTCCTGACAGTGACATTTGTTTAAATATGTCAAAATTGTTATTAAAATATTGTTTTTGTTTGACGCATAGGCAAGATGATGTACAAAAATAAATTTTTACAAATATATATTTAACAGTATTTAATAGTTATTTACATTCGAGTGCGTGTAAGTTGTATTTTCCAGCGCGACAGCTTTGTTTATTAGCTGGAGCGCTGTAAAATACTTCACGCACGAGAATTGTATCAAATTTTTTGGTCGAAGATAATGAAAATCACTTTTTTAATAAGATAGGTTGTACGTCTGAAAAGGGTTAGTTTAAAATACTGAGGTTAAGTCAATTTCCAAATTTGATTTTACTTACCTTCATTAGAGTACTTCTTCTAGCGAAAATTTATTTGTAATAATAGACGTTGTTTATGACTGATAATATATTTATTTGCTCATGTTTTCTTCGTAATAAATAATAGGTAGGTGTCGATATTTGACATTTCAGCAATGTTCGCCTCGCGTATTTGACAGGTATATCGATCGGTGACTATGTCGGTAACGGCGGATTTATACAATAATGACAGATGTCGTTGCCGTGATTTTGGTTTATATAAATTAATTTTAAATATAGGAAATGTTAAAGTAAAAAAATAACTTAAGTAGGTAATAGTTTTTTACATGAACTTTATTATAGTAAAGATGATTTCTTTTGTAAATGCCCATAAACGTCCAGTGTATTTTGATTATTTTACCGCATAGTTAGACAAGTTACAACACAGCGTAAAATGTGGGTTACACTTGATGTGTATACAATTATAAAGTTCCCATTACACTTCAGGAGGGCAAAAAATTATTTACTAAATGCTATTATCGTAGAATTGAAGATTGTACTGTTATATTCAATTATTATTAGTAAACGTTGCTGAAAAATTATATTCAATGATTTTTTTACGGGAAAAACTGTTAGAAGCTCGTATAAGTGATACTTCCGGTTATCAAATGGAAACAAAAAATTAATGAGCTCTTCCTACATTAGTACAAAATGTCAGATTAAGGAATACATAGTTAAACAGGTCTTAAGTCTTACAGTTTTGAGGAAGCGTCCTTTTAACATCCACACATTCACACACAGACATAATTGTAAAAATGTTAAAATCAGATTGTAGGAACCTTAAATCGTGCTTATTCACTAAAATTTGGATATGCGATTTATAGCATGATTACAGAATAAACATTTATACAGAAGCGACAGTCAGAGAGAGAAACGAAAATCAGAGAGAGAAAGAGTATGCCAACAAATTTAAAGGGCTAATCGGATAAAATCGGATTGTTTCGGCATATTTTCGTATCTTACGATTCTATTTTCTTTTCATTATCTCGACGAGAACATTTTCTGTTAGGGGTCAATAATAAAAGTATATTGAGAAACACAAATTGATTTCTAATAAAAACAAATATGTTATTTTTTCAACAAACGATGGGAAAAATCGTTATCATAAGGAAAATCATTATATTTCACGTATTCTGAAAGAGCTGTTGTCTCAGCTTGTCACGCCCATGTATTTTAGGGTTATGGCTAATTCAAGCAAACCAAACACGTCTTCTCACTTTTGACATATGTCATTTTGTGAATTTTAGAAGTGGTGTCAGTTTCTAATTAAATGGATAAAATGAAGAAAGTAGAATCGGGAGGACTTGTTTGTTCATATAAAGACTGTATAAATAGATTTAAAAAATGGAGAAAGGGAAATGTAAGTTTTTTTCGTTTCCGAAAGATCCAGAAATGTAAGTTGTGTAAAACGACTACCATATCATGTAAAATGTATATTCATTTAATAAATATAGGTGTAAAATGTGGCTCAAGGCCTGTGGAAGAGAAGATTTGATGGAGAAGGATATATGGGACATATTCATCGAGTCTGACGTTTGTTTCCCACATCAAAGATATAGAAAATTCTGTATTGTAATAAATTTGTAAAATTCAGGTATTTGTTTAATAATTTTATCTGATCTCTTTTTAATTCGTTAATAAAATTAAAATTTTAGTACTTTTATGTTCTAATTTTTCTTTTACCATTTATAATAATTTAAATTTCGCGAGTAAATTTGCCAACAAATTTAAAGTTCAAGGTAATAAACGTAAAATCGCAACAACAATGATGCCGGTAAGGAGTGTCGCTTCTGTATAAATGTATACTGTGGTAAAATCATAAATTTTCTGGACCATAAAACGTCTTTAGAATGAAAATAAAACAATAAACAATAACAATTATGTATGTATAGTAGTTAAATACTAATAATTCATGAATAATAATAAGTAATTTGAAAAAAAATAATTAAAAATTTTTCAAAAATTAGCTCTGTTTGAAGCTCTGTAGCTCGCTATCTATTGGTTATAGAAAAAAATATATTAGATGAAAGTTGTAGAAAATTTTAATGTCAACATATTGAAAAATAACTATTTTTGCCCTAATGCAAATAGGTGAAGAGATATTTAGAAAAAATCGTTTTTTTGCGCCTTTTTTCTCAAGTTGGCGGTGCTTCCCGAAGGCCCCCGAGGGGGAAAACTTGCATTTTTTATTAGGACCCCTAAATATATAATATATTCAAAAATCAAAAATACCCGACCTTTTGCAAGGTAAATCTACCTAATAACTGGACTATAAACAAAAAAATGCAAATCGAAATTTTGACAGCAATATTCAATTACTCATTTGACATTTGACGTTTGGTTTCAATACGATATTGTCACTTTAAGGGAAACTTAAAGTTTAAGGACAGCTTATTTTGAAACGAAGTAATATCCTTTGAATACAATTGTACAATACATTTGTTGATAGTTATGTCATCAGAAACTTGTTGACAGTTTGTTAAAAATTGTTATCAATAATTGCAATTTTGTTCATTTCTAAAAAACCGCAAGAAATAATTGATTCCACCGAAATCCAGAGAATAAAAAAGTCCTGTAGGAATATATTGTCCTCATTTCATCTCTAGGGGCAAAATGATGTACCTTCCTTTCAGTTGAACCTCCTTAAAATTGACCGTTACTGTCGATCATAAAAAATATAAGTTATTTTTTATCATTTACTTATAAATAAATAATATCATCGTAAGACCCAAGGTAAGGAATGTAAGGGAGAATTTTGTTCTTTGGAGGGGTGGCTGTTGCAGGTCGATTCCTGTATCTTCTTCCCTCCTCTTAAGAGAACGAGAGAAGGAATAAAAAGTGGACAGGAGTGAATAATAGAAAGACTCGCAAGCATCATTCCACTTGTCGCTGATTAGGATTTATGAGATACAGTTGCTGCTCCGAAAGTACAACACACAAATTACACTTTTATCTGCCATTCCAACCAGCTCAAACTCTATACAAAATTTCGTTTTCGTCTATAAGTGTCTGGTAATATAAACACTAAAATAGCTATTTGTGTATTAAGAGCCAAAATGGAATATTGTCGATTGAGAGATTATTCCTCTGAAAACGACAATGTCAATTTGCGCTAGAAACACACACAAGATTATTTCTAAAGTCCCCTTAATGGGTCCTCCACCATAACAAAAAAAAATCTGATGTGGCCAACACAAAACCTCCCGCTATTTAATTTTTATTAATTTAAATATATACTTACGTATTTACTAACGCTGCAAACTGTTCCATTGCAGAAAACTATTGCTTTATTTACTATTTTCTTTTTAAAATGTCACTATTATTAATTTGAAGTGTTTAGTTTTTTGACAGTGACATTTACTGTCAGTTTCATTCATTTGAAATATGAACTGTGTAACAAAGGAATTGTGGTTTTCTTAGGCTCCAGAACTTGAAAAAAAAATAATTTTTAAATTTATCTGTAAAATATATAGAAAAAGTATTAATGTATTCCTGTAGAAAATTCAATAATCTTTAATTTTCATAACGACAAAATGCGAAAAAATGGCATTTAATGGTATTTTTTGAAGAAAAACCATTATGAGCTTCAGGTAGAGTGTCATTTCCGGTTATTCGATTTACACCAAAATCTAATGGCTTCTTTTCATATTAGAATAGAATAGAAATACAAAGTTTCAGAATTTTCTGAATGATAGTATTTGAGTTAGAGCGAAGACAAAATTCCTACACATACACACACACACACACACACACACACACACACACATACATGCACACACACACATACATACACACACACATACACCCATACAGACATCATCGTGAAAATTTTAATTTGGATTGTAGGGACCTTAAAACGTGGTCATTTACTAAAATCTCGATAAGTGATTTTTAGCACGATCCCTATACCTCCCTTACCAAGGGTAGCGGGAGGTAAAAATAATAAAATGTATATTTTGTACTTACAATACTACTCAATAAATAACGATTATATTTTTACCTCCCGCTACCCTTGGTAAGGGAGGTATAGGGATCGTGCTAAAAATCACATATCGAGATTTTAGTAAATGATCACGTTTTAATGTCCCTAGAATCCAATTTTAACATTTTCACGATGATGTCTGTATGTGTGTATGTATGTGTGTGTGTATGTATGGATGTGTGTGTATGTGTGTGTATGTATGTGTGTCTGGATGTTGGAGGGACGATTCCTCAAAAACTTAAAAAATATTTAACTGCAGTTTCCTCAATCTGATATTCCTGGGAAGAGCTGAAAAGGTTTTGGTAACAATTGAACAACCGGAAGTAGAAAATTCTTCTGAATATAATTTTTTGGAAGTTTTTTTATTATTATATCTTGTATAGATTTAGAGATAAAGACACTATAATTTATAGAGTAAACTAATCGCAACATCAACAGTTTTAGTGACATTCTGATAGATTTTTCTGGGAAGCATATTTAATTTTTCTTTTTGTTTTATTAATTAAATATTTGAAATTATAGGTAAAATTGTGGTAAAATGCATATATCCATCAGAAATACCGCCAATCTGGTAATGAATTGGAACAATCTCTGACATTTAAATAGATATAATTAGAATTATATGTGTGCAGAAGACATGTTAAATACAATAAAAAACAATATGTGGGTAAAGTTCTGTAATATTTTGTTATAAAACGACGGTTCGAAAGCGAAGTGCAATACAATACTTATAGCCTAATATGGAAATGGCGAGAGGTCTTGTGCTGGCCATGACAGATTTTTTTTATTTGTAAAATTTTCTGCTGAATCTAATGGCAAAATAAAAAATTCCATCCAAAATAAAAATGTTCTGGGACACTCTGTATTTAAAATTAAAGAAAAAGTGATACATATTTGTCAGACAAATAAAGGATTTAATCATATAATAATTTCTTGAACTATTGATAAATTTATTTGACATTTTACCCATTTCCGCTGCAAAATTGTTATTGTAAGGACTAAGGAGAGCTTAAAATTGAAGTCCTAACAATTCCAACAACCATTAATCATTTGTGATATGGATAATATAAAGTTCAACGTTTTGTAAAATATTCCGCTTAATAACTTCAAATCCAGAAGTTCCCATATAAGACTATAAAATATATGGGAGTTTCAAAAGTGGTACCTACCCATGCTTTTGGGAAAATGAGAGTGCTTAAATTATTTTTACTTCCTTGTACGAAGTAAAGGAAGTATTGTAATCGCGAAAAAATTCGGTTTCCAGATTTCAACCGAAATATCCATTTTGACCATCCCTGAATCCATTTTGACTAATTTCGTCGTGACGTCTGTACGTACGTACGTACGTACGTATCTCGCATAACTGAAAAACGGGAAGCCGTAGAAAGTTAATATTTTGTATTTAGGACTGTTACAACATCTAGTTGTGCACCTCCCTTTTTGGTCATTTCATAACTTTCAGAAGTGGTACTTTACTTGAAGCCCATAATAGATTTTAATGAAAAACTATATTAAAATATAATCCAAAACTATTCAAATTTGGTATATAATACTTTTATATCAATGGAAATAACATAATAGATTTTAGTTAAAATGGTATACCCGGAAGTGGTACTTTACTTGAAACCTATAATAGATTTTAATGGAAAACTATATTAAAATATAATCCAAAACTTTTCAAATTTGGTATATAATACTTTTATATCAATGGCAATAACATAATAGACTTTGGTTAAAATAGTCTAACCGGAAGTGATACTTTACTTGAAGCTATTATCAGTTCTTGAAAAAAAATGGTGTTATTTTGAATTTAATAATAAATGCTTCAAATAAAAGTTTTAGAGAATTGAATTTTGCGTCGAAAACTTCAAGTATGATTAAATTAGTTCTTTGTATAAGCGAGATATTTAAATTTAAACATTATGTACTTTTTGGTTTCTGTAATTAAGTTTGCTATGAATTAGGACAAGAAATAACAAAAAAATAAAGAATTTAATGTCAATGTCAAATACGTGCAATTTTATGATTGGGTCTGTTATAATACATATTTTAATTATTAACAAAATATGTATAGTGTAACAGGCGTACAAGGAAGTCATGTGGTGTCCACATCAGATATTTTTATTGTTCTTTACAAAGTTATTGATAGTAACATTCCGACTCTGAAACTAAGTCAAATTCCGAAAAATGAATTGTTATATAAACTGACAGATTTCAGAAAAAGAAAACGGCTAAACTAATTTAAAGACCGGAAATAAATTATAAGGTAAACTTAAACAATTTTTAAAAATACTAAGTCAAATTTCAGATAATAAATTTTAAATATACTATGTCAAATTATACAGTATGTCCCATTTAGAGGTGCCACCATTGGGATCTCGAGAACTATAAGAGATACGATGTCGGTTAAATGTAACTTTTTGTGCGCCTTTGTAAGGGTTATTATGTTTTATTTTTGTTTTGCCTTCAAAATTATTATTTTTTCCTTATTTTGTATTAAATTTACAATTATTTTGAAAATATTGGTAGATTTCTATTTAGAAATACTCCTTGTATTTAAATAATTTATTTCGTTAGAAAATTTAGCTCAAAACTCGTATCAAACTAATTTTTATAATATTTTGTATCAGGTCGCCCTTGGCACATTGTAGCGTAATTTGTAATTATGAGTCTAGAATGAAAATTTTAAGTAATGAAGGCATAAAACAAATTATTTCGATCAAATACAATATAATTAATAAAAATAATAATGTGTTTTTGGGATATAATAAGAAAGTTCAGAAAAATAAAGAGAAAAATTAAATTTTAGGAGCAAAACAAATATAAAACATAATAACCCTTACATCATTGAAAAGAGAAAAAAATAATTATTTTTTAGAGACTAAAATCAGATATGGGTTCCATTTAAAAAAAAATATAAGTTTGTGTTATATCTCGAAAATTTACGAATATAAAAATTTATTTCGTACTCCACTGGTTAGTTAATACAAATATTTATCTTTTATATTTGAAACGTTTTTCTCAATTACTAATAGTTTAGAAGTTATTTAAAAAAGAAAAAATCAACAATATTCAATTTTTCGTCATTATCTAGTGCCCTATGAGAATTTTTGGAAAAACAAAAGCACATCTGAGATGGCCTCCCAAAGGCGCACAAAAAGTTCCATTTAACCGACATCGTATCTCTTATAGTTCTCGAGATCCCAATGGTGGCATCTCTAAATGGGACACACTGTAGATACAAATTTCATTCCACGTCTTTAAGAAATCTGGAAATGCGGGTTAATATCTCAGATATATTAAATTACTCACCAATTTGTAACAATGAAGGAAATGGAAAAAAATGGCTCACCTGGAAACAAAAAGACTATGTTAAAAATTTCAATTTATGACATGTTTATTTTCATAAAAGTATGTAGGTACAAATAATAAGGTATTTTCACATAATGTATGCGTAAAATACTAGATTAATTTACATTTGTTAAAGTAACATTTTTTTTCGCGATCGCCCAGAAAATGAGCTCTTTCTGATTACTATTTAGACCGGAAAGTCCTTCTTTGCTGAGCTAGCTCGGAAAGTTGTCTATAAGGGATCGGAAAGTACTTTACCGATCCCGGGACCGGTAAAGCTAAATGTAAAAAATAAAATAATACTTTTTACCTCCCGCTACCCTAGGTAAGGGAGGTGTAGGCATCGTGCGAAAAATCGCATTTAGAGATTTTAGTGAATAAGCACGTTTTGATGTCCCCAGAATCCGATTTTAACATTTTTACAATGATGTCTGTGGGTATGTTTGTGTGTGTGTATGTGTGTTTGTGTGTGTGGATCCTATGGACACGATTACTCAAATACTACCAATCAGAAAATTTTGAAATTTTGTATACCCATTCTATACTAATGTGGGAAGAGTTGATTAGTTTTTAGTGTATATCAGATAACCGGAAGTATCACTTATACAAGCTTTTGAAAAAATTGCATTGAATATAATTTTTTACTATTAAAAACATAATATAATGGTACAATCTTCAATTCTACGATAATATAACTTTAAAAAAACTTTAAATAACTTTAAATATAAATTTATAAAACAATTTATTTTTGTACATCATCTGACCCATGCGTCAAACAAAAACATAATACTTTAATAAAATTTTGACGTATTTAAACAAATGTCACTGTCACATATACATTAATAATGAAACCGTGTTAAGAAGAATTTAGTAGAAATATATTTGATTTGTAAATATAAATCTGTCAGTATAAGTACGTGTTTTCAAAATGTCAAATAATGGTTTTCAACTACACATTTACGACATGGATCATGTACAGCAAAGAATTTACACAGATTGCGTTTTTAGAGCACTTGTTGATGATGATTTTTTGAGGATTATCTTTTTCTTTGGTGAGGCACATTTTCTCCTCTCTGGGTATGTTAATAAGCAAAATTGCCAGATATGGGCAGAGGAAAATCTTCATGTGATTTACGAGGTACCATTACATGTCCAAATGAGACTGTTTGGTGCGCACTATGGTCAGGTGACATCATTGGAACTTACTTTTTCGAAAATGATGAAGGTCGAACTGTTATAGTTGATGGTGAGCGCTATAGGCCCATGATAATCGATTAGTTTTGGCACGAAATTAATTTCGTATTACAGATTTCTATTTATTAAAACAACAAATTAGATTTTGTTTATAAACGATCAACCGGAAAGGAAAAAGATACTTTACTTAAAGCACATTGCTATTTTAAACATGGAATTTTCGGGAGGTCATATGCTGGCCACATCAGATTTTTTTATACTTTTTTCGCAAAAAAAGTATTGTACCCAACATGACCTGAAAGTGTCTATACTGGGCTCACAAGCTTCCAAAGCTCGCCTACGGCTCGCTCTGTAATATGCTTGCTCATCCAGTAAAGTATCACTTTCAGGTCTTGTTACGTAAATTACTATTTTATCAATAAAGAATCTGCTTTAAACTTTGTGTTAAACATGGTCGGCCGTACATTAAACTAGCATCTATTTAGTTCATTTTTCATATTTTCATGCACCACTCTGTAACCCGCCTTTATGAGGCGAATAAACAAATAAATTTAAAGAAAGGGTTCTTGCCAGATTTGGCAGTTACGTCTTGTATCAAATTAGTTAGTGATGTAATAAAGAATATTATTTACTTACTGTGCTTCGATGCTGACTCTGAAATGGGTCGCCCAAGGGTTGATTTACACAATTGATTATATAAAAATATAAATATCTTTATTATTAATAAATATATGTAAGATACAAATTAGAGCCTATACTCGCGACTGTAACGGACAGGCTACAATGTTAGAGCTTTTTCTCCCTGTCGTTCAGTCGTCTATATATATTCACGTAAAGATAAGTCAGCAAAGAAATTGAGGTCTGGTATTTGTTATAATATTAAGAAATATCTATTCAGCAATTGCCTACTTATATGTGAGTCAATTTGGAAATATACGCAATCTCATTTATGTGCTGACTTAGGTTTACAACTCATACACCGTTAAAGATAGAATAACAGACGATGAAAGTCTATATTCAGCATGAAATTATTTTTCTTTTCGTGTTTTATATACTATTTTATTTACTACTAGCACATAAATCATCTTTGAATTTTTTTTTTATTGATAACAATCATTTTGACATGAATAATAACGTTACTAATTTTTTAATATTCACAAAAACAAAGTAGGCTGCATTTGTTTTTATCTGACGTTTTGCTCATTTCGCTGGTTTGATAACCTCACTAATGGGCCTTGATTTGTATTTCATTTAATTATTTAATAAAAACACTTTGTGCTGTTACAATCAGCAGCCTTATTAGTTTATTATTATTTTTAAATAAATCTATTGAAATGTATTTACCTACAAATACAAAAAAAAATAGTGATTTGTTCATTTCTACATCTACAAATATTTCACATTTTCACCAAAACAGCACAGTGGCCAGGCGAGGCAGCAGCTTAGGTCAATTTAAAATTATAGTGGCAAATTTAAATTATATACTTAACACCTTTCTTGAGTTTAATGAGTTAAATAATATTTGGATTTGGAGGCTTGAGTTTGATTGAAAAGTGACAGTTTACATTATAGACCTAAGATAATAATAAATTATTATTGACGTAGGTTACCATGGTTACAAGCAAGCGGTAGTGAAAAACCATTTCTCATGTCAAATAAAGGTAAATAATAGTGGGTTCCTAGGCTAGTAGTGAAAAAAAAAATATTTAACTGCAGTTTCCTCAATCTGACAATCCTGGGAAGAGCTGATTAGATTTTGATAACAAGTGAACAACCGTAACTAATAGTTTCTTTAAAAAATCTTCTAAATATTATTTTTCGAAAATTTCTGTTATTGCTATTATTGAAGAACATAAAATTCTACATCTAATACATTTAAAATTTTTATTATATCTTGTATAGATTTAGAGATAAAGGCACTGAAATATATAGATAATCTAATCTCACAGGCCAAGGCACTAAGGAAACCAGTTGACAAATTCAAATGTTTATAACATAGTTTGTAAATGATAGATGACAGTGTCAAAAATCAACAGTTTTAGTGACATTCTGATAGCTTTTTCTTTAAAGTATATTTAATCTTTCTTATTGTTTTATTAATTAAATATTTAAAATTATAGGTAACATGCATATATCCATTAGAAATACCACCAATCTTGCTAATTAATTGTATGTGTGCAGAAGACATGTTAAATACAATAAAAAACAATATTTGAATAAAGTTTTGTAATTTTTTTTGTTATAAAACGACGGTTCGATAACGAAGTACAATACAATACTACTTATATACCATAAAATGGAAATGGCAAGAGGTCTTGTGCTGGCCACAATATATTTTTTATTATAATGAGGAATACTTCATTAAATTTCATTTAATAGTTTTTAAAAAATAAATAACCGACTCATCTATTTATATTTCACTCAAACCTCGTAAATGTGCATACCGTATCGAATTGTAAACAATTTTGCATGATATTTCTCTAATATCGGGAATGATGGAATCGCATTGGGGTAAACAGCATATACTGAGCTGTCAATAGCAATAAACATGGCGTTATTTACGACCAGCAAAGCAAATCCATAATCCTTTACATCTGCACGGTTTAATCAAAAATAGATCATCACAATATCAGCTGTCATTTAGTGGCAAACAGTAATTCTCTGTTACCACTTTATATCGTTCATGAATCAATATTGTATTTTATGTTTTATTCAGCGATATTCATAGGGTAATGATGACGAAAATATCCAATTGCAAAATTATTGAATGAATAAATCCATATTATTTTATTTTGGCTTCATAAACTTGATTATACGCCCTCAAATATTAACGTAATTTGGCTTTTATCGCCTGCGGGCCATAAAATTGCTAACGAACAGATATTCAAACAAATCAAAAAGGTGGTTTAGGGATAAATATCAGACAGCATAATTTATTTTGAATAATCCATAATACACGTTCCACCACAGCATATTTAAAATGCATACGATAGTGATTATACAAGCCTAAGCCAATAGTCGGGTCCAGCCATATACCTATTAACTAATATATTGCGGATCCTTTGCTTTTCTTGAAGGAAACACTGTGAAATGGAAATATCATTTCTGCATAAGTCTATCTCACACAAACACCCAACCGCGAATTATGCGCATGCTTGGAAACCGCGACTACTATTGGCTAACGAGGATATCATCATCACTTTTTGCGTATCACAAAGTTCTGTTTATTAACGACTAGCGCGAGAAATTTTAAATTTAAATTTGAGAAATTAATCAATGTACCTACTATTTATTTTGTATGTAAATTCTTGAATATAAATATTAGTAATAATAAAAAACATTGACATATTCTAGTGCTAAATTTGAATTAAATAATTTACTTTGTTGTACTGTAAAAATAATAGGAAAACAATCTGGTCAGGATTAATTTATTTAGGTGATAATAATGAAGCACAAAGCAAATGCTTTCGAAGTGCAACTACAAACAGAAATGAAATCAACGTCAAAGTCAAACCATGTGCTCGCTGCATCACCAGGGCAGCGTTCCAAAACCAAGAATACCGAGTTTTGGCGTAGAGTATGTGTTGTGCTTTGGAACGAATGAAAGTTTTGTTGAAGTAAAAAATTAAAAATAATTTTATAAAACTAACAAAACTTCTTATAATTACAACATTAATGTCAAGTCCGTAATAAAAGCGCTTTTATGGAGCACTCTCCTCAATATAATGTGAAAGTACGCTCCATAAAAGCGCTTTTATTGTAAAAGTATGCTCGTAATACACGCCAACGTATTTACTTATGTTTATTTTCAACCAAAAGCATGTTTTCTTCCTCAAGAAGGCAAATTAATTTCATATGTTGAGAATCGTGAGCATCTATGTTTGAAAATATTGTGGAGTAATTTCTATACCCTTCTCGTTAGTAGAGTAAGTAGAACATCACTTTGGAGTAAACTCTGGCTGTTTTGTAACAGGTTGAGTAAACTCTGAGAGTAAGGTTATTAGTTTTGAAACGACTTTGAATAATTTCGTACTCTAAGAGTAGGATTTTGGAACGCGACGCTGTCAGCGTTAGCCAATAGTAGTCAAGATTTCCGAGCATGCGCATAATTAGCGGTTGGGTGTTTGTGTGAGACAGACTTATGCAGAAATGATATTTCCATTTCACAGTGTTTCCTTCACCTACTCTTATGGGAAAGATACGAAACATTAGCAATATATTAGTTAATAGGTATATGGGTCCAGCAGTAAAACTATAAACATCGCTGATTCTAAATTTTGAAACCGCAGCTTGATATCTCTTTTCGTTCTCGAGATATTTAGATTCAAAGTTTTGCATAAAACTGCCCTTTTTTTGGGTAATAACCCAAAAATGGACCGAGACACGAATTTAGCGACACCGCCTTTCGATTCTACGAATAAAAATATATAAATATATTAATTTTCATAATTTTTGATTAACCGCTTCATTTTTTATGAATAAAAGTTTGAAAATTCTAGAAGAAAGCCAAAATCTGAAAAAATCGCAAGGGGTACGCCATAGATTTTTGCGATTTTTGGCCATTTTCAGTTATTTTGCTTTAGAGATTGTATGCGGTGTTTAAAACTTATGAAAATTGGTATACTTATGTAATTTTGCCCGTAGAATCGAATGATGATATCTCCAAAATCATATCTCGAAAACAAGATCGAATTTTTATAATCTGAAAAAAGCCTTTTATAAAGGAGACTTTAAGCTGCATTATCATAGAAGAATCCTCGATTATTTATAAAAATATGACGGCTACGGATAAGTGAGCTATGGAAAAAAAAATTTAAATACAAAACTATGATTAATTTAATTAATTAAAATTAATTTAAAATTATAATTATACCAGATTACATGTTTTTCTAATTTACTGAAATTCTATCAACTTCCAACATAGGACATGTTACATAAAGTGCCCTTATTTTTTGTCGTAGAACACATTTATGTAATAAAAAGGGAGGTTCCATTTAAAAAAATTGTCTTTTTTGAAGTTTGTCAACTGTAATTTTGGTGTAACGTGCCGTCACATTTTTATAAATAATCGAGAATTCTTCTAAATTCGATCTCGTTCCCGAGGTACAGGGTTTTGAAAATGTGCCGGATTTCAGACAAAAAATCAAAAAAAATGAATAACGCCGGAAGTAGTTGATCATGAGTAAAATGTTTTTATTGCTTCATATGTAAAATTTTCCGCTGCATTCAATGGTAAAATAAAATATAGCGTATTCCATTTAAAATAAGAAAGTTGAGGTCAATTTCCCGTCAAACCGGAAGCGCTACTGCTTTAAAAATATTTTAGTTGAAACGGGCATGTTGGATAACCCCTAATACCAAATTTCGTTAAATTATATTAAATAGTATTTGAAATATAGATAGCGTAAGCTCGTCCTGAGACACCCTGTATATCTACCAATGTCCATACTGTTGCAGTTGGCGTCGCTTTAATTTCACAATGCGAGTACCTATACATTTGACTAATGCCTTGCTAATGACTGGCTTTGGCTTTTGAGCAAAACTCGTTAAACCCAACATCTGTATCTGAAATGTGAAAAATTGTACTTTCAGTTACATTTTACATTTTAATGAAATCCATTATAACATCACCAGCAGAACTGAAAACTGAATGTCCGCTTGGCCTGATTGCCAAGTTAAAATATCGCCAAGTAATAATTACTAGTTCTGATTTTGATAAATTAAATTTCACTTGCATTTTTTGTAGAGTGTGTGAAAATCATTACAACAAAAAGATTGGGAAAACCAAATGCAACTATTAGGTAAAACAATTAAGGTGGTTCTATCATATAAAAGTTTCTCTAAGTAAAAGGATTTATATAGGGTGTTTTTACTTTCCGTTATCAGGGTGTTAAAAATAAGTGTCACAAATTATGAGGGCATATAGTACTGACCAAAATGAGTAAGAAAAGTTTAATCAACATAGGTTCGATCTTCAACTGTTTTTGAGAAAGAGGGCATTTTGTATTAGAATCAAAGAAAAACTAACAAAGATAGTGGTCGAACAAAATTTTGTCGAAGCTAGTAAATTGACTATAAAAAAATCTGTTGTGGCCAGCACATGACCTCCCGCCAATTCCATGTTTAAAATAGCAATGAGCTTTAAGTAAAGTTTCACTTCCGATTGATCGTTTGTAAACAAAATCTACTTTGTTGTTCCAATAAATAGAAAAGTTTGTAATACGAAATTTTGGATTATATTTTATTATGTTTTTCCTGAAAAATCTGTTAGAGCTTCAAATTAAGTACTACATCCGGTTTATCATATATAGTCAAAATCTAATATGTTGTTTCAAATTATATAAGAGTATTAAATACCTACCAACTTTCCGAAGTTTTGAATCATTAATATATTTTAAGGAAAAATCGTCACACACACATTATTGTCAAAATTATCACTAACGTCCTTAAGCTCTAAAACGCAATCTGTGTAAATTTTTCGCCGTACATTATCCATTTCGTAAATGTGTAATTGCAAACTATTATTTGACACTTTGAAATCACGTTCTTATTGAGAGCTGTTTGATATACAGAGAATTTATTTTAAAATGCAACATTATAGTTCATCACTTCCATGGTTACTTACTATTGTCAAAAAATGACAGCAATGTAATATTTGTCCATTTTAAAATGCAACATTATAAATAGTATTGCAGCAAATGAGATACCTTCAAAATACATCACAAATGGTGTCAATTCTTATTACGACCGACTAGAATATTGCCTCAGAGTGATTGGGGGTATTTTTTAACAATTATTACATGAAAGTTATGAATTTTTGTAAGCTAAAGTTGTTTAAGATGTACAACATTCATGTTTTAAGTATTCCTTAATCGTATGTAGGCTAATTTATTGGAAATTAGTTTTGACAATACAAAACTACAAGTTTTGTATGTTGCATTTTAAAATGGACGAATATTATATTGCTGTCATTTTTTGACAATAGTAAGTAATCATGGAAGTGATTCGCCATATGTTGCATGTTAAAATAAATTCCCTGTATAATGCTGCAAACATCAAACTTAAATCGAATTATCCTGTATATCTAATATTTATGTATGATGGAAAATATATTATTTTTACAAACCTTAATTTCATTAGAATCATTTAAACTACTAAATTCTTCTTAACACGGTTTCATTATTAACTTTATAGAAAATTGCTTCGTGACAGTGACTTTTGTTTAAATGTGTCAAATTTGTTATTAAAGTATTGTTATTGTTTGACATAGAGGCAAAGTGATGTACAAAAATAAATTATTTTATAATATAATATAAAGTTATTTACTAAATGCTATTATCGTAGAATTGAAGATTGTGCCATTATATTCAATTTGTATTGGTAAAAGCTGTTAAAAAATTATATTCAATGATTATTTTACAAGAAAAACTGTTAAAAGCTTGTATAAATGATACTTCCGGTTATCCAATATACACTAAAAACTAATGAGCTCTTCCCACATTAGTATATAATGTATATACAAAATTTCAAAATTTTCTAATTGATAGTATTTGAGTAATCGTGTCCACAAGATCCGCACACACACACACACACACACACACACACACTACAATTCTAAAAAAAAGCTTTGCTAAAATTATGGAAACAGTAGATATATTCAAAAAATTCTAGTTGACAGATGTCAGTGTCAAATGCAAAACCAAAGTAGAAAGTATAGTAAAAGGAACTTGCGGTAGGAATTTACAAAAAATAGTTTGTTCGTGTTACAATTTTACAGGATATATAGAATCTCTTTGATCGAACTTTTGGTATGGGATTTGTTCAAAATACATCGAATTGACGGAAGGTTTTGTGCTGCCCACAACAGATTTCTTTTTATGAAAATTAGTTGTTTATTGTATGAATTATAAATCGAGTTATATGACATCTGTATTTATCCAATGATTGAAATCCTTTTCGTGAATTAAATCCCATTTAGTTTCCCGCATTTATTTTTCCTTCGTATATTTTTTTTGCGTAGTAGACTAAACGTATGCAAGTTAAAACCGGTGGTGCAAATCGAATTGGGCAAATTTACATAAATCGATAGTGTTTTGTTGGAGCGTTCGCAAAAAATGATTTAGTTAGCAAGGGAATTTACATAATAAATTTTGGTAGCTCTTTGTCAGGTCTTTACTTGGTGAAAATGTTCCACAATAAGACAATAAGCAAGTAGCAAACAAGATTTATTGATGGTAATTAGTATATCGTGTTACTGTAATAAATTATATGTATGTATGTACATACAGACGTAGACTTCTTGGAGGAGCAATAATAAATTCTTGCCATTTCTCATATGTACATTATGGAAGCCATTCATTTAATAATTATTCTACAAGTATTTCTATTAAGATCGCTGCGCCATCAGCGTACATTGTGTGAACTACCTAATCCAGGATTATTGGTGAAGATTACAAAAAGTTCATAGGGAACTTTTATCTTAATATAGATACAATTTTCGCAGTCTTATTAACACATGTAATTTGATAAAATATTAAGAAAACACTCGCCATGTTTCACAAGATTTAAGCGTCTGAATCATATACCTGTTAACTAATATATTGCGGATCCTTTGCTTTTCTTGAAGGGAACACTGTGAAATGGAAATATCATTTCTGCATAAGTCTATCTCACACAAACACCCAACCGCGAATTATGCGCATGCTTGGAAACCGCGACTACTATTGGCTAACGAGGAAATCATCATCACTTTTTGCGAATCACACAGTTCTGTTTATTAACGACTGGCGCGAGAAATTTTTAATTTAAATTTGAGAAATTAAACAATGTACCTACTATTTATTTTGTATGTAAATTCTTGCATATAAATATTAGTAATAATAAAAAACATTGACATATTCTAGTACTAAATTTGAATTAAATAATTTACTTTGTTGTACTGTAAAAATAATAGGAATACAATCTGGTCAGGATTAATTTATTTAGGTGCCAATAAATTACTGTATGAAACACAAAGCAAATGCTTTCGAAGTGCAACTACAAACAGAAATGAAATCAAACGTCAAAGTCAAACCACGTGCTCGCTGCATCACCAGGGCAGCATTCCAAAACCAAGAATACCGAGTTTTAGCGTAAAATATGATGTGTTGTGTTTTGGAACGAATGAGAGTTTTGTTGAAGTAAAAAATTGAAGCTAAATTATAAATAATTTTATAAAACTAACAAAACTACTTATAATTACAACATTAATGTCAAGCCCGTAATGAAAGCGCTTTTATGGAGCACTTTCCTCAATATAATGTGAAAGTACGCTCCATAAAATCGCTTTTATTATAAAAGTATGCTCGTAATACACGCCAACGTATTTACTTATGTTTATTTTCAACCAAAAGCATGTTTTCTTCCTCAAGAAAGCAAATTACTTTCATATGTTGTGAATCGTGAGCATCTACGTTTGAAAATATTGTGGAGTAATTTCTATACCCTCTTGGGTAGTAGAATAAGTAGAACATCACTTTGGAGTAAATTCTGGCTGTTTTGGAACAGGTTGAGTAAACTCTGAGAGTAAGGTTATTAGTTTTGAAACGACTTTGAATAATTTCGTACTCTAAGAGTAGGATTTTGGAACGCAGCCCAGTCAGCGACGCTGTCAGCGTTAGCCAATAGTAGTCAAGATTTCCGAGCATGCGCATAATTGCCGGTTGGGTGTTTGTGATAGATAAACTTATGCAGAAATGATATTTCCATTTCACAGTGTTTCCTTCACCTACTCTTATGGGAAAGATACGAGCATTAGCAATATATTAGTTAATAGGTATATGTTTGTTAATATTTTCTTAATATTTTATTAAATATTGTTTCACTTAGAGTTCGCTATTGTACTATTATTACATATAATTTGTTTTTACCTCTCGCATTTCGAGATTTTAGTAAACGACCAAGTTTTAAGATCCCTAGAATCCAATTTTAACATTTTCACGATTATGTCTGTATGTATGTGTGTATAGATTTTGTCAACGCTTTAACTCAAATACTGTCATTAAAAAAAAATTCTGAAACCTTGTATTTAAACCCTATCTTAATATGGAAAGAAACCATTAGATTTTGGTGTAAATTGCATAACCGGAAATGACACTTTACTTCTAGCTCGTAATGGTTTTTCTTAAAAAAATACCATTAAATTTTTTTCGCATTTTATGTCATTATTATTGAATTTTCTACAAGTTTACATTAATACTGCTTCTATATACTTTACTGGTAAATTTAACACGTTAAGCGCCAACAATGTTAATTTCAAATCTTGTTTGAGAACCCATGTGGATTGCCGATGACCCACACATTTTGATTCTTGGTGGACCGCGTGGTCCGTAATTGACCCATAGCTTATGCTATTTTATATTGGTTTTATAAATACTAGTCCAGCAGAAATATACAATATTTTATTGTATTCGGTCCCACGGTAAAACAAGCTTCAATTTAAAAAAAAGCGGGACCCTGTACGACAATTTTTAAAAAAGTTATTCACATTTTTGTTCGATGTGTATTATTTTTGCTTTTGAAGGTTTCTTCTTCAATATCCATTTAATACCAAGTAATAAAAATGAGAAATATTACTACAAAAAACTGATATTCACTGGTGCGTTTTAGTAATAACTTACGAAGTGTACAGGCGGGCATGGAGCAAAGTAAAAGTGTGGGCCATTCGCAGACCACGTGGCGCTTAACGTGTTAAAAAAATATTTTTTTGTAAATCCCAGAATCTTTCATAAACATAATTCCTTTGTTGCAAAGTTAAAATAAAATAAATATATCATCCCGACATATTACCCATTTCTGATGTGTGCCACAATCTGCTTTTTCAAATATCAGTAATAATGATGACATATTTGTACCGTGGGGGTGTTTACCAGGCGTCATCTCACGAGCACTCATTGCTGGAGAGCGCACCACAGGGGTCACTTTTGTGCCATTTAAAATTCGAAATATTTGGCGTCGGTCGGGATCAAACCCGGTTCCCCAGGTTCACGACCAGACATTGAGGCACGCGGCCACAGGACAGTTCATATTTTAAATGTTTGTAGTTGACAGATAAATGTCATTGTCAATAAACTAATTACTTCAAATTAATATTGGTGACATTTTAAACAGAAAATAGTAAATAAAGCAATAGTTATATGCAAAGGAACTTAATATAGTTTGCAGCAGTAGTAAATACGTAGTATGTATTTAAATTAATAAAAATTAAATAGCGGGAGGTTTTGTGTTGGCCACATCAGATTTTCAGCAACAGAAATGTCATAGTACAATGGATAATTAGTTAGCATAAGTGAAATATTGAGTAGAGAATATATATCGTTATATTCAAATTTTCTAGGTTATGGAAGCTATTCATTTTTTATTGATACATTTTGTAAATTACATTTATGGAAATGATAGATCGCGATATATTTATGAGTTAGACCGGTACTAAATTAACAGTATGTTTATTATTATATTATCTGTAAACTAAACGATGACAGGATAGTATGTAAACGCTCTGGGCCATAAGACCATTCCCGTTGTAATATAACAACATCTGTGCCCTTTTTGCTGACGCGATGCGGTTTTGTCTTCCACCGTTGTGGTTACACAGCAGCGAAAAGTGGTTACTATGGTGACAGCTCAACGTTTTTACTCGTAAACTTGACATAGGCCAATTACTAAAGACGTTAATGATTTATATTTATACGAAATGACCATGTTGGTTATAGCGAAATAGTAGTACATTATCCATTCTCTTGGAAGATGCGAATTATTTGCAGTATCGTTTTTATGCATGCAATTAAAATTGTCTGCTAACCCTATTTTGTGGTATTTCCTTTAAATTTTTTTTCAAAATATCAAGGCAATCTTTGCTATCCATGATTGGTGCAATAATTACTAAAATTTTCGTACTCCCGTTAACTAAATATACCCCCAAAACATAATTCTGTCACCGCCGTATTTAACAGTTACTTTTAAATGCCTTAAAATTTCTACTTTTAATTATTTATTTTTCTGGTACTATAAGAAGTATAATACATACAGATTAGCTATAGAAGGCAAAAATTTGAAGAAATCTGAAATTTAAGGTATTTAAAAGTAACAATTAAATACGGCGATGACAGCATTATGTTTTGAGAATATATTTGGTAAGCGGAAGTACGAAAATTAGTAATTAATGCAACAATCATAGATAGCAAAGATTACCTTGCTATTTTAGAAGCAAATTTATAGCAAAATGTCTAACAATATGGTGTAGTAGACAATTTTAATTACAAGCCGATTTTAACATTTTTACGATGGTCTGTGTATGTGCGTGTGTGTATGTGTGTATGTGTGTATGTATGTGTGTGTGTGTGAGTGTGTGTGTGTGTGTGTATGTGTGTGTATGTGTGTATGTGAAGAACGATCCTCAAAAACTATAAGACTGAAGACCTATTTAACAATGAAATCCTTAATCTGACATTCCTGGGAAGAGAGCGAAGTAGTTTCTTAGAAAAATTCTTCTAAATATAATTTTTTGGATATTTTTGTTATTACAAATATTGAAGAACATAAAATTCTCCATCTAATACACTTAAAATTTTTATTATATCTTGTATAGATTTAGAGATGAAGACACTATAATTTATAGAGTAAACAAATCGCAGAGGCCAAGGCACTAAGGAAACCAGTTGACAAATTCAAATGTTTATAACATAGTTTTCAAATAACAGATGTCAGTGTCAAAAATCAACAGTTTTAGTGACATTCTGAAAGCTTTTTTTAGGAAGTACATTTAACCTTTCTTATTGTTTTATTAATTAAATATTTAAAATTATAGGTAAAATGTATATATCCATCAGAAATACCGCCAATCTTGTTAATGAATTGGAAGAATCTCTGACATTTAGGAATTTCCTCATACATTGAAAAATAGATATAATAGTGTGCAGAAGACATGTTAAATACAATAAAAAAAGAATATTTGGATACAGTTCTGTAATGTTTTTGTTAAAAAACGACGGTTCGATAGCGAAGTGCAATACAATACTTATATAACATAAAATGTAAATGGCGGGAGGTGTTGTGCTGGCCACAGCAGATTTTTACCTCCCGCTACCCTTGGTAAGGGAGGTATAGGGACAGTGCAAAAAATCTCATATCAAGATTTTAGTAAATGATCACGTTTTAAGGTCCCTAGAATCCAATTTTAACATTTTCACGATGATGTCTGTGTGTATGTGTGTGTATGTGTGTATGTGTGTGTGTGTGTATGTGTGTGTGTGTGTAGGGATTTTGTCTTCGCTTTAACTCAAATACTATCATCATCATAGTGGGTTTTCTTCAAAAAATACCATTTTTTCGCATTTTGTCGTTATGAAAATTAAAGATTATTGAATTTTCTACAGGAATACATTAATACTTTTTCTATATATTTTACAGATAAATTTAAAAATAATTTTTTTATTAGTCGCGAAGCCTAAGATAAAAACTATTCCTTTGTTACACAATTCATTTCTCAAATGAATGTAACTGACAGTAAATGTCACTGTCAGAAAACTTATCACTTCAAATTAATAATAATGATATTTTAAAAAGAAAATAGTAAATAAAGCAATAGTTTACTGCAATGGAACAGTTTGCAGCGTTAGTAAATACGTAGGTAGGTATGTATTTAAATTAATAAATATTAAATAGCGGGAGGTTTTGTGTTGGCTATCATGAAATTATGAATATATTCAATGTTAACCCCATAAAATAAATAAAATAACTATATTATTTGTTGATTTTTCCAACGTAATATAATGCTTTCTATTTTTAAATATAAAAATATTAAATATATTGAGTTTTCTGAAATAGATTGAAATTTTTGTCTTACGGTGACTTTTTTGTATGACTGTACATTATTGTTGACTCTGCAAAATATATTTTATAAATATTTACAAAAACGTTTAAAACTATTTTTAGTAAAACAGTTTATTAATTAAAATAATAAACAATTTAATTAATGCATTTCACCAGTTCGGCAAACAAAATCCAATAATTTCCATTTCGCATTATTTTCCACGAATCATTTGACATGAACAAATAAATAAAATCTGAATAATAACCATTGATAAATATTTTTCATCTAGTAATTTATCAACAATATTTGTATCTAGGTAAATGGATAGCTATTAATCGCGAATACCGGCACATATTTCATTTATTTAAAGTAGTTGGCCAGGGCAGCGATGTGTATTTGTTTAGGCAGGCAGTACGCCCATTAGACTACATAGGAAATTAACAATCAATAATAATTTTATAGGCCTGCCTATATTGATTCAGCCGAAATGATTGCCCTGGTATATTACATAACAAAAATTCATATTAGAGATAATAATAACGTTAATAATGACCCGAACAGTATGAGTGAATTTATTGATAAGTTTTAAGCAAATGATTTTTAAATCCTCCGAATTAATACTAATCATTGATACTGTGAAAATTTTTGCGTTTCACGCAAATATAGTATCTTTTCAGTGTACATTATACGAGGTGTGGCTACAAAATAACGAAATTGATTTTAGAACATTTACAATTTATAAAATTACACAAAACAAATATTGCCACTCTCAATGTACGAGGTGTCTCATTTTCGATGTTTTTTACCTTCCGTCACTTTTAGGTAAGGGAGGTATTGTCTTTGACCAAAAAATTCGGTGGTGAGTTTTTAATGAATAAGTACGTTTTAAGAGCTCTAGAATACGATTTTACTAATTTTACATTGATGTCTGTATGTGTGTGTGTGTGTGTGTGTGTGTGTGTGTGTGTGTGTGTGTGTGTGTGTGTGTGTGTGTGTGTGTGTGTGACAATTTTTTTCCGACGATAACTCCAAAACTACAATTCTAAAAATTATGATTCTTTTGTATTCCTCTTCTTTACAACCCTATGAAGAGCTGATTAGATTTTGGTTATAATTGGTCAACCGGAAGTACACTTATTTGAAGTTCTTGACAGTTTTTTTTTGGCAAAAACGTAGTTAAATATCATTTTTCGACATTTTATGATCATTAATATGAAAGAAAATCTTATTCTCTATACGATTTGATTATACATTTTCCTTCATATTCAATAGATATAGAGTTCATAATTCTTATGATTTTTTAAATGGCAACCTATGTTGAAAACAGTCTCATTTTTAACGATATATAACAAGTCTACATTCTTTTGTTCTACACATGAAAAAAAAAGATGATTTATTAATTTTTTGGGGGTGAAAAAATCGAAAATTATTAAGACATAAATGACAAAAACTATTCTATTTCATCATTTGTTTATTTTTTCTTCAGTTTTACACATATTTTTAATTTATTTACTTTAAAAGCATATTAAACCAATTTTTACCTTCCGTCACCTTTAGGTAAGGAAGGTATTGTCTTTGGTCAAAAAATTCAGTGGTGAGTTTTTAATGAATAAGCACGTTTTAGGGTCCCTACAATACGAATTTACTATTTTTAAGATGATGTCTGTATGTATTTGTGTGTGTGTGTGTCCGTGTGTGTGTGTGTGTATGTGTGTCCGTGTGTGACAAATTTTTCTCCGACGATAACTCCAATACTATAATTCTAAAAATTATAATTCTTTCGTATTCCTCTTCTGTACATCCATATGAAGAGTTGATTAGATTTTGGTTATAACTGATCCACCGGAAGTACCCTTATTTGAAGTTTTTAACAGTTTTTCTTAAAAAAACGCAGTTAAATATTATTTTTTGACATTTTGTTTTTATATTTATTAAAGAAAATACTCTTCTCTATATGGTTTGATTATTCATTTTCCTTCATATTCAATAGATGTAGAGTTAAGGCATTATAAAGAAATTAATTTTCAAAAATTAGTCAGCTTTGTTATTTATCATGGAAACAGCTGACATAATTATTCAAAAAAATTTAATTGACAGATGTCAGTTGCAAGTGCAAAACCAAATATGGAAAAAAGTATAGGATCTAAAATTGGTATGTCATAGTGTTGCTCGCAAGTGACACGCAGAGAAAGGTCAAAGAGAAGATGGAAGGACATTACTTAGTGTAGCTTATGTTATAATTTTATTGGATTTATAGAACCTTTTCAAATGAACTTTTGGTATGGAATTTGTAAAAAATAGTATGTGTTCCTGTTCGATTTTACATGATATTATATAGAATCTGTTCCAAGGACCTTTTGGTATGGGATTTGTACAAAATACATGGAATTGACGGAAGGTCTTGTGCTGGCCACAACAGATTTTTTTTCGAATTATGTCAAAGCCAACTCTGACTTCAATAAATAATAATTTAACTAATCCAAAAAATTGGTTTAGAATATTTTTGAGAACATAATTAAAAGATACGGAATTAAAATAAACAAATGAACTATTACAGTTTTTACCTTCCGTCACTCTTAGGTAAGGAAGGTATTGTCTGGTCAAAAAATTCGGCGGTGAGTTTTTAATGAGTAAGCACGTTTTAAGATCCCTAGAATACAATATTACTAATTTTACATTGATGTCTGTATATATATATGTGTGTGTGTGTGTGTGTGTGTGTGTGTGTGTGTGTGTGTGTCTGTGTGTGTGTGTGTATGTGTCTGTGTGTGTGTCCGTGTGTCCGTGTGTGTGTGACAAACTTTTCTCCGACGATAACTCGCAAACTAAAATTCTAAAAATTATGATTTTTTCGTATTCCTCTTCTTTACATCCATATGAAGAGCTGATTAGATTTTGGTTATAATTGGTCAACCGGAAGTATCCTTATTTGAAGTTTTTAACAGTTTTTCTGGAAAAACCGCAGCTAAATATCATTTTTTGACATTTTGTGATCATTAATATGAAAGAAAATCTTATTCTCTATACAATTAGATTATACATTTTCCTTCATATTCAATAGATATAGAGTTGTAGAGAGATTAAGAGAGGTTAACTTTCAAAAATCAGTTAGCTTTGCTAAAATTATGGAAACAGCACAAATATTCAAAAAAATTCTAATTGACAGATGTCAGTGTCAAGTGCAAAACCAAAGTGGAAAGTAAAGGATCAGAAAGTAACATAAGTGACACAGTGTCCCTCGTAAGTGACTTGCAGTTTCAATGCCGGGAGTACGAGGAAGGCCAAAGAGAAGATGGAAGGACTGTGTAGCAGAATATTTAAGAGAGGAATAACTGTGTGAAGAAGATGCGTTGGATAGGAATGTTTGTCGATTTGTTTTAATTCGTAATAATTGTCTGTTAAGCCCTATTTTTTGGGCACAAAACATAATGCTCTCACCGTCGTATGTAATTGTTACTTGTAAATGCCTTAAATTTCAGGTATTCTCCAAATTTTTTGCCTTGTATCTAATCTGTTTGTATTAAACTTACTTACGGTATCAGAAAAGGTAATAAAGAATTAAAATGCTGGTCGAAATTTTATCACCAGTCATTTGGCCCAAAGTTTTTTAAGTTTTACATTTAAAACATCCAAAAGAATTTTGTTGAAATTTCTTAGCATTTGTGTGGAATTTATAATTTGTTGAAAATGTAAACCGGCTGTATTATTATAAGCTTAGGCCTTTATCCTCATTTTACTCGTAACATTTTCATTTCTTGAATAATGCTAATATCAAACAACCTGGTGTTAAAAAAAAAATGAACCTCCACTTGATTTAATTAGCTACATCCCCTGTGCGCATATTAGATATTTTTCCCTTGTGTTTCATTTCCATTTTCACCCTTCGCTTTGGCATGTAATGCCGCACCACACAAGTGTGACGATGGAACAGAAACCGCAATTTATCATTCAACACTGCGGACACAGGCAGCAGCCAGCGGTTGTACGGTTGGTATTACTGCAACAGTGCCACCCCAATGTTGTGGCTCTTCGTAACCAGAAACATACTTCAGCGGATGATGATGATGGATGATTTGTTAAATATGGCGGAAAAATCAATTAGAATTATAAGTGGGGGTTGTGGTTGTATAGACTGATGATAGGGTGCTACAATGTGTACGCGCTAACATTCTTTTCGTAAGCCATCTTTCGTGTCCCGCGCTGTAGATATCGCTGTATACGGCTGTAACACGTACACCGACCACTGCCATTATTACCTTTATTGTAATGTATGTCTATAAACTTTTGAGAATCACTGGATTCCCGTATCGTTAATTTAATTAAGTTTACTTGTGTCTTTTGTATTTCGGCTTTTGGCCAGTTGTAATTTACCGGCCGTTCAGTTTGGGTTTAGAAATAAAGTTTATAATAAGATTTAAACAGAGTTTCATTTATAACAAACATTATAGTTACAAAAAAATACTATAGAACAAAGTTGTAGGGGACCAAAGGGGACATCCTTTCAGAGAAGAAAAAAAATTTTTAAACCAGTGATTCTCAAGTTACAACACAAAGTTATATTTTTTCAAATGGGATTCTACATATTCTTTATGCCTATTCGATAGCATATTTTTACCTTCCGTCACCTTTAGGTAAGGAAGATATTGTCTTTGGTCAAAAAATTCGGTAGTGAGTTTTTAATGAATAAGCACGTTTTAGGGTCCCTACAATACGAATTTCCTATTTTTAAGATGATGTCTGTATGTATGTATGTGAGTGTGTGTGTGTGTCCGTGTGTGTGTGTGTGTCCGTGTGTGTGTGTGCGTGTGTGTGTTCGTGTGTGACAAATTTTTCTCCGACGATAACTCCAATACTACAATTCTAAAAATCATAATTCTTTCGTATTCCTCTTCTGTACATCCATATGAAGAGTTGATTAGATTTTGGTTATAATTGATCCACCGGAAGTACCCTTATTTGAAGTTTTTAACAGTTTTTCTTAAAAAAACGCAGTTAAATATTATGTTTTAACATTTTGTTATTATATTTATTAAAGAAAATACTCTTCTCTATATGGTTTGATTATATATTTTCCTTCATATTCAATAGATGTAGAGTTAAAGCATTATAAAGAAATTAATTTTCAAAAATTAGTCAGCTTTGTTATTTATCATGGAAACAGCTGACATAATTATTCAAAAAAATTTAATTGACAGATGTCAGTTGCAAGTGCAAAACCAAATATGGAAAAAAGTATAGGATCTAAAATTGGTGTTGCTCGCAAGTGACACGCAGAGAAAGGCCAAAGAGAAGATGGAAGGACATTACTTAGTGTAGTTTATGTTATAATTTTATTGGATTTATAGAACCTTTTTAAATGAACTTTTGGTATGGAATTTGTAAAAAATAGTATGTGTTCGTGTTCGATTTTACATGATATTATATAGAATCTGTTCCAAGGACCTTTTGGTATGGGATTTGTACAAAATACATGGAATTGACGGAAGGTCTTGTGCTGGCCACAACAGATTTTTTTCTGAATTTAACCATGTATTAGTTTTATATTCTTAATAAAAATATTGAAAAAAATGCGATTGAAATTTAAATAAATTTTTATTTTTAATATTATTGTACAGTAGGCCATGGATGAGAAACAAGAGTGATAAATTTAAATTGAAAATTAATAATTGTTAATTATTCCTTATAAATAATGTTCTATTTGATTTCCATTATTTTCTAAGCATAATTCTATTCTATTTAAAACAGAAGTAGTAGCTTTTATTACAGTTTCTCGTGTCAAAGCAACGCAAGCTTCTCTAACTCTGTCCATCAAATTTTGTTTCGTTGTCACTGATTTTGAATATACTCTATCTTTAAGATATCCCCATAAAAAACAATCAAGGGGTGTCAAATCCGGGGAACGAGCGGGCCATTTGTATGACCCATTTCTTGCTATCCACTGACCTTGAAACATTTCGTCGAGCCGTTCGTACACTCGACGAGTATTGTGAGCCGGTGCTCCATCTTGTTGGAACCACATATTTTGTCTATCATTCAAGTTTAAATCTTCTAAATAATTCAATAATTCATTTTCCAAGAAACAAATAATGTGCAGCGTTTAAATTGTCTTCATAAAAATGTGGTCCAATAATTTTATTCCCAAACATTCCAAGCCATACATTAAAGCTCCATCTGTGTTGATTATTTTTTTCTCTAAATTCACGAGGATGTTCTTCAGCCCAAATGTGCTCATTATTTCTATTAAATAATCCATTATTTGAAAATTTAGATTCATCTGTCCACAGAATTTTTCTAAGAATATTATTATCGTCCTGATACTGCACCAAAAACCATTCGCAAAACACTATTCTGCGTTCATTGTCATTATTATGTATAGCATGTAATAGTTTGTATGAATATGATTTTAAATTATGCTTTTTCAAAATTAGAAATAAAATGTTCTTGGGCAAATTCGCGTGTGGATGAATTGGGATTACGCGCAATAGAAGCTAAAACTGCGATTTCTATTTCTTCATTGTTTCTCACGGGATGTTGCCTTTCACGTTTTTGTGAAAATGATCCATAATTTTTCAAATTTCGTGCTAATCGCCTAATTACTGACCTCCCTGGACGCGGTTTGTTTGGATATCTCGTGACATAAATATTGCACGCTTGTATGGCATTTTCATTACACTCACCATAAATTAATAATAAACGATACAAATCTTCATTTGTATAAACATCAGCCATATTGTCACAAAATAATCTCAAAACACAAAGAATAACAATTTACAACAATTAGTACGCCAATTATTATTTGACAGCAGCTATATTTTGTTCTTTTTTTCTGTACAATAATATTAAAAATAAAAATTTATTAAAATTTCAATCGCATTTTTTTCAATATTTTTATATTGTATGTAGAATCCCATTTGAAAAAATATAAATTTGTGTTGTAACTTGAGAACCACTGGTTTAAAAAAATATTTTCTTCTCTGAAAGAATGAGCCCCTTGGTCCCCTACAACTTTGTTCTATAGTATTTTTTTGTAACTATAATAATAAAGGTAATAATGGCAGTGGTCGGTGTACGTGTTACACCCTGTATAACTCAAAGTTTGGGCTAACGAAATATCAAAATAAAATTCACTCTTCCCAATAACTGTTAATTAAGTTACATCTCTCAATTCTGTCCTGGTCCAGTTCACCGCTGCTACAATATTGATTTGTCCGCAATGATTGGATTAAGCTAATACAGTCTAAAAATTCCCATTCATCATTTAAATGCAATTAGCTCATTGAAAAATCTACCGGGACATTAACACAACGCATCGCATCGGGTTCGGGTTTGAAGTTTGGAATTTGCGATCGATGTTGTTGTTCTGCTACATGGACGAAGGAGAGTACTCGTACGAGAGTATGGATATGGATACCTCTGTTGTTGATACAACACCAGTAGCCATTATATTGTATATGTTACCACGACAATAATACACTAATGCAGCCCTTTGTTTCGTGGCATTTATATAGGTATTATTGCAGAATGACAAGTTTTTTTAATTGATTGATTGATAGGGTATTGTGTGAATAGGTTTTTTGGTAATGTACCACATTAAATGGATTTGTAATTATTATGGAAGACGTACATAAAAAAATAATTATTACCTCTCGCCAAGAGAGGTATTGGATACATGCTAAAAACCACATATCCAGATTTTAGTGAACAAGCACGATTTAAAGTCCCTAGAATCCGATAATAACATTTATAAAATGATGTCTGTGTATATGTGTGTGGATGTGTGTATGTGTGTATGTCTGGATGTTGGAGGAACGATTCCTCTAAAACTATAAGACTTAAGACCTGTTTAACTATGAATTCCTCAATCTGACATTCCTGGGAAAAGCTGAAAAGGTTTTGGTAACAATTGGACAACCGGAAGTAGTAGTATCTTAAAAAAGTTCTTCTAAATATTATTTTTTGAAAATATTTGTTACAGCTAATATTAAAGAACATAAAATTTATTATATCTTGTATAGATTTAGAGATAAAGACACTATAATATATAGAATAATATAATCGCAGAGGCTAAGGCACTAAGGAAACCACTTGACAAATTTAAATGTCTATAACATAGTTTGTAAATGACAGATATCAATGTCAGTGTCAAAAATCAACAATTTTAGTGACATTCTGAATACTTTTTCTGGGAATTTAATCTTTCTTATTGTTTTATTAATTACATAATTAAAATTGTAGGTAAAATGCATATATCCATAAAAAAAATACCGCCAATCTTGCTAATGAAAGTGGGATTCCACCATTTTTTTTTATATTTTCATCTAAAAATATTATGAAAACTAAGACTATTGATGAAAATCCGGTGAAAAAAAATTAATTTTGCTTTTAATAACAGAACGTTTTATTCGATTTGGATGAAATTTGGTATGACAGTTCATATGGTTATAAGTCATCTTTTAAGGTGATGCTTGTTATTATTAGTGAACCACTAGTGTATGAAACTTAGGTGTCCTAACATTAATTAGACCGTAACTTTTTATTGGCCACGCCGATAACATTTTTTTTTTTTTTTTTTTTCAGAAAGATACATTCAATAGTAAACTTTTCTTTCTGTGTTTAATTTGTAATATCTGTTACGGTTCAGACAGAAAAAAATAAAATCTGAGTGACTGCATCGTGAATTTTTTTAAAATAAATTTAATCTAGCAGTCTATCCAAATGTCAAACACGTAATTTTTAATGATAGTAACGAGTTGGCAATCTTCTCAACTTATTTAGGAGTAAGCTAACATATTTATAATAATAGTAGTAAAATACTATTAGGCCGAACAAACGGATGTTACTAGTTTCTGAATATTGCGAAGGAATTTTTTGACAACCCATAGATAATTGTTACTGTCATTAGAAATTAGGTGTTTGACATTTGGATAGACTGCTAGATTAAATTTTTTTTAAAAAAAATTCACGATGCAGTCACTCAGGTTTTATTTTTTTCTGTCTGAACCGTAACAGATATCACAAATTAAACAGAGAAAGAAAAGTTTACTATTGAATGTATCTTTCTGAAAAAAATAATTTTATGTTATCGACGTGCCATTACAAAGTTACAGTCTAATCAATGTTGGGACACCTGGGTTTCATACACTAGTGGTTCACTAATAATAACAAGTATCACCTTAAAAGATGACTTATAACCATATGAACTGTCATACCAAATTTCATCCAAATCGAATAAAAGTTCTGTTATTATAAGCAAAATTATTTTTTTTACCTTCCGTCACCCTTAGGTAAGGAAGGTATTGTCTTTGGTCAAAAAATTCGGTGGTGAGTTTTTGATGAATAAGCACGTTTTAAGATCCCTAGAATACGATATTACTAATTTTACAATGATGTCTGTATGTATGTATGTGTGCGTGTGTGTTTGTGTCCCTGTGTGTGTGTGTGACATATTTTTCTCCGACGATAACTCGCAAACTAAAATTCAAAAAATTATGATTTTTTCGTATTCCTCTTCTTTGCAACCATATGAAGAGCTGATTAGATTTTGGTTATAATTGGTCAACCGGAAGTACCCTTATTTGAAGTTTTTAACGGTTTTCTGGGAAAACCGCAGTTAAATATCATTTTTTGACATTTTGTGATCATTAATATGAAAGAAAATCTTATTCTCTATACAATTTGATTATACATTTTCCTTCATATTCAATAGATATAGAGTTATAGAGAGATTAAGAGAGGTTAACTTTCAAAAATCAGTTAGCTTTGCTAAAATTATGGAAACAGCACATATATTCAAAAAAATTCTAATTGACAGATGTCAGTGTCAAGTGCAAAACCAAAGTGGAAAGTAAAGGATCAGAAAGTAACATAAGTGACAGAGTGTCCCTCGCATAAGTGACTTGCAGTTTCAATGCCGGGAGTACAAGAAAGGCCAAAGAGAAGATGGAAGGATTGTGTAGCAGAATATTTGAGAGAGGAAGAACTGCATTGCATAGGAATGAAGAAGTGTGAAGTGCAATTTACAGAATGTACATTCGTGTCATAATAATATTAGATTTATAGAATCTTTCCAAAGGAACTTGCAATATGGAATTTGTAAAAAATAGTGTGTTCGTGTTACAATTTTACAGGATATATAGAATCCTTTCCAAGGAACTTTTGGTATCGGATTTGTACGGAATACATTGAATTGACGGAAGGTTTTGTGCTGGCCACAACAGATTTTTTTCAATGAACTTTGAAGCAAAATTCTGGCTAAACGGTACACTTTCCGGTAGAAGCAAGTTTAGTTAAATTGTCTTATTTTAGCCTCAGGAATTTGTGGTTAAGCCATGTCCCCCTATTTTAGAGACACCTGTATATTCTTAAGATATACCTTCAACATTTTTACGCATTGCGCTTAGTTTATTAGTTATAGCTCATACGCATTAGGATAATCGTTGGAAATGGTACTTTATTATTCACATACCATTAACCATTAAAGCTATATTCTTAATCGTCCCACTTCCATTTCGTATTGAATGATTTAGTTTGTGCAATCAAAGTGAGTGTGTGTATGAAGCAATCATAATCGAATTAGTTGGTGGCACAGTTTAGCATGGGCGTGCGTGCCTCAAGGGGTGTTACCCCCGTGCTGCAATCTCAGCCCGCCACTTTGATAGATTACATACTAACACAATAACAGAACAGCCGTATACGCTACCCACACAGATATAACGCGGGTTTAGAATAACAAGATTGTTTAGCTCGTTCAGAAATCTTTTGAACAAATTACTTTTAAGTCATCCTTATTAATATCAATCGTCGATATTCTCAGTCCGAGTTTTATGCTAGAAATATGCCATTATACAAATTCAACAATATTCGCTAGTGAAATAGAGCAATATGAGGTCTAGCGGCGAAAATATGGACTAGTGCATGGTAGTAAGTCCTAGCCGAGATAGAGGCGAACGCATCGTTTCTGTCACTTATTTAACAAATAAATCACGAGTGGATTGAAATTTTTAGGCTACACTTCATTTTACGTAAGAAAATAGTAGATTACACTTAAGAGCCGACCGTTTTTACATGCATTGAATAAATAATTTAAATTTGTGAAAGCAAGCTTTATCAATAATAAATATATTTATCTGTAAAAATGTCAAAATCTAAAATTGCAACAAAATATGGTTAAACATCACTTAATTCTGTAGATTTTATTTGACAACTGACAGGCGATATTTGTTTCGTTTCTGTGAAATAGGTTTATATTCTGACCAATCAAAGGGTAGAATTTATATATCCCGAACTAAACCAACGGTATTCTTAAGTGAAATAAAGTATAATAACAAAATCTAAAACTTCACCACGTTTTGTTTCGTTCTCGAGATATTTAGATTTAAAGTTTTGCCCAAAACTGCCCATTTTTGGGTAATAACCCAAAAATGGGTCGAGATATGAATTTGGCGACAACACTATTCGATTCTACGGGCAAAATTACATAAGTACACCAATTTTCAGAATTGTTGAACACCGCATACAATCTCTAAAGCAAAATAACTGAAAATGGCCAAAAATCGCTAAAATCTAAGATATTAGATTTTTTCAGTGGATTTCAATATTTTATTCATAAAAAATGAACCGGTTGGATAAAAATTATGAACATTGCTATACTTATGTATTTTTGTCCGTAGAATCGAATGGTGATGTCGCCAAATTCATATCTCAACCCATTTTTGGGTATTAACCCAAAAATATCGACCTGCGGTTTCAAAATTTGGAATCAGCGCATTGAGAAGTATCTATACAGGGTGTCCCATTTAAGGTACGAATGCATTGGTATCTCGAGAACCGTAAGAGCTACGAGGTTGGTTAAGTTAGACAAAAGTTGCCCCATTAGGAGGCTATTTTAATGGTGTTTTGTTATTTGCGAAAAAATGCATAGGTCACTAGATACAGGTGAAAATGTAAATTTCGCGATTTTCTTTTTTTGCTTATAACTTTGTTATATGAAATAGTACGAGATTCTGGTTTGCACTTTCTTAAGGCACTTTTGTATGGTGAATTTGCAGAAGTACTCAAATTTTTTTTATATCTAACCATTTGCGAGTTACTGATAGCAACTTTTATTTTTCATATGGAAGTCATATTAAGCTATGGCATTTTTAAATAGAGATTTTTTTTAGCATTACAATGATATAAAACAATAATAATTTATTTTTTAATTAACAGAAAAATTAACAAAAATTGTTATTTACACTAAAATTAAATTGAAAAAAGTAAATCGAAAGCTGCTATGGAAACAACGAACAACGATAAAGTGCAACTATTGAATTTCTGAATTTTACTTGACAACAGTAGATTATTACGAGTAATAAACGAACTTTGACAACGAATGTAACAACTCAACATATCATATTTTTCCCAATGAGAAAAATTCATTTTTGTTACTCGTAATAATCTACTATTGTCAAGTAAAATTCAGAAATTCAATTGTTGCACTTTTTTGTTGTTTGTTGTTTCCATAGCAGCTTTCGATTTACTTTTTTCAATTTAATTTTAGTATAAATAACAATTTTTATTAATTTTTCTGTTAATTATAAAAATAAATTATTATTGTTTTATATCATTGTAAAACTAAAAAAAATCTCTATTTAAAAATGCCACAGCTTAATATGACCTCCATATGAAAAATAAAAGTTGCTATCGGTAACTCGTAAATGGTTAGATATAAAAAAAATTTGAGTACTTCTGCAAATTCACCATACAAAAGTGCCTTAAGAAAGTGCAAACCAGAATCTCGTATTATTTCATATAACAAAGTTATAAGCAAAAAAAGAAAATCGCGAAATTTACATTTTCACCTGTATCTAGTGACCTATGCATTTTTTCGCAAATAACAAAACACCATTAAAATAGCCTCCTAATGGGGCAATTTTTGTCTAATTTAACCAACCTCGTAGCTCTTACGGTTCTCGAGATACCAATGCATTCGTACCTTAAATGGGACACCCTGTATACATAAAAATTAGATTTTTGAAAATTTTGAATTTTTTTATCTAAATGCGGGGTATAATGACTTTTGGGGCAATAATTGAAAAATGGGTAGAGATATAAACTTGGTAGTAATATTATTTGATTGTAAAGAGACTGTTACGTAAGTATACGCATTTGAACTACTGTGTGAATTTTTAAAAATAAAAAAAAGTTCCTTACAAAAAGATTGTATATATTCAATAAAATTATAACATTAATTTTTAAATTTGCCGATAATTTTCTTTGTCGATAAAATTCCGTGAAGACTTGTCAGTAAAACCAGTAACAAAAAGTAATAAAGTACGATCAAGACAAAAGTCGAAATGTTGTCTTGTTTCTCGTGAGTTAAATATTAAAACATTCCTAGTTTCCCACTTAATAAGTTTTTCTTCAACTTCAGCGTCAAGAATCAGGTTCTGTTCATTTTGTAAAAATGACAAGAGAAATAAAAATATTATTCACTGGTTTTTTTTTATTATTCAAGAGGTTTCTTGAGCTTGAGTTCCATAATAATTTTATTATTGTTGTTGTTTATTTTCTTATTCTTTCGATTAAAGCAAAGAAAAAAAATCTGTTGTGGCCAGCACAAGACCTTCCATTAATTCTATGTATTTTGTACAAATCCCATACCAAAACGACCTTGGAACAGTTTCTATATAATATCATGTAAAATCAAACACGAACACATACTATTTCTATTCTATAAATCCAATAAAATTATAACATAAACATACACTAAGTAAAATGCACTTGACACTTCTTCTTACTCTTCAGCTTCCCCTATTTTATTAGAGGTAGCTGTTTCCTCTTTTCTTCCACTCATTCCTGTCCAACACATCTTCTTGACACAGGCATTCCTATCAGTTTTCTGCGATACAGTCCTTCCATCTTCTCTTTGGCCTTTCACTGCATGTCACTTGCGAGGAACACTATGACGTACCAATGTTTGATGCTATACTTTCCATATTTGGTTTTGCATTTGCAACAGACATCTGTCAATTAGAATTTTTTGAATGTATCAGCTGTTTCCATGATAAATAGCAAAGCTGACTAATTTTTGAAAATTAATTTCTTTATAATGCTTTAATTCTACATCTATTGAATATGAAGGAAAATGTATAATCAAACCGTATAGAGAAGAGTATTTTCTTTAATATATATAATAACAAAATGTGAAAAAATAATATGTAACTGCGTTTTTTTTAAGAAAAACTGTTAAAAACTTCAAATAAGAGTATTTCCTGTGAATCAATGATAACGAAAATCTAATCAGCTCTTCATATGGATGTAAAGAAGAGGAATACGAAAGAATTATAATTTTTAGAATTGTTATTATTAGAGTTATCGTCGGAGAAAAATTTGTCACAAACGGACACACATACACACACACACACACACACACACACACACACACACACATACGTACAGACGTCATCTTAAAAATAGTAAATTCGTATTGTAGGGACCCTAAAACGTGCTTATTCATTAAAAACTCACCATCGAATTTTTTGACCAAAAACAATACCTTCCTTACCTAAAGGTGTCGGAAGGTAAAAATCGTGTAACACCTCATTATTATTTGTTTCAAAATGTAATAATATATGTATCAATATTAATATTAATTAAAAGTAGGATAATTATTGAGATTTGAACAACCCTATTCCGATATAGTGCAGTTCCATCATTAACCATTCCCCATTCTCTTCCTCTTCCCGTTATGTGTAAAGTTGGATCGCCTGGCCTCGCCTCGTCTATGCTATTATCCGCATCTCAAGTTCTACAACTCGTGCGTCACAAACGATTCTAACCTAACCTACAAATCGGCAGATTTCCACCGACAAAACACTCCACTCCCGGCCTTATTAACTTGGATATTTTACTTCCGTCTTCGGTTTACGAGTACACAACTTTTCCAATCTCACAACGATGGGATGTTGAGAGACAAGACACTGGTAGAATATTCTACTGAAAGATGGAGGTTTGGTCTGTCATCTTCTGCTAATTTCAAGTATACTTGTTAGATTAAAATGAGGTGCTCTTAATAAAAACAACCTTGGTTCATTTTTCGAATTTATAGATTTCTGTAACTTAATGTAACTCAGGTTCATGTTTATATACCGTGAGTATTTTTACCTGTCGCTAAGAGAGGTATTGGATTCATGCTAAAATTCGCATATCCAGATTTTATTGAATAAGCTTGATTTAAGGGCCCTAGAATCCGATTATTACATTTTTAAAATGATGTCTGTGTGTGTGTGTGTGTGTGTGTGTGTGTGTATGTATGAATGTTGGAGGGACGATTCCTCAAAAACTATAAGACTTAAAAAATATTTAACTGCAGTTTCTTCAATCTGACATTCCTGGCAAGAGCTGAAAAGGTTTTGGTAACAATTGAACAACCGAAAGTAGTAGTTTCTTAGAAAAATTCTTCTAAATATAATATTTTGGGAGTTTTTTTTTTTATTAAATATTGAAGAACATAAAATTCTTCATCTAATACACTTAAAATTTTTATTATATCTTGTATAGATTTAGAGATAAAGTCACTATAATTTATAGAGTAAACTAATCGCAGAGGCCAAGGCACTAAGGAAACCAGTTGACAAATTCCAATGTTTATAACATGACACATGTTATTGTCAAATATCAGCAGTTTTAGTAACATTGTGATAGCTTTTTCTGGGAACTATATTTAACTTTTCTTATTGTTTTATTAATTAAATATTTGAAATTATAGGTAAAATTGGGGTAAAATGCATATATCCATCAGAAATACCGCCAATCTGGTTAATGAATTGGAAGAATCTCTGACATTTAGAAACTTCCTCATACAATGAAAAATAGATATAATTAGAATTATATGTGTGCAGAATACATGTTAAATACAATAAAAAACAATATTTGAGTAAAGTTCTGTAATTTTTTGTTATAAAACGACGGTTCGAAAGCGAAGTGCAATACAATACTTATATAGCCTAATATGGAAATGGCGAGAGGTCTTGTGCTGGCCACACAAATTTTTTAACATGAAACATTGGGTTTGTCATATCCATGGTTACGACTTGATATTTGATTGACAGCAACGTATTTGCCCGTTCCATTTAAAATGAAACATAGGGAACGAATTTGACATTTGATAAGACGTTAATTTTGTTTAAATAATTATACATGCATTCTAAATTAAAATTTGTTGTAGAAAAAATATAGTGTGCACCTTGTGCCCGAGTGGTTTACTGACTCGGCTAAGTGATTTAAATTTTTTTAATTCACGTGAATAAAATGTTACTTATAGTTGTTGCCATGGAGTTAATAATGACAGTTTAAAACGTCAAAATTGAATAAAAATATGAAAATATGAATAATATATTTAATTAGATTTTCTTGTGAGTACAAGATATATTAAATACGATATGTACTTATACAGCCTTATATGGAAATGGCGAGAGGTCTTGTGCTGGCCACAACAGATTATTTCAAATATTAAAAGTCATTGACATGTAATAGTCATAAAATTAAATTGATATTGGTGTGATATTAATTAGAAAATACTAAAAAATTGAAGGAAGAACTTGGTCAAGTTCTCAAAATTGACAGTTTACAGATGTAAAATAGGCTTAACATCTTTAGTACATTCTTATATATTCAGTAGCTAATGTTTTTGGAACAGATTATACTTTTGTGTAAACAGAACCTGCGTCTCGACTTGTTTAACAAATGAACTCGCACGAGTTTGTTTTTATCTTCAGTTTCAGTTATTCATTATTACTTGTGGAGTAAAGATGTGAAGATTATTAAGTGATTATTGTTATTGTAGCGTTGTATTGTTGTAGTATTAATGTGTGTTGTGAAAGATTTGTTTTTAGTTTAGTGATAAAAAAAAACAATGTAACTTTCAAGCAGATGTTTGTGGTAGCCGTCTGTAATCAGCAAAGGTAAGGATACCTACTACCAATAATTTGTTCCACATTTTTGTTCTTATTTATTTAATTTGTTATACATTTCTTCAATCTTGATATTTCTAATATCTGATAAACTTGAAGGTGGTTTTATTATGACAAATCATATACCTAGAAGTTTCTAACCGATATCTACATGTGTTGTAGATACTGGCACACCCAGAAATGGATAATATGCCGTGATGATATATTTATTTATTTATTTTATTTCTAACTTTAAAACGGTTTATTCAAATATCAATTTATTGGCATGCCTGTATAGCATTTTTCAAGAGCTTTCATTTGATATGTCACTCGGGGTATATTGCTATTTAAGATTTAAAAGTTGGTACTAGTGTGGGTGAGATTAGTGAAATCAAAAAAACAAAAATATTAATAAAATGTGGCCCCCTAGATGTTCAAACATTTATCGTAAACCGGGAATGTCTATCACAATTCGTTTCAAAGTTATTAGGGGTGGACCGTCTTAAGCGCGCCACCCTGTATAGAATCTTTTCCAAGGAACTTTAGGTATTGGATTTGTACAAAATACATAGAAATGACTGGAGGTCATGTACTTGCCACTTCAATTTTTACCTCTCACTAAGAGAGGTATTGGAATTATGCTACAAATCACATATCCAGATTTTAATGAATAAGCATATTTCAAGGTCGCTAGAATCCGATTTTAACATTTTTACAATGATGTCTGTGTGTGTGTGTGTGTGTGGATGTGTGTGTGGATGGGTGTATGTGTGTATTTGTGTGTGTGTATGGCTGGATGTTGGACGGAATCTATAAGACACAAGACCTGTTTAACTATGAATTCCTCAATCTGACATTCCTGGGAAGAGCTGAAAAGGTTTTGGTAACAATTGCACGACCGGAAGTAGTAGTTTAAAAAAAAAAATCTTCTAAATATTATTTTTTGAAAATTTTTCATATTGCTAACTTTGAAGAATAAAATTCTATAACTAATACATTTAAATTTTTTATTATATCTTCTATAAATTTATAGATAAAGTCGATATAAAATATAGAATATCGGGATATAATAAGTCGTGTAGGCGAAACTACACTAACGAAACCAGTTAACAAATTCAAATGTTTATAACATAATTTGTAAATGACAGACGTCAATGTCAAAAATCAACAGTTTTAGTGACATTCTGGTAGCTTTTTCTGGGAAGTACATTTAATCTTTCTTATTGTTTTATTAATTAAATATTTGAAATTGTAGGTAAAATGCATATATCCATCAGAAATACCGCCAATCTGATTAATGAATTGGAAGAATCTCTCTTATATAGGAACTTCCTTATACAATGAAAAATAGATATAATTAGAATCTATATGTATGCAGAAGACATGTTAAAAACAATAAAAAAAATCTGTTGTGCCCAGCACAAAACCTTCCGTCAATTCAATGTATTTTGTATATATCCCATACCAAAAGTTCCTTGAAAAAGATTCTGTATATCCTATAAAATTATAACACGAACACATTTTTTACAAATTCTATACCGAAAGTTCCTTTCCCTATTTTATTAGGGGTCGCTGTTTCTTACTCTTCTCTTTTAATCATTCCTGTCCAACGCATCTTCTTCACACAATTCTTCTTCTCTCAAATCTTCTGCTACACAGTCCTTCCATCTTCTCTTTGGAGGGACACTCTATCACATTCAGACATAACTTTCTGACCCTATACTTCCAACTTTAGTTTTGCATTTGACACTGACATCTGTCAATTAAATTTTTCTGTATATGTCTGTTGTTTCCAGAATTTTAACAAAGCTGACTAATTTTTGAAAGTTAATCTCTCTTAATGTCTCTATAACTCTATATCTATTGAATATGAACGAAACTGTATAATCAAACTGTATAGAGAATGAGATTTTCTTTCATATTGATAATCACAAAATGTCGAAAAATAATATTTAACTGCGTTTTTTCAAGAAAAACTGTTAAAAACTTCAAATAAGGGTACTTCCGGTGGATCAATTATAACCAAAATCTAATCAGCTCTGCATATGGATGTAAAGAAGAGGAATACGAAAGAATTATAATTTTTAGAATTGTAGTATTGGAGTTATCGTCGGAGAAAAATTTGTCACACACGGACACACACACGGACACACACACGGACACACACACGGCCACACACACACACACACACACACACACACACACACATACAGACATCATCTTAAAAATAGTAAATTCGTATTCTAGGGGCTCTAAAACGTGCTTATTCATTAAAAACTCACCAACGAATTTTTTGACCAAAGACAATACCTTCCTTTTACGGAAGGTAAAAACATATTTGGGTAAAGTTCTGTAATATTTTGTTATAAAACGACGGTTCGAAAGCGAAGTGCAATACAATACTTATATAGCCTAATATGGAAATAGCGAGAGGTTTTGTGCTGGCCACAACAGATTTTTTTTACATTTATGTCTTATGTGTGTGTGTGTGTGTGTGTGTATGTGTGTCCGTGTGTGACAAATTTTTCTCCAACGATAACTCCAATACTATAATTCTAAAAATTATAATTCTTTCGTATTCCTCTTCTATACATCCATATGAAGAGTTGATTAGATTTTGGTTATAATTATTGATCCACCGGAAGTACCCTTATTTGAAGTTTTTAACAGTGTTTCATAAAAAAACGCAGTTAAATATTATTTTTTGACATTTTATTATTATATATATTAAAGAAAATACTCTTCTCTATACAGTTTGATTATACATTTTCCTTCATATTCAATAGATGTAAATTTAAAACATTATAAAGAAATTAATTTTCAAAAATTAGTCAGCTTTGTTATTTATCATGGAAACAGCTGACATAATTATTCAAAAAAATTTAATTGACAGATGTCAGTTGCAAGTGCAAAACCAAATATGGAAAAAAGTGTAGGATCTAAAATTGATATGTTATAGTGTTGCTCGCAAGTGACATACAGAGAAAGGCCAAAGAGAAGATGGAAGGACATTACTTAGTGTAGTTTATGTTATAATTTTATTAGATTTATAGAACCTTTTCAAATGAACTTTTGGTATGGAATTTGTAAAAAAATAATATGTGTTCGTGTTCGATTTTACATGATATTATATAGAATCTGTTCCAAGGACCTTTTGGTATGGGATTTGTACAAAATACATCGAATTGACGGAAGGTCTTGTGCTGGCCACAACAGATTTTTATGAATTTGCATACATGTGTTAAACCTCATGAAAAATAACAAATTTAAATTTCATTAAAAACTGTCGTAAATGCTTCTAGTTTCCATAATAATTTACACTATTTTTATTTTATTTTCCGTTATTATCATTTACCCTATCAACTAAAACGCACCAACATCGATCAATATTAAAAGCATTGGTTATTTTAAACACCAAGTTGTGAATTATAAAATACCGTTCCATGTCGTTTGTTCTTTTTGTTCCATAGCTTATCGCTGTAATTTCGCCTTTGCGTCACTTTCATATCGCTTTTATAAGTCAGACATAATGTATCACTAAATCTATATTAAACACCTACAAAAGAATTCTACCCCGAACAAGACCCAAACATTAATATTCATAAAATGGAGAATAGAATAATACAAAGCTGCTGAGGTAACTTCTTTTGATACTCTTTGTAATTTAAATGTTTCTTGACTATTGACTTTAAAACTGACGCTTTCTATATTTAGATTTCATAGGCACTAGAGTTCTGTAGATGTGAATCTAGCTACATAAATTATTTAAATGCGAGGGTTGCTCAGGGTGTCTCATTTTCGATGTCTTTTTAGTGTATCTTGGGAAATATTAGTGATAGAGCAAAATTGCTTGCATATTCCAGGGTCAAGTTTTTGAGAAAAGTTTAATAGTCACCACAAGAATTTTCGATCTTCTTTTGTTTCTGAGCTACAGGCAAAAACTTGTTTTTCGCTAATTTCGAAAATATCTCATAACTTATTTATTATGGTAGTTAAAGAAAAATTGTTTGAACAAATTTTGTACGGTTTTTTAGGTAAAATAAAATGGCGTAATTAGATTTTTTGTAAACTTTATATTTCTCGAGAAATAACACAAACTTACGAATTTTTAAATAGAAATCTATGTTGAAAATAGTCTCATCTTTTTTTATTTTATGAGCTTTTCAACGATATAATAACAAGTCTGCATTCTTTTGTTTGAGGTAAACAAATTGAAAATTATTAAGAAACAAATGAAAAAAAAATTATAGTTAATCATTTGTTCATTTCTAATATTATTTGCTTTAGTTTTACAGATATTTTTAATTTATTTACTTTAAAAGCATATTAAACTATTTTTACCTCCCGCTACCCTTGGTAAGGGTGGTATAGAGATCGTGCTAAAAATCACATATAGAGATTTTAGTAAATGACCACGTTTTAAGGTCCCTAGAATCCAATTTTAACATTTTCACGATGATTTCTGTATGTGTGTATGTGTGTGTGCATGTGTGTGTGTGTATGTGTGTGTGTATGTATGTGTGTATGTGTATAGATTTTGTCTTCACTCTAACTCAAATAGTATCATTCAGAAAATTCTGAAACCCTGTATTTATACCCTATTCTAATATGAAAAGAAGCCATTAGATTTTGGTGTAAATCGATTTACCGGAAATGGCACTTTGCCTTAAGCTCATAATGATTTTTCTTCAAAAAATACCATTACATGCCATTTTTCGCATTTTATGTCTTATGAAAATTAAAGATTATTGAATTTTCTACACATTAATACTTTTTCTATATATTTTACAGATAAATTTAAAAATAATTTTTTTTATTAGTCCCGAAGCCTAAGATAAACACATTTCCTTTGTTACACAGTTCATATTTCAAATGAATGTAACTGACAGTAAAAGTCACTGTCAAAATACTAATCACTTCAAATTAATAATAGTGACATTTTAAAAAGAAAATAGTTTTCTGCAATGGAACAGTTTGCAGCGTTAGTAAATACGTAGATATGTATTTAAATTAATAAAAATTAAATAGCGAGAGGTTTTGTGTTGGCCACATCAGATTTTTTTTTTTCGAATTGTTTCAAAGCAAACTGTGACGTCGATAAATAATAATTTAACTAATCCAAAAATAATTGGTTTAGAATAATTTTGAGACCGTACTTAATAGATATGGAATAAAAAAGGCTATATAAATATTGTATTGCACTTTGTTATCGAACCGTCGTTTTATAACAAAAAATTACAGAACTTTGCCCAAATATTGTTTTTTTTATTGTATTTAACATGTCTTCTGCACACATATAATTCTAATTATATCTATTTTTCATTGTATGAGGAAGTTCCTAAATGTCAGAGATTCTACCAATTCATTAACTAGATTGGCGGTATTTCTGATGGATATATGCATTTTACCTATAAATTCAAATATTTAATTAATAAAACAATAAGAAAAGTAAAATTAAATGTACTACCCAAAAAAAGTTATCAGAATGTCACTAAAACTGTTGATATTTGACAATGACATGTCTCATTTACAAACTATGTTATAAACATTGGAATTTGTCAAGTGATTTCCTCAGTGCCTTAGCCTCTGCGATTAGTTTACTCTATAAATTATAGTGTTTTTATCTCTAAATTAGTGTTGCCACAAGACCAAGACCGGTCTTGGTCTTGGTCTCGTCTCGTCTTGGTCTTGTCGAGACGAGACCATCATTTGGTCTCGACTAGAAAAGTCGAGACGAGACGAGACCAGTACCAAGTCTTGTCGAGAAAGTCTTGAGTCTCGACAAGACTCTCGACTTCAGTTCAAAGGTATTTTTTTAAAACATATATTCTAAAAGTGCTTTAAAAATTGAGAATATTGCTATAAATACTGTTCGAAAATTCATATAAATAAGAGAGATATTAATTTTTCAAATTTTGTAATTTTCTATTTTCATAGTTGTGTTCCAAAAACATTAATTTATGTAAATATGATGTATTCCTTATTCATCTAAATAATCCAAATGTAACTTTTAAATGAATTTACAATGTAGGTGGGATGAAATGAAAGAAATATAAATTTAGAATAGAAAACTGTTGATATTTGACAATGACATGTCTCATTTACAAACTATGTTATAAACATTGGAATTTGTCAAGTGATTTCCTCAGTGCCTTAGTCTCTGCAATTAGATTATTCTATATATTACAGTGTCTTTATCTCTAATTCTATACAACATATATTAAAAAATGTATTAGATGGACAATTTTGTTCTTCAATATTTGTACTAAAAAAAAATTCCAAAAAATTATATTTAGAAATTTTTTTCTAAGAAACTACTACTTCCGGTAGTCCAATTGTTACCAAAACCTTTTCAGCTCTTCCCAGGAATGTCAGATTGAGGAATTCATAGTTAAACTGGTCTTAAGTCTTATAGTCTTTGAGGAATCGTCCCTCCAACATCCAGGCACACACACATACACACATCCACACACACACACACACACACACACACACACACACACACACACAGAAACATCATCGTAAAAATGTTAAAATCGGTTTATAGGGACCTTAAATCGTGTTTATTCCTAAAATCTAGATATGTGATTTTTTTAGCATGAATCCAATACCTCTCTTAGCGAGAGGTAATATCCCTTTGGTTTGTTCACAATGCCTTGCAGCAGCCGCTATAAGTTCGTTATCGTCCCTAAACTAAATATGTACACAGGGGGCTAAATCTGGACTATAAGCTGGGTAGTCAATTTTTACGAAGCCACATTCAATAACTGCTGATTTTGAACGTCTTAACTTCTGGGCTATTGCACTGTTGCGTGATAACACAAACTTTCAGTATATTAGAACTAATATTACTACAATTGTTTTGTAAATTGTTACACACATTCACATTACCAAGGCATATGTGATTAAGAAACAATATAATGAAAAATTAGACCAAACATCCTTTTCCATTTTCTCTCATAACAACTTCTCTTTCCTTCCTTTCTCCTATCCTTGCGGGTTGCATCGAGTATAAACACGTTGGGGCTGCGACCTTGACTTAGGGTGGGAGTCCGCAGCTGGCCTAGCAGTCACGTGCCACGCTGCATGCCACGGGTCACGCCACGCCGTACTCCCAGTAGCAGGACGAAGAATACTAGCAGGAAAAGATAAACGGGAAAAATAAGGGATAAGGAAACAGACATAGGGGATGGTGATCATTGTGGTATTGGTAATTCAGGAATTTAAAAGAGACGGTAAATTGTAAAAAACAGTAAACACGAAAAAATTAATTACGGAGATAAATTCCAACTAGTTTTTAACCAATCATGATACAAAACACTTGAAAATTCAACCAATGGGAACAGTATTATACTGATAAAACCCCGTTACCCCGATAATTTTCCGCAACCAAGTAAATAAACAGTTGTTATTGTTTATAATAATTGGAATTTGGAATTTATCTCACCAAATACCACACGACCTCTCACATTTTCTCAGATAAACTTTTATTTTTAAGCACTCATTTTTTTTGCTTTTAAGCGAAATCACCATGTAGTTTGCTTTCGTGTTTGTTGCTAAGCAAAAAAAAAATCGTGCAAAATAAAAATTTATCGATAAAATCAGGAGGTCTTGTGATATTACTTCTGAAAATTTTGAAACATTTATTATTACCTCCCACTATCCTTGGTAAGGGAGGTATAGGGATCGTGTTAAAAATCACATATCGAGATTTTAGTAAATGACCACGTTTTAAGGTCCCTACAATCCAATTTTAACATTTTCACGATGATGTCTGTATGTGTGTATGTCTGTATGTATGTATATGTGTGTATGTATGTATATGTATATGTGTGTGTGTGTGTGTGTGTATGGATTTTGTCTTCGCTCTAACTCAAATACTATCATTCAGAAAATTCTGAAACCTTGTATTTCTATCCTATTCTAATATGAAAAGAAGCCATTAAATTTTGGAGTAAATCGGATAACCGGAATTGGTACTTTACCTGAAGCTCATAATGGTTTTTCTTCAAAAAATACCATTAAATGCCATTTTTTCGCATTTTGTCGTTATGAAAATTAAAGATTATTGAATTTTCTACAGGAATACATTAATACTTTTTCTATATATTTTACAGACAAATTTAAAATTAATTTTTTTTTATTAGTCTCGAAGATTAAGATAAACACAATTCCTTTGTTACACAGTTTATATTTCAAATGAATGTAACTTACAGTAAATGTCACTGTCAAAAAACTAATCACTTCAAATTAATAATAGTGACATTTTAAAAAGAAAATAGTAAATAAAGCAATAGTTTTTTGCAATGGAACAATTTGCAGCGTTAGTAAATACGTAGGTTAGGTAGGTATGTATTGAAATTAATAAAAATTAAATAGCGGGGGTTTTGGGTTGGCCACATCAGATTTTTTTAATGTGCTATTAATAAATAACCCAAAGGACGATTTAGTTAGAGCAAATATTTACGTAAATATTATCCATTGAACCATTTCAAATCGCTCAATATCTAATACCTTCTATACATCTCGGATTCACTGAAACTTATCTGTTCCACATCGTCCTCTCCCTCCATCTCTCTCCTCCACCAAATGGAATTTTTTCCGTGTTTCTCTTCGTCTCGCGCCTCGACTTCACGTCGGCGCTCCCACGGGACGCCGACGCCTAGCGCCGTAGCTGCTCTGCTCCCGCTGCCTTGCACGCTGATAAATAACCCGCGTTAAATTATTCCTATTACCTGAGCGACGACGCGGTTATATATGTGTTTGGCCTCACGGCAAACAACACCCCGGAATCAATAGCGAAAAATGCGGAGATCAGAGAAAAGGAAGGAAGCGATGCGATGAATGAGTCTAGAGGAAAGCAGGAAAATTGAAAGGAGAGATATTGATGTGCTTATGGTAAATAAGTGGAGTGATTATACTCTATATATACAGAATGTTGTAGATTTTAACATGACACTCTTAGACTATGAATTAAACATCTAAAATTAAGATAAAAAATCTGATGTGACCAACACAAAACCTCCCGCTATTGAATTTTTATTAATTTAAATACATACTTACGTATTTACTAACGGCGCAAACTGTTCCATTGCAGAAAACTCTTGCTTTATTTACTATTTTCTTTTTAAAATGTCACTATTATTAATTTGAAGTGATTCGTTTTTTGACAGTGACATTTACTGTCAGTTACATTCATTTGAAATATGAACTGTGTAACAAAGGAATTATTGTGTTTATCTTAGGCTTCGCGACTAATAAAGAAAATTATTTTTATATTTATTTGTAAAATATATAGAAAAAGTATTAATGTATTCCTGTAGAAAATTCAATAATCTTTAATTTTCATAAGACATAAAATGCGAAAAAATGGCATTTAATGGTATTTTTTGAAGAAAAACCATTATGAGCTTCAGGTAAAGTGCCATTTCCGGTTATCCGATTTACACCAAAATCTAATGGCTTCCGTACACATACACACACACACATACACACACACATACACACACACATACATACACACATACAGACATCATCGTGAAAATGTTAAATTTGGATTCTAGGGACCTTAAAACGTGGTCATTTACTAAAATCTCGATAAGTGATTTTTAGCACGATCCCTATACCTCCCTTACCAAGGGTAGCGGGAGGTAAAAATCTGATGTGGCCAGCACATGACCTCCCGTCAATTCGATTTATTTTGTATAAATCCCATACCAAAAGTTCCTTGAAAAATAAAAAATAAGTAAATATATCCCCATTACTGGGTGTACCATTTACAACACATGTTTTTTGAATTCATGCTAAAATTCGCATATCCAGATTTTATTGAATAAGCACGATTTAAGATCCTTAGCATCCGATTATAACATTTTTAAAATGATGTGTGTGTGTGTGTGTGTGTGTGTGTGTGTGTGTGTGTGTGTGTGTGTGTGTGTGTGTGTGGATGTGTGTATCTATGTATGTGTGTATGTATGTCTGGATGTTGGAGGGACGATTCCTCAAAAACTATAAGACTTAAGACCTGTTTAACTATGAATTCCTCAATCTGACATTCCTGGGAAGAGCTGAAAAGGTTTTGGTAATAATTGGACAACCGGAAGTAGTAGTTTCTTAGAAAAATTTTTCTAAACATAATTTTTTGGGTTTTTTACCTTCCGTCACCTTTAGGTATTGTCTTTGGTCAAAAAATTCGTTGGTGGGTTTTTAATGAATAAGCACGTTTTAGGGTCCCTAGAATACGAATTTGCTATTTTTAAGATGATGTCTGTATGTGTGTGTGTGTGTGTGTGTCGTGTATGTGTGTGTGCCTCCGTGTGTGTGTGTCTGTGTGTGACAAATTTGGGAATGGCGAGAGGTCTTGTGCTGGCCACAACAGATTTTTTTACCATCCGTCACCTTTAAGTAAGGAAGGTATTGTCTTTGATCAAAAGAATCAGTGGTGAGTTTTTAATAAATAAGCACGTTTGATGGTCCCTAGAATATGAATTTACTATTTTTAAGTTGATGTCTGTATGTATGTATGTATGTATGTATGTATGTATGTATGTATGTATGTATGTATGTATGTACGTATGTATGTATGTATGTATGTGTCTGTGTGTGTGTGCCCGTGTGTTACAATTTTTTCTCCGACGATAACTCCAATACTAGAATTCTAAAAATTATAATTCTTTCGTATGCCTGTTCTTTGCATCCATGTGAAGAGTTGATTAGATTTTGGTTATAATTGATCTATCGGAAGTACCCTTATTTGAAGTATTTAACAGTTTTTCTTCAGATTCAATACATATAGAGTTATAGAGACATTAAGAGAGATTAACTTTCAAAAATTAGTCAGCTTTGCTAAAATTATGGAAACAGCAGATAATTCAAAAATTTTTAATTGACAGATGTCAGTGTCAAATGCAAAACCAAAGTTGAAAAAATAGGGTCAGAAAGTTATATGTGAATGTGATAGAGTGTCCCTCGCAAGTGACTTGCAGTTGCAGCCTCGCCTCAAGATTGTAATTTTCAATGCCAGAAGTACAAGAAAGGCCAAAGAGAAATGGAAGGACTGTGTGGATATGAGAGAGGAAGAATTATGTGAAGAAGATGCGTTGGACAGGAATGAGTAAAAGAGAAGAGTAAGAAACAGCGACCCCTAATGAAATAGGGAAAGGAACTTGGAACTATGGAATTTGTAAAAAATAGTGTGTTGGTGTTAAAATTTTACAGGATATACAGCATCTTTTTCAAGGAACTATTGGTATGGGATATGTACAAAATACATCGAATTGACGGAAGGTTTTGTGCTGGCCACAACAGATTTTTTTTTATTAAATATGAAGAACATAAAATTCTCCATCTAATACACTTAAAAATTTTATATCTTGTACTGATTTAGAGATAAAGACACTATAATTTATAATCTAATCGAAGAGGCTAAGGCACTAACGAAACCACTTGACAAATTCAACAGTTTTAGTGACATTCTGATAGCTTTTTCTGGGAAGTATATTTAATCTTTCTTATTGTTTTATTAATTAATATTTGAAATTATATGTAAAATTGTGGTAAAATGCATATATCCATCAGAAATACCGCCAATCTGGTTAATGAATTGGAAGAATCTCTGACATTTAGAAACTTCCTCATACAATGAAAAATAGATATAATTAGAATTATATGCGTGCAGAAGACATGTTAAATACAATAAAACACAATATTTGGGTAAAGTTCTGTAATATTTTGTTATAAAAAGACGGTTTGAAAGCGAAGTGCAATACAATACTTATATAGTCTAATATAGAAATGGCGAGAGGCCCTGTGCTGGTCACAACAGATTTTTGAAATATATTTTTATATTTTCCTTAAAAAAGATTTTATATATCCAGCAAAATTGTAACACGAACATATGCTATTTTCTACAAATTCCATACCGAAAGTTTTTTGGAAAAGATTCTATAAATCCAACAAAATTATCACATGAACATATCCTATGTAAATTGCACTTGACACTGACATCCGTCATTTAGAATTATTTGAATATATCATCTGTTTCCATGATTATAGCAAAGCTGCCTAATTTATGAAAGTTAATCTTTTTATAATTATTTATATCTATTGAAAATGAAGGAAAATGTAAAATTACATCGTATTACAAATATCTTAATTTTTCAACTGCTTTCCACGGAGTTGTTTGGGCTGTGAGATTCATTACAATATATTATTTTATACATTTATATTTCTTTATCTTTAAATACATGGAAGATGTAATATTAAAATTAAACGTATCGAGTAGGGATTTTTATATTGTTTAATATTTGTAATTACGTATATACAGTGTGTCCCATTTAGAGGTGCCACCATTGGGATCTCGAGAACTATAAGAGATACAATGTCGGTTAAATGGAACTTTTTGTGCGCCTTTGGGAGGCCATCTCAGATGTGCTTTTGTTTTTCCAAAATTTCTCATAGGGCACTAGATAATGACGAAAAACTGAATATTGTTGATTTCTTCTTTTTCAAATAACTTCTAAACTATTAGTAATTGAGAAAAACATTTCAATTATAAAAGATACATATTTTTATTAGCTAACCAGTGACGTACGAAATAAATTTTTATATCCGTAAATTTTCGAGATATAACACAAACTTATATTTTTTTAAATGGAACCCATATCTGATTTTAGTCTCAAAAAAATCAATATTTTTTTCTCTTTTCAATGATGTAAGGGTTATTATGTTTTATATTTGTTTTGCTCCTAAAATTTAATTTTTCTCTTTATTTTCCTGAATTTTCTTATTATTTCCCAAAAAAACATTATTATTTTTATTAATTATATTGTATTTGATCAAAATAATTTGTTTTATGCCTTTATTACTTAATATTTTCATTCTAGACTCATAATTACAAATTACACTATGATGAGCCAAGGGTGACCTGATACAAAATATTATAAAAATTAATTTGATACGAATTTTGAGAAAAATTTTCTAACAAAATAAATTATTTAAATACAAAGGAGTATTTCCAAATAGAAATCTACCAATATTTTCAAAATAATTGTAAATTTAATACAAAATAAGGAAAAAATAATAATTTTGAAGGCAAAACAAATATAAAACATAATAACCCTTACATCGTTGAAAAGAGAAAAAAATATATATAAGATCCCAATGGTGGCAACTCTAAATGGGACACACTGTATATTTTCAAAGAATATTTAGATTTTTTTTCTGGAAACTTCGGGTTGTTCACCGTAGTGAAACATGTCTTAAATCTTATAGTATTGTAGGAACCGTGGTTACTACATCCTACACACACACACACTCACACATACACACACACACACACTAAAATCTGGATATGCGATTTTTGGCATGATTCCAATACCTCTCTTAGCGACAGGTAAAAAATATAACAGGAAACCTCATATGCATTACTAATTACCAGCATAATTTAGAAAAATAAAAATTAGTTAATCATCACATGCTTCATCAATTATGTATAAAGTTTGTTCGGGTATCACTCAATACATTTTTATCTACAAATTTATCATTTATCAATATTAATTATAATAGTTGAATTAATTAATATGTATGTTTCATATCCGTTAGAACAAAAAGCTAAATTACCATCATATTTGTCATTTATTTTAATTAAATGTCACGAAATATAATGTATTAGTAAATAGGAATTTAATAAGCTTATTAATATCAATTTGTTTCCTTTGTACATCATTTCATACATAGTTATTAATTACACACATTAAACATAGAGTGATATAAAATTTTATACGTCCTTTTTGTATAATTATTGTACGAAATCAAAAAAGTGCCATAATTTGAAATTATATATTATTAATAAATAAAATAAAATAAATATATCATCACGGCATATTACTCATTATTGTGTGTGCCAGTATCTACAACACATGTAGACATCGGTAATGATGACGATATATTTTACCGTGCGCGTTTACCAGGCGTCACCTCACGGGCACTCATTATTATTATTAATTGGTTCTGTTATTGTATAAATGTCAAAATTCAATAATCTCACATAAAAAAATCTGCTGCACTAGACCTCTCGCCATTTCCATATTAGGCTATATAAGTATTGTATTGCACTTCGCTTTCGAACCGTCGTTTTTTAACAAAATATTACAGAACTTTACCCAAATATTGTTTTTTTATTGTATTTAACATGTCTTCTGCACACATATAATACTAATTATATCTATTTTTCATTGTATGAGGAAGTTTTTAAATGTTAGAGATTCTTCCAGTTCATTAACCAGATTGGCGGTATATCTGATGGATATATGCATTTTACCTATAATTTCAAATATTTAATTAATAAAACAATAAGGAAGACTAAATGTACTTCCCAGAAAAAGCTATCAGAATGTCACTAAAACTGTTGATATTTGACAATGACATGTGTCATTTACAAATTATGTTATAAACTGGAATTTGTCAACTGGTTTCCTTAGTGCCTTAGCCTCTGCGATTAGTTTACTCTATAAATTATAGAGTCTTTATCTCTAAATCTGAACAAGATATAATAAAATTTTTAAGTGTATTAGATGGAGAATTTTATGTTCTTCAATATTTAATACAAAAAAAACTCCCAAAAAATTATATTTAGAAGAATTTTTCCAAGAAACTACTACCTCCGGTTGTTCAATTGTTACCAAAACCTTTTCAGCTCTTCCCAGGAATGTCAGATTGGGGAAACTGCAGTTAAATATTTTTTAAGTCTTATAGTTTTTGAGGAATCGTGTCTACAACATCCAGACATACATACATATATACATACACACACACACACACACGCACACTCACACATACACACATCCACACACAGACACACACACAGACATCATTTTAAAAATGTTATAATCGGATTCTAGGGACCTTAAATCGTGCTTATTTTATGTAGTTATAATTTTCTATCTCTAAATCTACCTATAGAAGATATAATAAAAATGTTCAATGTATTAAATAGAGAATTTTATATTCTTTAATATTTGTAATAACATAAATTTTCGGAAAATAATATTTAAAAGATTTTTTAAAAAACTACTACTACCGGTTGTCCAATTGTTACCAAACCTTTTCAGCTCTTCCCATTATTGTCAGTTTAAGAAATACGTAGTTAAATTATTGTTCTTTATTCTTATAGAATATGAGAAACCGTTCCTCCAGTATCCATACACATATTCACACACACACTTACAGACATCATTTTAAAAATGTTAAAATTGATTTCTAGTGACCTTAAAATTAAAACTTGCTTATTCACTAGAATCTGGATATGCGATTTTTAGCATGACTCCAATACCTCTCTTAGCGAGAGGTAAAAAGCATACACGTTAACCATTCTACGTAGCATACCTCCATTTTTTAAATGTCATGTATAATATATGAATATAATAAGAATATATACCCACCGAATTATATTTTATATGAGCAGTAGTAATAAATCTCCTTTTTGTTACTCCTGCAATTTTATTTGTAACAGTGTACATTCCGCGCGCAAATAAATTCGTGTTTCTGCCTCGCAGTAGGCTGTGCTCAGCTGTCACCGTGTTTATTGCTCATTTCACTTGTTTCAAACAGCACAATGGCCTACAATCATAATTTGTGTGTTGCTCTCGTGTTTTGTTTTTATAGTTTTCACGGAAAAACTGATTTGACAAAGTAATAAATATATAAAAAGGTTTCACTTTGTGACTTATTAATATGTGTTATAGTGATTTTTCTTTTTATATTATACTCGTATATAGTATTTGTGATAATAGAGGTTTCCAGCTCAATCGAATTAAAGGAAAATAGTAAAAAAATCCGAATGTATATGCTGAATAACGAATATTAAAAAAAAATCTGATGTGGCCCGCACATGACCTCCCGCTAATTCCATGTTTAAAATAGCAATGAGCTTTAAGTAAAGTTTCATTTCCGATTGATCGTTTGTAAACAAAATCTACTTTGTTGTTCCAATAAATAGAAAAGTTTGTAATACGAAATTTTGAATTAAATTTTATTATGTTTTTCCTGAAAAATCTGTTAGAGCTTCAAATTAAGTGATGTACAAAAATAAATTATTTTATAATATAATATAAAGTTATTTCAAGTTATTTACTAAATGCTATTATCGTAGAATTGAAGATTGTGCCATTATATTCAATTTGTATTGGTAAAAGCTGCTAAAAAATTATATTCAATGAATTTTTTACAAGAAAAACTGTTAAAAGCTTGTATAAATGATACTTCCGGTTATCCGATATACACTAAAACCTAATGAGCTCTTCCCACATTAGTATAGAATAGATATACAAAATTTCAAATTTTTCTGATTGATAATATTTGAGTAATCAAGATCCACACACACACACACACACACACACACACACACACACACACACACACACACAGGCACACACACATACATACCTTCAGACATAATTATAAAAATGTTAAAATCGGATTCTGGGGACATCAAAACGTGCTTATTCGCTAAAATCTCTATATCTAATTTTTAGCATGATCTCTATACCTCCCTTACCTAGGGTAGCGGGAGGTAAAAAATGAAATGGTATAATTAAAATATTTCGGAAATAAGGGATTTTTTGTTATAGCGCTTCGACGTGAATATGAATTCAATATATAATATTTTGATTGGCGACCGAAAGACCGCCTATACATGCATAACAAATAGCGTGTTAGGAGGTGGGGATTACTACCAATGGAAGATAAGAAATTCAAATTCGAAAGGAGAGGCTAACATTCCTGTACTGCAGATTTCAAACAGTTTTTATTTTAACATAAATTTCTTGCAATTAAACTTAATAATTTAAATACACTTGTAATTATAAAGTATGTAGACTTATACAGTGTTATAATATTCATTTATTTTATGTAAATATAACTTAAAATAGCATATATTTCAAGAACATTTAGATCCACGATGAAAACAGTTTGATATAAAAACACATAAGCGTGACGTCACGTCAATCTTTTCAAAATTCGGGAGACCATAACTCGCTTATTAATAGGAATTTTTTCACCGGATTTTCATAATAACTCTTGTTTTCTGAACAACTCTGCAATAAAATTTATTTTTTCTACAGTCACTATAGAAAGAAGTCATTTGCGCTCTCTTTTGTCAACGCAAAATGTCACCTTGCCGCTCATGCGCGACAAAGTAGAAAAAACGCTCACTGTCCAAATTTCTAAGTATACAATGTTGAGAAATGTCACTTGTCTACATTCTTAATGAAAATGTTTAGTTAGGAACTAATGGCACTGTAATTACACATTTATCACGTTCACAAGTCAATTTGACATATGTTCTGTCAGTATTTAACATAATCTAACAAAATGCCACACTGCTGTGAAAATGAAATAGGACATTCATTTACAAAAACAAAAGTATAAAATGCTTAGATTAGATTGAATAAAAACTCAAGAAGAATGGAAAATAACGATAAAATAAAATTAAATATAAAATAAATTGTGTGAAGTTATGTTTAGTAATAGGAATGATTGTACACAGATGGCGGTAGGATAGTTGCGAGTCGTACTGACATCTCATCTCTAGTTAACTATTTATTTTGATTACAATAAAGTTACTAGTTATTTCATTACTTAAATAATTGCGAGAAGTCAGTCAGTGCACATACATGTTTATATCATCACAAATTCCTTGAAATATTTGTTAATTTTTTCAGTGTGACAGGCGTGACAACTAACCACACATTTTGCTACAAAAACTCATCAAATCATCACAAATCCTTGCTTCCATGCTCTAATTTTGGTTTTTTATGGAATAGATGGCTAATGTAACGATATAATCATTTAAAAACCTTTTTAAGTTTAAACCGTATCTTTTGTATTAGCCAATCGTTATTTATTGAGCAGTACTGTAAGTATAAAGTGTACATTTTATTATTTTTTGTTATGGTGGAGAACCCCATTGTGGCGACTGTAGAAAAAATCTTGTGTGTGTTTCTCAATCGACAATGTCGCATTTTGCGCTCTTAATACACAAATATCTATTGACTTCTCGTCCAATTCATCTACATAAAATCCTCTTATCCCTATACATTCATACATTCCACACTCTCTTCTGCATATACTAGGAATGCACCATCTCCATCACGTACGACTGTTTTGCCTGATGTATGTAATTCGAACCGTGTTGTTTAGCCAGTGTATGTTTATGTACAATGTTACCATATACCGTATTTCGCATCCTAGCTGTGAGCGGAGTACCAGAGGCGTAAAACACGTTCGAGAGATGAACTCAGCATCGTGGTGATCGTGTTTGCATATTGCTAATGTTGAGATCTACATGCTGTGTGAATATGCACGACTTCAAATACATACACGCCATTGCGATAAACAGCAAATATGGGAGATGCACAATAGGACAGGGAATTAAATTATTAATAGAATAAAAATTGTACAGAATGATGCAGGTGGTAGTACAATAGGGTATTCCGACATTTTTTAAAAATATTATTTTACATTAGTACAGACCAGAAGGACTCTGAATATCTAACTTTGAGTAAGAAAATGTATGCATCACATGAAATATGAATTTTAAAAAAATTCATCGCAATTCAAATTTTCTTATCATGGCGCGCTTATGACGTCAACTCGATGGTGACATCTGCAACGAACTTCAGCGCCTAAATCCACATGCTCATGACAGCCATTTGCTTGTTTACATATGATTTTAGTAGCAGCATGTATTTCGGTGTTTGTCCTGTGTTTGTTTATGGTAAAAATAGGAGTGATAATTATAAAGTGGACGAAATGTCAAACAAGAAATATACCCGCGCGTGTTAACTACTGGCACCATCTGTGTTTTTAAACGAAAATATTTACTTTGAAATGAGCAACAGATTATCAACTTGACGTCACAAATTTCAAGGACGTTTCTAGAGCTGTAAAAATTCCAATTTTGTAACATTAAATTATGAATAAAAACTTTTTATTAAACATGTTTTATTATATTTTTCTACTATATGAAGACGGAAACTATAGAAAAAAGTTATTATTTTGCATTAATTCCATATCGCCGGAATACCGTATTCTGGGTATCTTTTTACCTCCCGCTACCCTAGGTAAGGAAGGTATAGGGATCGTGCTAAAAATCGCATATAGAGATTTTCTCGAATAAGCACGTTTTGATGTCCCCAGAATCCGATTTTAACATTTTTACAATTATGTCTGTAGGTATATAAGTGTGTGTGCCTGTGTGTGTGTGGATCTTGTGGACACGATTAGTCAAATACTATCAATCAGAAAATTTTGATATTTTGTGTACCAAATTTATACCAATGTGGGAAGAACTCCTTAGTTTTTAGTGCATATCAGACATCCGGAAGTATCATTTATACAAGTTTTTAACAGGTTTTCTTGTAAAAAATTAATATAGATTAACTTTAAAAAATCAGTCAGCTTTGCTATAATTATGGAAACAGCAGATATATTCAAAAAATCTGTTGTGGCCAGCACAATACCTCTCGCCATTTCCATATTAGGCTAGATAAGTATTGTATTGCACTTCGCTTTCGAACCGTCGTTTTATAACAAAATCTTACAGAACATTACCCAAATATTGTTTTTTATTGTATTTAACATGTCTTCTGCACACATATAATTATATCTATTTTTTATTGTATGAGGAAGTTTCTAAATGTCAAAGATTCTTCCAATTCATTAAACAGATTGGCGGTATTTCTGAATGATAAAACAATAAGAAAGGTTAAATACACTTCCCAAAAAAACCATCAGAATGTCACTAAAACTGTTGATTTTTGACACTGACATGTGTCATTTGCAAACTATGTTATAAACATTTGAATTTGTCAAGTGGTTTCCTTAGTGCCTTAGCTTCTGCGATTAGAATATTCTATATATTGTAGTGTCTCTATCTCTAAATCTATACAAGATATACTAAAAATTTTAATTGTATTTAAGTGACATTCCTGAGAAGAGCTGAAAAGGTTTTGGTAACAATTGAACAACCGGAAGTAGTAGTTTCTATGAAAAATTCTTCTAAATATAATTTTTGGATATTTTTGTTATTAAATATTGACGAACATAAAATTCTCCATGTAATACACTTACAATTTTTATTATATTTTGTATAGATTTAGAGATAAAGACACTATAATATTTATAGTAGAGGCACTAAGGAAACCAGTTGATAAATTCCAATGTTTATAATATAGTTTTTAAATGACACATGTCAGTGTTAAAAATCAACAGTTTTAGTGACATTCTGATAGCTTTTTCTGGGTAGCATATTTAATCTTTCTTATTGTTTTATAAATTAAATATTTGAAATTATAGGTAAAATTGTGGTAAAATGCATATATCCATCAGAAATACAGCCAATCTGGTTAATGAATTGGAAAAATCTCTGGCATTTAGAAACTTCCTCATACAATGAAAAATAGATATAATTAGAATTGTATGTGTGCAGAAGACATATTAAATACAATAAAAAACAATATTTGGGTAAAGTTCTGTAATATTTTGTTATAAAACGACGGTTCGAAAGCGAAGTGCAATACAATACTTATATAGCCTAATATGGAAATGGCGAGAGGTCTTGTGCTGGCCACAACAGATTTTTTTGTCATGAAATTATGAATACTTTCAATGTTTACCCCATACAACAAATAACTACATTATTTGTTTATTTCTTTATATGCAATAATGTAACATAATGTTTCATTTTGGATTTAAAAAAATATTAAATATATTGGGCTTTAGAATGCTATTTTTCTTAAAATAAATTGAAATTATTGTCGTAGGAAGATTTTTTCGTGTTACTGTATTTAAAATATATGCTCCTAGCAATTCTTAAAATGTCAATAAAAGCGATTTTTGTGACAGTGTTTTGTCCAAATAAAACTTGGTAACTAGATAGAATCCTGAATTTGGATTCGTTTGTAAATTTATGAGTTGAAATTGTCGAAATAAAATTTATTTTATACTGGCACAGGCAATGGGGTATTCCACCATAACAAAAAAATTTAAAAAAATTCAATTTAACATAAAGTATGGCTCAATAAATAATAGTTAAAACAATGAGAACATTTTTTAAATAATTACTTTACGAGATATTTCACATTTGCTAAAAGGGAAAATTGACGTCATGTAATTGTTATCTTTCTCTCGCAGCGTACTCAGAGCAGTGTGTGTGAGAAAGACAAGTATAGGGGAAATGTGACGTTACACTGATTTCTCGAAAATAAAATACTGTTAAACTAGGATCAATGAAGATTTTTTAATACTATGAATTGCTTCAAAACTGAATGAAGTTTTATTTAAAATAATAAAAAAAAATGAGTGGAATACCCCATTTAATTTTGCTAGTACATAGTTACTTTATATAGGGCGGAGTTCGCCCTAGTAACCTGTCGTTAAACAAGCGAGTTACAGCCACATAATAGAACCAAATTGCAGAATATATTGATTGGTTCGGTTCCCATGCACGCATGTAACAAAATTTCACCCTCTCTGAATTTCAACCGTAACACACCCCCCCCCCCCCCCCCACTCACTCACCGTGCTTGTGTTTAAATTATTAATTTGTTCAATGTTTGGTTAGCTCCATTCCGTCACAGACACACATATGTATGACGTATATACAGGGAGATACAAAAAATGTTTATTACGTAAATGTACGCATTTTTAGAGTGTTTGAACAACTGTGTGAATTTTTAGAAATAAAAGTATTGAAATAAAAATGGATAAATGCTATAAAAAAGTTCCTTGGAAAAGATTCTACAGTGTCCCTTTTAGAGGTGCCACCACTGGGATCTCGAGAACTATAAGAGATACGATGTCGGTTAAATGGAACTTTTTGTGCGCCTTTGGGAGGCCATCTTAAATGTGATTTTGTTTTTCCAAAAATTCTCGTAGGGCACTAGAATTATCTAAAACAAACAAAAAACTGAATATTGTTTTTTTTTCAAATAACTTCTAAACTATTAGTAATTGAGAAAAACGTTTCAAATACAAAATATAGATATTTTTATTAACTAACCAGTGGCGTACTAAATAAATTTTTATATCCGTAAATTTTCGAAATGTAACATAAACTTACATTTTTTTAAATGGAACCTATTTTAGTCTCAAAAAAATCATTATTTTTTTCTCTTTTCAACGATGTAAGGGTTACTATGTTTTATATATGTTTTGCCTTCAAAATTATTCTTTTTTTCTTATTTTGTATTAAATTTATAATTATTTTGAAAATATTAGTAGATTTCTATTTAGAAATATTCTTTGTATTTAAATAATTTATTTCGTCATAATATTTTGCTCAAAACTCGTATTAAACTAATTTTTATAATATTTTGTATCAGGTCGCCCTCAGCACATTATAGTGTAATTTGTAATTATGAGTCTAGAATGAAAATATTAAGTAATAAAGGCATAAAACAAATTATTTCGATCAGAATAATATAATTAATAAAAATAATAATTTTTTTTGGGAAATAGTAAGAAAGTTCAGGAAAATAAAGAGAAAAATTAAATTTTAGGAGCAAAAAAAATACAAAACATAATAACCCTTACATCATTGAAAAGAGAAAAAAATAGTTTAGAAGTTATTCGAAAAAGAAAAAATCAACAATAATTAGTTTTTCGTCATTATCTAGTGCCCTATGAGAATTTTTTGAAAAACAAAAGCACATCTTAGATGTCCTCCCAAAGGCGCACAAAAAGTTCCATTTAACCGACATCGTATCTCTTATAGTTCTCGAGATCCCAATGGTGGCACTTTTAAATGGGAAACACTGTATGTATTCAATAAAATTATAACACGAACACATACTATTTTTTACAAATTCCATACCAAAATAGTTATATGCAATGGAACATAATATAGTTTGCAGCATTAGTAAATACGTAGGTATATATTTAGATTAGTATATTTAGATTAATAAAAATTAAATAGCGGGAGGTTTTGTGTTGGCCACATCAGACTTTTAATTTTATTATTGCGTCGATCGTGCAAAAAACGCAATAAATATTGCAATCAGTAAGTGCTCTTCTTTCGGCCTTCGTCCGGAATAATTCTGAAAAATTCTTTCTTTGGTCGCACTAAATTTTACTGACACATTCTTTAATTACACATTGATAAATTTTGTCCCAGCTGTATATGTTATATAATGTTTGTTGTCCGCATGCCATTGGTAGCTGAATGTTTAATATAGCGAGTTTGAACATAAAACGCGACCCATTCTCATTAAGATTTTTATTGTTTCCCATTTTATAGTTCCCTATAAACCTGTAGTACATTTCACCCGATACATATTTTTATTTCATTCCCAACACGCGACTCTAGTCCAAACTAGAGCAGAAGGTAAAATGATTTGTATAAAAAGCGTGTCTACACAGGTCGAAACCTGTGTGAGTATGAACAGGGTGGAACAAATTGGAGTTCCGTATATGAAAAAATCTGCTGTGGCCAGCACAAAACCTTCCGTCAATTCGATGTATTTTGTACAAATCCCATACCAAATGGTCCTTCGAACAGATTCTATATAATATCATGTAAAATCAAACACGAACACATACTATTTCTATTCTATAAATCCAATAAAATTATAACATAAACATACACTAAGTAAAATGCACTTGACACTTCTTCTTATTCTTCAGCTTCCCCTATTTTGTTAGAGGTAGCTGTTTCCTCTTTTCTTCCACTCATTCCTGTCCAACACATCTTCTTGACACAAGCATTCCTTTCAGTCTTCTGCGATACAGTCCATCCATCTTCTCTTTGGCCTTTCTCTGCGTGTCACTTGCGAGGAGCACTATGACATACCAATTTTGTGATCCTACACTTTCCATATTTGGTTTTGCACTTGCAACTGACATCTGTCAATTAGAATTTTTTTAATATATCAGCATCAGCTTTTTCCATGATAAATAGCAAAGCTGACTAATATTTGAAAATTAATTTCTTTATAATGCTTTAAATTTACATGTATTGAATATGAAGGAAAATGTATAATCAAACTGTATATAGAAGAATATTTTCTTTAATATGTATAATAACAAAATGTCAAAAAACAATATTTAACTGCGTTTTTTTAAGAAAAACTGTTAAAAACTTCAAATAAGGGTATTTCCGGTGGATCAATTATAACCAAAATCTAATCAACTCTTCATATGGATGTACAGAAGAGGAATACGAAAAAATTATAATTTTTAGAATTGTAGTATTGGAATTATCGTCGGAGAAAAATTTGTCACACACGGACATACATACACACACACGGACACACACACGGACACACACACACACACACACATACACACATACATACATACATACATACATACATACAGACATCATCTTAAAAATAGTAAATACGTATTGTACGGACCCTAAAACGTGCTTATTCATTAAAAACTCACCACCGAATTTTTTGACCAAAGACAATACCTTCCTTACCTAAAGGTGACGGAAGGTAAAAATTTTTATTATGAACGCTACAGATAATGGGGTATGTGACTAAATTTTGATTTTTACATATATGATACTAGACCAAAAAATAAAATACCCGTATTTTTTTAAATTGATTAATTATTCGTAGTTTACGAGAAAATAATTATTAAAACATTGGAGAAGGGATCTGTGACGTCAGTAGGGTAGAATGATAGAAGAAGACAGTTAGACTGAGATAAATATAATGTGATAGGCGAAAGTGACAGCAGCTGTCACGTTCGCCATGCCATAACCTATCACAACATATCTATCTCAGTCTAACTGTCTTCTTCTAATATTCTACCCTACTGACGTCACAGATCCCTTCTCCAAAACATTAAATTGCTAATAACAATGGCTGGTAGCACAAGCTCTGTTCTAACTAAAACGCTGTTTTAAGAAATGCCAAATTCAAATTTCAATGTTTAATTTCACCCTTATGTGTAAAGAACGATTTTTTAAAAAATATTTGATTGAATACAAACTATGTGCTGCTTCAAAATCATATTTTAATATATTTGATGTTATTTATTTTTATTATTAAATAATGAAATTTGACATTTCTTAAAACAGTGTTTTAGTTAAAACAAGGCTTGTGCTACCAGCCATTATTATTAAAAACTAATGTTTGGTCTTTATTATTATAATGAGAAGCTATAGAGCTTTGTTTTTATATATTATAACATATATTGAAATTCGATTATGGTCACATATCCCATTGATGTAGGTAATAAATACCACAGGAATCTTTGATCGTCTTTTGTTTTTAAGCTACAGATTAAAACTTGATTTTCGCTTATTTTGAAAATAGCTCAAATATCTCGCTTATTATAAGAGATATAGAAAAAACGTTTAGATAATTTTTATACAGTTTCTTACGTAAAATAACGTGGTGTAATTAGATTTTTTCATAATTCTCAAGATATAATACAAACATAATATTACCTCTCGCTAAGAGAGGTATTGGATTCATGCTAAAATTCGCATATCCAAATTTTATTGAATAAGCACGATTTACGGTCCCTAGAATCCGATTATATTTTTAAAATGATGTCTGTGTGTGTGTGTGTGTGTATGGATGTGTGTCTGGATATTGGAGGGACGATTCCTCAAAAACTATAAGACTTAAAAAATATTTAACTGCAGATTCCTCAACCTGATATTCCTGGGAAAAGCTGAAAAGGTTTTGGTAACAATTGGACAACCGAAAGTAGTAGTTTCTTAGAAAAATTCTTCTAAATATAATCTTTTGGAAATTTTTGTTATTATAAATATTGAAGAATAAAATTCTCCATCTAATACACTTAAAATTTTTATTATACCTTGTACAGATTTAGAGATAAAGACACTATAATATTTATATAGAATATTCTAATCGCAGAGGCTAAGGCATTAAGGAAACGACTTGACAAATTCAAATCTCTTTTCGTTCTCGAAAAATTTAGATTTAAAGTTTTAATTAAATTTGCCCATTTTTGGGTATTAACCCAAAAATGGGTCGAGATATGAATTTGGCGACATCACTATTTGATTCTACGGGCAAAAATACATAAGTATAGCAATTTTCATAATTTTTGTCCAACCGGTTCATTTTTTATGAATAAGAGTTTGAAACCTCCCAATAATGGCCAAAATCTGAAAAAATCGTAAGGGGTACACCTTAGATTTTTGCAATTTTTGGTCATTTTCAGTTATTTTTCTTTAGTGATTGTATGCGGTGTTCAAAAATTCTGAAAATTGGTGAACTTATGTAATTTTGCCCGTAGAATCGAATGGTGTTGTCGTCAAATTCATATCTCGACCCATTTTTGGGTTATTACCCAAAAATGGGCAGTTTTGAGCAAAACTTTGACTCTAATTATCTCGAGAACGAAAAGAGATATCGATCGGCGCTTTGAGAAGTATCTAGTTACATAAAAATTAGATTTTTGAAAATTTTGAAGGTTTTATCTAAATGTGGGGTATATTGACTTTTGAGGAAATAATTCAAAAATGGGTAGAGATATAAACTTGGTACTAATATTATTTGATTGTAAAGAGAATGTTACGTAAGTGTACGCCTTTTTAGAGTATTTATATATGAGTATACATAATGTATACTCATGTGATAATTTCATTGGATTTATAGAATATTTTCCAAGGAACTTTCTGTATGGAATTTGTAAAAAAATGTATTATGTTCGTGTTACAATTTTACTGGATATATAGAATCTTTTTCAATGAACTTTTGGTATGGGATTTGTACAAAATACATCAAATTAACGGAAGGTCTTGTGCGGGCCACAACAGATTTTAAGTAAAGTACATATATTAGCAAATCAGTGTACGAAAATAATTAATTTTGCGAGGAGGTATTTCATTTTGATATACATAGTTCTCTTATTCAAGTAGGAAAGTAGATAATTACCCAATAAATTCTATAGAGCTACAACATAATCCCTCTTCTTGTATATTTTGCTTACGGTTTAGTTGTAAAAATAATTACATTTTCTTCCACTCGTCTCTAAAATAAAAGTACAGGGTTTCTCTCTTTCATTTTCTCTAGATCTCTAGAATAACTACCCTTACAATTCCTTGTTCTGTATAAGAGCTCACACAGAAGTTTCAGGTTTTCTTTTTTCAAACTAAGTCTTACTTAACGAAAGAGCTGTAATAATTTTAATTGCACTTTACTATCATAAGTTGCAGTTGCAACACGGTACGGTGGCTGTATCTGTAATAAAGAAGAAGAGAATTGTTTGATGTGACGTTTGGATGCAGGGTTCTACGCAGGGACGGCCTAAGGGTTTTTGGTGTACTAGGCAGATTTCTATCTTGGTGCAAACAAAATATATACCATGCTATTTTTTTTAATATAAATTTAAAAAATGTGTGTTGTGGCCAGCACAAGACCTTCCGTCAATTCCATGTATTTTGTACAAATCCCATACCAAAAGGTCCTTGGAACAGATTCTGTATAATATCATGTAAAAACACATACTATTTTTTACAAATTCCATACCAAAAGTTCATTTGAAAAGGTTCTATAAATCCAATAAAATTATAACATAAACTACACTAAGTAATGTCCTTCCATCTTCTCTTTGGCCTTTCTCTGCGTGTCACTTGCGAGCAACACTATGACATACCAATTTTAGATCCTATACTTTTTTCCATATCTGGTTTTGCACTTGCAACTGACATCTGTCAATTAAATTTTTTTGAATAATTATGTCAGCTGTTTCCATGATAAATAGCAAAGCTGACTAATTTTTGAAAATTAATTTCTTTATAATGCTTTAAATTTACATCTATTGAACATGAAGGAAAATGTATAATCAAACCATATAGAGAAGAGTTTTTTTTTTAATATGTATAATAACAAAATGTCAAAAAAATAATATTTAACTGCATTTTTTTAAGAAAAACTGTTAAAAACTTCAAATAAGGGTACTTCCGGTGGATCAGTTATAACCAAAATCTAATCAACTCTTCATATGGATGTACAGAAGAGGAATACGAAAGAATTATAATTTTTAGAATTGTAGTATTGGAGTTATCGTCGGAGAAAAATTTGTCACACACGGACACACACACTCACACGGACACACACACACACACACACACACACACACACACACGGTCACACACACACACACACACACACACACACACACACACACACACACACACGGACACACGCACACACACACATACAGACATCATCTTAAAAATGGTATATTCGTATTGTAGGGACCCTAAAACGTGCTTATTCATTAAAAACTCACCACCGAATTTTTTTACCAAAGACAATACCTTCCTTACCTAAAGGTGACGGAAGGTAAAAATCTGATGTGGCCAGCACATGACCTCCCGCCAATTCCATGTTTAAAATAGCAATAAGCTTTAAGTAAAGTTTCACTTCCGATTGATCGTTTGTAAACAAAATCTACTTTGTTGTTCCAATAAATAGAAAAGTTTGTAATACGAAATTTTGGATTATATTTTATTATGTTTTTGTTTTTCCTGAAAAATCTGTTAGAGCTTCAAATTAAGTACTACATCCGGTTTATAATATATAGTCAAAATCTAATATGTTGTTTCAAATTATATAAGAGTATTAAATACCTACCAACTTTACGAAGTTTTGGATCATTAATATATTTTAAGGAAAAATCGTCACACACACCTAATTGTAAAAATCATTACCAACTTCCTTATGCTCTAAAACGCAATCTGTGTAAATTCTTCGCCGTACATTATCCATTTCGTAAATGTGTAGTTGCAAACTATTATTTGACACTTTGAAATCACGTTCTTATTGAGAGCTGTTTGATATATAATGCTGCAAACATCAAACTTAAATCGAATTATCCTGTATATCTAATATTTATGTATGATGGAAAATATATTATTTTTACAAACCTTAATTTCATTAGAATCATATTTAAACTACTAAATTCTTCTTAACACGGTTTCATTATTAATTTTAATGAAAATTGCTCCTTGACAGTGACATTTGTTTAAATATGTCAAATTTGTTATTAAAGTATTGTTTTTGTTTGACGCAGAGGCAAAATGATGTACAAAAATAAATTATTTTATAATATAATATAAAGTTATTTCAAGTTATTTACTAAATGCTATTATCGTAGAATTGAAGATTGTGCCATTATATTCAATTTGTATTGGTAAAAGTTGCTAAAAAATTATATTCAATGAATTGTTTTACAGGAAAAACTGTTAAAAGCTTGTATAAATAAAAACTAATGACCTCTTCCCTCATTAGTATAGAATGGATATACAAAATATCAAAATTTTCTGATTGATAGTATTTGAGTAATCGTGTCCACAAGATACACACACACACACACACAGACACACAGACAAACATGATACCTACAGACATCATTGTAAAAATGTTAAAATCGGGTTCAGGGGACATCAAAACGTGCTTATTCACTAAAATCTCTATATGCGATTTTTAGCACGGTCCCTATACCTCCCTTACCAAGGGTAGCGGGAGGTAAAAATAACCATGTATCAAATAATTTGTAATAATTCTTTTCACAAGTTGAAAAATTTGTAATTAATTATTAGAATATTTACATAATCGAAAAATGATTTTAATTAAAATTGAAATGTAAATAATATAAATGTGAATACATTTTTCCATTGAGTAATATAATATTTAATATGCGGACAATATTACAAAATTACATTTCGAATAAACAAAATTTAATTATGTTGTCGATATTTTGTTCGTTCCACAAAAATATGTAAATATGAAATAAAATTTAATTATATTTGTTGGCTCGTTTACAAACAGATTGATATAAATAATATTTTCTCTGTATTTCAATAAAATGTTATTATTCCAGAAATAAATTGAGAATGATAATAAATTGTCTGCAATTTTTACCTCCCGCCACCTTTAGGTAAAGAAGCTATTGTCTTTGGTCAAAAAATTGATACCAATACTAATATAATAAATGCGAAAGTAACTCTGTCTGTCTGTCTGTTACGTTTTCACGCCTAAACCGCTGAACCAAATTTCATGAATTTTGGCATAGAGATAGATTGGACTTTGGAGACGGACATAGGATACTTTTTATCGCGAAAATAAAACTTAAAGGGGTGAAATAGGGATGAAAGTTTGTACCGCTCTATTGGTACAGTTGCACAAGTGAATAATGAATTGAGCGTCACTGACGCATGATGAGTAATTCTTTGGTTAATTGGACAATGAAATTTTTGTCATAGGCGTGTAGCGCAAGATAAAACTTTCGTGAAAAAAATTGAATTATCAAAATTTAAAAATCAAAATGAATCAAAAGCATAAGCAAGGTTATATAATAAATATTTCACAAAGTACAGTAAAAAGAATTCTAGCTGAAAACAAAAAGAAATTTAAATAATCCAGAATCAAAATTAAATTCTCCGGGAAAGAACAAAATTGAAAATTTTGATTTCCATGTATTTCTCATATTCTTTCTCACATCTATTACTTTTACAGTTTATTACAGTGTAGTTTTATATGATTAGAACAAATAAACCTACAAATACAAAAGATTAAATTTGATTACAACAATGAAAAGTTTTACAGTTAATAACAATGTAGTTTTATTTGATTACAACAATTTTCACCTACAGTAGACTAAATCTGATTGCAATAATAAAAATAACTATCACACAAATTATTGTCATTATTGTTAACTATATTGATTATTGTAATAAAAAAAAAAATAATTGTGATTGATTTTTTCTTTATTTAATTGTTAATATTAAATCCATACTTAATATAATAAATGCGAAAGTAACTCTGTCTGTCTATCTGTTACGTTTTCACGCCTGAACCGTTGAACCAATTTTGATGAATTTTGGTATAAAGATAGATTGGACCTAGGAGAAGGACATAGGCTACCTTTTGTAGCGAAAATAAAACTTGAAGGGGGTGAAATAGGGGACGAAAGTTTGTATGGAGAACCCATCATTTCTCAAGTTAGGGATATCAAAATTCTTATTAATGCTTTTGGTAAGAAATAAAGTGTTTTAGCGTTTTTAAAAAATCATCCATCAAGGCGGTACGATAGGGGATGATTTCAATTATTTTTTTATCTATAGTAAAGTTTTAATCGTTCGCAGATTTTCGATATTTGTCGGAGAGATAGCTTGCATCATAATGTACATAAGTAAAAGTACCCGAGACAAGTTTAGAAAAGGCGCTTTTAGGTGCGGTGCGGGTATCGGGCGGAGCCTGTTACATGTACGTTAATAAGCCACTTTTCCTCAAGGAAAAACTTATTTCTCATTTTAACACATCACTCAATAAGTTCGTAGGATGACTAATAAAACAACAACTTTTAGGCAAAATTCGACTTCAATCATCAACATAGTTTCCTTCAAGAGCGATACATTCATTCCAACGCTTCTCTAACATTTCGATGCTTTTTTTATAGAACGATTTATCTTTGGCCTCAAAATACCCTTCAATTTCGGCAATCACTTCTTCATTGGAGCTAAATCTTTTTACTGCTGACTGCCGATTTGACTCCGGAGTGAAGTGATGGATCCATGTTTCATCCATTGTCACATACCGCATGAAAAAATTATTTTTATTGCGCTGAAACAGCTCTAAACAGCGCTCTGAATCGTCAACGCGTTGTTGTTTTTGATCGACTCTGAGAAAACGCGGTAACCATTTCGAACAGATCTTTTTCATGCTGAAATGTTCATGCAAAATGGTAAATACACTGCCTTCTGATATCTTTATGGTGTCAGCTATCTCACGCAACTTCAATTTACGATCGACCAAAACCATTTTGTGTACTTTTTTTTATCTTTTCTGGAACAACTGCCAAATTTGGGCGACCAGAGCGTTCAACATCGTCGGTGTTTGTACGGCCGCGTTTCAAATCAGTAAACCACTTCTCTACCATTTGTCTCTATGGAGAATACTCCGAGTAACACTTATCAAGCCATTGATTTACTTGAACGGTATTTTTTCCCATTAAAAATCTGTTGTGGCCAGCACAAGACCTCTCACCATTTCCATATTAGGCTATATAAGTATTGTATTGCACTTCGCTTTCGAACCGTCGTTTTATTACAAAAAATTACAGAACTTTACTCAAATATTGTATTTTATTGTATTTAACATGTCTTCTGCACACATATAATTCTAATTATATCTATTTTTCATTGTATGAGGAAGTTTCTAAATGCCAGAGATTCTTCCAATTCATTAACCAGATTGGTGGTATTTCTAATGGATATATGCATTTTACCACAATTCTACCTATAATTTCAAATATTTAATTAATAAAACTATAAGAAATATTAAATATACTTCCCAGAAAAAGCTATCAGAATGTCACTAAAACTGTTGATATTTAACAATGACATGTGTCATGTTATAAACATTGGAATTTGTCTACTGGTTTCCTTAGTGCCTTAGCCTCTGCGATTAGTTTACTCTATAAATTTATAGTGTCTTTATCTCTAAATCTATACAAGATATAATAAAAATTTTAAGTGTATTAGATGGAGAATTTTATGTTCCCAAAAATTATATTTAGAAGAATTTTTCTAAGAAACTACTACTTCCGGTTGTTCAATTGTTACCAAAACCTTTTCAGCTCCCAGGAATGTCAGATTGAGAAAACTGCAGTTAAATATATTTTAAGTCTTATAGTTTTTGAGGAATCGTGTCTACAACATCCAGACATACACACATCCACAGACACACACACACACACATACATCATTTTAAAAATGTTATAATCGGATTCTAGGAACCTTAAATCGTGCTTATTAAATAAAATCTGGATATGCGAATTTTAGCATGAATCCAATACCTCTCTTAGCGAGAGGTAAAAAGCAATGTTTTATCAACACAAGAAATTCAGATTTTTTTCATTATATTGAAAATTACAAAAGTAGCGTCAAGAAATCCACTGTAACTTGTGAACTAAACGTCAGATTATCATAAAATTTTGAAACTTATCGTTTGAAAGTTGGTACTTCCTAAAAATCGTATGGATTTGTCAATAATGACAGTATCTACAGGGTGTCTCAATAAGCTTGCTCACTATTGGTAACTTTTTTATTTGAAGAGATACGAGGTTGGTTAAATGAGCAAAATTGTGCCATTTTATATTAGAAAATTGGTCATGTAGACAAAATAAAATTTATGTCAGCGGTTCTCAAAATTTGGGTCAATATATATATTTTTTAAATGGAATCATATCTTATTGGAAAGAGTATTTTTTTTCTCTTTCCAATAAGGTAATGTTGTTTATGTACAATTTTTTCAAATAAACGAGTTATTTACGGTTAAAAATTTAAATTTTGTAAACTATTTTATTAGTTTTTTAGTCAAGTAAGCCATGGAAAAAATTGATTCTTTGTTTGTTTGACGTTTAATAATTTCTCCCGTAAAGTTCTCTGTGTTTAATAATGTTTAATAACTTTACAAATGAAGAAAAGTTAGATATGATCGTGCTATGTGGAAAGTTATATCTAGACACCAGTTACGTAGAACGGTCGGCTCTCTTTCCAAAAGAGTTTAAATGTGCGAAAAAAATAATTGCTTCCAATTTGAATATTTTCTTTGTTTTGTTATTGCTGTAAAATAAATTAATAAAATAATAATTTTGTAAAAGACAATTGTTTCCATAGTTTACTTGACCTAAACTAATAAAATATAATTTTTATCTTTAAACGTAAATAACTCGTTTATTTGAAAAAAATGTACATAAACAACATTACCTTATTGGAAAAAGAGAAAAAATACTCTTTCCAAGAAGATAATAAAAAATATATAGTTCCATTTAAAAAATATATATTCTGTCCCAAATTTTGGGAACCGCTGACACAATTTTTATTTTGTCTACATGACCAATTTTCTAATATAAAATGGCACAATTTTGCTAATTTAACCAACCTCGTATCTCTTCAAATAAAAAAGTTACCAATAGTGAGCAAGCTTATTGAGACACCCTGTAGATACTGTCATTATTGACAAATCCATATGATTTTTAGGAAGTACCAACTTTCAAACGATAAGTTTCAAAATTTTATGATAAACTGACGTTTAGTTCACAAATTACAGTGGTTTTCGTGACGCTACTTTTGTAATTTTCAATATAATGAAAAAATCTGAATTTCTTGTGTTGATAAAACATTGCTTTTTACCTCTCGCTAAGAGAGGTATTGGATTCATGCTAAAATTCGCATATCCAGATTTTATTTAATAAGCACGATTTAAGGTACCTAGAATCCAATTATAACATTTTTTAAATGATACAGATATGTCAACATACGAACTTATTGAGTGACGGATTAAATGCCTATGGCCTTGTTTTCGTGTTACACTGGTATATTCCGTCATAAATTCCTTGCAGATTAAATAACAAACTATTAATCCCATAGTATAAAAAACTTTCTTCTAAAACTTTTAATTACCGCAATTCTAACACTTTCTTAAGCCAGAAAGTTATTTTATTTGGTCTTTGGCAATAGTTTCGTCTGTAGCCGCAGATTACTATTGGGCTGTATGCTAATTACTAGCCATAATTGTTTCCTAAATGGCGGAAGTTTTTACTCGAATCAGAAATATGATAATTAAGGCAAAGTTTGTTACCAACCACGCCGAGAAAAGCCAAGCCGAGCCATGCTATGCCATGCTTCAACATAATATTCTAATTTATACTCTACTGTGTTACACGCGGCATGTATCTTTCCTATCCGAAAATAGCTATTTGTGTATTAAGAGCGCAAAATGCGACATTGTCGATTGAGAGGTTGTTCTCTCGAAATCGACAATGTCCATTTGCGCTCGAAACACACACAAGATTTTTTCTACAGTCGCCACAATGGGGTCCTCCACCATAACAAAAAATAATAAAATGTACACTTTATACTTACAGTACTGCTCAATAAATAACGATTAGCTAATACAAAAGATACGGTTTAAACTTAAAAAGGCTTTTAAATGATTATATCGTTACATTAGCCATCTATTCCATAAAAAAAAAACAAAATTAGAGGATGGAAGCAAGGACTTGTGATGATTTGATGAGTTTTTGTAGCAAAATGTGTGGTTAGTTGTCACGCCTGTCACACTGAAAAAATTAACAAATATTTCAAGGAATTTGTTATTAAATAGACATGTATGTGCATTGACTGACTTCTCGCAATTATTTAAGTAACGAAATAACTAATAACTTTATTGTAATCAAAATAAATAGTTAACTAGAGATCAGATGTCAGTACGACTCGCAACTATCCTACCGCCATCTGTGTACAATCATTCCTATTACTAAACATAACTGTTCACACAATTTATTTTATATTTTATTTTAATCGTTGGCAACAGTGAGTAGTTAAGTATCTTAGTGTTTTACCTGCATAAAAAATTCAAAAATTTTGAAATAAAAGAGTAGTGTAAATAGCTATAACCGCTACGAAAACTACGATAAGTGTATAAACTATAAGAACTATAATTAGTTCTAGTGTTTCATACGGAAATAATTTAGGAAAACGGCAAAAACTAGTTAAGTGTGCCCAAGGTTAAACGTGCTCAACACTCAGGCGCAACCGCGTTGCAAACCGGCAATTCTCCCGCGCTTACAACAAATCAGTGTTGCCAAATATAGCAAAAATTAACCTTAGCCATAAATAAATACGAAAAGAACAACATGCAACAAACAAGCGGTGGAAATACCACAACAACAACCACAATAACGTTATCAACAATAACATCCACTCCATCACGCTATTGCCCAGTAACAGTAACAACCCAGACAACACCCATCAGTAGTATTACAAATACTTACACAAATATTATAGCACAACTTTCACCAATATCATTCATGGAAGAAAATCTGGAAGATGCTGAAGACGCACAGAACTCTAGCACCCAAGAATCATTGCTAAACTGGCAAGTAGTACGCCCAAAAATATATTCAAAAAGGACTAGAGAAAATGACACAAAAAATACTCAGGAAATCCCCAACAAAAAGAGACATATTAAACATAACAAAGAAAACGAAACAATACTTAATTGCGAGAATAGGTACAACGCACTAAACAATGAAGAAATCGACAACGACATACAAACAAGCACAAAAACTGAACCAAAACCTCCCCCAGTCTTTATTCAGGACGTCACAAACTACAGTCTAATGCTAGAAAGCATAAAAACAGTATTGAAACCGGAAGAATATTATTGTAAAACATTGGCAAAAAACGAAGTGAAGATTCACACAAACAAACCAGAATCTTATCGAACCCTAATAAGAATGCTCAACAACAATAAAATAGCGTATTACACATACCAGCCCAAACAAGAACGATCATATCGAGTGGTAATTAAAAACTTACACCATACCACACCAATAGAAGAAATAAAAGAAGCTCTTGAATACGAAGGGTTTTCAATTAGAAATATCTCCAACATTAAAAGCTGGCAAACCAAAGAACCCCTACCAATGTTCTTTGTCGATCAAGAGCCTAATATAAATAATAAAAAAATTTATGAACTAAAATATATTCTCAACACTAAAATTAACGTAGAACCACCGAAAAAAAAGAAAGATATACCACAGTGTATGCGCTGCCAAGATTACGGCCATACCAAAACTTATTGCAAAAAACCATATTATTGCGTAAAGTGTGGTAAAAACCACCCGACGCAAGAATGCAAAAAGAATAAGGATATCCCACCAACATGTGCTCTCTGCCTAGGCCCACATCCTGCGAACTATAAAGGTTGCACAATATACCAAGAATTACAAAAGTCTAGAAATACAAACACAAATCAATACATATCAAAACAAAAAACAAATGATCACACCCATATCAACTATCAGCAAAGAGTAACTGACGGTAGAAGCTACGCAAATATTACAAAAAACACCCCAAACATAATTACTCACGCAGCAGAAGATATAACTCTAGCAAACTTTTTGAACAAATTCGAATCGATGTTCAGCCAACTAATGCAACAAAATACAACAATAATCAACCTACTCACGACATTTATTAATAAATTCCATGACTAACGCAATTCGAATCGCTTTATGGAACGCCAACGGTCTGGTGCAACATCGCCAAGAAATTGAAACATTTATCAAACTACAAAAAATAGATATAGTTCTAATTTCTGAAACACATTTCACAGAAAAAAATTACTTCAAGATTCCCAAACACATTACATATTACACAAATCACCCAGATGGGACCGCCCATGGCGGAACCGCAATCATAATAAATGAAAAAATCAAACACCATGAACTTGAAAAATATGAGAAAAATCACATACAAGCAACATCAATAAAAATCAAAGAAGCACTGGGAGCTATTACCCTAGCAGCTGTGTACTGCCCACCGAAACACACAATCAAAACAGACCAATTTGAAGACTTTTTTCTTAAACTAGGAGGACGATTCGTCGCTGGAGGAGATTATAACTCAAAACACCCACAATGGGGCTCGAGAATAAGAAACCCAAAAGGAGGTGAACTCCTAAAAACTATGTCCACGCATGGATACGATCATATAAGCACCGGTAAACCAACCTACTGGCCTTCTGATCCAAATAAACTTCCAGATCTCTTAGATTTCTTTATAACAAAAGGCGTAAACAAAAATCAATCTTTCATCGAATCAAATTATGACCTATCATCCGACCATTCTCCCGTAATTTTAACGATAAGCACCACAGTGAAAATGAAAGAAAAATTCCCAATATTATATAACAAAAAAACCGACTGGGATTTGTTCAGATCATACCTACAAGACAACACGAACTTAAAAATATCGTTGAAGACACCCGAAGAAATCGATAGCGCAGTAGAAAATATCACAAAACTCATCCAAGAAGCATGTTGGTCATCGACTCCAACAATTAAGAACACAAACGAAAACGTCACCAATTATCCAATAATAATCAGGGAAAAAATAGAAGAAAAGAGGAAAATGAGACGCAAATGGCAATATACAAGAGACCCTAATGACAAAAATAAATTAAATCGACTTTGCAAAGAAATTAAAAAACTAACATTAGAAATAAAAAACAACCAAATACAACAATATTTAAAGAACTTGTCCCCTAAACCAGAAAATGACTACTCTCTATGGAAGGCCACAAAAAAACTAAAAAGGCCTACAAAATCTATTCCGCCAATAAAAAAAGAAAATGGAACATGGGCCAGAGAAGATAAAGAAAAAGTAGAAATTTTCGCCGAGCACTTCTCAAAAATCTTCAAACCAAATCAACAGATAATCTCCGATGAAGACGAAGAACAAATTAATGATTTTGTAAATAACTCATTACAACCAAGTCAACAACCGCAATCAATAAAACATATTACACCAGCAGAAGTTAAGAACGAAATCAAATATCTTAACAACAAAAAAGCTCCAGGATACGACCTAATAAATCCCAAGATATTGAAAGAACTTCCCAAAAAAGCTTTAGTCTCAATAACAAATATTTTCAACGCTATACTAAGAACAACATACTTTCCAATACAGTGGAAATTTGCAAACATAATACTTATACAGAAACCAGGAAAACCAGGACACGAAATAACTTCATACAGGCCAATATCCTTACTCTGCCAACTCTCTAAATTATTCGAAAAACTGCTATTAAAAAGATTGCAAACTATAATTGAAAATGAAAACTTAATTCCAGACCACCAATTTGGCTTTCGTCAACAACACTCAACGATCCAGCAAGTCCATCGCGTAGTAGAAGAAATAGAAAATAGTTTAGAAAATAAAAAAATCTGCTCAGCCACCTTTCTAGACATTAGCCAAGCCTTTGACAAGGTCTGGCATACAGGCCTGCTGTATAAAATCAAATCAAAACTACCTCACAAGTACACCCAGTTATTTAAGTCCTACTTACAAGAACGATATTTTCAAATAAGTCACGAAGGAGTCGTCTCAAAAATATACCCTATCGAAGCAGGAGTACCACAAGGAAGCGTACTTGGCCCAACTTTATACCAACTATACACTGCGGATATGCCTTGTCCTGAAAATGTCCTAACCGCCACATACGCCGACGACACAGCGTATCTTGCAACACACAACGATCCAATAGAATCGTCAAAACTACTCCAAAACGCTTTAGACGAAATGCAAACCTGGGCTTCAAAATGGAGAATTAAAATAAATGAAGAAAAGTCCACACATATAATCTTCACAACGAGAAAAGTAAATTGTCCGCAAGTTAACATTAATAATAAAACACTGGACACAAAAGAAAGTGTGAAATACTTAGGCATGCATTTAGACAAAAGGCTAAACTGGCGAAAGCACTTAGAGACTAAAAAGAAACAAATAAATGTCAAAATCAAAAAGATGTACTGGCTCCTTGGACCAAAATCGCAACTATCATTACAAAATAAAATACTCATGTATAAAGCTATCATCATACCCATATGGACGTATGGCATACAGCTCTGGGGGTGTGCAAAAAAATCTAATGTCAATTTAATCCAAAGATGCCAAAACAAAATAATACGGACGATAACTAATGCACCGTGGTATGTAAACAATCACACCCTCCACAAAGATCTCAACATAAAATGTGTGAGAGACTACATTCGCGAATACTCTTTAACATATGAACGACGACTAGAACACCACCCAAATAATTTGGCTACCGGTCTATATCATAACGAAGACAACCATAGGCGCTTGAAGAGAACTAAACCATCCGAGCTGAAATACGTACACAATTAAACTCAAACAAAACAAATAATTTGAAATGTACATACATAAACATATTGTAAGAGGAGGCACTACTGAGTGTCACCCTCACGCATGACATCTTAAATTGTAACACATTTGCTTGTTGGCCTGAAAAGGCCAGTTGTAAATAAATTGATTAATAAAAAAAAAAAAAAAAAAAAAAAAAAAAAAAAATATTTTATTTTATTTTATCGTTATTTTCCATTCTTCTTGAGTTTTTATTCAATCTAATCTAAGCATTTTATACTTTCGTTTTTGTAAATGAATGTCCTATTTCATTTTCACAGCAGTGTGGCATTTTGTTAGGTTATGTTAAATACCGACAGAACATATGTCAAATTGACTTGTGAACGTGATAAATGTGTAATTACAGTGCCATTAGTTCCTAACTAAACATTTTCATTAAGAATGTAGACAAGTGACATTTCTCAACATTGTATACTTAGAAATTTGGACAGCGAGCGTTTTTTCTACTTTGTCGCGCATGAGCGGCAAAGTGACATTTTGCGTTGACAAAAGAGAGCGCAAATGGCTACTTTCTATAGTGACTGTAGAAAATGTTTAGTTATTTTAAAATAACATCTTGATGTAACGAACGTAATAGGATCAGGAGAGCTCATTAAATGAGAATAAAGGATTCTACGTAGCGTTCTTCTGGAGTATCGTATTAAACTTACACGTATTACGCGAATATTGCAAATGAAAATATTTTCCTAGGTTGTCTAATATAATTTCCTCTCTCTATACAATAAAATATAACGAAGCAGAGTTGCTTCAAATTAAACTTTTTTATAAAGGATTATATATCGTATTATTTATTTTAATTTTATCTCTAGTGCAAATATAGAATTTTTCAATATAAAATATATTTTGATATTGATATTACTGAAGGTGCAGATATAAAATATTAAAATTAAAATTGTGAAACTTTTCCAATAATACTACACAATGTCGGTTAAATGGAACTTTTTGTGCGCCTTTGGAAGGCCATCTCAGATGTGCTTTTGTTTTCGAAAAATTCTCATAGGGCACTAGATAATAACGAAAAACTGAATATTGTTGATTTTTTATTTCTCAAATAACTTCTAAACTATTAGTAATTGAGAAAAACATTTCAAATATAAAAGATAGATATTTTTATTAACTAACCAGTGGCGTACAAAATAAATTTTTATATCCGTAAATTTTCGAGATATAACACAAACTTATATTTTTTTAAATGGAACCCATATTTGATTTTAGTCTCAAAAAAATCAATATTTTTTTCTCTTTTCAATGATGTAAGGATTATTATGTTTTATATTTGCTTTGCTCCTAAAATTTTATTTTCTTGAATTTTCTTATTATTTCCCAAAAAAACATTATTATTTTTATTAATTATATTGTATTTGATCAAAATAATTTGTTATATGCCTTTATTACTTAATATTTTCATTCTAGACTCATAATTACAAATTACATTGTGATGAGCCAAGGGCGACCTGATACAAAATATTATAAAAATTAATTTGATACGAATTTTGAACAAAATTTTCTAACGAAATAAATTATTTAAATACAAGGCCAAATAGAAATCTATCAATATTTTCAAAATAATTGTAAATTTAATACAAAATAAGGAAAAAATTATAATTTTGAAGGCAAAACAAATATAAAACATAATTACCCTTACATCGTTGAAAAGAGAAAAAAATAATGATTTTTTGAGACTAAAATCAAATATGGGTTCCATTTAAAAAAATATAAGTTTGTGTTATATCTCGAAAATTTACGGATATAAAAATTTATTTCGTACGCCACTGGTTAGTTAATAAAAATATCTATCTTTTATATTTGAAATGTTTTTCTCAATTACTAATAGTTTAGAAGTTATTTGAGAAATAAAAAATCAACAATATTCAGTTTTTCGTTATTATCTAGTGCCCTATGAGAATTTTTGGAAAAATAAAAGTACATCTGAGATGGCCTTCCTAAGGCGCATAAAAAGTTCCATTTAACCGAAATCGTATCTCTTATAGTTCTGGAGATCCCAATGGTGGCACCTCTAAACGGGACACACTGTATACGAGTATAAAGTATTTCTTGAAATATCGCATTCTATGTCTATTTTAACCATGTCTTTAGTAAAAAATACCAATTTTGTAAAATAACTGTAAATACAGGTGTCTCTTAAATAGGGGGACAAGGTTTAACCACAGATTCGTGAGGCTAAAATAAGACGATTTAACTAAACTTGCTTCTACCGGTAAGTGTACCATTTAGCCGGAATTCTGCATCAAAGTTCTTCGAAAAAAAAATTAATTTTGCTTGTAATAACAGAACTCTTTATTCGATTTGGATGAAATTTGGTATGACAGTTTATATAGTTATGTCATCTTTTAAGGTGATACTTGTTATTATTAGTGAACCACTAGTGTATGAAACTTAGGTCTCCCAACATTAATTAGACCGTAACTTTTTAATAGCAATGCCGAAAACGTGAAATTATTTTTCTTCAGAAAGATACATTAAATAGTACACTTTTATCTCTCTGTGTAATTTGTGATATCTGTTACGGTTCACACAGAAAAAATAAAATCTGAGTGTCTGCACTGTTAAATTTTTAAAATAAATTTAATCTGTATATTTCATCATATACCCTTCAGAAATACCGCCCCTCTCGTCAATGAATTGGAAGAATCTCGAACATTTAAAAGAGTAGGTGGGAACTTGTTCATAGAATGAATTGAAAAATAAAGAATTTTTTGTGTGAACCAGAAAAATTAAATACATTACTTATACCGTGAGTATTTTTTAACGTGAAACATTGGGTTTGTCATATCCATAGTTACGATTCGACTTTTGATTGACAGCAATGTATTTGCGTGTCCCATTTAAAATGAAACATAGGGAACAAATTTGACAGATGTATTATAATTTAAATATTGTAAGAAATTTACCCAAGTCAGAAAACCACTCAAGAGCACTAAACATATTTCGGGCACAAGATGCACACAATATTTTTTCTACTACTAAATTTAATTTTTAGAAAACAGGTATAATTATTTAATCAAAATTAACCTCTAATGACATCGTGTCAATATGACAGATAACCGCTATAAGTTACGACTTGACATTTGATTGACAGCTATGAATTTACCTGTCTCATTTATAACATAGGGAATGAATTTGACAGAAGTATTATATTTAAGTATTGTCAGAAAATCACTCGGGAACAAGGTGCACACAATATTTTTTTCTACAACTAAATTTAATTTAGAAAGCAGGTAGAATTATTTAAACAAAATTAACCTCTACTGACGTCTTATCAAATGTCAAATTCGTTCCCTATGTTTCATTTTAAGTGGGACACGCAAATACATTGCTGTCAATAAAATGTCGAATCGTAACCATGGATATGGCAAACCCAATGTTTCACGTTAAAAAAATACTCACGGTATAGTCTAATATGAAAATGGTGAGAGGTATTATGCTGGTTACAACAGATTTTGTGACATGTAAAAAGTCCGTCTTTTCTGCCTAACCCTGTAGGTACTTCGTTACCTTCAGATCCCACCCCCACATTAAAAATTGGCCTACTCTTGTATCTATTATCTTCCACATACCCTTGTTTTTCCCCTAACTCCGTTTATGCTTCTCGCATCACGCTATTACCAAGAGAGTGATAGTATTTATCGTCGCTTAATGAATATCTCTCATGTTGGCCACCGTGGCGTGCTCAGCTATAGCTCCATCTCTCTCCCACACACGCAAATCATGATAAATGTCCATCATCTGTCTCTGTTACTCCACAGCGACTTTAACTCGGATAATTAAAACAAATTGAACCCGCAAAGAAAGAAATATTAGAATAGATTGTTTGGTGATGGTGATTTACGGGGTGAAATGCTAGTAAGTGTTATGAATTGTAAAGGATTTTCTAATGGCGGTTTATGTAAATAAACGCAATTGTGAATTATTGAGAATAGCTATTTGTGTATTAAGAGCGCAAAATGCGACATTGTCGATTGAGAGGTTGTTCTCTCGAAATCGACAATGTCCATTTGCGCTCTAAACACACACAAGATTTTTTCTACAGTCGCCACAATGGGGTCCTCCACCATAACAAAAAATAATAAAATGTACACTTTATACTTACAGTACTGCTCAATAAATAACGATTGGCTAATACAAAAGATACGGTTTAAACTTAAAAAAGCTTTTAAATGAGTATATCGTTACATTAGCCATCTATTCCATAAAAAAAAAAAAAAATTAGAGCGTGGAAGCAAGGATTTGTGATGATTTGATGAGTTTTTGTAGCAAAATGTGTGGTTAGTTGTCACGCCTGTCACACTGAAAAAATTAACAAATATTTGAAGGAATTTGTGATTATATAGACATGTATGTGCATTGACTGACTTCTCGCAATTAATTAACGAAATAACTAATAACTTTATTGTAATCAAAATAAATAGTTAACTAGAGATCAGATGTCAGTACGACTCGCAACTATCCTACCGCCATCTGTGTACAATCATTCCTATTACTAAACATAACTCTTCACACAATTTATTTTATATTTAATTTTATTTTATTGTTATTTTCCATTCTTCTTGAGTTTATATTCAATCTAATCTAAGCATTTTATACTTTTGTTTTTGTAAATGAATGCCCTATTTCATTTTCACAGCAGTGTGGCATTTTGTTAGGTTATGTTAAATACCGACAGAACATATGTCAAATTGACTTGTGAACGTGATAAATGTGTAATTACAGTGCCATTAGTTCCTAACTAAACATTTTCATTTAGAATGTAGACAACTGACATTTCTCAACATTGTATACTTAGAAATTTGGACAGCGAGCGTTTTTTCTACTTTGTCGCGCATGAGCGGCAATGTGACATTTTGCGTTAATAAAAGAGAGCGCAAATGGCTACTTTCTATAGCAACTGTAGAAAAAATTATTTATAAGCATTTCTATGCAGAATTTAAGGGAATTATCTATATTTAAATAAAAATATATATTAATTATCTTCTTGATGTTGTACCACAAAATTAATAAATATTTTTATTTAAATAATATAATGTACCATCATGGAAGAAAAACAACATAATATAATAAACGAAATTATCTATATCTTTGTTCATAGAATAGTTTGAAAATGGTTGGAGTTTGAGATTGAATACGCATACCCGGTTTCAAACTAGTTGCAAATCAAACAGTTTGAGTTTTGAACACAAAAAGAAAACTCATTTATAAGCACAGTGTGCCGTTTTCTTAAGCTAGATAAAAGAAATACTGTTAAACTGTATATCTTTCAGCAATATCATTTGCAATTTGTTTGAAAGTGTTCAAAGAAATTTGAATACTAGAGTATTGTCATTTCAACATCATTCTCATTTTTTTTTTGTTTTTACCTTCCATCACCTTTAGGTAAGGAAGGTATTGTCTTTGGTCAAAAAAATCGGTGGTGAGTTTTTAATGAATAAGCACGTTTTAGGGTCCCTACAATACGGATATACCATTTTTAAGATGATGTCTGTGTGTGTGTGTGTGTGTGTGTGTGTGTGTGTGTGTGTGTGTGTGTGTGTGTGTGTGTGTGTGTGTGTGTGTGTCCGTGTGTGACAAATTTTTCTCCGACGATAACTCCAATACTACAATTCTAAAAATTATAATTCTTTCGTATTCCTCTTCTGTACATCCATATGAAGAGTTGATTAGATTTTGGTTATAATTGATCCACCGGAAGTACCCTTATTTGAAGTTTTTAACAGTTTTTCTTAAAAAAACGTAGTTAAATATTATTTTTTGACATTTTGTTATTATATTTATTAGAAAATACTCTTCTCTATATGGTTTGATTATTCATTTTCCTTCATATTCAATAGATGTAAAGTTAAAGCATTATAAAGCAATTAATTTTCAAAAATTAGTCAGCTTTGTTATTTATCATGGAAACAGCTGACATAATTATTCAAAAAAATTTAATTGACAGATGTCAGTTGCAAGTGCAAAACTAAATATGGAAAAAAGTATAGGTACTAAAATTGGTATATCATAGTGTTGCTCGCAAATGACACGCAGAGAAAGGCCAAAGAGAAGATGGAAGGATATTACCTAGTGTAGTTTATGTTATAATTTTATTGGATTTATAGAATAGAAATAGTATGTGTTCGTGTTTGATTTTACATGATAGTATATAGAATCTGTTCCAAGGACCTTTTGGTATGGGATTTGTACAAAATACATCGAATTGACGGATGGTTTTGTGCTGGCCATAACAGATTTTTTTTTTAGTCGAAATAGGAGTAATTTTGGATTTCAATACAGAATCAATGGAAATGTAACCAATCGTAAATCTCAGATAAAAGATCTCGGAATCATATTAGATAGAAACCTGTAAATATTTTTGACTAGTATTTTTTCATTTAGCCCTGATAAAACATTATCCTCTTACCCTAAATTGCATGCAAGTGCGTAAAAGGAAAAAAAAATCATTTAAAATTTACATAACATTAAATTGTCTCTGTGCTTATACTTTGACTAACGGAGTGAAACATACAAAATAATTTTTATGTAAATTTTAATTGCATTTTTCTCAAACAAAAAATACATGAGGTATTACAGTTGCAGTTGTGTATAAAGGTAGAGATGTATGTTATGCGAACGCGAAAGCGTATTCGATATTTGTTTGAAAAATACTGAATTTTTGTTATTGTTTCAGGATGAACAAGAATTATGCTTTGAGCGGACGACTGGGAATTTGGTGAGTTTGATTTTCGTTTTTCAACAAAATGTTATGCGCTGAGATTAAATATTGTAAAATGAAATATAGAGATGATTTTTAAAACTATTCCTGCAAACAAAAATAGGAGATTTACATGAGAAATCAGTTTTTGAAAACTGTAAAAAATAGCTAGTTTTAGTACGTGAGCAAAGTATGTCTTTTTCTCACGAGAGAGTGCGCCATCTGGGCAAGTGAGAAAAAGACATGCTCACGTGTGCTAAACATGATTTTTTCCACAATCTTGAAATATAATTTTTCTAAAAAACGAAACGTATTTTTTACCTCCCGCTACCCTAGGTAAGGGAGGATTTTAACATTTTTACAATGATGTCTGTAGGTATGTATGTGTGTCTGTGTGTGTGAGTGTGGATCTTGTGGACACGATTACTCAAATACTATCAATCAGAAAAATTTGAAATTTTGTATATCCATTCTATACTAATGTGAGAAGAGCTCATTAGGTTTTAATACATATCGGATAACCGGAAGTATCATTTATACAAGCTTTTAACTGTTTTTCTTGTAAAAAAAATCATTGAATATAATTTTTTAGCAGCTTTTACCAATACAAATTGAATATAATGGCACAATCTTCAATTCTACGATAAGCATTTAGCAAATAACTTGAAATAACTTTAAATATTGAATAATAAAATAATTTATTTTTGTACATCACTTTGCCTCTGCGTCAAACAAAAACAATACTTTAATAACAAATTTGACATATTTAAACAAATGTCACTGTCACGAAGCAATTTTCATTAAAATTAATAATGAAACCGTGTTAAGAAGAATTTAGTAGTTTAAATATGATTCTAATGAAATTAAGGTTTGTAAAAATAATATATTTTCCATCATACATAAATATTAGATATACAGGATAATTCGATTTAAGTTTGATGTTTGCAGCATTATATATCAAACAGCTCTCAATAAGAACGTGATTTCAAAGTGTCAAATAATAGTTTGCAACTACACATTTACGAAATGGATAATGTACGGCGAAGAATTTACACAGATTGCGTTTTAGAGCATAAGGAAGTTGGTGATGATTTTGACAATAATGTGTGTGTGATGATTTTTCCTTAAAATATATTAATGATCCAAAACTTCGCAAAGTTGGTTGGTATTTAATACTCTTATATAATTTGAAACAACATATTAGATTTTGACTATATATTATAAACCGGATGTAGTACTTAATTTGAAGCTCTAACAGATTTTTCAGGAAAAACAATAAAATATAATCTAAAATTTCGTATTACAAACTTTTCTATTTATTGGAACAACAAAGTAGATTTTGTTTACAAACGATCAATCGGAAGTGAAACTTTACTTAAAGCTCAATGCTATTTTAAACATGGAATTTTTTATTAATGACAAACTCAACAGTACATATGTTTATAATTGAATTTAATGTAAAGTTATAAATATAAATATATCATCACGACATATTACCCATTTCTGAGTGTACCACAATCTGCTTTATCGCAGATATCGGTAATGATGATGACATATTTGTACCGTGCGGGCGCTTACCAGGCGTTAAAATTCGAAATATTTGGCGTTGATCGGGATCGAACCCGGTTCCCCAGGTTCACGACCAGACATTCTGGCCACGGGATAATAATAATTTTTAAAATGTATGACATTTGTCAATTGTATTTGTCAACATTGACATTGGAAATTATGTGGAGATATTTGGGCATCGGAAAACAGAGTACTAGCTAAGTAATTCCTAAATCGAGATAGGCAATGCTTAGCGGTTGGTGAAAACGAAATTTTACTAGGTAGGTAATGCCTATGTGGTGCACATCGGATACATAGGCATTACTTAAATTTTAGGAATAGGTGGTGAAATCCACCACCAGTATTTTACCTACTATAATAACTCCAAGCTAATATCCACCGCAACTAACCCGCCCCTCATTTCTATGTCAAATTCCCTGGGCATTGTCCCTCAACAATTTGCGTTCGCAACCAGCACCCAGTGACAGGTGACATTAAGACAATAAGCAATTTGTAGCCATGTAGTCCTATTGTCCACAGTAATCGCGTCATTATTGAGTAGAGCTACGGCCAGAATTAGAGCCAGAGACGAGACTACGCCACAGGTACATTGTTCATTCCGTAACGCAATGTAACTGCGGTACGTGAACGTGACCCACCTACTGCAGTATGAAATGAGAGGGAGAGAGTTAGGATAGTGGTGTGGAAAATTTTGATGTAATAATAAGCGCTTATGAAATTGGCGTCACACAAAATGCATACCCCGTCCAGTAGTACATGTCCTTGGAAAAAGAGAGATAATTATGTATCATGAATTATCCTAGGGTCCAATTCTCAATTTTTACCAAAGTGATAAACAGTGAAAATTTTTCACTTTATTGGGCCCAATTCTCAATTTTCACCAAAGTGATATGCAGTGAAAAATTTTCACTTTATCACTTGAAGCTATTCTCAATTCCAAAGTGATTTGATATAAATGACGGAGAAAGTGTGACACTGTATGAATTTACCGTATGTTGACAATATTAGTTGCGCATAACAAGAAAATACGAATTTGGTGCATGTGTTTCTTCACATTTGATAAATAATATGACACTGACAAGTGATATGATATAAATTTATCGTTTCATATTATATCACATCGGTGAAAATTGAGAATTGGGCCCATTGATTAATAATTGTTTGACATTTGGATGGACTGCTAGATTAAATTTACTACCTCCTGAACAAATTATTGAGGATTCTGGATTCTGTAGAATGGAAATGATACACACAGATCTAATTACAGACACAAGATTAATTTTTACACATACCGTGAGTATTTTTTAACGTGAAACATTGGGTTTGTTATATCCATGGTTACGACAACACCTCCCGCTACCCTTGGTAAGGGAGGTATAGGGATCGTGCTAAAAATCACATATCGAGATTTTAGTAAATGACCACATTTTAAGATCCCTAGAATCCAATTTTAACATTTTCACAATGATGTCTGTTTGTGCGTATGTGTGTGTGTATGTGTGTGTGGAAATGGCACTTTACCTGAAGCTCATAATGGTTTTTCTTCAAAAAATACCATTAAATGCCATTTTTCGCATTTTATGTCTTATGAAAATTAAAGATTATTGAATTTTCTACAGGAATACATTAATACTTTTTCTATATATTTTACAGATAAATTTAAAAATAATTTTTTTTATTAGTCGCAAAGCCTAAGATAAACACAATAATTCCTTTGTTACACAGTTCATATTTCAAATGAATGTAATTGACAGTAAATGTCACTGTCAAAAACTAATCACTTCAAATTAATAATAGTGACATTTTAAAAAGAAAATAGTAAATAAAGCAATAGTTTTATGCAGTGGAACAGTTTGCAGCGTTAGTAAATACGTAAGTATGTATTTAAATTAATAAAAATGGATAGGAATGTGGGGCGAAGGATGATTATTGCGTAACTATTATTGTGGTCCGGATGCGGTTATTCGCTACCGAAAATCGGTCACTTTAATATGCTCTTATGTATGAATGCTATGATGATTGTGGACAAGGCGAAAGAAGAATGTTGTTAAAGAGTGAAGTGAGTCAGCTGAGCTCTTACTCTTATCCCTTTTCTTATTGTTTACTATTGTCTATTGTTTCCGGGTTTTTGCTAACCCACTAAGGGCCGGTTTTTCAATCGCTTGTTAAAGTGTTTGTTAACTACCTAGCAGATTAAATTTATCCATCAGATAAACTCCATGGTAATGAAAATGCGTTTTTCAATACGAATTTATCTGTCCGGTAAGTAACAGACACTTCTGGTTGTCAACTGTAAGGTTGGCAATAATTATAAGCTGATATTTACTGTGTTCGTAACGATTCATGTGTCATTTTGAACATAATTTCCACACATTTTGTTTCGAATATGATTGACAGTTATAGTTGTTGACAGGACTGAATCTGTGACGTTCAAGCAAATTTAAAGTATTTTTCTACTGACTGTCATATAATTATGGATTTTATTTTATTACATGTATGCATCTTTCGGGCTTCAAGCATCAAGCAGTTGTAAATTTGTACTGAGATTTTGCCTACAAATGTACACATACTCGTATGTTCTGTTTCTTAAAAAATATACTGTCTCATTGGTCATTAATTAGAAAAGGTAGCGAATTTCAGTATTTTATAAGAGCAGGTTTGGTTCATGTCTTCTTGGCAATTCTCAATTTTGAAGTGATTAGTAGAACATTGCGTTATACATTTTATTTTTAACAATACACAATATATTTTATGTAATTTATTAGGATTAAACAATAACTCTGCTGTATATTGACGCAACATTGTTGTGATCAACGTTTTGCTTGTTATTAATTCTTCTCATTCTTGTAATCAAAATAAATTATTATAAAGTGGAATATGTATTATAATTTAATGAAATTTATACATTTTTTAATAAGCCGTGAAAAGTACTCTGCCACATTCATTGGTATACAAGACATTTTTGGAACAAATGTTTATACCATTGGAAATATCAGTATTCTCTGAATACATAGCAGTATTTTTTTGCTAAATTTGAACCTTTCAAAATATTTATCGTCACTAGAAGTCAACGAGATCTGGTTGACGTCTTTCAATATGTGGTTTTCGATTCACTACCATTATAATAACAAACGAAATCTTCCAATTTTTCCTTGTCCTTGTCTTTATTATCGAAAAACACATTTAAATAAGTCTATTGTATACAGATTTCTACAATTTTCTACGAATATTATTTAACTGTCAATGTCAATATGTCAGAACAGTTGAATTTATCCTACTGGTAAAACTTTATCGGTAGGTCAAAGTGTCTGTTACGTTATCCTCTTGTTTAGCTAAGACTTATCCTGTTGGCAACGCTAACATGACCTTGAAAAACTGAAATAGGTGTTTACCATGAGGATAAATTTTACAGAGACTTAACAGACACTTGCCAGTACATTGAAAAACCGGCCCTAAGTGGGAAACGCGTGATTTTATGTACCTGTGTAGGTATGCAAAAATTAAATAGCGGGAGGTTTTGTGTTGGCTACATCAGATTTTTTATTATGGTGGACGACCCCTTGTGTGTGCCAAAGCATTAGTGGCAAGTGTATCTCTTTCGTGCATTTCCAATATAATTCGATTCCACACACCAATAAACTATCATCTTCATGTCTCCCAGTTTTCAGATTTTATCAATACAAAAGCCCCTTTAACCACTGCGCACCCCCACCCCCTTCCATCACCTTGTCCCGTTTTCTTCCTCGCGTGTTTGGCAAACATTTCACGTCCGTGTCTCCTAGTCAAGGTTACCCTACGTCTCCTACTCCTTCTGCCACGGTAGTAAACTTGGGAAACTCTCTCGGTGTAGGGGTAGAGTATACAGATACTCTTACCGGTCTGGCCGTGTCGGTGGGGTTACTATTACAGATATACAGCACTCGCTATATGGATAGTGGGGGGTGTTGCAGTATTGATTGCGGGTTAATTGCTGGTATTTTTGGAACTAGCAGCAATGCGACTGTGGGTACAGAGTTTTTAAAGAGGGGTGGTTTGGCAAAAAGATTGAATTGCAAGTTGAAAGGAAATTTATTTTTGTGGGAATAAGACGGCCCGGGTTCGAATTTTAAGTGTCTGGTCGCGAACCTGGGGGAACTGGGTTCGGTCCCAACAGACGTCAAATATTTCCAATTGTAAATGGCAAAAAGTGACCCCTGTGGTGCACTCTCCACACTAGCTATGAGTGTGCGTAGGTGACGCCTGGCAAGCGCCCACACGGTAAAATATATCGTCATCATTACCGATTTCTACTAGTGGTGGGATCCGGATCCGGATAGTTTCGGGTTCGGATCCAAAAATATCCGGATATCCGGATAATTGATTGTTGAACTATCCGGATCTGAGTATCGGATTTTGGATCCGGATCTGAGAATCGGATTTCGGATTCAGATCTGAGAATCGGATTTCGGATCCAAATCTGAGTATTGGATTTTGGATCCGGATCCGAATATGAGTATGAGTATCGGGTTTTAGATATGGAATTTCAAAATCCACATCGGTTCTCGGATTCGAATATTCTCAGTATTGAACCCGATGATAATATTTGAATGTATAAATATTATCATGGAGCTTCAAAACTAAATAAATCTGATTATGAAATAATCCACAATAAATCTTTGTTTGATATAGTTAATAGAATTGGATCCAGAATTAAAATTCGGATCCGGATCCGTAAACAAAACATCGAATCCAGATCCAATCCGAATCCAAAAGGGATCCGGACTCAAATCTGGATCCGAATCCAAATCCGGATCCGGATCCAAATCCGAATTAAATTTACGGATATCCGCTTCAATATCCGAACATCGGATATCCGAGGAACCGGATATTTTGAGAACCGGGTACTCGGATCCAAGTTTTGTCGGATCCTCACAGCACTAATTTCTACATATGTGTAGATACTGGCACACCCAGAAATGGGTAAAATGCCATGATGATATATGTATTTATTTATATGTGATAGATAACTTTTTGTTATAACCACCTATAGTGGTAGCACGTACTTTAGAATTCTATCATAGAAAGCAGGGAATGCGATTTTACTTTTACGAATCTTGGTAGCATGCATTTTGAATTTTATATTCGCTTTTAGTTTTCTGATTTTCTTGTTGTCTGTTAAATAGGGGGACAAGGCTTAACCACAGATTCCTGAGGCTAAAATAAGTCTATTTAACCAAACTTGGTTCTACCGAAAAGTGTAGCATTTAGCCAGAATTCTGCTTCAAAGTTCTTCGAAAAAAAAATTGTTGTGGCCAGCACAAGACCTCTCGCCATTTCCATATTAGGCTATATAAGTATTGTACTGCACTTCGCTTTCGAACCGTCGTTTTATAACAAAATCTTACAGAACTTTACCCAAATATTGTTTTTTATTGAATTTAACATGTCTTCTGCACACATATAATTCTAATTATATATATATTTTTCATTGTATGAGGACGTTTCTAAATGTCAGAGATTGTTCCAATTCATTATAACAATATATTATAAACATTGGAATTTGTCAACTGATTTTCTTAGTGCTTTAGCCTCTGCGATTAGTGTCTTTATCTCTAAATCTATGCAAGATATAATAAAATTTTTAAGTGTATTAGATGGAGAATTTTATGTTCTTCAATATTTAATAAAAAAAAAGTCCCAAAAAAACTACTACTTCTGGTTGTTCAATTGTTGCCAAAACCTTTTCAACTCTTCCCAGGAATGTCAGATTGAGGAAACTGCAGTTAAATCTTTTTTAAGTCTAATAGTTTTTGAGGAATCGTGTCTACAACATCCAAACATACACACACACACACACTCACATACACACACACATACACATTTTAAAAATGTTATAATCGGATTCTAGGGACTTTAAATCGTGCTTATTCAATAAAATCTGGATATGCGAATTTTAGCATGAATCCAATACCTCTCTTAGCGAGAGGTAAAAATTATTAATGTATTCCTGTAGAATATTCAATAATCTTTAATATTAAAAATGACATAAAATGCCAAAAAATAGTATTTAATGGTATTTTTTGAAGAAAAACCATTATGAGCTTCAGTTATGGCGCCATTTCCGGTTATTCGATTTACACCAAAATCTAATAGTTTCTTTCCATATTAGAATAGGGTAGAAACACAAAGTTTTAAAATTTTCTGAATGATAGAATCCATACACACACACACACACACACACACACACACACACATACGTATACAGACATCATCGTGAAAATGTTAAAATTGGATTCTAGGGACCTTAAAACGTAGTCATTTACTAAAATCTCATACATACATACATACATACATACATACATACATAAAATCACGCGTTTCCCACTGAGTGGGTTAGCAAAAACCCGGAAACAATAGTAACAATAAGAAAAGGGATAAGAGTAAGAGCTCAGCTGACTCACTTCACTCTTTAACAACATTCTTCTTTCGCCTTGTCCACAATCATCATAGCATTCATACATAAGAACATATTAAAGTGACCGATTTTCGGTAGCGAATAACCGCATCCGGACCACAATAATAGTTACGCAACAATCATCCTTCGACACACATTCCTATCCATGCACACTTCTTTCACTTCAGCCACATTCATAAACGTATTCAAACATAAGGGCATAAGAACATATTAAAGTTACCGATTTTCGGTAGTGAATGTGAATTTTAGAAGAGTATAGTTCGTGGACGACAGCTTGATTTTGGAAATATTTACCACTGTCAATTGACATCTGCAATCATTTTGTTATTTTTAAATATTTCTGTCATATTGTCTTGACTAAAAATCTGTTGTGGCCAGCATAAGACCACTCGCTATTTTCATATTAGGCTATATATGTATTGTACTTCGCTTTCGAACCGTCGTTTTATAACAAAATATTACAGAACTTTACCCAAATATTTTTTTTATTGTATGTAACATGTCTTCTGCACACATATAATTCTAATTATATCTATTTTATATCATTTTCATGTCAGAGATTGTTCCAATTTATTAACCAGATTGGCGGTATTTCTGATGGATATATACATTTTACCACAATTTTACCTATAATTTCAAATATTTAATTAATAAAACAATAAGAAAAATTAAATATACTTCCCAGAAAAAGCTTTCACAATGTCACTAAAAATGTTGATATTTGACAATGACATGTGTCATGTTATAAACATTCGAATTTGTCAACTGGTTTCCTTAGTGCCTTGGCCTCTGCGATTAGTTTACTCTATAAATTATAGTGTCTTTATCTCTAGATCTATACAAGATATAATAAAAATTTTAAGTGCACTAGATGGAGAATTGTATGTTCTTCAATATTTAATAAAAAAACCTCCCAAAAAATTGTATTTAGAAAAATTTTTCTAAGAAACTACTACTTCCGGTTGTTCAATTGTTACTAAAACCTTTTCAGCTCTTCCCAGGAATGTCAGATTGAGGAAACTGCAGTTAAATATTTTTTAAGTCATATAGTTTTTGAGGAATCGTGACTACAACATCCAGACATACATACAAACACACACACACACACACACACACACACACACACACACACATACATCATTTTAAAAATGTTATAATCGGATTGTAGGGAGGTAAAAATGAGTGTCAGTGAAAAAGATGTCAAACTATTACACTTAATTGAACAATAGATATATTTATGATAAAAGAAGACCTGTCGATTTTACAAAAATTGGCATTACCGGCTTGCTCTTATTGGTTTATCCTAAAAAGTACATGAACCGGAGAGCGTAATGTAAAATTTAACGCAAAGTCATAATGCTAATTATTAATTGCAGGGTGTACCAATCTGCTTTATACAAAGTATAAAACAAAAAGAACCCTTTTAATTTCCATTCCAAATTCCTGTTTTCATTTTACCAATAACATCAAATAATCCCCAAACGATTCCAGTTATAACTTGTTGGTATTGTACCCCTCTCCCTTGCATTGGGAAGTTTTTTAATTAGTTAGTACCTGCGTTGCGATTGCGAAAGCCTCCAAATGCAATTTGCGAGACGGCTGTTCCGACGGCGAGTGCTCGACCGAGAATGCTAACCTAATTACTTTCATTAAACGCACAAGTTCATTCCATCGACAGCAAAGGCTAACAATATAATTTCCAATAACGAACGCGGTCGGAGAACGGATGTTTTCATAAAGAGAAGATGTCATTTGCTAATAAATGAAGAAGGAGGTATGAGGTGTGGTAGGTACCAGATGGAATATTTACGTCTGTAAAAGTGGAAGAGAATTTGGTGGAATGATGAGACGAAAAACGATAAGCAATGAAAAAAGGATGATATAATTAACTACAAATCTGAAAATCAATAATAATTTTTAATATTCAACCGTGTTGAAATTTTAGATAAAAAATCTGTTGTGGCCAGTACAAGACCTCTCGCCATTTCCATATTAGGCTATATACAGAGAATTTATTTTAAAATGCAGCATTATAGTTCATCACTTCCATGGTTACTCACTATTGTCAAAAAATGACAGCCATGTAAAATTTGTCCATTTTAAAAAGCAACATTATAAATAGTATTGCAGCACAGGAGATACCTCCAAAACACATCACAAATGGTGTCAATTCTTATTACGACCGACTAGAATATTGCCTCAGTGTGATTGGGGGTATTTTTTAACATTTATTACATGAAAGTTGTGAATTTTTGTAAGCTAAAGTTTTTTTTTAAGATGTACAACATTCATGTTTTGATTATTTGTTAATCGTATGTATGCTAATTTATTGGAAATTAGTTTTGATAATACAAAACTACAAATTTTGTATGTTGCATTTTAAAATGGACAAATATTACATTGCTGTCATTTTTTGACAATACTAAGTAACCATGGAAGTGATTCGCCATATGTTGCATGTTAAAATAAATTCCCTGTATGTATTGTATTGCACTTCGCTTTCGAACTGTCGTTTTATAACAAAATATTACAGAACTTTACCCAAATATTGTTTTTTATTATATTTAACATGTCTTCTGCACACATATAATTCTAATTATATCTATTTTATATCATTTTCATGTCAGATATTGTTCCAATTCATTAACCAGATTGGCGGTATTTCTGATGGATATATGCATTTTACCACAATTTTACCTATAATTTCAAATATTTAATTAATAAAACAATAAGAAAAGTTAAATATACTTCCCAGAAAAAGCTATCAGAATGTCACTAAAACTGTTGATATTTGACAATGACATGTGTCATGTTATAAACATTGGAATTTGTCAACTGGTTTCCTTAGTGCCTTGGCCTCTGCAATTAGTTTACTCTATAAATTATAGTGTCTTTATCTCTAGATCTATACAAGATATAATAAAAATTTTAAGTGTATTAGATGGAGAATTTTATGTTCTTCAATATATAATAAAAAAAACTCCCAAAAAATTATATTTAGAAGAATTTTTCTAAGAAACTACTACTTCCGGTTGTTCAATTGTTACCAAAACCTTTTCAGCTCTTCCCAGGAATGTCAGATTGAGGAAACTGCAGTTAATTATTTTAGGGACCTTAAATCGTGCTTATTCAATAAAATCTGGATATGCGAATTTTAGCATGAATCCAATACCTCTCTTAGCGAGAGGTAAAAATCTGATGTGGTTAGTACAATACCATCCGTCAATTCTATGTATTTTGTACAAATCCCATACCAAAAGTTCCTTGGAAAAGATTTTATACTGGTTGTCCCATATAACATTACGTTCTTGAATATCTCGAAAACAATGCATCGTAACAAAAAGTGTGCCCAATCAAAACCTTCATAGTTTTTGGGGAGACATCAGATTCTGACAAAATGGCCCCCCGACCCCCCAGAGGGGGGGGCGGTAAAGGGTGTCAACTTAAAAAAACTTAAAACAAGTATAGCCGGCTCAAAATGGTGGATGAATTTGTATATTAAAATTATTTAAAAATCTTCAGTAATTTACTTCTTTCGATATCACAACGTAGGTACTTCAAACATTTAAACAATTTTTACCTCTCGCTAAGAGAGGTATTGGATTCATGCTAAAAATCACATATCGAGATTTAAGTGAATAAGCAAGATTTAGGGTCTATATAAACCGATTTTAACATTTTTACGATGATGTCTGTGTGTGTGTGTGTGTGTGGATGTGTGTATGTATGTGTGGATGTTGGAGGGACGATTACTCAAAAACTATAAGACATAAGACCAGTTTAACTATGAATTCCTCAATCTGACATTCATGGGAAGAGCTAAAAAGGTTTTGGTAACAATTGGACAACCGGAAGTAGTAGTTTCTAAAAAAAATCTTCTAAATATTATTTTTTGAATTTTTTTTTATTACTAATATTGAAGAACATAAAATACTACATCTGATACATTTAAATTTTTTATTATATCTTCTATAAATTTAGAGATAAAGACGCTATAATATATAGAATATCGGGATGTATTAAGTCGAGTAGGCTACTAAAATACACTAAGGGCCGGTTTTTCAATCTTTGGTTAAAATTTTAACTTCTAGTTAAGTAAACAATATTGCATCGTTTTGTTAACAGCAATGATAAATCTGTCATTTGACAGTTCATTTCGTTTCAATTTTGTTTATTTAACTCTTAGTTAAAATTTTAACCATATATTGAAAAACCGGCCCTAAGGAAATCAGTTGACAAATTCAAATGTTTATAACATAATTTGTAAATGACAAATGTCAGTTACATTCTGAAAGTTTTTTCTGGGAAGTACATTTAATCTTTCTTGTTGTTTTATTAATTAAATATTTAAAATTATAGGTAACATGCATATATCCATTAGAAATACCGCCAATCTTGTTAATAAATTGGAAGAATCTCTGACATTTAGAAACTTCCTCCTACAGTGAAAAATAGATATAATTAGAATTGTATGTGTGCAGAAGACATGTTAAATACAACAAAAAAACAGTATTTGGGTAAAGTTCTATAATATTTACCTCCCGCTACCCTTGGTAAGGGAGGTATAGGGATCGTGCTAAAAATCACTTATCGAGATTTTAGTAAATGACCACGTTTTAAGGCCCCAGAATCCAAATTTAACATTTTCACGATGATGTCTGTATGTGTGTATGTGTGTGTGTATGTATGTGTGTGTGTATGTATATGTGTGTGTATGTATGTATGTGTGTGTGTATGTGTAGGGATTTTGTCTTCACTCTAATTCAAATACTATCATTCAGAAAATTCTGAAACCTTGTATTTATACCCTATTCTAATATGAAAAGAAGTCATTAGATTTTGGTGTAAATGGGATAACCGGAAATGGCACTTTATCTGAAGCTCATAATGGTTTTTCTTCAAAAAATACCATTAAATGTCATTTTTTTGGATTTTGTCGTTATGAAAATTAAAGATTATTGAATTTTCTACAGGAATGCATTAATACATTTTCTATAAATTTAACAGATAAATTTAAAAATAATTTTTTATTACACAGTTCATATTTCAAATGAATGTAACTGACTGTAAATGTCACTGTCAAAAAACTAATCACTTCAAATTAAAAATAGTGACATTTTAAAAAGAAAATAGTAAATAAAGCAATAGTTTTATGCAATGGAATAGTTTGCAGCGTTAATAAATAGGTAGGTATGTATTTAAATTAATAAAAAATAAATAGCGGGAGGTTTTGTGTTGGCTACATCAGATTTTTTTGTTATAAAACGATGGTTTGATAGCGAAGTGCAATACAATACTTTTATAATATAAAATGGAAATGGCGAGAGGTTTCGTGATGGCCACAACAGATTTTTAGTATTTATTTCGTACATCACCTAGGATTCCATTGAAATTCTGAACCTGATTGTAGTTACGCCTACTTCTGGTAAATTTCGGATATGGAAACTACAACTATTATATTCTTCAGATAAAGTTATGTTAGTTTTTTTCCTGAACCTCTAGGATATCATAGTTCTGAAAAAATGTCTGGTATGGGTGATCTGTCACACCCTGTGACATTAAAGAAACTAAAAAAAACGTAGTAGAAATGAGTTTTATTGTAAATAAAATTGCCACGCTTAAGAAGAGTGTATTTGAGCGTGAATTTAATTAGAATGAAGAGAAGAAAGGTTGTCGTCGTGTTAATTTATTATGTCAGTAAATTAATAAAGTCCTATACTTGGGGGTTTATTTGCAGTCTACACAAACTGTGACATAATCTTCTTAGCTTCATATTACACGTTCCTCCGTATCACAAGCACCTTAAATGCTTAAATGATGTACACGCAATAACAAAAGTAAATGTTTAGAATGGGGTATTCAGGTGATATGGAATTAATGCAAAATAATAACTTTTTTCTATAGTTTCCATCTTCATATAGTAGAAAAATAATAAAAAGTTTTAATTCATAATTTTGTTACAAAATTGGAATTTTTACAGCTCTAGAAACGTCCTTGAAAGTTGTGACGTCAAGTTGATAATCTGTAGCTCATTTCAAAGTAAATATTTTCGTTTAAAAACACAGATGGTGCCAGTAGTTAACACGCGCTGATATATTTTTTATTTGACATTTCATCCACTTTATAATTATTACTCCTATTTTTACCATAAACAAACACAGGACAAACACCGAAATACACGCTGCTACTAAAATCATATGTAAACAAGCAAATGGCTGTCATGAACATGTGGATTTAGGCGCTGAAGTTCGTTGCAGATGTCACCATCGACTTGACGTCATAAGCGCGCCATGATAAGAATATTTGAATTGCGATGAAATTTTTTAAAATTTATATCTCATGTGATGCATACATTTTCTTACTCAAAGTTAGATATTCAGAGTCCTACTGGTCTGTACCAATGTAAAAAAATATTTTTAAAAAATGTCGGAATACCTATTGCCAAATGGCAACAAGTTTGAAAAATAAACTGGAGAATTATTTTTTTAATTTATCGAACTTTCGAATTATATTTAATTAGATTATTTTTTGATCTACAAATATATTTCAAACAACGGAAAGCCACTGTCTTGCTATTGTGTCGCCATCTACTGTCGTAATTAACTAGCTTCATTCATTTACATGGTGCAGTTGGTAAGTCTGTTTTAACAACTAGAACATAACTTTGATAGGGCAAAATGAATATAAATAATCGGTTTCATACCGAGTGATTATTAATTACGGTGTTTCCAGAAGTGGTTTTTATAATTTTTTAATTTATTTCATGGTCAGAAACATCACTAAATTGGTGTTTTTCGTTCATTTTATTTATATGTTGGTAACTATCTGACAAAACAAAAGTTACAGAGATTATTCCCGGGAATAATCCCTAGAGCTTTATTCTCACTATAATAATGGCGGGATTGGTTTCAAGAAATGTCAAAAAATAGTCTATGAAATTTACCGTAAACAATTTTAATCAAGTTCGGATCTTATTAACGATGAAAATAATCTGATGTGACCAGCAAATTACCTTCCGTCGATATTATGTATTTTGTACAAATTCCATGCCAAAAGTTCTTTGGAAAATATTCTATATATCCAGTAAAATAGTAACACGAACATAAATATTTTCTACAAATTTCATACCGAAAATTCCTTGGAAGAGGTTCTATTTATCCAATAAAATTATAACACGAACATATACTACGTAAATTGCACTTGACACTGGCATTTGTCAATTAGAATATTTAAATTATATCACTAGTTTCCATGGTTATAGCATAACTAACTGTTAATCTCTTTAAAATTCTATAACTCTATATCTATTAAACATTAAAGAAAATGTATAATCAAACCGTATAGTAAGTATAGACAATCAAATGTTGTTTCATATTTATAATAACATACAGGGTGTCTCACAATTCGCGCCCCAGAGCGAATGAGGAAACACGAGACTGCACTCGGATATGTAATTTCGAAGAAAAAAAAAATCTAGCTTAAAAGATATTAGAGAAAAGACGTCTTAAAATTGATCAATGAAAGACCTACCCCTTTAACGTGTGTTTGCCGTAATTTTACGATACTAGGGTTTTATACAAATCAAAGTTTCTTTAAAATGTGTGGGCGACTGTAGTTTTCGAAAAATGTACTTAGAAATGATTATAATATTTTCGTTTAACACATTTTACACAGCTGCTACAACACGTTGCACTGTACGATATAAATGATAATCTCGGATGACACCTTCGCTAACCTAAATTTGTTGACAGTGGAAAGTCAACTCTAAAATGTCAAAATTACAGTAAGTCAAACAAATTTTGTAACTCACTAGTAGTATTTTTGAAACCTAGCAACCAGTTTTATTTTGTAATAATATCATCACACCTCAAGATATCCTTCCGGGCTTGGTGGATTAAAAAGTCTTGTAACTCCGTTATGCAAGCAGCCGCAAATTATTTTCTTCTATTTGTTGGCAACCTATTGTCGTCGGTAAGTGTCAGTTTCGTCTGGGGTGCGAGTTGTGAGACACCCTGTATAATGTCAAAAAATTATATTTAGCTGGGTTTTTTCAATAAAAACTGTTAAGAACCTAAAACGTGCTTATTTATTAAAAACTCACCACTGAATTTTTTGACCAAAGACAATACCTTCCTTACCTAAAGGTGGCGGAAGTTAAAAAGGGCCATGATTAAATTTTTTCATCTTTTCCGCTGTAAATTTGAAAGTTACGGCGGGAAGATAAATGTGTTTACGTTATTGGATCCGATAGGATCAGGAAACCTTTCATTCTTACAATAATCCGACAGATGACATGCCTTCTTTGATGTCAACGTAAGACGCTAATACTTAGCCTCTGGCATAACAAAGGGGAAACATTTTATCGTACACAAAACTCTTCACTTTTCAACAGGGGTACGACAGACCATGGTAACGTCAAAGGATTCTACTGATAGTTGTCATTTTATATCGTTTATCAATGAATCAATCAGTCAAAGTATCATTTATTGCACTTCAATAGTAGCAATTGAGATTAATTTTTTTCTTATTAGAGATGTCCACAACGAAAGTATAAATAAATTTTGGATTTGCCAAGAATCCATTCTGCTAGAATATAACATCCTGCTGCTCTAAAACGCAATGTGTGTAAATTCTTCGCTTTACAAGATCCATTTCGTAAATGTGTAGTTGTAAACTAATATTTGACACTTTGAAAACATGTGCGTATTGACAGCTGTTTAATTTATAGTACTGCAAACATAGCAAACTTAAATCGGAATATTCTGAACCATCTAATATTTATGTATGATGGAAAATATAATATTTTTACAATCATTAGCAAAATTCATTATTATTCAACTTAAAATAGTGAGCAAAGTAGCATGTTGAATCAGAAGTGAGCAAAATACACAAGCCTATAATAATCTTCGTCAGAAGTCATAAATTTTGATGCAGTTACAAATTGTACAATAAATATCTACCATTTTACATGAAAGAACATTATTTTTTTGTAGTTAACTTTGCATTAAATATAGTTATAAATATATGTACTGTTGAGTTTTTCATTAATAAAAAAGTATAATGTTTTGTTTTTTAGAAAAATTACGTTTCAAAATTGTAGAAAAAAATCATGTTTAGCACATGTGAGCATGTTTTTACATCCCGCTACCCTTGGTAAGGGAGGTATAGGGATTGTGCTAAAAATCACATATCGCGATTTTAGTAAATAACCACGTTTTAAGGTCCCTAGAATCCATTTTTAACATTTTCACAATGATGTCTGTATGTGTGTGTGTATGTGTGTGTATGTATGTGTGTGTATGTATGTGTGTATGAATGTATGTATGTGTGTATGTATGTATGTATGTGTGTATGTGTAGGGATTTTGTCTTCGCTCAACTCAAATACTATCATTCAGAAAATTCTGAAACTTTGTATTTCTATCCTATTCTAATATGAAAAGAAGCCAATGGATTTTGGTGTAAATCGGATAACCGGAAATGGCACTTTACCTGACGCTCATAATAGTTTTTCTTCAAATGTCTTATAAAACTTAAAGATTATTGAATTTTCTACAGGAATACATTAATACTTTTTCTATATATTTTGCAGATAAATTTAAAAATAATTTTTTTATTAGTCCCGAAGCCTAAGATAAACACAATTCCTTTGTTACACAGTTCATATTTCAAATGAATGTAACTGACAGTAAATGTCACTGTCAAAAAACTAATCACTTCAAATTAATAATAGTGACATTTTAAAAAGAAAATAGTAAATAAAGCAATAGTTTTATGCAATGGAACAGTTTGCAGCGTTAGTAAATACGTAAGTATGTATTTAAATTAATAAAAATAGGATAGGAATGTGTGTCGAAGGATGATTGTTGCGTAACTATTATTGTGGTCCGGATGCGGTTATTCGCTACCGAAAAATGGTCACTTTAATATGTTCTTATGTATGAATGCTATGATGATTGTGGACAAGGCGAAAGAAGAATGTTGTTAAAGAGTGAAGTGAGTCAGCTGAGCTCTTACTCTATCCCTTTTCTTATTGTTACTATTGTTTCCGGGTTTTTGCTAACCCACTAAGTGGGAAATGCGTGTTTTTATGTATGTATGTAAAAATTAAATAGCGGGAGGTTTTGTGTTGGCCACATCAGATTTTTTTCTCAATTGTCTAGATGGCCAATTTCCGGACGCGTCAAAAAAAGACATACTTTGCTCACTTGTAATAAAAATAGCTATATTTTTATAAACCTTAATTTCATTAGAATCAAATATATTACTTCTACATTCTCCTTAACACGGTTTCATTATTAATTTTAATGTAATTGCTTCCTGACAGTGACATTTGTTTAAATATGTCAAAATTATAATTATATGCGTCATCAAAAAACATAATAATAGTATTATGTTTTTTGATGACGCATAGGCAAGATGTTTTTTTTTTAAAAAAAAAAACCTCTCAACATGATTAAATCCCAATTACTGAGTAGATTCACACGCCCAAACATCCATGCCTTGGTGGGATTCGGGATTCAAACCCAGAACCCCGAGCAAACCCATGACTAAGAGGCGTTGCTCTAAACATTGAGCCGCCAGAGCCGACAAAAATAAATTATTCTATAAATTTATATTTAAAGTTATTTACTAAATGCTAGATTGCACCATTATATTTAATTTTTATTAGTAAAAGTCGCTGAAAAATTATATTCAGTGTAGGTATTTATTTATTTATTTAAGAAAAACTTAAAAACATGCTACATCCAATATAATATATGCGAAAGTAACTCTGTCTGTCTGTTACGTTCTCACTCCTAAACCGCTGAACCAATTTTGAAGAATTTTGGTAGAGAGATAGATTGGACTTGGAGAAGGACCTAGTCTACCTTTTGTCACGAAAATAAAACTTGAAGGGGGTAAAATAGGGGATGAAAGATTGTATGGAGAACCCATCATTTCTCAAGTTAGGGATATAAAAATTCATATTTATGCTTTTGGTAAGAAATAGTGTTTCAGCGTTTTTAAAAAATCATCCCTCAAGGTGGTACAATAGGGGATGATTTCAATAATTTTTTTTTATCTTTGTATCTATAGGTTTTAACCGTTAGCAGATTTTCGATATTTGTCGGAGAGATAGCTTGCGTCATATGTACATAAGTAAAAGTACACGAGACATGTTTAGAGCAGGGCGCTGTTAGGTGCGGAAAATTGTGGAAAATTACTGGTACACGTGTAGCTTTACCCGTGAGAAAACGTGCTTATTCACTAAAATTTCTATGTGCTATTTTTAGCACGATCTCTATATCTCCCTTACCTAGGCTAGCGGGAGATAAAAATAATAAACAATAGAGCGTAGAGCCACTAATGCAATGATAGAGTATCAATAAGGTCCTATACCATTTTTCTTTTATTTTTTTTTTTCTGTAAGAACAGGATAAAATAAGAACTTCAGTGCAAACGCGACTTAAAAATTTTACGTAATAAGCGAGATATGAATTTTTAAAGTTTAATTTGTGCGTGACGTAGCAGGTACTAACAAGTGACCGACAAACAATGGGACAAACTGTTAGTTATACTGGAAACAATTTTTTTCATGTTTGCATAGCTGAAATGTTTTTATATAAAAACTTATACGTTATATTCACGAAGAAATTATTATTAAGTATAAATAACATAAATAATAAGCATTTAACAAGGATTTCTTCCTAATAAATTACAGAACATTGGAACAGTTTGACAATATTATTACACAAAGTATGACGACGGATGGCGCTAATGTTTGCCTGTTTTGAAGTTTCAATATTAATTTAATTAATATTATTATTAATTTAATTCATATTACAAATTGATTTAATTATAAATACATGATTATTGTTAATATTACTAGATGTTATAATTAAACAAATTCATCAAACACAAAATTGTTAAATGTTTTGTTAGGTTATAGAACAACATGACATTTCATATTCTTTCAAAGGTTACCGCTAGAGACGCGCGAATCTTCTTTTTAAAATCAGGCGACCAATCAAATTCTTAGTACCTAACGCGTCATAGCCAATTAGTAATCAGCTTCAATCGCTTATAGTTTGTGACCTAGTTAATATTTAAAGAAAAGTTTTTCACTAATACTCATTGATTTATGTATATTTTCGTCTTCTTATTTAAGATAGTTAAAATATGACTATGGTATAGGACCCCATTAAAGATTGAATTTTCAACTATTAATAGAACCATACGCTATCACCTGCACTGTCATTACACAATTATTAACAAAACATTTCTAATCTGTTTTTAAAGGAAATTGAAAGATACTTTTTGAAATAACACTTTACATCCCAGATCGCAGACGATACGAAGTTGGGCTGTATATATATCGCCAACAAGATATAATTTAATTGTGAAAGTTTTTCCAAACGACAGTTTGTTGTTGTGTAATGAGAAAGCAGTAATTAATGACAGATCGAAGCGAAGATAGTCGCAGTCGCGTCAGCAGCTCATTAATTCATACCCAGATTGCAACGGGCACCGGGAAATGACAGTGCTGTTTCCATACACACGTGACACTCGTGATAATCTCGTTAGTGGTAATGGCGAGTCGGATACAGATTGGCCCATGGAGAAAATAAAAATAACACGCGCTGTGCAAGGGTGGAATGAATTTTATAGAGGTGGGGTTATTTATTCATTTATACAAGCTGTTTCAAAGAAAATGTAAAAAAAAATAAGGGCATATAGTACTAAGGACTAACAGGCCTATTCTACTAAAAAAATGTATAACGATGTCGTTACTGAACGACTGTCGCTAAGCATTTGGTTAAACGGCTTTAATAACGACAAATGCCAAAAACCTATTCTAGTAATCATATCGTTATAAATTATCGTTATCAGGATTATAATGATAATATCTAACTTCATGTCTATTTTGACAGAATAAATTTTTGTATGTTTTTCAATTTAAATTTGACATATCGATTCATTGTTTGTTTATTTAATTGAATTTGACAATGGATATAAAGAAAAGGACTTCGAAGATAACTCAAAGACAGTATGAAATATATGTTGAAGAATTGGAAAATAACAGTTCATTAAGAATTAATAAATTGTCCACTGAAGAATAGGAAGAAATATGGAGAAGACTTACAAGTCATTTAAATTCTGTGGGACCGGGAAAAAGGATCTGATGTATCACGCAGTGTGTGATTATAAAATCTGACATCCCTTTACAAATATATAATTTTTAAATACCTAGATAGTGCATCTATATTCTATATTATATTATATATCAATATATTAAATAATATTATCTAAGGGTAGAAAAAAGAAAAAGTTTTTTCGTTGCAAAATATATTTGAAAATTATTTATTTATTATTTACATTCTGCAACGAAAAAACCTTGGATTTTTCTTTTTTCTACCCTTATCAACTTGCAAGTTGTATTTTACAGCGCGACAGCTTTGTTTAAGGCACGAGCCCTTAAGGCTAGTGCCTTATTAGCTGGAGCGCTGTAAAATACTTCACGCACGAGAATTGTATCAAATTTTTTGGCCGACGATATTGTAAATCACTTTTTTTAATGAGATGGGTTATACTTCTGAAAAGGGTTAGTTTAAAATTCTGGGGTTAAATCAATTTCCAAATTTGGTTTTACTTACCTTTATTAGAGTACTTCTTCTAGCAAAAATTTATCTGTAATAATAGACGTTGTTTATGACTGATAATATATTTATTTGCTCATGTTTTCTACGTAATAAATAATAGGTAGGTGTCGATATTTGACATTTCAGCAATGTTCGCCTCGCGTATTTGACAGGTATATCGATCGGTGACTATGTCGGTAACGGCGGATTTTTACAATAATGACAGATGTCGCTACCGTGAGTTTGGTTTATATAAATTAATTTTAAATATAGGAAATGTTAAAGTAAAAAAATAACTTAAGTAGGTAGTACTTTTTTATATGAACTTTATTATAGTAAAGATGATTTCTTTTCTAAATGCCCATACTTAAAGGTCGAGTGTATTTTGATTATTTTACCGCATAGTTAGACAAGTTACGACACAGTAAGCGTAAAATGTAGGTTACACTTGCTGTGTATACAATTGTAAAGTTCCCATTACACTTCAGGAAGGCAAAAATGAATTTTACACTTCGATTGAATTTGATGCTTCACAGTAAATATTAATGTTATATTGCATAAAATAGAAGCTAAAAAGCTATTATAGCAACGAACATGATTTGTTTAATTAGTGCGCGTCAACTTCAAGGCATAGTGTCCTTCTGCAAAACCCTAAAATCTAATTCCTAAAATCCTAAATAATCACTAGATTTAGGGCATACAAATTTAGGATTTAGATGTTAGGGTGATAAAAGTGCAACATCAGACACAGCCTAAGATGAGAAAAAGAAAAAAGGTTAATCAACATAGGCACAATACCTTTCGCCATTTCCATATTAGGCTATATAAGTATTGTATTGCACTTTGCTATCGAACCGTCGTTTCATAACAAAATATTACAGAATTTTACCCAAATATTGTTTTTTATTGTATTTAAAATATGTCTTCTGCACACATATAATTCTAATTATATCTATTTTTCATTGTATGAGCAAGTTCCTAAATGTCAGAGATTCTTCCAATTCATTAACAAGATTGGTGTTATTTTTGGTGGATATTTGCATTTTACCTATAATTATAAATATTTAATGAATAAAATAATAAGAAAGATTAAATGTAATTCCCAGAAATAGCGTTCAGAATGTCACTAAAACTGTTGATTTTTGACACTGACATCTGTCATTTACAAACTATGTTATAGACATTTGAATTTGTCAACTGGTTTCCTTAGTGCCTTGGCCTCTGCGATTAGATTACTCTATATATTACAGTGCCTTTATCTCTAAATCTGTACAAGATATAATAAAATTTTTAAATGTATCAGATGTAGAATTTTATGTTCTTCCATAATAGTAATAACAGAAATTTTCTAAAAATAATATTTAGAAGATTTTTTAAAGAAACTATTACTTTGGGTTGTCCAATGGTTACCAAAATCTAATCAGCTCTTCCCAGGAATGTCAGATTGAGGAAACTGCAATTAAATATTTTTTAAGTCTTATAGTATTTGAGAAACCGTGGCTCCAATATACACACACACACACACACACACACACACACACACACACACACACACACACACACACACACACACACACGCGCGCGGGCATCATCGTAAAAATATAAAAAATATATATAAAAAAATATATCATCACGGCATATTACCCATTTCTGAGTGTGCCACAATCTGCTTTATCGCAGATATCGGTAATGATGATTACATATTTGTACCGTGCGGGCGCTTACCAGGCGTCACCTCACGGGCACTCATTGCTGGCGTGGAGAGTGCACCACAGGGGTCACTTTTGTGACATTTAAAATTTGAAAATATTTGGCGTCGGTCGGGAACCGGGTTCGAACGTAAATATATTATAATCAAATTCTAGGGAACTTAAAACGTGCTTATCCACTAAAATCTGGATATCCGATTTATAGCATGATTCCAATACCTCTCTTAGCGAGAGGTAATGTCCAATCAATCATTCCTGTTTCACTTCTAAACCTGTCATTGTTTTCCTGCTTTTTTCTTTCATGGCCTGCTAATGAATATAATATGGTTGCAATTTACATATTTAATTCTCTGGCATCGATTATAGCAGAAAGAAGAAATATTTAATAGTTTTAATTAGGTATTTATAAACATCGCTAACTAGTTCCATGTGGAAGTTTTTTTAATTGGTTTCGATTAAAAAGAAAATGAGAAAAAAGTCCATTAAAACGAACTTGACATTGCTTTAAATAATGGAGTTTTTTTTTTCATTTTATTGGAATCAATAAATCAAGCGTTCTCCTTAATTTGAAAAAGATTGGACGATTTTGATTACATATCACTGGCTTAGAATAATAATAGAAAATTATTTCTAGAAAATGATCAGAAATATTGACTCCAATTTTTATGTATTCAATTTAACAAATAGGCTATTCCACAGTAATCAAAAATAGAAAAAGTTTATTGAAAATAAGAATGATAATAGTTAAAGGATAAGGAAAACCATATTTCTTTTATTATAAATTATTCCTTCTAGAAGACATGGGGAGTTTTGCTTTTGATGATGCAGGACATGTGCACGAGTGTTTGAGCAAATAGGATCCAAGTATGACCTCCGATTTTGAGAAGCCCCGCCCTAACTAAGAATATACTTCTTCGAGTGTGTCGGATTTGTTCGGTTGCTGTTCGGGTGACGTTCTAATTTCTTTTTTTTTTGTAAAATGAGAAAAAAAGTGAAATAATTTATTTTATGTCTCTAATAATGAATTATAATATTACAATTTAAATATACATTATTTTGTAATTTGTTTAACAACTTTTCGTGGTTTCCTGGTATATCCACATTACCTACGTCACAAAGCAGATTTAAAATTCGGACCTTAATATCTCGCTTATTTGGAGGAATTTTTAACTCGGACTTTCACATGTGGTCTTATATTTTTATGTATTTCAAGATTTTTTTTTAAAAAAAATGTCGTGGAATATCCTATTAGGTAGTTAATAATGGTTGCAAAACTACCATAAAGTTTTGACTGTCATAAAATGAAATATAAAATAATATAAATAATTGACAAATTATTAGAAATACATAATATAATAATACGTATATAGCAACATTTACTAACTACACTGATTGACAAATGAAATTGGACACTTGGATTTTTAATTTTTACCTCTCGCTAAGAGAGGTATTGCTAAAATTCGCATATCCAGATTTTATTGAATAAGCACGATTTAAGATTCCTAGAATCCGATTATAACATTTTAAAAATGATGTTTGGTGTGTGTGTGTGGATGTGTGTATGTATGTTTGGATGTTAGAGAGACGATTCCTCAAAAACTATAAGACTTAAGACCTGTTTAACTATGAATTCCTCAATCTGACATTCCTGGGAAGAGCTGAAAAGGTTTTGGTAACAATTGGACAACCGGAAGTAGTAGTTTCTTAGAAAAATTCTTCTAAATATATTTTTTTGGAAATTTTTGTTATGACATATACTGAAGAACAAAATTCTCCATCTAATACACTTAAAATTTATATTATATCTTTTATAGATTTAGAGATACAGACACACTATGATATATAGAATATTCTAATCGCAGAGGCTAAGGCACAAAGGAAACCATTTGACAAATTCAACTGTTTATAACATAGTTTGTAAATGACACACGTCAGTGTCACAAATTAACAGTTTTTATGACATTCTGATAGCTTTTACTGGGAAGTATATTTAATTTTTCTTATAGTTTTATTAATGAAATATTTGAAATTATAGGTAAAATTGTGGTAAAATGCATATTATCCATTAGAAATACCGCCAATCTGGTTAATGAATTGGAACAATCTCTGATATTTAGAAACTTCCTCATACAATGAAAAATAGATATAATTAGAATTATATGTGTGCATAAGACATGTTAAATATAATAAAAACAAAATTTGGGTAAAGTTCTGTAATATTTTGTTATAAAACGACGGTTCGAAAGCGAAGTGCAATACAATACTTATATAGCTTAATATGGAAATGGCGATAGGGCTTGTGCTGGCAACAACAGATTTTTTAACTACGAATTCTTCAATCTAACATTAATGGGAAGAGCTGAAAATGTTTTGGAAACATTTGAACAACTGGAATTAGTAGTTTTTCATTGCCTTATATCTCGAAAACTATTGAAGATCATAATTTGTGACACTCATTTATTAACACCCTGTATATGTAGCCTAATATGGATATGCGGGGTTTTTGTGCTGGCCCCAACAGATTTTTTTGTTGTGATCCGTTGTGCATTTTGCATTCCTTCGAATGCGTATTGGTAAATGTGCCGGCATTTTTCGTTTGGTTTGTATAAATAAGAATAAATAAATACACGATGAAGCCTTTTCACTTTTGATGTGTACCTTTTGATCTGTATTCTGCATATAGTAAGTAATACTTTCTGGAAAAAGAAACCAAAGGCTTTTCAGCTTTCAGGTATAAGCATGGGGAGCTTTCTTCAGCCTACAGCGGCCAGAGAAACAGTTGAAAATCTATACGGATATGCAAAGTCTTACATATTATGTATGGAAAATATTAGACTAAAAAATAATGAAGATGCCACTTTTGGTATTGCAACGTGAAATCCAGTAGTGACAAAAAGTTATGTTATAGAAACTAATACAATTTTAATTTAAAGTGTTAAAGTAAATATACAGGGTGTCTCAGGACGAGTTTACGCTATCTATATCTTAAATACTATTTAATATAATTTAACGAAATTTGGTATCTAGGAGTTATCCAACATGCCCGTTTTAACTAAAATATTTTCAAAGCAGTAGCACTTCCGGTTTGACCGGAAATTGACCTCAACTTTCTTATTTTAAATGGAATACGCTATATTTTATTTTACCATTGAATGCAGCGGAAAATTTTACATATGAAGCAATAAACACATTTTACTCATGATCAACTACTTCCGGCGTTATTCAACTTTTTTGATTTTTTGTCTGAAATCCGGCACATTTTAAAAACTCTGTATATCGGGAACGAGATCGAATATTTATAATCTGAAAAAAGCCTTTTATAAAGGAGACTTTAAGCTACATTATCCATAGAAGAATCCTCGATTATTTATAAAAATGTGACGGGTACGTTACACAAAAATTACAGTTGACAAACTTCAAAAAAGACAATTTTTTTAAATGGAACCCCCCCTTTTTTATTACATACATGTGTACTACGTCAAAAAATAAGGGTACTTTATGTAACATGTCCTATGTTGAAAGTTGATAGAATTTCAGTAAATTAGAAAAACTTGTAATCTGGGTATAATTATTTTATTAATACGGATAAGTAAGCCATGGAAAAACAATGTTTGTTTTTACAAACTCATCTACTTGATTTCTTAGATAATTTACCGTTGGATCAAAGGAATATAATATGGTACCAGCATGATGGCGCTCCACCCCACAATAGCCATAGAATATATACTTTTTTGGAAACAATTTTTGAAGATAGGTGGCTGGCAAATAATAGACCACATAGGTGGCTTCCTCGTTCACCCGATTTAACTCCACTTGATTTTTTTGTTTGGGGTTACATTAAAAACGTCGTCTATCAAAAACCTTTAACTACTAAAGATGATTGCCAACATAGGGTACAAACAGCATTTAACAACATGTCTCCTCGGATGATAAAAAATGCTACACAAGAAGAAGTATTGAATAGAGTAACAATGTGCTTACATATGAATGGAGGGCAGTTTGAATATGTATTAAATTAATCATAGTTTTGTATTTAGAATTTATTTGTTTTTTCCATGGCTTACTTATCCGTATTAATAAAATAATTATACCCAGATTACATGTTTTTCTAATTTACTGAAATTCTATCAACTTTCAACATAGGATATGTTACATAAAGTATCCTTATTTTTTGTCGTAGTACACATTTATGTAATAAAAAGGGGGGGTTCCATTTAAAAAAATGTCTTTTTTGAAGTTTGTCAACTGTAATTTTGGTGTAACGTACCCGTCACATTTTTATAAATAATCGAGGATTCTTCTATGGATAATGTAGCTTAAAGTCTCCTTTATAAAAGGCTTTTTTCAGAACGATCTCGTTCCCGATATACAGAGTTTTGAAAATGTGCCGGATTTCAGACAAAAAATCAAAAAAAGTTGAATAACGCCGGAAGTAGTTGATCATGAGTAAAATGTTTTTACTGCTTCATATGTAAAATTTTCCGCTGCTTTTAATGGTAAAATAAAATATAGCGTATTCCATTTAAAATAAGAAAGTTGAGGTCAATTTCCGGTCAAACCGGAAGTGCTACTGCTTTGAAAATATTTTAGTTAAAACGGGCATGTTGGATAACTCCTAGATACCAAATTTCGTTAAATTATATTAAATAGTATTTAAGATATAGATAGCGTAAGCTCGTCCTGAGACACCATGTATATTTACTTTAACACTTTAAATTAAAATTGTATTAGTTTCTATAACATAGCTTTAGTACTTTAGCGAGACTTTATTGAGTCTGATTATGAAAACGGCCCTTATGTATCTACATGTAAAATGTGCTGAAGCATATTTCGTTGTATGTTAATAATAATAATAACTTCCCCGCACTAATAATAAATATTTGCCGAGCTGATGTCGGTTTTACTAAATAAAGCATCCACTGTCGTCTTGCGACTTGCGATTCTAGAGTAACAATTTGAAGTAGTTGGAGTGTGAACGTTATAAGTCAGGCGAATAATTCGGATTTCTGCGGATAACTGTCATAGTTCACCCGACAGAATCTTGCTACAGACTTTAGCTTTTAGTCGGAGCGTTTTCCGACCCGAGGAGTTTCCAAATTTCCCAAATATATTTTGTCTGCTGTGGCAGTTTCTGTTTATTCAACAAGGATGATGTTCATGCAAGTTAATAATGTAGGTACGACTAAAGAAAAAACCCCTTAACCTTAACAATAAATTTAAAAACTATATACGTATTTCGAGAACTAAGTTCTCATCATCAGTAGAAACTACAAAGTAAACACAGAGAAGCTAAGATTACTCAGCATGTAAACCATGCCAGAGGTCAAAACAGCTCTGAGGAATAAGGGAGAAAACACGGGTTATATGGGTAACTAAGATTAAACAGAGTAACTGTCTGATATTAACTCATATAATTTAGAATTTGGGATGGGACCTAGGTCCGCGTTCATTAATTTATCTTTACATTTATGTATTATCAAACTCTCGTGTGCGTCTAAATATCTATTATTATCAACTTGTTTCAATAATTTTATATTAGAATTGTCAATTTTATGATTATTAATAAACATATGTTGTGCTACACTAGATTTATCAGGATTACCGCTTTTTACCTCCCGCTACCCTAGGTAAGGGAGGTATAGGGATCGTGCTAAAAATAGCATATAGAGATTTTATATAATAAGCACGTTTTGATGTCCCCAGAATCCGATTTTAACATTTTTACAATGATGTCTGTAGGTATGTATGTGTGTGTGTCTGTGTGTGTGTCTGTGTGTGTGTCTGTGTGTATGTCTGTGTGGATCTTGTGGACACGATTACTCAAATACTATCAATCAGAAAAATTTGAAATTTTGTATACCCATTCTATACTAATATGGGAAGTGCTCATTAGTTTTTAGTGTATATCGGATAACCGGAAGTATCATTTATACAAGCTTTAAACAGTTTTTCTTGTAAAAAATTCATTGAATAAAATTTTTTAGCAACTTTTACTAATTAAAATGGAATATAATGGTTTAATCTTCAATTCTACGAAAATAACATGTAGTAAATAACTCTAAATAACTTTAAATATGAATATATAATATAATTTATTTCCATGTATCACCTAGCCTATGCGTCAAACAAAATCAAAATTTTAATGACAGGTTTGACATATTTAAACAAATGTCACTGACAGGCAGCAATTATATTAAAATTAATAATGGAACTGTGTTAATGAGAATATAATAGTAAAATATTTTATTAAGGTTTGTAAAAATAATATAATTTCCATCATACATAAATGTTAGATGTACGGGATGATCTGATTTAAATTTGCTAATTGGTATTTTTGCAGCACTATAAAATAAAATAAATTTACAACTACACATTTACGAAATGGATTATGTACGGCGAAGAATTTACAAAGATTGCGTTTTAGAGCACCTAGAAGATGATGCTGATTTTTATAAGAATTACGTGTGCGACGATTTTTCCTTAAAGCCTATTAAAATATGATCCAAAACTTCTGAAATTTGGTATTTAAAACTCATATATAATTTGAAACAACATATTAGATTTTAACCATATATGATAAATCGGATGTAGTACTTAATTTGGAGCTCTAACAAATTTTTGAGGAAAAACAATAAAACAATCCAAAATTTCGTATTACAGACTTTTCTATTTATTGGACAACAAATTAGATTTTATTTACAAACGATTAACCGGAAATGATACTTTACTTAAAGCTCACTGCTATTTTAAACATGGAATTGGCGGGAGGTCATGTGTTGGCCACATCAGATTTTTAAATGATAAAAATGTTCTTTAAATCGAGTATCAATTTGTCTTTTAGTTTGGCCAATATATACTTTATTACAATCTTTACAGTCAATTTTATAAACACCGGATTTTTTTATTATTATCTATTTTATCTTTAGGGTTACCTAATAATGATTTAATGGTGTTATTTGATTTATAAGTTACCGTTAAATTTTGATTTTTAAAGATTTTATTTAAACCTTTGGTGGCATTATCATATGGTAATGTTATATATTTATTATTATTTTTATTAGTTGGCGTTAATGTTGTGAAATCTAATACGGATTGACGATTTTTAAATTTATGGACTAGTTTATCTATAATTTTAACCGGGAATCCATTATATTTAGCTATTTCTTTAATATATTTCAATTCATTTTCAAAACGTATTTTGTTTAAGGGAAATTTGGTCAGTCTATTAATTAAAAAGTTAAACGCTGCTAATTTATGTTGCCAAAAATGCTCTCCCTTATTCTTCAGAGCTGTTTTGACCTCTGGCATGGTTTACATGCTGAGTAATCTTAACTTCTCTGTGTTTACTTTGTAGTTTCTACTGATGATGAAAACTTAGTTCTCGAAATACGTATATAGTTTTTAAATTTATTGTTAAGGTTAAGGGGTTTTTTCTTTAGTTATAACTTTACCTTAAGACTCCATTTTAGTTTTATAATGTAGGTACGGATATATCAGTGCGTATTGATAAGATTTTAACCTGACATAGAAACAAGTACTGTTTCGGGCAAATTAATTTTTATTTTTCAACATATTGCTTTTAAAAAAATATACATTTTCTATCAATAGTTTGAAAGACCGAAAGAATTTTAACATTTATTTGCGGCATAGTTTAGGAATCTGTTTCACATTAAAACCTTTTTCAATGTTTAAAAATCTGTTGTGGCCAGCACAAGACTTCTCGCTATTTCCATATTAGGCTATATAAGTATTGTATTGCACTTCGCTTTCGAACCGTCGTTTTATAATAAACAAATTACAGAATTTTACCTAAATATTGTTTTTTATTGTATTTACATGTACATATAATTCTAATTATATCTATTTTTCATTGTATGAGGAAGTTCCTAAATATCACACATTCTTCCAATTCATTAACTAGATTGGCGGTATTTCTGATGGATATATGCATTTTACCTATAATTTCAAATATTTAATTAATAAAACAATATGAAAGATTAAATGTACTTCCCAGAAAAAGCTATCAGAATGTTTATTTTTGCCACTGACATCTATCATTTACAAACTATGTTATAAACATTTGAATTTGTCAACTGGTTTACTTAGTGCCTTAGTCTCTGCGATTAGATTATTCTATATATTATAGTGTCTTTATCTCTAAATCTATACATGATATAATAAAATTTTTAAGTATATTAGATGGAGAATTTTATGTTCTTCAATATTTAATAAAAAAAAAACTCCCTAAAAATTATTTTTAGAAGATTTTTTCTAAGAAACTACTACTTCCGGTTGTTCAATTGTTACCAAAACCATTTCAGCTCTTCCTAGGAATATCAGTTTGAGGAATCCATAGTTAAACAGTTCTTAAGTCTTATAGTTTTTGAGGAATCGTCCCTCCAACATCCATACATACACACACACAGACATCATTTTAAAAATGTTATAATCGCATTCTAGGGACATTAAATCGTGCTTATTCACTAAAATCTGGATATGTGAATTTTAGCATGATTCCAATACCTCTCTTAGCGAGAGGTAAAAATATAAACATTATATATATATACAAAAAATTATTAATCCACAAATTTTTAAGTGTACTGGACGGAGAATTTTTTGATCTTCAATATTAGTAGTAGCAAAAATTTTCAAATAAAATATTTAGAAGAATTTTTTAAGATACTACTACTTCCGGTTGTCCATTTGTTACCAAAACCTTTTCAGCTCTTCCCAGGAATGTCAAATTGAGGAATTCATAATTAAACTTAAGTCTTAAGTCTTATTGTTTTTGAGGAATCGTCCCTCCAACATTCAGACATACACACACATACACATACACACACACACACACACAAACACACAAACACACACATACACACACAGACATCATTTTAAAAATGTTTTAATCTGATTGTAGGGACCTTAAGTCGTGCTTATTCATTAAAATCTGGATATGCGATTTTTACCATGAATCCAATACCTCTCTTAGCGGGAGGTAAAAATTAAAAAAAATCTGTTGTGGCCAGCACAAGACCTCTCGCCATTTCCATATTAGGCTATATAAGTATTGTACTGTACTTCGCTTTCGAACCGTCGTTTTATAACAAAAAATTACAGAACTTTACCCAAATATTGTTTTTTATTGTATTTAACATGTCTTCTGCACACATATAATTCTAATTATATCTATTTTTCATTGTATGAGGAAGTTTCTAAATGTCAGATATTCTTCCAATTCATTAACTAGATTGGCGGTATTTCTGATGGATATATGCATTTTACCACAATTTTGCCTATAATTTCAAATATTTAATTAATAAAACAATAAAAAAAATTAAATATACTTATATATGTCACTAAAACTGTTGATATTTGACAATGGAATTTGTCAACTGGTTTCCTTAGTGCCGTAGCCTCTGCGATTATATTACTCTATAAATTATAGTGTTTTTGTCTCTAAATCTATACAAGATATAATAAAAATTTTAAATGTATTAGATGGAGAATTTTATGTTCTTCAATATTTAATAAAAAGAAAACTCCCAAAAAAATATATTTAGAAGAATTTTTCTAAGAAACTACTACTTCCGGTTGTTCAATTGTTACCAAAACCTTTTCAGCTCTTCCCAGGAATGTCAGATTGAGGAAACTGCAGTTAAATATTTTTAAGTCTTATAGTTTTTGAGGAATCGTGACTACAACATCCAGACATACATACATACACACACACACACACACACACACACACACACACACACACACACACACATACATACACACACAGACATCATTTTAAAAATGTTATAATCGGATTTTAGGGACCTTAAATCGTGCTTATTCACTAAAATCTGGATATGCGAATTTTAGCATGAATCCAATACCTCTCTTAGAGAGAGGTAAAAATAGTTCCTCATTACTAAATCATACTTTTTCACATTAAATGATGGAATATTTTGCATAAACCTCGTTCTGAGTCTTTATTTAAAAGTTTGCATTTAAAATTCTTTTCTAAAAGATTTTCCTCTTAAATTGAAATGATATCTTTGAGAGTAAAAATCCCGGTTTGAAGAGAAAATGAGTGAAAATTCGTCTTGAAAACGACCGTTCCGAGCAAACTGTAAACTCTATTCAGAGGCCCTTCATTACTGCTGAGGACTAAGGCCGAGGCAAAGGAAGGAAGCCAAGTCTTTCAACCGTTCAAACGCACGCACGCAAACACGACACGACGCACTAATTACTTCGTTTTATTCTGATAAATATTTAGAAAATCACGGCTGGGGTTTAATTACTTATTCAATAGGAGAAAAGATTGAAAAGAAATTATAAATAAGTACTCTTTTTACCTTCCGTCACCTTTAGGTAAGGTAGGTATTGTCTTTGGTCAAAAAATTCGGTGGTGAGTTTTTAATGAATAAGCTTTAGGGTCCCTACAATACGAATATACCATTTTAAAGATTATGTCTGTATGTATGTGTGTGTGTCCGTGTGTGTGTATGTGTGTCCGTTTGTGACAAATTTTTCTCCGACGATAACTCCAATACTACAATTCTAAAAATTATAATTCTGTCGTATTCCTCTTCTGTACAACCATATGAAGAGTTCATTAGATTTTGGTTATAATTGATCCACCGGAAGTAACCTTATTTGAAGTTTTTAACAGTTTTTCTTAAAAAACGCAGTTAAATATTATTTTTTGACTCTTTGTTATTATACATATTAAAGAAAATACTCCTCTCTATACGGTTTGATTATACATTTTACTTCATATTCAATAGATGTAGATTTAAAGCGTTATAAAGGAATTAATTTTCAAAAATTAGTCAGCTTTGCTATTTATCATGTAAACAGCTGATAGGTATATTCAAAAAAATTTAATTAACAGATGTCAGTGGCAAGTGCAAAACCAAATATAGAAAGTATAGGATCTAAAATTGGTATGTCATAGTGTTCCTCGCAAGTGACATGCAGAGAAAGGCCAAAGAGAATATGGAAAGACTGTATCGCAGAAGACTTGAGAAAGAAAGGACTGTGTGAAGAAGATGCGTTGGACAGGAATGGGTGGAAGAGAAGAGAAAACAGCGACCCGTAATAAAATAGGGAAAAGCTGAAGAAGAAATGAAGGAAGTGTCAAGTGCATTTTACTTGGTGTATGTTTATGTTATAATTTTATTGGATTTGTAGAACCTTTTCAGATGATCTTTTGGTATGGAATTTGTAAAAAATAGCGTGTGTTCGTGTTCGATTTTACATGATATTATATAGAATCTGTTCCAAGGACCTTTTGGTATGGGATTTGTACAAAATACATCGAATTGACGGAAGGTCTTGTGCTGGCCACTACAGATTTTTTTGAATTTAATTAGCTTTCTTTACCTCCCGCTACCCTAGGTAAGGGAGGTATAGGGATCGTGCTAAAAATCACATATCGAGATTTTAGCGAATGACCATGTTTTAAGGTCCCTAGAATCCAATTTTAACATTTTCACAATGATGTCTGTGTGTGTGTGTGTGTGTGTGTGTGTGTGTGTGTGTGTGTGTGTGTGTGTGTGTGTGTGTGTGGATCCTGTGGACACGATTACTCAAATACTGTCAATCAGAAAAAAATTTTGAATACTCATTTTATACTAATGTGGAAAGAGCTCATTAGTTTTCATTGTATGTCGGAGAACCGGAAGTATCATTTATATAAACTTTTAACAGTTTTACTAATAAAAATTGGTTATAATGGTACAATCTTCAATTCTACGATAATAGCATTTAGTAAATAACTTGAAATAACTTTAAATATTAAATTATAAAATAATTTATTTTTGTACATCATTTTGCCTATGCGTCAAACAAAAACATAATTTTAATAACAATTTTGACATATTTAAACAAATGTCACTGTCAGAAAGCAATTACATTAAAATTAATAATGAAACCGTGTTAAGGAGAATGTATTGAGTCTAATGAAATTAAGGTTAGTAAAAATAATATATTTTCCATTATACATAAATATTAGATGTACAGGATGATCTGATATAAATTTAATATGTTTACAGCACTAAAAATCAAACAGCTGTGAATAAGTACGTGTTATTAAAGTGTCAAATATTACTTTACAACTACACATTAACGAAATGGATCATGTAAAGCGATATATACAAGTGTCTCTTAAATAGGGGGACATGGCTTAACCACAGATTCCTGAGGCTAAAATAAGACGATTTAACCAAACTTGCTTCTACACAGAGAGAGAAAAGTTTACTATTGAATGTATCTTTCCGAAGAAAAATAATTTCACGTTTTCAGCGTTGTCATTAAAAAGTTACGGACTAATTAATGTTGGGACACCTAAGTTTCATACATTAGTGGTTCACTAATAATAACATCATCTTAAAAGATGACTTATAACTATATAAACTGTCATACCAAATTTCATCCAAATCGAATAAAGCGTCCGATTATTATAAGCAAAATTAATTTATTTTCGAAGAACTTTGAAGCAGAATTCTGGCTAAATGGTACACTTTCCGGTAGAAGCAAGTTTAGTTAAATCGTCTTATTTTAGCCTCAGTAATTTGTGGTTAAGCCATGTCCCCTAGTTTAAGAGACACCCTGCATATATATGCAAAGGAACTTAATATAGTTTGCAGGATTAGTAAATATGTAGGTATGTATTTAAATTAATAAAAATTAAAAAGCAGGAGGTATTCTGTCGACCACATCAGATTTTTCTTGTTTGAATTCATCCATTATTTATATTTCAATCATATTTTTTTATTCAAAGTTTTAATTGGGCACTTGAAGAGAAGATGAACTAATTATCCTTAATTAATATGCAGTATCACTTACCCTGATTCATATTTGTTTTTTATCTAGACAGCTGTGAGTGAAGGATCTGTGCAGAACTGCTGTAACTAATCGTTCAAAAAGATGAGAAAGATATTTTGTTAGTAGACGCAATTTTGACATCTATCAGTCCCAACTTCGCATACGCATACTATAACTAACCATTAATAATCATTAATTACCTCTTGCTAAGAGAAGTACTGGAATCATGTTAAAATTCGCATATCCAGAGTAAAACATTTTACGATGATGTCCGTATGTGTGTGAGTGTGTGTATGTATCTGTGTGTTGATGTTGGAACCACGATTTCTCAAATACTATAAGACTTAAAAAATATTTAACTGCAGTTTCCTCAATCTGACATTCCTGGGTAGAGCTGTTTAAATTTTGGTAACAATTGGACAACCGGAAGTAATTGTTTCTTTAAAAAAATCTTCTAAATATTATTTTTTAAAATTTCTGTTATTACTATTATTGAAGAACATAACATTCTACATCTAATACATTTAAATATTTTATTATATCTTGTATAGATTTAAAGATAAAGGCACTGTAATATATAGAGTAATCTAATCGCAGAGGCTAAGGCACTAAGGAAACCAGTTGATAAATTTAAATGTTTATAACATAGTTTGTAAATGACTGTCAGTGTCAAAAATCAACAGTTTTAGTGACATTCTGAAAGCTTTTTCTGGGAAGTAGGTACATTTAATCTTTCTTATTGTTTTATTAATTAAATATTTAAAATTGTACGTAAAATGCATATATCCATCAGAAATACCGCCAATATGGTTAATGAATTGTAAGAATCTCTGACATTTTGAACTTCCTCATACAATGAAAAATAGATATAATTAGAATTATATGTGTGCAGAGCAGAAGACATGTTAAATACAATAAAAAAAAAAAACAATATTTGGGTAAAGTTCTGTAATTTTTTACCTCTCGCTACCCTTGGTAAGGGAGGTATAGGGATCGTGCTAAAAATCACAAATCAAGATTTTAGTAAATGACCACATTTTAAGGTCCCTAAAATCCAATTTTAACTTTTTCACAATGATGTCTGTATGTGTGTATGTGTGTGTGTATGTATGTATGTATGTGTGTATGTATGTATGTATGTATGTTTGTATGTAGGTGTGTGTGTGTGTGTGTGTATGTGTAGGGATTTTGTCTTCGCTCTAACTCAAATACTATCATTCAGAAAATTCTGAAACCTTGTATTTCCATCTCGTTCTAATATGAATATAAGCCATTAGATTTTGGTGTAAATCGGATAACCGGAAATGGCACTTCAAATGTTTATAACATAGTAATGTTTAAAACATAGTTTGTAAATGACAGATGTCAGTGTCAAAAATCTACAGTTTTAGTGACATTCTGAAAACTTTTTCAGGAAAGTACATTTAATTTTTCTTATTGTTTTAGTAATTAAATATTTGAAATTATTGGTAAAATACTTATATCCATCAGAAATACCACCAATCTTGCTAATGAATTTGAAGAATCTGTGACATTTAGGAACTTCCTCATACAATGAAAAATAGATATAATTAGAATTGTATGTGTGCAGAAGACATGTTAAATACAATAAAAACAATATTTGGGTAAAGTTTTGAAATGTTTTTGTTATAAAACGACGGTTCTAAAGCGAAGTGCAATACAATACTTATATAACATAAAATGGAAATGGCGAGAGGTATTGTGCTTGCTACAACAGATTTTTTAGCCAGAATTCTCATTGAGATTCCAGATTTGTTGTTAACCTGCTAAAAATTTCTTTAGAATCCACCGACTACATATCTGTCCTGTCTGAGTCTTTAATCTCGACTGCCTTAAAAACAAAGGGTTATCTCTTCAGACGTATATCTGATGAAGGGTGCGAGGGTGTAGCATCCATAGCTAAATAACAAGACTGCACGTATCATAGGCAATAACTTATATGGTTAATTGTCAAAACAATAAATGTCTACGCGGTTGACATCTAGACTAAACAGATATATGAGAGAATACTGATTATTATTTCTAAACAGAATTTTGACTTACAAACATAACAGAGTTAAAATGTAGTTATTGAAACTGTAATTTATAAGTTTATAATAAAGTTCATTACTTGTTATTTCACTATGCTCACCTTGCTACAATATTTTGCTGAAGCATAATATAATCACATCTTTTTATTACCTATTACTGGAAACTGTATGTGCCACTCTCCTTTTCATTTGATATTTCTATCACCACATCAACTTCCAAACTGGTTGTGTTAACTTGTAGACTACAGTTGGTGTAGTGTGTTTGACAGTAACTCAAACCCAATTACTGATGTGATCTGGTTATGTTCGTACAGCGCACATGAACTAGTGTACTTGGAGTGTCCAACGCAGATAACAAGTTGTTAATCACTGTATACGCCAGAGAGACGCAGGACCAGAGGGCTGCTATTAGTGGGACACTAGATACATGCATGTACGAGAGATTGGGAAATACTTAGAGATGAGTAATAGCAGTGTTGAGGTATTGGTATTGGGGTTTGGTTTGCTATACAGTGTCCCACATTCTATCTTCAGTGTGGCAGAGATAGCCAATGTTATTCTTATGGAGGTTTTCTACACCATGTTGCCAATTTTTCAATGTAATCATTGCTATACCAAAATTAGTTAACACTGTACAATTTAAGTTTTATGAGGGTCTCTTATTTACCCAAGGGCTTATTGTATACACCCAATATTTGTCTAAATAGTTTTATATACAGGGCTATTTGTACCTGTAATAAGTAAAATTTCAATACAATATTTTAAAACCGCCCAGCATACTAATCTTGATTAAATGCACTAGAAATTAGAATTTTAAAATATTATAAATTCAAATTGGAGATTACAAAGAAAGAATAAGGACTTATGAACTATGTAAAATATATGCAGTATTTCTATCAAGCTTAAATATTAGTAAATTATCAAATAAGAAGATATAAATTAAATAAAAAATATGTATTATTAAACTGACCAGTGTGTTATTCAATTTCATTTTTACCTCCCGCTACCCTTGGTAAGGGAGGTATAGGGATCGTGCTAAAATCACTTATCGAGATTTTAGTAAATGACCACGTTTTAAGGTCCCTAGAATCCAAATTTAACATTTTCGCGATGATGTCTGTATGTGTGTGTGTATGTGTGTGTATGTATGTGTGTGTGTATGTGTAGGGATTTTGTCTCCGCTCTAACTCAAATACTATCATTCAGAAAATTCTGAAACCTTGTATTTATACCCTATTCTAATATGAAAAGAAGCCATTAGATTTTGGTGTAAATGGGATAACCGGAAATGGCACTTTACCTGAAGCTCATAATGGTTTTTCTTCAAAAAATACCATTAAATGCCATTTTTTTTGGATTTTGTCGTTATAAAATTAAAGATTATTGAATTTTCTACAGGAATACATTAATAGTTTTTCTATATACTTTACAGATAAATATAAAAATAACTTTTACCTCCCGCTACCCTTGGTAAGAGAGGTATGGGGATCGTGCTAAAAATCTCATATCGAGATTTTAGTAAATGACCACGTTTTAAGTTCCCTAGAATCCATTTTTAACATTTTCACGATGATGTCTGTATGTCTGTATGTGTGTATGTGTGTATGTGTGTGTGTATGTGTGTGTATGTGTGTGTATGTGTGTGTGTATGTGTGTGTGTATGTGTGAGTGTATGTGTAGGGATTTTGTCTTCATTCTAACTCAAATACTATCATTCAGAAAATTCTGAAACCTTGTATTTCCATCCCATTCTAATATGAATAGAAGCCATTAGATTTTGGTGTAAATCGGATAACCGAAAATGGCACTTTACCTGAAGCTCATAATGGTTTTTCTTCAAAAAATACCATTAAATGCCATTTTTTCGCATTTTATGTCTTATGAAAATTAAAGATTATTGAATTTTCTACTGGAATACATTAATACTTTTTCTATATAATTTACACATAAATTTAAAAATATTTTTTTTTTATTAGTCGCGAAGCCTAAGACACAATAATTCGTTTGTTACACAGTTCATATTTCAAATGAATGTAACTGACAGTAAATGTCACTGTTAGAAAACTTATCACTTCAAATTAATAATAGTGACGTTTTAAAAAGAAAATAGTAAATAAAGCAATAGTTTTCTGCAATGGAACAGTTTGCAGCGTTAGTAAATACGTATGTACTCGTATTTAAATTAATAAAAATTAAATAGCGTGAGGTTTTGTGTTGGCCACATCAGATTTTTTTTTCGCTTCTATGCTATTTTACATCTATATTTTGTACTCATATATGTATTAATTTTATATCTTTTCGTAGAATGGAAATATGTAACATAGGGAATTTATATTGTTGACGACGATTGTAAAATGTCCAATTAAGTACAAAAATGTTTTATATTATTTACTTTAAATTGACTAGAGTTTATATGTTAATTCATTTCATTTACCTACGCTTGTTATAATTTTATATCCTACTTACATTTTGTATTTGTATTATTTTATATTTTTTGTAAATTATTAAACTGACCAGTTCATTATTTAATTTAAGTTTTTTTCTTTTCACCCACCTGTTTGGATACACTGAAAGTACACCAGTCATAAATACATTCAATGTATAGAATCTTTTCCTAGGAACTTTTTTTTTTCTAAAAACGACCATTTCTTTGAATCTTGTTATATAATAGAAGTAGGCCTGTGTTGGTCAAAAAGTTATTAAAGCTAGGGAAAACTTAAAAATATTAGAAAGATTAAAATAGTGTCCAATGTACTGTAATTAGGCCCATTGGACTATATTGTAATTATCGCAGTAAAGTCCCAGGTGTGCTGGTGAAGATATGCATAGACGATCACAGTCATTTAGGGACAATTAACGTTGCCTCTGTGGCTCTGTGTCCACTTATGATAGTGATTTGATGTTAATCACTGCAGGTTGAATGATTAGTGCATAGGGAACTGCTCAGAGTGATGAGAAATTGTCGAAAGATATAATATTCTTACAGGCAACGAAACGAGAAGTGTTTCTGGACATATCGGTCTATGATATTTTTTATTTAAAATGACTCCCTTAATACAGGATATATCTAAAAAGGAGAGACATGGCTTAACCACAGATTTCTGAGGCTAAAATAAGACGATTTAACTAAACTTTTAAGATGATATTATTATTAGTGAACTACTAGTGTATGAAACTTAGGTGTCCCAAGATTGAGTAGACCGTAACTTTTTAATGGCCACGCCGATAACGTGATTTTTTTTTTTTCAGAAAGATACATTCAATAGTAAACTATTGTCTCTCTGTATATTTTGTGATATCTGTTACGGTTCACACAGAAAACAATAAAATCTGAGTGTCTGCACCGCAAAATTTTTAAAATAAATTTTATCTAGCAGTCTTTCCAAATGCCAAACATCTAATTTTTACGGTACTGGATTCATTCTAAAATTTGCATATCTAGATTTTATTGAATAAGCACGATTTAAGGTCCCTAGAATCCGATTATAACATTTTTAAAATGATGTCTGTCTGTGTGTGTGTGTGTGTGTGTGTGTGTGTGTGGATGTGTGTACGTGAGGGTGTGTGTGTATGTATGGATGTTGGAGGGACGATTCCTCAAAAACTATAAGACATAAAAAATATTTAACTACAGTTTCTTCAATCTGATATTCCTGGGAAGAGCTGAGGGTTTTGGTAAAAATTGAACAACCGGAAGTAGTAGTTTCTTAAAAAATCTTCTAAATATAATGTTTTGGGAGTTTTTTTTATTAAATATTGAAGAACATAAAATGGGGTCATTTCACATTTTCTGATTTATTTTTTTCTTGAAAAAATAGGTCAAATTAAACATGTTTGTGTATGTTTTAAATCTTACAAGTTTTTAGAAGCAGAGATATGATTTTTTAAAAGTTGCGTTTAATTTCAAATATTTCAACGGCTGACGACACATATTCACGGATACGACAGTCGAGCCCTACCGGTTTAATTTAGAACTATGATTATTTGGTTCGGTATTTATTTAAATAAATGGTTTATTTACATACCTTATACTGCACTAGTACTTTTAAAGAAATAGAAAGTAATAATAATCTTCTCTCTTGTATATTTTGCTGTCAGCTGTCACACTTTTAGGTTAGGTTACTGTTTCATGTTGTGAAGCGTATGTGTGTGAGAGAAAATTGTCTTTGTGTGAGTATGAATTTGTGTCGTCACAAATTTAGTCCGTGTTTATAAGCGCGAAAGTTTATTAGCAAATTTATGAATGAAAAGTCGCATATTTCAAATTATTTTCTATTACTATATTTATTAAATGAGATGGATATCATGATTTTATAAAAAAAATCGACATTTATTTTTTTTGAAATGACCCCATTCTCCATCTAATACACTTAAAATTTTTATTATATCTTGTATAGATTTAGAGATAAAGACACTATAATTTATAGAGTAAACTAATCGTAGAGACCAAGGCACTAATAGCCGAGACAGACGACAGAAGTTAATGATCATTAACGGTTAGTTATAGTATGCGTACCAGAGGCGTAACTAGCAATTAAGGCGCCTATGGTCAGCCAACAAAAATTAGCCTTTTATAAGTACACGCGTGTAAAATAATAAGATCTAGATATAATAGTATTGAAATTTATTTATTGAAGCATGGTAAAAAATACTTAAATTAAAGAATTAATTAATACATATAGGCTGGTAGCACAAGCCTTGTTTTAACTAAAACGCTGTTTTAATATTTATTTTGTTTGAATACAAACTATGTTCTGCTGTAAAATCATATTGCGATAAATTTAATATTATTTATATTTGTTATTAAATAATGAAATTTGACATTTTTTAAAACAGCGTTTTGTTAAAACATGGCTTGTGCTACCAGCCATAATGATTAACTATTGAGAAATAAACAAAACACAAAACAGAATATTTCATTTATATAATTTTAATTTTTCGCGCTATTGAATTTGAAAAATCATCAATGTCAAAATCCACTTCAGCAAATACATTACATTCTATAAGTAGACTACTAAATCTAATTAATTGAATGCAATCTAATTCTCTCTCTTATTCCCTGCATAAGTTGGATGCTCCTTTTTTGTAAGTCTGAAAGTGGCATTTCGATTTCATCTAAAGCTCACAAAATTATACGACTAAAAATTCGAGTATAACCTTTATCTTTGCATACAACCAAACAAATGGACAATAACTAACTAATACAAGAGGATGGGAAGTTGGGATGCTTACACTTCTAGACGCTAGATGTCTACGGTAAAGTAAATATAAATAAGGTGCCTATTGGAAATTTATTTATTATTTGCATTATGCGGGGAACTATGTTCAGTATAGTCGATAGAGAAAGTATGGCATGTAATTCAAAACTCAATCACAATCAATGATCTCATAACTCTATTGTAGATGCGCTCTAGAGAGAGAGATTGTGTTATAACCATTAGAGTGCGACAGGTAGTGTGTGTCACGTGACATATGGACGGATTGCAAGCAGTGCAGTGCAGTGTGTATAAGAACGGGTAGTTTTCAGTTAAATGTGAATTGTTTCATACATAAAAATATTGTTTAACATATTTTTATATTTCATTTGCCATATATTTTTATAATGGTGATGTATTGCAGTGCCTTTGGCTGCACAAATCGTCCAAAAAAAGGAGGAAAATTATCGCGGTGGACTAACGATGCCTTCGAAATATGTATTAAATATATGCAAAATCGCAAGAAATTACTTTTAGAGGTTCAGCAAATTTTACAGGAAATGCTATTTTAAAATTAATATTAGAAACAAAAAATAAAATCAATATTAAAACTATTTTTCCAACCCTCAATAACCACGTACTTGACCAGGACCCATTAAATAACCATTTACTACAAATTATAAATTTAATTTTACAATTATTTTTCAAAATTAGGCTGCACCACAAAAACATGTCACTGAATGACGCAAAAATAAGAATAAGGCAAAATTTTTCGCATCAAATTTTATTTAAAGGCCAGTAAGTTTTTTTTTAGTTCATTTAAATTTTGTTAATTTCATAAATAGCTAGTTTTTATTTTTACGTTTTATTTAGTCTGTGAATTCTTTTTTAATTAAAATGTTATTGTAGACAGCTGTAAATATGTACAGTAAAGTTTTTCATTATTTATATTTTTATTGTGAAATTCTCGCCAAAACCAAATTCTGCGTTGCGGTTAATTACTTAATTTTTTCATTATATATTCCTTACTCGGTCAATAATATGTTTTTCTAAGTTTTTATTTGTAACTTTCTTTGTTGCTTTTATGTTAGAAATAAGTAATAATATTTATTATCTAATTGTAATGAGTTCTGTACAAAAATTAATGTATAAGCTTTACTTGTTTTGTATACAAATTCGTTTTTGTCAGTATTTCATTTTCTATTTTTGAATTAAATAAATGTATTATAAATGGTAAAGCATTATTTTACTTAATATATGTCTAAAATTTAGAAAATAGCTAATAATATTCAGCTTTAAATGCATAAAATCTGTTACTCGCTTGAATATATGTCCCTAGCTCACGTGACTGAGGCAATCTACTCTCGCAGTCGCGCACGCACAGTCTTACGTATTCTCCTTCTCACTCTCATGTTCATAACAGTGTTTCGAGCCGAGCAGCGTACCAGGGAGCATCTATAGTAGAGTTATGAGATCATTGATCACAATGTAATCATTTTCGCGCCTTTCCAATAAGGCGCCTATGGCCGCTGCCATATCGGCCATAGGCTATTTACGCCTCTGATGCGTACCTTAAGGTGATACTGTTGACAGATGCCAAAATTGCGTCTATTAATAAACCAGAAAATATTGAATACAGTAAACACGTTCCAATTATAGTATTGTACTCGTACACTACAAAACAATAAGTAGCACGTGCTTACTACAGACAATATTTTCTGGTTTATTAAAAGACATTTTGACATGTCACCATTATCACCTTAAGGTACGCATACTATAAGTAACCGTACTGATTATTAATTTTTATCGTCTGTCTCGGCTATAAGGAAACCAGTTGACAAATTCCAATGTTTATAACATTGACACATGTCATAGTCAAATATCAACAGTTTTAGTGACATTCTGATAGCTTTTTCTGGGAAGTATAACTTTTCTTATTGTTTTATTAATTAAATATTTGAAATTATAGGTAAAATTGTGGGAAAATGCATATATCCATCAGAAATACCGCCAATCTGGTTAATGAATTGGAAGAATCTCTGACATTTAGAAACTACCTCATACAATGAAAAATAGATATAATTAGAATTATATGTGTGCAGAAGACGTGTTAAAAACAATAAAAAACAATATTTGAGTAAAGTTCTGTAATTTTTTGTTATAAAACGACGTTTCGAAAGCGAAGTGCAATACAATACTTATATATCCTAATATGAAAATGGCGAGAGGTCTTGTGCTGGCCACAAATCATTTTTTATGACAGAAACGAGTTGTCAATCTTCATATCTTGTTTAGGAGTTAACTAAGAAATGTGATTGTCTTATTTACAATAATGGTAGTAAAATATTATTAGCCCGAACAAACGGATGTTACTAATTTTAGAATATTCCAAACAAAATTTTAGACAACCCAGAAACAATTGTTACTGACATTACAAATTAGTTGTTTGACATTTTGATAGACTGCTAGATTAAATTTATTTCAAAAAATTTAGGGTGCAGTATACTATTGAATGTATCTTTCTGAAAAAAAAAAATAGTTTTACGTTAACGGCGTGGCCATTAAAAAGTTACGGTCTAATCAATGTTGGGACACCTAAGTTTCATGCACTAGTGGTTCACTAATAATAACAAGTATTATCTTAAAAGATTACTTATAACCATATAAACTGCCATTCCAAATTTCATCCAAATCGGATAAAGCGTCCGGTTATTATAAGCAAAATTAATTATTTTTTTTTCGAAGAACTTTGAAGCAGATTTCTGGCTAAATGGTACACTTTCCGGTAGAAGCAAGTTTGGTTAAATCGTCTTATTTTATCCTCAGGAATTTGTGGTTGAGCCATCCTGTATATTATTATCAAATTAACGATTTTATATGAGCACATTTTATATATTTAAAACTTTTTTATGTATTTTCTTTAATTGTTCGTTGCTCGGTTAGTGTGTGTTGTTTGGCTAGCACGACATAAACATAAGAATCCTGCAGCTTCATTATCCTGCTAGCGTCTTGTCTCCTGCGACGCCGCAGCAGGAAATCAATAACTAAAAAGCGCTTTTTAAACAATTACAAAACATCGCAACACTGCAACGTACCATCACCGTATGCACACGCTAACGACGTTAGACAATAACGTTGTCTGTTCATATTTTCAAAATAAACTTCCCATGATGTATTGTCTTCTTGATAGTATTGGTAGAGAATATAGATAGAATTTAAAGTGAATTAGGAAATTTGTTTACAGTGGAGAGTTTACCATCGTATTCCTATTTAAGCATCTTATAATTATTGTGTGGTCAAGCAGATATTGTAATTAGTAGCGGATTGTATAATCCTTGTTCAAATCCAACCTAATTCTCTGCCAATTACCTGTTCCTAAATTTTCCTATTAAACCTATAGAACACCGTCCACTTATGCTGGGTTTATGTAGCAAGTAAATTATAAAATTAAATTAAGTCACTAAATTAAGAAACTAAACTAAAATAACGTCGTTCATGCAGTAAATTAAAATTCAGAATGTTATATTTGACATTTCGTATAATCTAACTTTTACAGGTGAAATTGCGATATATTATATTTATATAGGAAAAAAAAATCTGATGTGGCCAGCACATGACCTCCCGCCAATGCCATGTTTAAAATAGCAATGAGCTTTAAGTAAAGTTTCACTTCCGATTGATCATTTTTAAACAAAATCTACTTTGTTGTTCCAATAAATAGAAAAGTTTGTAATACGAAATTTTGGTTAAAATTTATTATGTTTTTCCTGAAAAATCTGTTAGAGCTTCAAATTAAGTACTACATCCGGTTTATAATATATAGTCAAAATCTAATATGTTGTTTCAAATTATATAAGTGTATTAAATACCTACCAACTTTGCGAAGTTTTAGATCATTAATATATTTTAAGGAAAAATCGTCACACACACACATTATTGTCAAAATCATCACCAACTTCCTTATGCTCTAAAACGCAATCTGTGTAAATTCTTCGCAGTACATTATCCATTTCGTAAATGTGTAGTTGCAAACTATGTATTATTTGACACTTTGAAATCACGTTCTTATTGAGAGCTGTTTGATATATAATGCTGCAAACATCAAACTTAAATCGAATTATCCTGGATATCTAATATTTATCTATGATGGAAAATATATTATTTTTACAAACCTTAATTTCATTAGAATCATATTTAAACTACTAAATTCTTCTTAACACGATTTCATTATTAATTTTAATGAAAATTGCTTCGTGACAGTGACATTTGTTTAAATATGTCTAATTTGTTATTAAAGTATTGTTTTTGTTTGACGCAGAGGCAAAGTGATGTACAAAAATAAATTATTTTATAATATAATATAAAGTTATTTCAAGTTATTTACTAAATGCTATTATCGTAGAATTGAAGATTGTGCCATTATATTCAATTTGTATTGGTAAAAGTTGCTAAAAAATTATATTCAATGATTTTTTTACAAGAAAAACTGTTAAAAGCTTGTATAAATCATACTTCCGGTTATCCAATATACACTAAAAACTAATGAGCTCTTCCCACATTAGTATAGAATGGATATACAAAATACTCACACACACACACACACACACACACACACACACACACACACAAACACATACACACACATACATACCTACAGACATCATTGTAAAAATGTTAAAAATGGATTCTGGGGATATCAAAACGTGCTTATTCACTAAAATCTCTATATCCGAATTTTAGCACGATCCCTATACCTCCATTTTTTTTTATTTTACGAAAAAACGTAAATTAAAATTCGCAATTTAGAGCATAGTTCAGAATGCCATTGAATTACTGATATTTTGTTTGTTTTTATTTGACATTTAACTTTTGACATATTATTATTACTATTATTGTTATTATTATTATTATTATTATAATAAATAATTTTGAACGTTATAATAAAATAGCATTCATGAATCATTTTATACTTTTTTGTATTTAATTATATTTTTAATAATTATATAAAAATATCAGTAATTTAATGGCACTCTGAAATTTGCTGTAAATTGCGAATTTTAATTTGAATTTTTTTTTCGTAAAATAAAATGAAATTCTGATTAATTTTAGTCTCATATTGTGTAGTTTTTAATTCTGAACAACTTTTTTCTAAATTTAATAGGTAATTATAGCAAAATGAAAAAAATAACATTGAATTCCCTATATTACGGATTTGAAATTGGCACCCTGTATAATTATTTTAAGTTTTGCTTATGGGCTAAAAATTTCTAGCTAGTAACCCACCACCAGTTAGTGAATGCAATATACTTTCCTTTGGGCATATGAACATTTTAATAAAGTAAGAATTATGTAAAAAGTGAATGAATTAAACAACGTAGGACTGATTTACATGTATTTATTCAGCAAGTGAAAGTAATGTTATGCAAATGAGAGTTTTAGAAGAATATTAACTGTGTTTGACTGCCACATTGCCACCTTGGAGTATGATAAATTATACTTTATCGTGAACCGCATTTTCGCCTTTTAAATACACCACCACTGCTCTGCTGTAATGGGGGTAATAACTACGCAAAATCCTATGCAGGACAGGAACTTAATTTCAATTTAAATGTACCACTTTAAAATTTGTAAAAGTGTATGTGTACAAGGCGGAAATTAAAACACGAATATGCTAAAAAATAAAATATTATAACCTGCACGTTTTACATAAGCTGTGTCTGACGTCGCATTTTGGTATTTAGATCTTCTTCACATAAATACAACTCCGAATGGCATATTAGTGATATCTATTGGTTTGTATGGCAACACTTTAGAACAATAAAAATGATTTATACAATTTGATTCAATTTGATGCTTGAGAGTAAATGTTAATATTATATTTCATAAATAGAAGCTAAAAAATCTGTTGTGGCCAGCACAAGACCTCTCGCCATTTCCATATTACGCTATATAAGTATTGTATTGCACTTCGCTATCGAACCGTAGTTTTATAACAAAATATTACTTTACTCAATTATTGTTTTTACCTCCCGCTACCCTTGGTAAGGGAGGTATAGGGATCGTGCTAAAAATCTAATATCGAGATTTTGGTAAATGACCACGTTTTAAGGTCCCTAGAATCCATTTTTAACATTTTCACAATGATGTCTGTATGTGTGTGTGTGTGTGTGTATGTGTGTATGTGTGTATGTGTACGAATTTTATTTGCACTCTAACTCAAATACTATCATTCAGAAAATTCTGAAACCTTTTATTTTTACCCTATTCTAATAGGAATAGAAGCCATTAGATTTTGGTGTAAATTGGATAAACAGAAATGGTACTTTACTTGAAGCTCATAATGGTTTTTCTTCAAAAAATACCATTAAATGCCATTTTTTCGATTTTTATGTATTATGAAAATTAAAGATTATTGAATTTTGTACAGGAATACATTGATACTTTTTCTATATATTTTACAGATAAATTTAAAAATATTTTTTTTTATTAGTCGCGAAGCCTAAGATAAAAACTATTCCTTTGTTACACAGTTCATTTTTCAAATGAATGTAACTGACAGTAAATGTCACTGTCAAAAAACTTATCACTTCAAATTAATAATAGTGACATTTTAAAAAGAAAATAGTAAATAATGCAATAGTTTTCTGTAATGGAACAGTTTGCAGCGTTAGTTAATACGTAAGTATGTATTTAAATTGATAAAAATTAAATAGCGGGAGGTTTTGTGTTGGGCACAGATTTTTTATTGTATTTAACATGTCTTCTGCACACATATACTCGTAATTCTAATTATATCTATTTTTCATTGTATGAGGAAGTTTCTAAATGTCAGAGATTCTTCCAATTCATCAACCAGATTGGCGGTATTTCTGATGAATATATACAATTTTACCTATAATTTCAAATATTTAATTAATAAAACAATAAGAAAAATTAAATATACTTCCCAGTAAAAGCTATCAGAATGTTACTAAAACTGTTGATTTTTGACACTGACATGTGTCATTTACAAATTATGTTATAAACATTAGAATTTGTCAACTGGTTTCCTAGGTGTCTTAGCCTCTGCGATTATTTTACTTTATAAATTATAGTGTCTTTATCTCTAAATCTATACAATATAATAAAAATTTTAAATGTATTAGATGGAGAATTTTATGTTCTTCAATATTTAATAAAAAAAACTCCCAAAAAATTATATTTAGAAGAATTTTTCTAAGAAACTACTACTTCCGGTTGTTCAACTGTTACCAAAACCTTTTCAGCTCTTCCCAGAAATGTCAGATCGAGGAAACTGCAGTTAAATATTTTTTAAGTCTTATAGTTTATGAGGAATCGTGTCTACAACATCCAGACATACACACACATACACAGACATACACACATCCACACACACACACACACACACATACACATACACACACACACACACACACACACACAAATGTTATAATCGGATTGTAGGAACCTTAAATCGTGCTTATTCAATAAAATCTGGATATACGAATTTTAGCATGAATCCAATACCTCTCTTAGCGAGAGGTAAAAATTATTCTTTGACAGCAAATTTGACGTTTTGCACAAATTATAACAACGAACATGATTTGTTTAATTAGTGCGCGTTAACTTCAAGGCATAGTGTGCTCCTGCAAAACCCTAAAATCTAATTCCTAAAATCCTAAATAATCACTAGATTTAGGGCATATAAATTTAGGATTTAGATATTAGATTATTTGTGTGTGTGTGTGTGTGTGTGTGTGGTTGTATGTGTATGTGTGTGTGGATGGTGGAACCATGGTTTCTCAAATATTTTATTGCAGTTTCCCCAATCTGACATTACTACCTACCTACCTAAAATCACTGTCTACCTATTACATGTATTACCTATCTATAAGCGCTGATTAGATTTTGGTAACAAATGGACAACCGAAAGTACTAGTTTCTTAAAAATTCATTTATAAGCCAAAGTATGTACAGTATCAGTGTCAACTAAACACACGCTTGCTATACATATAATTCATTATGCACCCTTTAGAAATACCGCCAGTCTTGTCAATGAATTGGAAGAATCTCGAACATTTAGAAGAATAGGAGGAAACGTGTTCATATAATAAAGAATAGATGTAATTAGAATATTTTGTGTCTTCCAGAAATATTAAATACAATACATATATAATCTAATATGAAAATGCCGAGAGGTATTATGCTGGCCACAACAGATTTATACTTGAGACTAACTTTTTTAAAAGTTGCTGTCTTTACAGTCAATACTGTGCATACAATGTGTCCCCAACCTTTACTATTTGCCTCGCCCCGATATAATCTAACACTCCAATAACCCTAAAAGTCATCAACTAACTTTCACGTTCCCCCAAACTAACATAACCTCAATCTTGCCACATGTGCATTATAACTGCACGGAGACAACAACAATTAAACCGTACTCCAATGCCATCTGTTGCCACTTGTGGAAATCTTAGTGGCTCTTGCTCCAATACGTGTTAACATGTTGCTTTGCTTTAGTTGGCTTTTGTGGTAGTCCTTCCATTGTATTGGAAACAGACATTATAAGCTGTACATTGGACTCGTGGACAAAAATTTCTCCGAAGATAACTTCAATACTACAATTCTAAATTATAATTATTTCATACTTCTCTTCTTTATAGCCATAAAAAGAGCTGATTAGATTTTGGTTATAACTGGTCAACCGGAAGTAACTCAAAAACAATTGAAGAAAAAAAAATTCAAGTATTCTCAAATATAGATCAAAATTTCTTAAAAAACTTTTGTAATGAACATAATTTCCTAAAATGAATATTAACGACAATAAATCGCCGTCTCCATACTTTTAACTTACCCTGTATATGGGAAAAGCTGAAAAGGTTTTGGTAACAATTGGACAACCGGAAGTAGTAGTTCCTTAGAAAAATTCTACTACATATTATTTTTTGTTATCACAAATATTGAAGAATATAAAATTCTTCATCTAATACACTTAAAAATTTTATTATATCTTGTATAGATTTAGAGATAAAGACACTATAATATATAGAATAAGCGGATGCAACAAATCGCAGAGGCTAACTACACTAAGGAAACTAGTTGACAAATTCAAATGTTTATAACATAGTTTATAAATGACAGATGTCACTGTCAAAAATCAACAGTTTTAGTGACATTCTGAAAGCTTTTTCTAGGAAGTACATTTAACCTTTTTTATTGTTTTATAAATTAAATATTTAAAATTATAGGTAATATGCATATATCCATCAGAAATACCGCCAATCTTGTTAATGAATTGGAAGAATCTCTGACATTTAGGAACTTGCTCATACAATGAAAAATAGATATAGTTAGAATTGTATGTGTACAGAAGATATATTAAATACAATAAAGAACAATTTTTGGGTAAAGTTCTGTAATATTTTGTTATAAAACGACGGTTCGAAAGCGAAGTACAATACAATACTTATATAGCCTAATATGGAAATGGCGAGAAGTCTTGTGCTGGCCACAACAGATTTTTTTTTAAACCCAGTTAAATATCTTTATTTGACTTTTATATGATTATCAATATGAAAGAATATTTTGTTTACAACTGTTTGATTATACATTTTCCTTTATATTCAATGGATATAGAGTTAGAGAATTATAAGTAGATTAACTTTCATAAATCAGCCAGCGTTGCTATAATCATGGAAACAGCTGATATATTCAAATAATTCTAATTGACAGATATCAGTGTCAAGTGCTATTTACATAGTGTATGATCAAGTCATAATTTTTTTAGATTTATATAGAATGTTTTCCCCAAGGAACTATCGGTATGGAATTTGTAGAAAATAGTACCTATATGTTTGTGTTACAATTTTATTAGATATATAGAATCTTTTTCAAGGAACTTTTGGTATGAGATTTGTACAAAATACATCAAATTAACGGAAGATAATGTGCTGGCCACATCATATATTTTTGAATAATCAATGTTCTAAAATAATTCCCATTGTTCCACATCATATTTATTTTCTTTTTAAATTTCATGTTTTTAAATATAGTTTTACCCAATATAAAATATTAAATACGTCTGCATTTTTATTCTCTGTTCATTTATTCAAATAGTAAACAAGAAAAAAATCAAATAAAACATTCAGCACTCTGCAATATTAAAAAGAAACTCCAGTACACGCTCCAGTATTAATATTGTATAACGCGTTTTTATTTTCTGTTGATGTAAATTTCCAACAAAAAATACAACATTTTTAAAATAAAATTATGACAACCTCAATGTTTTATAAACATATTTTACCTCAATTTTTACAATTTTGCTGGAAAGTTTTGCTGTAGAGAGAAAATAAATTACAGATATTTGTGGTCGAGTTGATAACTGAATTTTTCATTAGTTAATAGGCGTTTTCCATTTGCATTTAAAAGAAGGATTGATGCTGTTATAAAGGGGATGTTTTGGTTTTAAATAGAACTTAACTTAACAATATGACCATTTGCCACAGAAAAAATATTGTACCTAATAATTTTAGCAATTGGGTATTTTATTATGTGTCAGTTTCATTTTCTTTCTATCTGCGGAACTGTCAGCAATTTATAAATATCGCAGAGCGTAATTTAGGTCCTAAATTTATTCATCATGGTGTGCCACAAGGGTTGGTACTTGGACCGGTTCTAGTCACTATACAGAGTGTATTACAGCTCGTGTAATAAAAAAGAATAGCGTATTCTTCAGCTCATTTTGCAGAATTATAGGCCTTTAAAAGTGGACATTTTTACCTTCCGTCACCTTTAGGTAAGGAAGGTTCTTTGGTCAAAAAATTCGGTGGGTGTTTTTAATGAATAAGCACGTTTTAGGGTCCCTACAATACGAATTTACTATTTTTAAAATGATGTCTGTATGTATGTGTTTGTGTGTGTGCGTGTGTCCGTGTGTGTGTGTGTGTGTGTGTGTGTGTGTGTGTGTGTGTGTGTGTGTGTCCGTGTGTGACAAATTTTTCTCCGACGATAACTCCAGTACTATAATTCTAAAATTTATAATTCTTTCGTATTCCTCTTCTGTACATCCATATGAAGAGTTGATTAGATTTTGGTTATAACTGATCCACCGGAAGTACCCTTATTTGAAGTTTTTAACATTTTTTCTTAAGAAAACGCAGTTAAATATTATTTTTCGACATTTTGTTATTATATATATTAAAGAAAATACTCTTCTCTATACAGTTTGATTATACATTTTCCTTCATATTCAATAGATGTAAATTTAAAGCATTATACAGAAATTAATTTTCAAAAATTAGTCATCTTTGCTATTTATCATGGAAACAGCTGACATAATTATTCAAAAAAAAATTAATTGACAGATGTCAGTTGCAAGTGCAAAACCAAATATGGACAAAAGTATAGGATCTAAAATTGGTATGTCATAGTGTTGCTCGCAAGTGACACGCAGAAAAAGGCCAAAGAGAAGATGGAAGGACATTACTTAGTGTAGTTTATGTTATAATTTTATTGGATTTATAGAACCTTTTCAAATGAACTTTTGGTATGGAATTTGTAAAAAATAGTACGTGTTCGTGTTTGATTTTACATGATATTATATAGAATCTGTTCCAAGGACCTTTTGGTATGGGATTTGTTCAAAATGCATACATGGAATTGACGGAAGGTCTTGTGCTGGCCACAACAGATTTTTATTAATAACTCTGATAACAGCTTCACTAAAATTTTTGAAACTTGGTATGAGAATACTACTTATTTAGATGCATATTTATACTTTCTTTTGTTTCTGTATCTCAACCAGATGCGCCTCATATGGGGGAGACATGAAGATTTTTTACCGTTATTTTTTGACTATAACATTTTTTTATTTTTACTTATAAAATATTACATGCAATACAAAAATACACAAAAAAGGTACTTATGATAACATTTAATATAGGTACATAGTAGTTTCTGAGATATTTTATTTTTTAGAAAAAAATAATTATCCAAAATATTTATTTAACAGTTAAAATCAATCAAATTCCCTTAGGAAACAGAGCAAAATATAAAAATGAAACAAATCTGTTTATAACTATTGTTATTACGTTATTTTTACCTCTCGCTAAGAGAGGTATTGGAATCATGCGAAATATCATATATCCCGATTTTAATGAATAAGCACGTTTCAAAGTCAATAGAATCTTTTTTTAACATTTTTAAAATGATGTCTCTGTGTGTGTGTGTGTGTGTGTGTGTGTGTGTGTGTGTGTGTGTGTGTGTGGATGTGTGTATGTATGTATGTATCTATGTATGTATGGGGTCACCAATGTAAAAATATACTAAACTTAAATTGCAGAACTATAAAATATGATAAAGACGGAAGAAATTTATTACTATATTGACATAACAAAAATCATTAATACATTATTTACAAAACATTTTCTTGACGACCAGCGCCAAGTATTTATATTAAAGAGTAACAATAAAGATATAGCGGCTAGATGCCTGGACATTACATATGTATGTGTGTGAATCTGGATGTTGGAGGGACGATTTCTCAAAAACTCTAAGACTTAAGACCTGTTTAACTATGAATTCCTCAATCTGACATTCCTAGGAAGAGCTGCAAAAGTTTTGGTAACAATTGGACAACCGGAAGTAGTAGTGTCTTAAAAAAATTCTTCTAAATTTTATTTTTGAAAATTTTTGTTACTACTAATATTGATGAACATGAAATTCTCCATCTAATACACTTTTTTTTTATAATATCTTGTGTAGATTTAGAGATTAAGGCACTATAATATATAGAATAATCTAATCGCAGAGGCCAAGGCACTAAGGAAATCACTTGACAAATTCAAATGTTTATAACATAGTTTGTAAATGACACATGTCAGTGTCAAAAATCAACAGTTTTAGTGACAATCTGATAGGTTTTTCTGGGAAGTTCATTTAGTCTTTCTTATTGTTTTATTAATTAAATATTTCAAATTATAGGTAAAATGCATATATCCATCAGAAATACCGTCAATCTTGTTAATGAATTGAAAGAATCTCTGACATTTAGGAACTTCCTCATACAATGAAAAATAGATATAATTAGAATTATATGTGTGCAGAAGACATGTTAAGTACAATAAAAAACAATATTTGGGTAAAGTTCTGTAATATTTTGTTATAAAACGACGGTTCGAAAGCGAAGTGCAATACAATACTTATATAGCCTAATATAGAAATAGCGAGAGGTTTTGTGCTGGCCACAACAGATTTTTTAAATTAAATATGGAGATATGGTGTTCTTAGCTCCAATGAATATAGACGTCGTAGTATCCAAGAATGAATTTATATAAATTTCATTGTTTCATAATTGTTACTTTTTTGGATACTTATATTTTTCTAAAATTTAAAATATTTGAAAAACTATTGTGTGTATCAAGTTTTAATAAGAGTATTTTTTTTGTTTATTTTTGTATTGCATGTGATGTTTTATAGGTAAAAATAAAAAAAAATTAATAGATTAAAAAAAATCTTCATGTCTCCCCCGTATGAGGCGCTTTTGATTGAGATACAGAAAGAAAAGAAAGAATAAACATGCATCTAAATAAGTAGTATTCTCACATCAGTTTCAAAATTTTAGTACAACTTGTTATTAGTTATTAATAAAATTGGGTTTGATGAGGCGCACTTTTAAAGGCCTGTAACTCTGTAACGAAAAGTTTCATATAACATTTTTTGTTCAAAATGAGCTCAGGAATACGCTGTTCTTTTTATCTGTCGCTAAGAGAGGTATTGGATTCATGCTAAAATTCGCATATCCAGATTTTATTGAATAAGCACGATTTAAGGTCCCTACAATCCGATTATAACATTTTTAAAATGATGGCTGTGTGTGTGTGGATGTGTGTATGTGTGTATGTCTGGATGTTGTAGCCACGATTTCTCAAAAACTATAAGACTTAAAAAATATTTAACTGCAGTTTCCTCAATCTGACATTCCTGGGAAGAGCTGAAAAGGTTTTGGTAACAATTGAACAAGGCACTAAGGAAACCAGTTGACAAATTTCTAATGTTTATAACATGCCACATGTCATTGTCAAATATCAACAATTTAAGTGACATTCTGATAGCTTTTTCTAGGAAGTAGGTATATTTAATTTTTCTTATTGTTTTATTAATTAAATATATGAAATTATAGGTAAAATTGTGGTAAAATGCATATATTCATCAGAAATACCGCCAATCTGGTTAATGAATTGGAACAATCCCTGACATGAAAATGATATAAAATAGATATAATTAGAATTATATGTGTGCAGAAGACATGTTAAATACAATAAAAAACAATATTTGGGTAAAGTTCTGTAATATTTTGTTATAAAACGACGGTTCGAAATCTGGGTAATGCATTGGAAGAATCTCTGACATTTAGAAATTTCCTTGTACAATGAAAAATAGATATAATTAGAATTAGAATATGTGTGCAAAAGACATGTTAAATACAATAAAAAACAGTATTTGGGTAAAGTGCTGTAACATTTTGTTATAAAACGACGGTTCGAAAGCGAAGTGCAATACAATACATATAGCCTAATATGGAAATGGCGAGAGGTCTTGCGCTGGCCACAACAGATTTTTTGTTATACGAGCTCTGATATATCCTGTGTATTTAAAGAATAGTCGAAAGAATTTTTCAGAAATTTCTCATCAATTGTGTAGATTTTTATAAACCGGCCAAACTATATATTATGAGTCTGGACTCGTACATCTCTCATTTAATTTAGAATGGAAAGCTGCATATAGGATTTCAGCAATAAATAGTGTAATACGTCAATGGAGCCTATCAAAATGCAATTTTACACCCGATAGAGAATCCGATATTGGTGTATATAATTTACGTAGGATATGACACGAGGACAGATTTGAATCTGTAATGAATGGGGCCGATGATCGGATGATAAGATGGAGGATAACAGGTCAAACAACCGAATGTGGATACGGGTTTAGCTTATAATTTGATAAATACGTTTTATCCAGGCGGGCAAACCTATGTCATATATTAAACACTATAACCGAAATACTAATATAGTGACAATGTTCTCAATTTTTGTGAATCGAGACTTATATTTACCAAACATATGCAATTTGTTGCTCCATCTGCTTTCAAAACAGTTTGGATTTGTGATACATAACACACGACAGTCAAAACTTGAATACTGTTCCTTAGTAGGGAATCCAATCTATGAGGTTACTAGTACAAAAAAATCTGATGTGGCCAACACATGACCTCCCGCCAATTTCATGTTTAAAATAGCAGTGAGCTTTAAGTAAAGTATCATTTCCGGTTAATCGTTTGTAAATAAAATCTAATTTGTTGTCCAATAAATAGAAAAGTCTGTAATACGAAATTTTGGATAGTTTTATTGTTTTTCCTCAAAAATTTGTTCGAGCTCCAAATTAATTACTACATCCGATTTATCATATATGGTTAAAATCTATTATGTTATTTCAAATTATATATGAGTTTTAAATACCAAATTTGAGAAGTTTTGGATCATATTTTAATAGGCTTTAAGGAAAAATCGTCACACACGTACATTCTTATAAAAATCATCATCTTCTAGGTGCTCTAAAACGCAATCTTTGTAAATTCTTCGCCGTACATAATCCATTTCGTAAATGTGTAGTTGTAAATTAATATTAATTTATAGTGCTGCAAAAATAGCAATTAGCAAATTTAAATCAGATCATCCTGTACATCTAACATTTATGTATGATGGAAAATATATTATTTTTACAAACCTTAATAAAATATTTTACTATTATATTCTCATTAACACGGTTTCATTATTAATTTTTATATAATTGCTGCCTGTCAGTGACATTTGTTTAAATATGTCAAACCTGTCATTAAAATTATGATTTTGTTTGACGCACAGGCCAGGTGATACATGGAAATAAATTATATTATATATTCGTATTTAAAGTTATTTAGAGTTATTTACTAAATGTTATTATCGTAGAATTGAATATTAAACCATTATATTCCATTTTAATTAGTAAAAGTTGCTAAAAAATTATATTCAATGATTTTTTTACAAGAAAAACTGTTAAAAGCTTGTATAAATGATACTTCCGGTTATCCGATATACACTAAAAACTAATGAGCACTTCCCATATTAGTATAGAATGGGTATACAAAATTTCAAATTTTTCTGATTGATACTATTTGAGTAATCGTGTCCACATGATCCACACACACACACACACACACAGACATACCTACAGACATCATTGTAAAAATGTTAAAATCGGGTTCTGGGGACATTAAAACGTGCTTATTATATAAAATCTCTATATGCTATTTTTAGCACGATCCCTATACCTCCCTTACCTAGGGTAGCGGGAGGTAAAAAATCTGTTGTGGCTAGCACAATACCTGTCCGCCATTTCCATTTTATGTTTTATAAGTATTGTATTGCACTTCGCTATGGAACCGTTATTTATAACAAAAAAATCTGATGTGGCCAACACAAAACCTCCTGCTATTTAATTTTTATTAATTTAAATACATACCTACCTACGTGTTTACTAACGCTGCAAACTGTTTCATTGCAGAAAAATATTGCTTTATTTACTATTTTCTTTTTAAAATGTCACTATTATTAATTTGAAGTGATAAGTTTTCTAACAGTGACATTTACTGTCAGTTACATTCATTTGAAATATGAACTGTGTAACAAAGGAATTGTGTTTATTACCTCCCGCTACCCTTGGTAAGGGAGGTATAGGGATCGTGTTAAAAATCGCATATCGAGATTTTAGTAAATGATCACGTTTTAAGGTCCCTAGGATCCAATTTTAACATTTTCACAATGATGTCTGTATGTGTGTATGTATGTGTGTGTATGTATATGTGTATGTATAGGGATTTTGTCTTCGCTCTAACTCAAATACTATCATTCAGAAAATTTTGAAACCTTGTATTTATACCCTATTCTAATATGAAAAAATTCATTAGATTTTCGTGTAAATCGGATGACCGGAAATGGCACTTTACCTGAAGCTCATAATGGTTTTTCTTCAAAAAGTACCATTAAATGCCACTTTTTCGCATTTTATGTCTCATGAAAATTAAAGACTATTGAATTTTCTACAGGAATACATTAATACTTTTTATGTCTTACTAGTATGTTATTGTTTTATAACAACCTCAACATTAGGTCCGTTATTGAGTAAATAAGTTGCTATGGTAATGATGACAACAAACTGAGGTTAATAATATTGATACTAACATAAAGTGCAGTTAAGGTTAAGAAGCATTGTGAATTGTAGTCGTTTATAATCATATTTGTTTCATCACAAATACAAACCAGCATACTTCTTATTCTTAGCAATAACATTGCTCGTCCATATTGACAGAAAAATGCCACAAGAAATATATTTTTTGTTTGAAAAAATGCTTTGTATACAAAAACAAAATATTACCTAGATACCGCATTCACAGGCTACTTTGTAAGTTGTATTAAAATTTTGTGATTTATTATTTTTGTTTGACTGACAGTAAATGTCATTGTCAAAAAATTAATCACTTCAAATTAATAATAGTGACATTTTAAAAAGAAAATAGTAAATAAAGCAATAGTTTTCTGCAATGGAACAGTTTGCAGCGTTAGTAAATACGTAGGTAGGTATGTATTTAAATTAATAAAAATTAAATAGAGGGAGGTTTTGTGTTGACCACATCAGAATTTCTTAGGCTTCGAGATATACACAAAAAAAAATTTTTTTAATTTATCTGTAAAATATATAGAAAAATCTGTTGTGGCCAGCACAAGACCTCTCGCCATTTCCATATTAGACTATAAGTATTGTATTGCATTTTGCTATCGAACCGTCGTTTTATAACAAAATATTACAGGACTTTACCCAAATATTGTTTTTTATTGTATTTAACATGTCTTCTGCACACATATAATTCTAATTATATCTATTTTTCATTGTATGAGGGAGTTTCTAAATGTCACAAATTCTTCCAATTCATTAACCAGATTGGCGGTATTTCTGATGGATATATGCATATTACCTATAATTTCAAATATTTAATTAATAAAACAATAAGAAAGATTAAATGTACTACCCAGAAAAAGCTATCAAAATGTCACTAAAACTGTTGATTTTGACACTGAAATCTGTCATTTACAAATTATATTATAAACATTTGACTTTGTCAACTGGTTTCCTTAGTGTAGTTTCGCCTACTCGACTTCTTATGTCCCGATATTCTATATATTACAGCGTCTTTATCTCTAAATTTATAGCAGATATAATAAAAAATTTAAATGTATCAGGTGTAGAATTTTGTTCTTCAAAATTAGTAATATAAAAAATTTCCAAAAATTAATATTTGGAAAAATTTCTTTTAAAAACTACTACTTCCGGTTGTTCAATTGTTACCAAAACCTTTTCAGCTCTTCCCAGGAATGTCAGATTGAGAAATCCATAGTTAAACAGTTCTTAAGTCTTATAGTTTTTGAGGAATCGTGGCTACAACATCCAGACATACACACATACACACATACACACATACACACATACACACATCCACACACACACACACACAGACATCATTTAAAAAATGTTATAATCGGATTCTAGGGACCTGAAATCGTGCTTATTCAATAAAATCTGGGTATGCGAATTTTAGCATGAATCCAATACCTCTCTTAGCGAGAGGTAAAAAGTATTAATGTATTCCTGTAAAAAATTCAATAATCTTTAATTTTTATAAGACATAAAATTCGAAAAAATGGCATTTAATGATAACCATTATGAACTTCAGATAAAGTGTCATTTCCTTTTATCCGATTTACACCAAAATCTAATGGGATCTTTCCATATTAGAATAGGGTAGAAATACAAGGTTTCAGAATTTTCTGAATGATAGTATTTGAGTTAGAGCGCCAACAAAATCCTTACACATACACACATACGGACATCATCGTAAAAAGGTTAAAAATGGATTCTAGGGACCTTAAAACGTGGTCATTTACTAAAATCTCTATATGAGATTTTTAGCTCGATCCCTATACCTCCCTTACCAAGGGTAGCGGGAGGTAAAAATGCAGTACTATACAATAGCCATTTATGTATGTATCCTTAGAAGGCAGACAATTCTCGTCCACGTTAACCACACAATCCTTACAAATCCTGTCGTTTATTCCCTCAATCGCTACACTATCCTCTGAAGTGGAGATGGTATGAGAGTGGACGTTTTCTCCTTGTTGCGTGGGAGACGAACAAAGGCACAGACTTAGAAACGACTGTGTTCAAGGCTTGTTTGTGGGCCAGTCGTTACATCAAACGAAGACGAGCCTTGTTCCATAGGAACACCGGCGTTTCACGGGCCTAATGGCTTTCTTTAAGAAAAGAATAAAGGGAAAGGGAAGATGTAAAAAAGGGTGTTGGGATTATTTGTATCTATAAGAAAAGCCAAAGAAGGTGGAATGGCAAATTTGAGGTTTAAATATGTTTAATCATTTTCAGATCAAGGTGGGTACAATTCATTTTTGCGATCCTAAAGAAAAAGGACATTTGATAAGACGCCAATAGAGGTTAATTTTATTTAAATAATTATACCTGCATTCTAAATTAAAATTAGTCGTAGAAAAAATATAGTGTGCACCTTGTGCCCGAGTGGTTTTCTGACTCGGCTAAATTTCTTACAATATTTAAATATAATACTTCTGTCAAATTCATTCCCCATGTGTCATTTTAAATGAGACAGACAAATACATTGCTGTCTATCAAATGTCAAATCATAACTTATAGGAAAATTCAACGGTTATATGTCATATTGACAATATGTCATTAGAGGTTAATTTTGTTTAAATAATTATACCTGTTGTCTAAAAATTAAATTTAGATGTAGAAAAAATACTTTGTGCACCTTGTGCCCGAAATATGTTTAGTTATCTCGAGTGGTTTTCTTGCGAGCAACACTATGACATACCAATTTTAGATCCTATACTCTCCATTTTTGGTTTTGCACTTGCAACTGACATCTGTCAATTAAATTTTTTTGAATAATTATGTTAGCTGTTTCCATGATAAATTGCAAAGCGGACTAATTTTTGAAAATGAATTTCTTTATAATGCTTTAACTCTACATCTATTGAATATAAAGGAAAATGAATAATCAAACCATATAGAGAGTATTTTCTTTAATAAATGTAATAACAAAATGTCGAAAAATGATATTTAACTGCGTTTTTTCAAGAAAAACTGTTAAAAACTTCAAATAGGGGTACTTCCGGTGGATCAATTATAACCAAAATCTAATCAGCTCTTCATATGGATGTACAGAAGAGGAATATGAAAGAATTATAATTTTTAGATTTGTAGTATTGGAGTTATCGTCGGAGAAAAATTTATCACACACGGACACACATACACACACACACGGACACACACACACGGACACACACACACACACACACACATACATACATACATACATACATACATACAGACATCATCTTAAAAATAACAAATTCGTATTGTAGGGACCCTAAAACGTGCTTATTCATTAAAAAGTCACCAACGAATTTTTTGACAATACCTTCCTTATCTAAAGATGACAGAAGGTTAAAACAGTATTTGGATATAGTGCTATACAATACTATAAGATATTATTTTAAGATAAGGTTTAGGGTATTTCTTTTTCATTATCTACACAAAATTCATTCGTTTGTATGAAACAAAACAAAGTATTTAAAAATAAATTTAGTAGCTATTTTTATAAAAAGTAATTTAAATGAATATTTATTTTAAAATATATGCTGTTCTTTGTTGATAAAGTGCTTTTGTCATTTTATTTATTCAAGTGTATGCATACACAATTGTAATTATAAACGGAAATTGAAATAAAATTGCATTCGCATAGAAATGTATAAAGTGAAATACAGTAAATGTGGATAATTAAAATTGTTTTGCTATTGATTTTAACTTGCATTTATTATTAACCCGGGATCGGTACCGGTGTTAGATTTTTTCTAACATTTTTATATTTATCCATATTTTTTAAAAACAGTTAGCCCTACATCTCAGGCCGTCCTGCTATGCCTCCCTAAGAACCTCCCTCAGTTATCCCCAGTACCAGTTCATTTGAAAATTTCAGCGTACGTGATCAGTTCATATTTTTTCCAAGTCGTGTCAACATGTTAGACAAAATCTAACGCAGTACCTATCGTAGAATTGTAAGTTAGTTACTATATTTACATTGAAAACTTTAGTTTTTTGACAACATTGTTTAGTAATAGTATGGTGATGTCGTACGAACAGGAATATAAACATTTGCAAGCTCTTTGGGAGGAAGCTTTTCTTTTTGCATTTGCTTTTTTTTGTTTACATTATGTATGTTTTAGTTGACATTTTCGCATAATATAAAAACGTAAAAAATATGAAATACTGTTTTATTTATATTTAAAATCAATCTAATTAATACCTGCCATTGTCAGCATTAATAATTTTTACATAATAAGGTGAATAAATATAAAAATCGCTATGTTAGAAAAAATCTAACGCGTTACCGATCGCGTAATTATAGGAGGCGGTACCGATCGCGGGTTAAAATAGTTCTGCTATGTAAAAATATAAAATAGAAAATATGATGTTATACATACTCATGCATTAAAATATAGTGCATAAATTATATTAGATTTTCTATACATTAACATAATCTATTAATAAACGGGTAACAGAAAAATAAATTACATGAGAAAACCGATCAGCTTGTAACGTAGTTATCGGAGATCTCCTAATGGATACTAAAACGTATATACAGGTGTAACACGTACACCGACCACCGCCATTATTACCTTTATTATTATAGTTACAAAAAAAGACTATAGAACAAAGTTGTAGGGGACCAAAGGGGACATCCTTTCAGAGAAGAAAAATTTTTTTTAAATCAGTGGTTCTCAAGTTACAACACAAAGTTATAATTTTTCAAATGGGATTCTACATATTTTTTATGCCTATTCGATAGCATATTTTTTTCTGAATTTAACCATGTATTAGTTTTATATCCTTACATAATAAAAATATTGAAAAAAATGCGATTGAAATTTAAATAAATTTTTATTTTTAATATTATTGTACAGTAGGCCATGGATGAGAAACAACAGTGATAAATTTAAATTGAAAATTAATAATTGTTAATTACTCCTTATAAATAATGCTCTATTTGATTTCCATTATTTTCTAAGCATAATTCTATTCTATTTAAAACAGAAGAAGTAGCTTTTATTACAGTTTCTGGTGTCAAAGCAGCGCAAGCTTCTCTGACTCTGTCCATCAAATTTTGTTTCGTTGTCACTGGTTTTGAATATACTCTATCTTTAAGATATCCCCATAAAAAAAAATCAAGGGGTGTCAAGTCCGAGGAACGAGCGGGCCATTTGTATGGCCCATTTGTTGCTATCCACCGACCTTGAAACATTTCGTCGAGCCGTTCCTACACTCGACGAGTATTGTGAGCCGGCGCTCCATCTTGTTGGAACCACATATTTTGTCTTTCATTCAAGTTTAAATCTTCTAAATAATTTAATAATTCATATTAAAAATAAAAATTTATTAAAATTTCAATCGCATTTTTTTCAATATTTTTATTATGTAAGGATATAAAACTAATACATGGTTAAATTCAGAAAAAAATATGCTATCGAATAGGCATAAAAAATATGTGTTGTAACTTGAGAACCACTGAATTAATAACACTATTCTGGACTTCCATTGTCTATATTTTCAATAAAGTTATTACACAACGTTTCGATTGTTGAAGTATCTACAATCGAAACGTTGTGTAATAACTTTATTTAAAATATAGACAATGGAAGTCCAGAATAGTGTTATTAATTCAAATGAAACATTGTCTCCTTCATTCAAACAAACGTTGAGAACCACTGGTTTAAAAAAATATTTTCTTCTCTGAAAGAATGTCCCCCTTGGTCCCCTACAACTTTGTTCTATAGTATTTTTTTGTAACAATAATAATAAAGGTAATAATGGCAGTGGTCGGTGTACGTGTTACACCCTGTATAATATAAATATAAATTATAACTGCTTATGAAAATGAAATAATACTGTTTGCTCTTTTAAAACATTTGCCCTCAATTTCTTAAAACTTGGAAATGCAAAATTAATTAATTAAAATAAAAATATACCTTTTAGCTTTAATTTTATATCTCAAGTCTCAAGAAAATTAATTTATTAAAATGGAGAATGCTTTATTTGAAAATTTAACCAGTGTAGGTAATAAAATGTAATACAAAATGTATAATTTTGGGACGAATATGGGGGACCTGAGTTCGATCCTTACCAACGTTTAAATTATTTCTAATTTTAAGTGGCACAAAAATAAATAAAATTTCTGGGTGTGCCAGTATCTACAACACATGTAGACATCGGTAATGACGACGATATATTTTACCGTGTGGGCGCTTACCAGGTGTCACCTCACGGGCACTCTTAGCTGGTGTGGAGAGTGCACCACAGGGGTCACTTTTGTGCCATTTAAAATTGGAAATATTTGGCATCTGTCGGGATCGAACCCGGTTCCTCCAGGTTCGCGACCAGACACTCAGGCACGCGGCCACGGGACCCCATAAAAATGAAAAAATGAATTATGTTTTATTAGTTTTGGTACATAATTCGACAATTTTTTACCTTCCGTCGCCTTTATTGTTTTTGGTCAAAAAAACCGGTGGTGCCTTTTTAATGAATAAGCACGTTTCAGTGCCCTAGAATGCAGTTTTACTAGTTTTACAATGATGTCTGTTTGTGTGTGAGTGGGTTCGCGTGTAACAAATTTTTCTCCGACGATAACTCCAACACTACAATTCTAAATATTATAATTCTGTCGTATTCCTTTTTTACCTCTCGCTAAGAGAGGTATTGGATTCATGATAAAATTCGCACATCCAAATTTTATTGAATAAGCACGATTTGAGTTTCTTAGAATCCGATTATAACATTTTTAAAATGATGTCTGTGTGTGTGTGTGCGTGTGTATGTGTGTATGTATGAATATTAGAGGGACGTTTCCTCAAAAACTATAAGAGTTAAGACCTGTTTAACTATGAATTCCTCAATCTGACATTCCTGGGAAGAGCTGAAAAGTTTTGGTAACAATTGGACAACCGGAAGTCGAGCCGGAAATAGTAGTTTCTTAAAAAAAATTTTTATTACAAATATTGAAGAACAAACTTCTCCATTTAATACACTTAAATTTTTTATTATATCTTGAATAGATTTAGATATAAAGACACTCTAATATGTAGAATATTCTAATCGCAGAGGCTAAGGCACTAAGGAAACCACTGGACAAATTCAAATGTTTATAACATAGTTTGTAAATGACATATGTCAGTGTCAAAAACCGACAGTTTTAGTGACATTCTGATAGTTTTTTCTGTGAAGTATATTTAATCTTTCTTATTGTTTCATTAATTAAATGTTTGAAATTACAGCTAAAACGCATATATCCATCAGAAATACTACCAATTTGGTTAATGAATTGGACAGAATCTCTGGCATTTAGAAACTTCCTCATACAAAGAAAAATAGATACAGGGTGTCTCTTAAATAGGGGGACATGGCTTAATCACAGATTCCTGAGGCTAAAATAAGACGATTTAACCAAATTTGCTTCTACCGGAAAGTGTACCATTTAGCCAGAATTCTTCTTCAAAGTTCTTAGAAAAAAAATTAATTTTTCTTGTAATAACCGGACGCTTTATTCGATTTGGATGAAATTTGGTATGACAGTTTATATATTTATAAGTCATCTTTTAAGGTGATACTTGTTATTATTAGTGAACCACTAGTGTATGAAACTTAGGTCTCTCAACATTAATTAGACCGTAACTTTTTAATGGCAATGCCGAAAACGTGAAATTATTTTTCTTCAGAAAGATACATTCAATAGTAAACTTTTGTCTCTCTGTGTAATTTGTGATATCTGTTACGGTTCACACAGAAAAAAAATAAAATCTAAGTGTCTGCACTGCTAAATTTTTAAAATAAATTTAATCTAGCAGTCTATCCAAATATCAAACAAGTAATTTTGAATGACAGTAACAATTGTTTTACGGGTTGTCAAAATATTCAGAAACTAGTAACATCCGTTTGTTCGGTCTAATAGTATTTTACTATCATTGTTATAAATAACAAGAATAAATATGTTATCTTACTCTGAACAAGTTGAGAAGATTGACAACTCGTTACTGTCATTAAAAATTAGGTGTTTGACATTTGGATAGTTTACTATTGAATGTATCTTTCTAAAAAAAAATAATTTCATGTTATCGGCGTGGCCATTAAAAGTTTTGGTCTAATCAATGTTGGAACACCTAAGTTTCATACACTAGTGGTTCACTATTAATAACAAGTATAACCATATAAACTGTCATACCAAATTTCATCCAAATCAAATAAAGCGTTCTGTTATTATAAGCAAAATTAATTTTTTTTCGAATAACTTTGAAGCAGAATTCTGGCTAAATGGTACACTTTCCGGTATAAGCAAGTTTGGGTAAATCGTCTTATTTTAGCCTCAGGAATCTGTGGTTACGCCATGTCCCCCTATTTAAGAGACAGACTATAATAATATGAGATGTTGGTGAATTATCAATAACAGTGAAACGCGTCGTGGTTACAACATAGCTGGACATGGCCGGCATCTGATGATGTCCGAAAGGTTGATTCAGATACTGAAATATTGTGAAACATGGCGAGTGTTTTCTGATTCTTTATTCGTTGTAAATGTCTACATGGAAATGTCTGTCCTTATCTTACAATTTAAAGTCAGTATTAAATCGTGCTTTGTTCAAAATTGATTGAGAATGTACATATCGTCGCGTTCAAGGCAAAACGACACAAGCGCCATTTTCATAATAAGCCAGGAGACACAAAAAACTGTCTGCGCTTTTATACAAATATATTTTTAATGTCTTAACTGCATTAACAGTAAGCAGATTTTTTTCTGAATTTTTGTGTGTATTTAAATGTAAATATAAATTAAAGAACTGCATGATAATTACAAGTATGTTGTCTGATTGGCACTTATGCCAAACGTTTCGTTTATGTGGTGTTTATGCCAAATTTATATGTCGGTTAAGACAATTACATTAACGTAAGTTTTGATCGCAAATGTTGCTTGCGCGAAGATATGCCATTTTAATTTTTGATCATTTAGACGGACAACGGCGTTTATGACATGATCTGTAATAATTGTAAATATTAAAGAAATGTTAAGGGATTTATTTGAAATACATATTAGAATATATTTTATTTAATAAACTTTTTTTAAACATATCAGTATAAAAATATTGCGCTTATATAATTATACAAACATCAAAACTCAGACAAAATTAATAAAAATAAAAAATCTATCACTCTGATGTTTTTTACTTTAGTTACTTTACCGGCAGGACTGGATATGAAATAAAATGACTATATCTAATAATCTTCCACGTCTCATCTAGTTCATCAGAAACAGAAGACACATACTTCAAACCCAAGTATTCTTGATGATATGTTGATGGTATAACATTTAATTCACATAAACTTTTTAAGTATTCTACTATGTGAGCATCGGAAAATAACACATCATTGTTCAGTGCTTCCAGTGCTGATGGAAGAGAAAGAGCTAATTCAATGATTTTCTGGCCTCGGGACAATGACTTAAGCGCTAATATTTTGAACGCGGAAAAACATAATAATCTGTCATTATTATTACATGATTTTTAATTAATTACCAGCATTAAAGTATAAAATATTGAAAAAAACTAAAATGTGAAAGCAACAAATAATGAATGACCTATTGTTGCCGATAGTTTGAGATATGAATTTAACATGTAGATTGTCGGTTGTACCCGAACAGATTTTTTGCAGGTCGATGGCACAAGCGACAGAATGTTTAAACAAGTTTTGTGACAAATACTGAATCTGTATTATTATAAAAATATACTATGAGAAAACTTTGATCTTTACTAAAATGAATTATAGCAAACAATGATAACAATAATTTTTAAAACACTTACTTTGACATCAATATCTCGGGCCATTTCACTCTGCATTCAGCCATAAGAAACTACGTAGAAATGGAGCTTATGCCATTTTACGCCTGCGTATTAAAATTGTGATTGTCGCTTGCGCAACTTCAAAGTGAAATATCTACTTAAATAAATTTTTCGTACTTATGCCACTGTGTTTAATAGATGGAGGTTGCGCCAATCTATCGAACGGTACCAAAATCGCAAATTACGATTTTTTGGCGCTTAGGCCGTTTTGCCTTGAACGCGATGATATGTTTTAATTACTAAAACTCCGATTGCTGCTAAACGTATTGAATAGCGAGTATAGTGAAATCCGTACACAGTCAAATGAGCAATAATGAGCAATGAACAAACAGCTTCTATGCTAAAGCAAGTCGTTGTTATCCTGTCGGATTATCTTCCGCCTCGAATGGAAATGATCGGATTTCACTCTAATATAATACCCCCTTCGGTTCATTATATTGTAACCCACGACGCGAACGCGTATTAGATGCGATGGAAGCAGACGTTGATTGTTGGTGTTCTACATGGCATATAACAGACAGAGGGTCCGATTGTAATGGGAAATAATCTCTCTTCAATCAGTGGAAATTTAGAGCATTAAGCTTCATTTCCACTGAATGCCTGTAAGAGTTATAATTAATAACTAAGAGCAATGCTTAAAAATGTTTTTGCCCTCCTGAAGTGTAATGGGAACTTTACAATTGTATACACAGCAAGTGTAACCTACATTTTACGCTTACTGTGTTGTAACTTGTCTAACTATGCGGTAAAATAATCAAAATACACTGGACGTTTATGGGCATTTACAAAAGAAATCATCTTTACTATAATAAAGTTCATGTAAAAAAGTACTACCTACTTAAGTTATTTTTTTACTTTAACATTTCTTATATTTAAAACTAATTTATATAAACCAAAATCACGGCAGCGCCATCTGTCATTATTGGAAAAATCCGCCATTACTGACATAGTCACCGATCGATATACCTGTCAAATACGCGAGGCGAACATTGCTGAAATGTCAAATATCGACACCTACCTATTATTTATTACGTAGAAAACATGAGCAAATAAATATATTATCAGTCATAAACAACGTCTATTATCACAAATAAATTTTCGCTAGAAGAAGTACTCTAATGAAGGTAAGTAAAATCAAATTTGGAAATTGACTTAACCCCAGTATTTCAAACAAACCCTTTTCAGAAATACTACCTATCTCATTAAAAAAAAGTGATTTTCGTTATCGTCGGCTGTAAAATACAACTTACACGCACTCGAATGTAAATAAGTATTATCATATGGCAACATTTACTACCAAAGATGGCAAACTTGTAAGCTGAAATGTCACCTGTCAGTCTAATTTTTTGAATGGATAAAGATACAGAAAATTATGTATATAACATATTTAAAAAAAAATCTGTTGTGGCCAGCACAAAACCTTCCGTCAATTCGATGTATTTTGTACAAATCCCATACCAAAAGTTCCTTGAAAAAGATTCTATATATCCTGTAAAATTGTAACAAGAACACACTATTATTTACAAATTCCATACCAAAAATTTATCTAAAAAGATTCCAAATTCTAATAAAATTATTACAGGAACATACACTATGTATACAGTATGTCCCATTTAGAGGTGCCATCATTGGGATCTTGAGAACTTTTTGTGCGCGTTTGGGAGGCCATCTCAGATATGCTTTTGTTTTCCCAAAAAATTCTCATAGGGCACTAGATAATGACGAAAAACTGAATATTGTTGATTTTTTTCTTTTCCAAATAACTTCTAAACTATTAGTAATTGAGAAAAATGTTTCAAATATAGAAGATAGATATTTTTATTAACTAACTAGTGGCATACGAAACAAATTTTTATATCCGTAAATGGAACCCATATCTTATTTTAGTCTCAAAAAAATAATATTTTTTTCTCTTTTCATTAGTTGAGAAGTTATTTGAAAAAGAAAAATCAACAATTATCAGTTTTTCGTCATTATCTAGTGCCCTATGAGAATGTTTGGAAAAACAAAAGCACACCTGAGATGGTCTCCCAAAGACGCACAAAAAGTTCCATTTAACAGACATCGTATCTCTTATAGTTCTCGAGATCCCAATGTGGCACTTTTAAATGGGACACCACTATATTGCACTTAACACTTCCTCCTTCTTCAACTTTTCCCTATTTCATTAGGGGTAGCTGTTACTTACTCTTCTCTAAAAAAAAAAAACAATATTTGGGTAAAGTTTTGTAATATTTTTTGTTATAAAACTACGTTTCGAGTTCGACAGCGAAGTGCAGTACAATACTTATACATATAACATAAAATGGAAATTGCGAGAGGTATTGTGCTAAGTAAGGTAAGTTTCGCCATTGAAAAGAAATTCTTTTAGCTTTAATGATGTATAATATGTCTATTTTGATTTGTTTCAAACTGCGAAAAAGGCAACAATTATTAGATTTATGTTTTTACAGTGTAACAATGTGACGTCAATTCAACAAGGTAACAACTACTTTTTGTTGTAATTATCTTTTTCTAATTATATTAAACTATGTTTAAAAATAGACAAGCTTATTTTATCTCGTGTTTGTTAAATTATAGTTTTGAAATTTTTGAGTTTTAGAAGCAGAAAATTTTTAACCGATATTAATTTTAATTTATTTGTTACAGAATTTAATGCACATTTTATTTTGGACGTTTTGTTCCTGTCTTGTCAAAGTTACTGTAATAATAGGGCTGTTGCAAGAATTTTTATATGACTTCTTAGTATTAAATTTGAAAAGATATTGTTCTTTAAAGAGCCTCAAATTTGAAAATATCACGAAATATCCTTTAGATATTTTACAATTAATTTTTGAAATTTGGATAAAATTTTGAATAAGTCACGTGATCTGAAACAGAATGTGACGTCGGAGTACATACATCTTCAGCAGTTCTAAGGTGTCAAGTGTATTGTCAAAGTTGTCAAACAAGTGTCAAATAAGAATCACGACCAGAACTTTAAAGTATTTTTTATCAATTTATATAATAAATTCAGTTTTTATATTTTATTTTACCTCAACTCTTTAACACCCCTTATTTCGGAAGCAGTAAAACAATCGTTCTGATATAAATTCAGCCATCATCCAGCTATCGACCTTCGGTTAATTGTCCGATTTAGCTTCAATATAATTTGAATTAGCCATTATTACTTTATTATTCATTTACATTGAGCAATGTCAGCATCAAATGTCAAATTAAAATATTTTGTTATTAACATGTGACAAACTTTAGCCTACATTTATTTATATAAATAATATGAATAAACGTAGGTGATGGAAAAACTATTTTCCTGTTGGCTATTAATGATGTGATGTGTTAAATATTTCTTATTTTATTAATAATTAAATATTTTAAATTATACAGTGTGTCCCATTTAGAAGTGCCACCATTGGGATCTCGAGAACTATAAGAGATACGATGACAGTTAAATGGAACTTTTTGTGCGCGTTTGGGAGGCCATCTCAGATGTGCTCCTGTTTTCCCAAAAATTCTCATATGGCACTAGATAATGACGAAAAACTTAATATTGTTGATTTTTTATTTTTCAAATAACTTCTAAACTATTAGTAATTGAGAAAAACGTTTCAAATATAAAAGATAGATTTTTTTTATTAACTAATCAGTGGCGTACGAAATAAATTTTTATATCCGAAATTTTTTCGAGATGTAACACAAACTTATATTTTTTTAAATGGAACCCATATCTTATTTTAGTCTCAAAAAAATAATTACTTTTTTCTCTTTTCAATGATGTAAGGGTTATTATGTTTTATATTTGTTTTGCTCCTAAATTTTTTTTTTCTTTATTTTTGTGAATTTTCTTATTATTTCTCAAAAAAAAAAAATATTGTTTTTATTAATTATATTGTAATTGATCGATATAATTTATTTTATGCCTTTATTACTTAATATTTTTATTCTAGACTCATAATTACAAATTACACTATAATGTGCCAACGGCGACCTGATACAAAATATTATAAAAATTAATTTGATACGAGTTTTGAGTAAATTTTTCTAACGAAATAAATTATTTAAATACAAGGAGTATTTCTAAATAGAAATCTACCAATATTTTCAAAATAATTGTAAATTTAATACAAAATAAGGAAAAAATAATAATTTTGAAGGCAAAACAAATATAAAACATAATAACTCTTACAACATTGAAAAGAGAAAAAAATAGTTATTTTTTTGAGACTAAAATCAGATATGGGTTCCATTAAAAAAAATAAAAGTTTATAGTATATCTCGAAAATTTACGGATATAAAAATTTGTTTCGTACGCCACTGGTTAGTTAATAAAAATATCTATCTTTTATATTTGAAACGTTTTTCTCAATTACCAATAGTTTTTTGGAAAAACAAAAGCACATCTGAGATGGCCTCCCAAACGCACACAAAAAGTTCCATTTAACCGTCATCGTATCTCTTATAGTTCTCGAGATCCCAATGGTGGCACTTCTAAATGGGACACACTGTAGATACTATGTATAATATACCATTGAGAACTACCGCCAATTTCGTCAATGAATTGAAAGAAACTCAAAACATTTAGAACAACAGTTGAAGGAAAAGAATAGATGTAATTAGAATTTTTTGAGACTACCAGATATGTTAAATATAATACTTATGTAGCCTAATATAGATATGCGAGAGGTATTGTGCTGGCCACAACTCGAAAGGCCATAAATCACCTCTCCCATTTTACCGTTCCTATTATACATTAAACCTAATTACCCTCCCCCTTACCCTCATGTAAATCTTTCCACAATTTCATATCCCACATCTAGTTGGCGTTGGCGAATACTATCCTGGCACTGCAGTACCCACAACTCGGCCATAAAGGCCGTAACCAGCATAACACCTCACCTCTGCAATATCGAACGCACTACGGCCTACGGCCTACTCCACTCAGGTTGGCAGCAGTGGCTGTTGGCCTACTGCCAAACGGAAAAAAACTGGCCAGGGTACTGGCTTTATACGCAGAGGGTTACGGTGTGTAGTTAGGTACTCGCCAGAGTAAAGCAGAATAGGAATTGGGAAATATAATTGTATATAATTATTCATTATGGATGAGTTAAATGGGGTATTCCGGTGATATGAAATTAATGCAAAATAATAACTTTTTTCTACAGTCACTATTGGCAAGAGCCAACAAAGTGTCTGACATCTGGTGGCAAAATAAAACATATAAGTTGTAGGGAAAACGTTGTACTGTCATATAGGGTTATAAGTAAATAGCAACCAAAAGTGACCAGCAAATCGAAAAAATATTGTTCTGTACCGCAATGCAATAATTATACAAGTGCTGACATTTCCGTTCATTATTTCCCAAAAAGAGAAATATTATAAGTGGAAAATCGCGTTAAAAATCGGAAAGGACAAATCACCGTTCATGAACGTGTGTTCACAACATTTTTACCTTCCGTCACCTTTAGGTAAGGAAGGTATTGTCTTTAGTCAAAAAATTCGGTAGTGAGTTTTTAATGACTAAGCACGTTTTAGGGTCCCTACAATACAAATTTACTATTTTTAAGATGATGTCTGTATGTATGTGTGTGCGTGTGTGTGCGTGTGTGTGTGCGTGTGTGTGTGTCCGTGTGTGTGTGTGTATGTGTGTCCGTGTGTGACAAATTTTTCTCCGACGATAACTCCAATACTACAATTCTAAAAATTATAATTCTTTCGTATTCCTCTTCTGTACATCCATATGAAGAGTTGATTAGATTTTGGTTATAATCGATCCACCGGAAGTACCCTTTTTTGAAGTTTTTAACAGTTTTTCTTAAAAAAACGCAGTTAAATATTACTTTTTGACATTTTGTTATTATGTATATTAAAGAAAATACTCTTCTCTATACGGTTTAATTATACATTTTCCTTCATATTAAATAGATGTAAATTTAAAGCATTATAAAGAAATTAATTTTCAAAAATTAGTCTGCTTTGCAATTTATTATGGAAACAGCTGAGATAATTATTCAAAAAAAATTAATTGACAGATGTCAGTTGCAAGTGCAAAACCAAATATGAAAAGTATAGGATCTAAAATTGGTATGTCATATTGTTACTCGCAAGTGACATGCAGAGAAAGGCCAAAGAGAAGATGGAAGGACATTACTTAGTGTAGTTTATGTTATAATTTTATTGGATTTAAAGAACCTTTTCAAATGAACTTTTAGTATGGAATTTGTAAAAAACAGTATGTGTTCGTGTTCGATTTTACATGATATTATATAGAATCTGTTCCAAGGACCTTTTGGTATGGGTTTTGTACAAAATACATCGAATTGACGGAAGGTCTTGTGCTGGCCACAACAGATTTTTTACCTAAGCGATTTTATTCCATATAAGTATTTATAAAAATTTGTGCTTCAAAATATTATTAGATTGTTTTTGTAGTTATTAATAGAAAAATATTAAAAAGAAATGGTAAACCAAGCCAAAAATTACCTAAAAAAAAATTCGACAAAATCCCTGTACAGAGAAGAAAAATAGAGAGACGTTATCTGTAAATAGTAACTATTATTTTTTAATATTATATATTTATTTTAAATTGTTTATAGAAAAGATAGAGAAGAAGAATAAACTATAAAAATACCAGAAGTTGAGCAACAGCAAGAGAAGAAGACGTGCAAAACAAAGAATTTGATGTGCATTTGTATTTAATGTCATTACGATTGAATGATGAGCCCCTTTCAAATTAGATGTTTGAACACACAGTCCATTTATTTCAATATTATTCTGTTTATCTGTCTTATATCCACACAAGTATGTCCAGCTAAAAATAATTAAATAAGTAGTTAACATGCAGATAACTTTAATTTTGAATCTTGTTTTCCTTTATATACTGCTTCTCCTTCGACCATAGGCCGCACAGCACCATTTAAATAAATGTATATGTCTGACATTGTGATAAACATATTTAATTTCATTTAAAAATAACACAAACGTAAAATATAATGTTTTCCCTATAAGTCGGTCATTAGTGCTGCCATCTCTAGGATGTGGCTCTCCCGGATAGAAAGTAGCCATTTGCGGTCTCTTTTGTCAACGCAAAATGTCACTTTGCCGCTCATGCGCGACAAAGTAGAAAAAACGCTCGCTGTCCAAATTTCTAAGTATACAATGTTGAGAAATGTCACTTGTCTACATTCTTAATGAAAATGTTTAGTTAGGAACTAATGGCACTGTAATTACACATTTATCACGTTCACAAGTCAATTTGACATATGTTCTGTCGGTATTTAACATAACCTAACAAAATGCCACACTGCTGTGAAAATGAAATAGGGCATTCATTTACAAAAACGAAAGTATAAAATGCTTAGATTAGATTGAATAAAAACTCAAGAAGAATGGAAAATAACGATAAAATAAAATTAAATATAAAATAAATTGTATGAACAGTTATGTTTAGTAATAGGAATGATTGTACACAGATGGCAGTAGGATAGTTGCGAGTCGTACTGACATCTGATCTCTAGTTAATTATTTATTTTGATTACAATAAAGTTATTAGTTATTTCGTTACTTAAATAATTGCGAGAAGTCAGTCAATGCACATACATGTTTATAAAATCACAAATTCCTTGAAATATTTGTTATTTTTTTCAGTGTGACAGGCGTGACAACTAACCACACATTTTACTACAAAAACTCATCAAATCATCACAAATCCTTGCTTCCACGCTCTAATTTTGGTTTTTTTTCATGGAATAGATGGCTAATGTAACGATATAATCATTTAAAAGCCTTTTTAAGTTTAAACCGGATCTTTTGTATTAGCCAATCGTTATTTATTGAGCAGTACTGTAAGTATAAAGTGTACATTTTATTATTTTTTGTTATGATGGAGGACCCCATTATGGCGACTGTAGAAAAAATTTTGTGTATGTTTCGAGAGCAAATGGACATCCTCCTTCGTCGCGCGGCAACAACCTCTCAATCCATCTTCATATAGTAGAAAAATATAATAAAACATGTTTAATAAAAAGTTTTAATTCATAATTTAATGTTACAAAATTGGAATTTTTACAGCTGTAAAAACGTCCTTGAAATTTGTGACGTCAAGTTGACAATCTGTTGCTCATTTCAAAGTAAAATATTTTCGTTTAAAAACCCAGATGGTGCCAGTAGTTAACACGCGCGGGTATATTTCTTGTTTGACATTTCGTCCACTTTATAATTATTACTCCTATTTTTACCATAAACAAACACAGGAAAAACACCGAAATACACGCTGCTACTAAAATCATATGTAAACAAGCAAATGGCTGTCATGAACATGTGGATTTAGGCGCTGAAGTTCGTTGCAGATGTCACCATCGAGTTGACGTCATAAGCGCGCCATGATAAGAAAATTTTAATTGCGATGAATTTTTTTAAAATTCATATCACATGTGATGCACACATTTTCTTACTCAAAGTTAGATATTCAGAGTCCTACTGGTCTGTACTAATGTAAAAAAATATTTTTAAAAAATGTAGGAATACCCCATTGTTTTGCTTCGTGGCTAGGTAGATAATATTCCGGATCATCAATGTACGTAGGAAGGTTCAACAAAATATCTGTTGTGGCCAGCACAAGACCTCCCGCCATTTCCTTATTAAGCTACACACAAAAATTCAAATTACGTCTATTATTCATATATTCTTTAATTCATTCTATGGGTGTGTCCGATGTCACATTTTGGCATTTAGTATTTAGGATTTAAGTCTTCTTCACATAAATACATCTCCAAATGGCACACTAGTGATATCCATTGGTTTGTATGGCAATACAATAGAACAACAAAAATAAAATTCGATTCAATTTGATGCTTGAGAGTAAATGTTAATATTATATTTCATAAAATAGAGGCTAAGAAGCTATTCTTTGACAGTAAATTTGGCGTTTTGTACAAATTATAGCAACGAACATGATTTGTTGATTTGTTTAATTAGTGCGCGTCAACTTCAAGGCATAGTGTGCTCCTGCAAAACCCTAAAATCTAATTCCTAAAATCCTAAATAATGACGTTATTTAAAGCATATAAATTAAGGATTTACATATTAGGGTGATAAAAGTACAATATCGGGCACTAAAAAAAAAAAATAAAATATGAATGACTGCACAGTACAATTTTTGAAATAAATTTAACCCAGCAGTCTATCCAAATGTTAAACAACTAATTTTTATTGGCAGTACTAATTTGTGATTTTCGCATATTTATTAAAAATTATATATTTTTCTTAACTATACTTAATATTTCTATTATTTTTATTTTTACCTTCCGTCACCTTTAGGTAAGGAAGTTATTGTCTTTGGTCAAAAAATTCTGTGCTGTTTTTAATGAATAAGCACGTTTTAGGGTCCCTACAATACGAATTTACTATTTTTAAGATGATGTCTGTATGTGTGTGTGTGTATGTGTGTGTGTGTGTGTGTGTGCGTATGTATGTCCGTGTGTGACGAATTTTTCTCCGACGATAACTCCAATACTACAATTCTAAAAATTATAATTCTTTCGTAATCCTCTTCTGTACGTCCATATGAAGAGTTGATTAGATTTTGGTTAAAATTGATCCACCGGAAGTACACTTATTTGAAGTTTTTAACAATTTTTCTTAAAAAAACAGTTGCAGCAGATATATTCAAAAAAGTTTAATTATCAAATGTCAGTTGCAAGTGCAAAATGAAATATGGCAAGTATAGGATCTAAAATTGATATTTCATAGTATTCCTCGTAAGTGACATGCAGTGAAAGGCCAAAGAGAAGATGGAAGGACTGTATCGCAGAAGACTTGAGAAAGGAAGGACTGTGTGAAGAAGATGCGTTGGACAGGAATGAGTGGAAGAGAAGAGGAAACAGCGACCCCTAATAAAATAAGGGATAGCTGAAGAAGAAAGAAGGAAGTGTTCAGTGCATTTTACTTAGTGTATGTTTATATTATAATTTTATTGGTATTTAGAACCTTTTCAAATGAACTTTTGGTATGTAATTTGCAAAAAATAATATGTGTTCGTGTTGGATTTTACATGATATTATATAGAATCTGTTGCAAGGACCTTTTGGTATGGGATTTGTACCAAATACGTCGAATTGATGGAAGGTCTTGTGCTGGCCACAACAGATTTTTTAAATTAAAATTTAGAATATCTGTTAATATAAATTCTTTTACTTATCACACTTTTGTATGAGTCTAAGAGCCTGTCACAGTAAAACCACTTTAAAAAGTATAAAATGATTTGGTTTATAAACAGTCCTATCGTGTTCCTCGTATAAATACATAACATTGTTGAATAATATTGTATACCCTTGTGTTTTGTGAGTCTACTGCGGATATATTGACTAGTTTATAAATGCAAATTTAGCAAATGGTATGGATTTGACATTGAGAAAAGATTAGTATTGGTAGCCTGCTCGTAAATTTCCAGCCACGGATGATAAACTTAGGCTTGCCATGAAATATTCAAATATTTTCAAGGTTGCCACAAAACATCAACAGCTATTTTCATAGGTTTGGAAATATTGGCCCGTATTATCAGCGCACTTTTATAATGAAAGCGCTTTTATGGAGCGCGCTTTTAGATTATATTCTTAAGATGAGTGTGCCCCATAAAAGCGCTCTTATTATAAAAGTACGTTCGTAATACAACATGATGGAAAAGAGAAAATCTGTTGTAGCCAGCACTATACCTCTCGCCAGTACTTCTGATGATGCCGAAACTGGAGAAATTGTACAATAAAGTAAAAATACAGGGTGTCTCACAACTCGCGCCCCAGAGCGAATGAGGAAACACGACACTGTAATCCGATGTGTAATTTCGAAGAAAAAAATCTGTTGTGGCCAGCACAAGACCTCTCGCCATTTCCATATTAGGTTATATAAGTATTGTATTGCACTTCGCTTTCGAACCGTCGTTTTATAACAAAAACATTACAGAACTTTACCCAAATATTGTTTTTTATTATATTTAACATGTCTTCCGTATTTTTCATTGTATGAGGAATTTTCTAAATGTCAGAGATTCTTCTAATTCATTAACAAGATTGGCGGTATTTCTAATGGATATATGCATGTTACATATAATTTTATATATTAATTAATAAAAAAATAAGAAATATTAAATGTACTTCCCAGAAAAAGCTTTCAGAATGTAACTAAAACTTTTGATTTTTGACACTGTCATTTGTCATTTACAAATTATGTTATAAACATTTGAATTTGTCAACTGATTCCCTTAGTGTATTTAAGCTTACTCGACTTACTATATCCCGATATTCTATATATTATAGCGTTTTTATCTCTAAATTTATAAAAGATATAATAAAAATTTTAAATGTATCAGATGTAGAATTTTATGTTCTTCAGTTAATAATATCAAAAATTTTCAAAAAATAACATTTAGAAGATTTTTTTAAGAAACTACTACTTCCGGTTGTCCAATTATTACCAAAACCTTTTCAGCTCTTCCCATGAATGTCAGATTGAGGAATTAATAGTTAAACTGGTCTTAATCTTATAGTTTTTGAGAAATTGTCCTTCCAACGTCCACACATACATACACACATACATACACACATCCACACACACACACACACACACAGACATCATCGTAAAAATGTTAAAATCGGTTTATATGGACCTTAAATCGTGCTTATTCACTTAAATCTCAATATGTGATTTTTAACATGAATCCAATACCTCTTTTAGCGAGAGGTAAAAAATTCTAGCTTAAAAGATATTAGAGAAAAGACTTCTTAAAATTGATCAATCAGAGACCTACACCTTTAACGTGTGTTTGCCGTAATTTTACGTTACTAGGGTTTTATGCAAATCAAATCTTCTTTAAAATGTCTGGGCGACTGTAGTTTTCGAAAAATATCAGTGTCAAATTAAATTTGACAAGGTGAATAAAAAAGGCAAATTCTTACCATGTATTGAGCCACTGATTACTTAGAAATGATTATAATTTTCGGATAATGTGGACAATAATATTTTCATTCGGAAGATAAACACAATTCCTTTGTTATACAGTTAATATTTCAAATGAATGTAACTGACAGTAAATGTTACTGTCAAAAACCTAATTACTTCAAATTAATAATAGTGACATTTTAAAAAGAAAATAGTAATAAAGTAACAGTTTTCTGCAATGGAATAGTTTGCAGCGTTAATAAATACGTAGGTATGTATTAAAATTAATAAAAATTAAGTAGCGGGAGGTTTTGTGTTGGCCACATCAGATTTTTTTCATATTAAAATAAGGTAGAAATACAAGGTTTTAGAATTTTCTGAATGATAGTATTTAACTTACAGCGTTGACAAAATCCATACACACGCACGCACGCACATACACACATACAGACATCATCGTAAAAATGTTAAAATCGGATTCTAAAGTCCTTAAAACTTGATAGCGGGAGGTAAAAAGAGATATACAACTTAAGGTAGTAGCAGTATGGCAGTAGTTACACGTACAGTTCTGTATGTAATCTGAGATAATTTATTAACTAATAACAAAAATAAATCTTTTATAGTTCTTTTATTTCAAAATTGTACATGGTACTATGTGTACCACAGTACATTTCGAATTAAAATCCCAACTAAAATGGCCATATCCAATTCCGACTCCAAGACCAAGAAAGTACAAACCTAAATCTTCTTCTTAGAAACAAATAAATTGTATTTAAGTACGGGCACTACTGGTACAGTAGTTTGTCCAAGGTCCAAGGGTTTGACTAATCGAATAACAAAACTAAAAAATAAATAAATATCATTGGTCCATATTACAAACGCACTCTTATGATAATAGCGTTATTTTTATGAGAATTTTTACATTATATTCATATGAGGCAGTGGCGTAGCTATCGCAGGGCAAATAGGGCAAATGCCCGGGGTGCCCGAATAAATCTAATAAACGATACATTAAGCCGCCAAAAATCAAAAGTAAAGTATAGTTTTTATTGAACAATGCTGGTATAGTCAGAAAAATTGACTCTGTCGGGTTTAGTAATAAAACGATAAATATCGTAATTATAACAAAGCGGTATATCGCTCACAGGGTGTTCATTACGATCCTAACATCCAACATAAGAATGAAAGCCTTATTCACAACTTCGAAAATAAAAATAAAATTATACATAAAAATAAAAATAACGACATAAATAATAGAATTTATAAAAATCCGTAATATAGGGAATACAATAGGTGTGTTCGGTAAATCATACGGAGTTGGAGTATTTACAGAGCGGTGTTGGAGTGGAGTGGGAGTAGAGCTGGAGTTGGAGTAGATCGAGGGAACAAGGTACACTCCTTTATTTGTGATTAACCGAACGAGTAGAGTTAAAATTTTGGTGCACGAATATAATAAATCTCCTTTTTTGACAATCTGATATACTGCACTGCTAAAAAAAAATAAATAGTGAACCATACAGAAATTATTCAGTTCGGTATTATTCTTTAATGATTCTGAAGAAAGTATATATTAGAAATGGTACAGAATTCTTACCGTTCCGACATACTGTGCCTTGTTATATTACAAAACAATATTATAAATATAAAATAATTGTGTATAATAAAATATTTCAACATAAAAATACAAAATGATCTGACAGATGTCAAATAAAACAAAAAAACTCCATGTATGCTTGCATATCGAGGTTGGACTTATGGAGTTAACACTTTTCACTCCACTTGACTCCATTCTGCATTTGCAGAACGCTCCATTTTAAGACGCTTCTCACTCCATGTAATAACCGAACGGTGCTAGGAGTGTACAGAGTGAAGAGAATGAACAGAACTCATTTGTCGAACGCACCTAATGTTATTTTTTTCATTTTGTTGTAATTTCTGACATTAATTTTAGAGACAAGTTGTAAATAAAAAAGTTGTTTAGAATTAAAAACTACAGAATATGGGACTAAAATTAATCATAATTTCTTTTTGTTTTAAGGAAAAAAATGCAATTTAAAATTTTCAATTTACAACATATTTTAGAATTCCATTGAATTACTGATGTTTTATTTGTTTTTATTAGACATTTAACTTTTGACATATTATTATTATTAATAATTTTGAATGTTATAATAATATACCATTCATGAATTATTTCGTATTTTCTTTTTGTGTTCAATAATTATACTTTTAATAATTATATAAAATTATTTATTGACAAGAGTAGAATTATGAGATGTCAAATAAAAAAATCTGTTGTGGTCAGCACAATACCTCTCGCCATTTTCATATTAGGCTATTTAAGTATTGTACTTAACATTTCTGGTACACACAAAAAATTCTAATTCTAATTGTATTCTTTATTTTTCAATTCATTCTATGAACAAGTTTCCGCCTGCTCTTCTGAATGTTCGTGATTCTTCCAATTCATTGACAAGAGTGGCGGAAATTCTAAAGCGTATATGATAAAAATAAATAAATATATCATCACGGCATATTACCCATTTCTGGGTGTGCCAGTATCTACAACACATGTAGACATCGGTAATGATGACGATATATTTGTACCGTGCGGGCGTTTACCAGGCGTCACCTCACGGGCACTCATAGCTGGTGTGGAGAGTGCACCACAGGGGTCACTTTTGTGTCATGATACAAATATGTCATCATCGTTACCGACATCTGCGATAAAGCAGATTGTGGCACACTCAGAAATGCGTAATATGCCGTGATGATATACAGGTGTCTCTTAAATAAGGGGACAATAATTTTACGTTATCGGCGTGGCCATTAAAAAGTTACGGTCTATTTAATGTTGGGACACCTAAGTTTCATACACTAGTGGTTCACTAATAATAACAAGTATCACCTTAAAAGATTTAGACTTATAACCATTTAAACTGTCATACCAAATTTCATCCAAATCAAATAAAGCGTTCTGTTATTATAAGCAAAATTAATTTTTACCTCCCGCTACCCTTGATAAGGGAGATATAGGGATCGTGCTAAAAATCACATATCGAGATTTTAGTAAATGACCAGGTTTTAAGGTCCCTAGAATCCAATTTTAACATTTTCACGATGATGTCTGTATGTGTGTATGTGTGTGTACAAATTTTGTTTGCACTCTAACTCAAATACTATCATTCAGAAAATTCTGAAACCTTGTATTTCTACCCTATTCTAATAGGAATAGAAGCCATTAGATTTTGGTGTAAATCGGATAAACGGAAATGGTACTGTACTTGAAGCTCATAATGGTTTTTCTTCAAAAAATACATTAAATGCCATTTTTTCGCATTTAACGTCATTAGAAAATTATAGATTATTGAAGCCTAAGATAAACACAATTCCTTTGTTACAAAGTTTATTTTTCAAATGAATGTAACTGACAGGTAAACGTCATTGTCAAAAAACTAATCACTTCAAATTAATAATAGTGACATATTAAATAATAAAGAAAATCGTAAATAAAGCAATAGTTATATGCAATGGAACATAATATAGTTTGAAGCATTACTAAATACGTAAGTATGTATTTAAATTAATAAAAATTAAATAGCGGGAGGTTTTGTGTTGGCCACATCAGATTTTTTTTAAGAACTTTGAAGCAGAATTCTGGCTAAATGGTACACTTTCCGGTAGAAGCAAGTTTGGTTAAATCGTCTTATTTTAGCCTCAGGAATCTGTGGTTAAGGCATGTCCCCTTATTTAAGAGACACCTGTATTTATTTACTTATTTATTTATTTCAGTAATTCGCACTCTGAATTTTGCTGAAATTGCGAATTTTAATTTGAGTTTTTTTCGTAAAATAAAAAGAAATTGTGATTAATTTTAGTCATCTTGTGTTGTTTTTACCTCTCGTTAAGAGAGGTATTGGAATCATGCTAAAAATCACATATCCAGATTTTAATGGATAAGCACGTTTCAAGGTCACTAGAATCCGATGATGTCTCTCTCTCTCTCTCTCTCTCTCTCTCTGTGTGTGTGTGTGTGTGTGTGTGTGTGTGTGTGTGTGTGTGTGTGTGTGTATGTGTGTGTGTGTGTGGATGTGTGTATGTGTGTGTGTGTGTGTATGGCTGGATGTTGGACGGACGATTCCTCAAAAACTATAAGATATAAGACCTGTTTAACTATGAATTCCTCAATCTGACATTCCTGGGAAGAGCTGAAAAGGTTTTGGTAACAATTGAACAACCGGAAGTAGTAGTTTTTAAAAAAAAATCTTCCAAATATTATTTTTTGAAAATTTTTGATATAACTAATTTTGAAGAACAAAATTCTACACCTGATACATTTAAATTTTTTATTATATCTTCTATAAATTTAGAGATAAAGACGCTATAATATATAAAATATCGGGATATACTAAGGAAACCAGTTGACAAATTCAAATGTTTATAACATAATTTGTAAATGACAGATTTCAGTGTCAAAAATAAACAGTTTTAGTGACATTTTGTTAGCTTTTTCTGGGAAGTACATTTAATCTTTCTTATTGTTTTATTAATTAAATATTTGAAATTATAGGTAAAATGCATATATCCATCAGAAATACCGCCAATCTGGTTAATGAATTGGAAGAATCTGTGACATTTAGAAACTTCCTCATACAATGAAAAATAGATATAATTAGAATTATATATGTGTAGAAGACATGTTAAATACAATAAAAAACAATATTTGGGTAAAGTTCAGTAATATTTTGTTATAAAACGACGGTTCGATAGCAAAGTGCAATACAATACTTAGGTATATAGCTTAATATGGAAATGGCGAGAGGTCTTGTGCTGGCCACAACAGATTTTATATATGAATAACTTTTTTATGTACAACTTTTTTGTAAATTTAATAGACAGGAAGGAAAGTAAAATGAAAATATAGTTATTTTTATTTTTATGTAAAATTTAATTTTTTTATAAATAAATAAATAAATATATATCATCACGGCATATTACCCATTTCTGGGTGTGCCAGTATCTACAACACATGTAGACATCAGTAATGATGACGATATATTTTACCGTGTGGGCGCTTACCAGACGTCACCTCACGGGCACTCGTAGCTGGCGTGGAGAGTGCACAGGGGTCACTTTTGTGCCATTTAAAATTGGAAATATTTGGCGTCAATCGGGATCGAACCCGGTTCCCCCAGGTTCGCGACCAGACACTCAGGCACGCGGCCACGGGACCCCATATTTTTTTATGAGGCTTAAATTTATCTTTTGGGTGTCCTAAGAACCTTAATTTAAAATTGTGGCAAAAAAATAATAGCACACTTGATTTATTTTATTCATTTCCAAAGGGGTACCCTTAATAATTTTGGTATAAAAAAAAAAAATGTAAAATTAATTGTTATATACAACACTTTACCCTAACATCGAATTAGGAGCATTGCTACATGTATATATTTTCCCAAAAACCGTATGGTATTCACTCACCTATTTCTCCCCAATTTTCTTAAAACCCCTTCCACTCACTCACAAGCACCTCTTCCCTTTCCGAGTCACTCCCGGGCCGGTGTTCGATTGTTTATAGCTAGTGTTAGCCTCGGTAACACGGACATCCGCGACCCGCGACCACGGCACCTCGTTATGCAGGCTCTCCTGTACTAGCCAGTCGCGAGACCGCATTCGGACGCCGTCGGAGAAGATCGGCTGGGGTCGGTGTGAGGGAGAAGGACTGACGTCATGCCGCACGCGTACCACCGCAGTATGGGTGGTTGCTGAGGTAGTAGTGGGGACGCGAACCTGGGGTGGGATAGTGAAGGGGCGTAGTTTGGCTATTGGATAATAGATGGCGGTAGTGGTACTGTTTGGGGTTTTTGAGAAAATTATGTAATTATATGAGGAAGAAAAAAGAAAATGATAGTTTACGGATAAATTATATAAAAATTTAAATTATGATGTTGGATATTGGTTTCTTCCTAAAATTAGAAATTGATTTTTTGTAATGTAACTTTTACAAGACAGATGGCAGCTTTATTCCAAATGAAAAAATCTTCGCTTTCGAACCGTCGTTTTATAACAAAAAATTGCAGAACTTTACTCAAATATTGTTTTTTATTGTATTTAATATGTCTTCTGCATACATATAATTCTAATTATATCTATTTTTCATTGTATGAGGAAGTTTATAATGTCAGAGATTCTTACAATTCATTAACCAGATTGGCGGTATTTCTGATGGATATATGCATTTTACCTATAATTTCAAATATTTAATTAATAAAACAATAAGAAAGATTAAACATACTTCCCAGAAAAAGCTATCAGAATGTCATTTACAAACTATGTTATAAACATTGAAATTTGTCAACTGGTTTCCTTAGTGCCTTAGCCTCTGCGATTAGAATACTCTATAAATTATAGTGTCTTTATCTCTAAATCTATACAAGATATAATAAATTTTTTAAGTGTATGAGATGGAGAATTTTATGTTCTTCAATATTTAATAAAAAAATCTCACAAAAAATTATATTTAGAAGAAATTTTCTAAGAAACTACTACTTCCGGTTGTTCAATTGTTACCAAAACCTTTTCAGCTCTTCCCAGGAATGTCAAATTGAAGAAATTGCAGTTAAATATTTTTTAAGTCTTATAGTTTTTGAGGAATCGTCCCTCCAACATCCATACATACACATACACACACACACACAGACATCATTTTAAAAATGTTATAATCGGATTCTAGGGACCTTAACTCGTGCTTATTCAATAAAATCTGGATATGCGAATTTTAGCATGAATCTAATACCTCTCTTAGCGAGAGCTAAAAATTATCTGTATTTTTTTACCTCTCGCTAAGAGAGGTATTGGAATCATGCTAAAGGTCACATCCAGATTTTAAAGAATAAGCACGTTTCAAGGTCACTAGAATCCGATTTTTTACAATGATGTCTCTCTTTCTGTGTGTGTGTGTGTGTGTGTGTGTGTGTGTGTGTGGCTGGATGTTGGAGGGACGATTCCTCAAAAACTATAAGACATAAGACCTGTTTAACTATGAATTCCTCAATCTGACATTACTAGAAAGAGCTGAAAAGGTTTTGGTAACAATTGGACAACCGGAAGTAGTAGTTTCTTAGAAAAAAATCTTCTAAATATTATTTTTTTGGAAATTTGTTATTACAAATATTAAAAAATATAAAATTCTCTATCCAGTATACAGGTGTCTCAATAAGCTTGCTCACTATTGGTAACTTTTTTATTTGAAAAGATACGAGGTTGGTTAAATTAGCAAAATTGTGCCATTTTATATTAGAAAATTGGTTATGTAGACAAAATAAAAATTGTGTCAGCGGTTCCCAAAATGTGGGACAAAATATATATTTTTTAAATGGAACTATATATTTTTTATTATCTTATTGGAAAGAGTTTTTTTTTCTCTTTCCAATAAGGTAATGTGGTTTATATACAATTTTTTCAAGTAAACGAGTTATTTGCGGTTAAAAATTTAAATTTTGTAAACTATTTTATTAGTTTTTTAGTCAAGTAAGCCATGGAAACAATTGATTCTTTGTTTGTTTGGCGTTTAATAATTTCTCCCGTAAAGTTCTCTGTGTTTAATAATGTTTAATAACTTTACAAAAGAAGAAAAGTTAGATATGATCTTGCTATATGGAAAGTTATATCTAGACACCAGTTACGTAGAACGGTCGGCTCTCTTTCCAAAAGAGTTTAAATGTGCGAAAGAAATAATGGCTTTCAATTTGAATATTTTCTTTGTTTTGTTATTACTGTAAAATAAATTAATAAAATAATAATTTTATAAAAGACAATTGTTTCCATAGTTTTCTTGACCTAAACTAATAAAAGATAATTTTTATCTTTAAACGTAAATAACTCGTTTATTTGAAAAAATCGTACATAAACAACATTACCTTATTGGAAAGAGAAAAAAATACTCTTTCCAATAAGATAATAAAAAATATATAGTTCCATTTAAAAAATATATATTTTGTCCCAAATTTTGGGACCCGCTGACACAATTTTTATTTTGTCTACATGACCAATTTTCTAATATAAAATGGCACAATTTTGCTAATTTAACCAACCTCGTATCTCTTCAAATAAAAAAGTTACCAATAGTGAGCAAGCTTATTGAGACACCCTGTATTGAACATTTTTTTATATCTCCTAAAGATTTAAAGATAAACATATATAAATTAATCCATTGTATCCATCAAATAGCTCATGAAAACCAGTTGAAAAATTAAAATGTTTGTAAATGACATAAATGTCAGGGTCAAAAATCCAGAGATATTACTGAAGGCTTTTTCTGAGAAGTACATTTAATATTTCTTATTTTATCATTAATTAAATATTTAAAATTATAGATATAGCTACCGCACGTTAAACTAACACTGTTTTTTAATGTCGAAAACCTAAAATTCATACTTGGACAAGTCGAGATGTAATATTTTTATAACGAGGAAAATACTTCGTCAACATCTATGTCTATGGATTTTGTTGGCACTCTAACTCAAATACTATCATTCAGAAAATTCTGAAATTTTGTATTTGTACCTTATTCTAATGTGGAAAGATCCCATTAGATTTTGGTGTAAATTGGATAACCGGAAATGCACTTTACCTGAAGCTCATAATGGTTTTTCTTCAAAAAATACCATTAAATGACATTTTTTCGCATTTTGTCATTATGAAAATTAAAGATTATTGAATTTTGTACAGGAATACATTAATACTTTTTCCATAAATTTACAGGTAAATTTAAAAATCATTTTTTTATACATCCCGAAGCCTAAGATAAACACAATTCCTTTGTTACACAGTTCATATTTCAAATGAATGTAACTGACAGGTGAATGTCACTGTCAAAAAACTAATCACTTCAAATTAATAATAGTGACATTTTAAAAAGAAAATAGTAAATAAAGCAATAGTTTTATGCAATGGAACATAATATAGTTTGCAGTATTAGTAAATACGTAGGTATGTATTTAAATTAATAAAAATTAAGTAGCGGGAGGTATTGTGTTGACCACATCAGATTTTTACCTCTCGCTAAGAGAGGTATTGGATTCATGCTAAAATTCGCATATCCAGATTTTATTGAATAAGCACGATTTAAGGTCCCTAGAATCCGATTATAACACTTTTAAAATATCTGTGTGTGTGTGTGTGTGTGTGTGTGTGTGTATGTGGATGTGTGTATGTGTGTATGTCTAGATGTTGTAGACACGATTCCTCAAAAACTATAAGACTTAAGAACTGTTTAACTATGGATTCCTCAATCTGACATTCCTGGGAAGAGCTGAAAAGGTTTTGGTAACACTTGAACAACCGGAAGTAGTAGTTTCTGAGAAAAAATATTCTAAATATAATTTTTTGGAAATTTTTGTTATTAAATATTGAAGAACATAAAATTCTCCATCTAATACACTTAAAAATTTTATTATATCTTGTATAGATTTATAGAGTAAACTAATCGCAGAGGCTAAGGCACTAAGGAAACCAGTTGACAAATTCCAATGTTTATAACATAGTTTTTAAATGACACATATCAGTGTCAAAAATCAACAGTTTTAGTGACATTCTGATAGCTTTTTCTGGGAAGCATATTTATTTTTTCTTATTGTTTTATTAATTAAATATTTGAAATTATAGGTAAAATTGTGGTAAAATGCATATATCCATCAGAAATACCGCCAATCTGGTTAATGAATTGGAAGAATCTCTGACATTTAAAAACTTCCTCATACAATGAAAAATATATATAATTAGAATTATGCGTGTGCAGAAGACATATTAAATACAATAAAAAACAATATTTGGGTAACGTTCTATAATATTTTGTTATAAAACGACGGTTCGAAAGCAAAGTGCAATACAATACTTATATAGCCTAATATGGAAATGGCGAGATGTATTGTGCTGGCCACAACAGATTTTTTATCAAAAGATAGTGAACTTGATATCTTGATAAAAGAAAAACTTTTGAAATTATTGCACCTCTAGTAGGAGTATAACACGCGCTGCCACCAAAAGTTTCCTTTGCGATTGCAGTTCGTGTAAATATGTACAGATGGCAGTGCGCGCTTCTGTATTGATTACTATCTTTTATTAGGTAATACTGCAGTATTCATGTAAATTAGCGTATAAATTGCTATTCCATGTAAATTTTGTTGCAAATTTAAATATCACAACAATGTTTATGTTAATACATACTAACAAATACGTAGATCTGATTTGTTTAGTTTAGTTAAAATTTAATGATGACGCTTAAATCAATAATAATTTACAGATACAAATTATACAGTCATATTTTTCATCTAATTTTCAAAAGATAAATTGTAGTAGTGAAGAATATAAATTATAGAAGAATAGTTTTTTATCACGCACACAAATTGCTTAATTTTTATATAATGTACAGATGGCAGCATAATGTAAGGCTCGCACTAGAATAGGTTAATGAATAAGCACGTTTTGATGTCCTCAGAATCCGATTTAACATTTTTACAATGATGTCTGTGGGTATGTGTGTGTGTGTGTGTGTGTGTGTATGTGTGTGTATGTGTGTCTGTGTGTGTGTGTGTGTGTGTGTGTGTGTGTGTGTGTGTGAGTGAGTGTGTGTGTGCGTGTAGATCGTATGGACACGATTACTCAAATACTATCAATCAAAAAAATTTGAAATTTCGTATACTCATTCTATACTAATGTGGAAAGAGCTCATTAGTTTTTAGTAAATATCGGATAACCGGAAGTAGCACTTATACAAGCTTTAAACAGTTTTTCTTGTAGAAAAAATCTGTTGTGGCTAGCACAAGACCTCTCGCTATTTCTATATTAGGCTATATAAGTATTGTATTGCACTTCGCTTTCGAACCGTCGTTTTATAACAAAATATTACAGAACTTTACCCAAATATTGTTTTTTATTGTATTTAACATGTCTTCTGCACACATATAATTCTAATTATATCTATTTTTCATTGTATGAGGAAGTTTCTAAATGTCAGAGATTCTTCCAATTCATTAACCAGATTGGCTGTATTTCTGATGGATATATGCATTTTACCACAACTTTACCTATAGTTTCAAATATTTAATTAATAAAACATTAAGAAAAATTAAATATACTTCCCAGAAAAAGCTATCAGAATGTCACTAAAACTGTTGATATTTGACAATGACATGTGTCATTTACAATCTATGTTATAAACATTGGAATTTGTCAACTGGTTTCCTTAGTGCCTTAGCCTCTGCGATTAGTTTACTCTATAAATTGTAGTGTCTTTATCTCTAAATCTATACAAGATATAATAAATTTTTTAAGTGTATTAGATGGAGAATTTTATGTTCTTCAATATTTAATAAAAAACCTCCCAAAAAATTATTTTTAGAAGAATTTTTCTAAGGAACTACTACTTCCGATTGTTCAATTGTTATCAAAACCTTTTTAGCTCTTTCCAGGAATGTCAGATTGAGGAAACTGCAGTTAAATATTTTTTAAGTCTTATAGTTTTTGATGAATCATCCCTACAACATCCAGACATACATACATACACACACACATACACACATTCACACATTCACACATCCACATACACACATTTTAAAAATGTTATAATCGAATTCTAGGGACCTTAAATCGTACTTATTCATTAAAATCTGGATATGCGAATTTTAGCATGAATCCAATACCTCTCTTAGCGAGAGGTAAAAATATGTTCCAAAACTTCTCAAATTTGATATTTAAAACTCATATATAATTTGAAACAACATAATAGATTTTGACTGTATATGAAATACCGGAAGTGGCACTTAATTTGGAGCTCTTAACAGATTTTTGAAGAAAAACATAATAAAATACAATCCAAAATTTCGTATTACAGACTTTTCTATTTATTGGAACAACATATGAGATTTTGTTTACAAACGATCAACCGGAAGTGATACTTTACTTAAAGCTCAATGCATGGATATTTTTAATAGTGAAATATTGTTAACTGTTGTTGCAAATTAATTACTATCCCAACTATATTAAGGGTTATATAAGTTGATAATGCGTTTTTATCGTATAGAATAAAATATTTCATAATAATAATTAAGCTTTGAGTATATTCCATAGCAAAAATATTGGTAACAAAGAAAAATTTAAAAGATAACAAATGTTTTTAAGTAATTTATTTATTAGAGATAGATTCAGATGCTTTCATTAGCAAATAATAATTTAATTTTTATATTTTTGTCAATTTGCAGGTGAATGAAAATTGTCGAGTTCCCGAGTAATTGAGTACGAGTTTGCAGAGATGCCGAGCAGTTAAGTTCGAGGTTGCAGAGATCTTCTAATATAAGTCATGTACTTTTCTCTATTGATAGTATCGAGGTAATGATATTGCATGGGTGTAAGTGCCATTTTAACAATAACAATTGAGGAGCTCTTGGCAAAAACAAAAAGAGTTTGGTAAAACTTTTTTGCAAAAAGTATATCTTAGTCACAAATTATTATATTTTAAAGTTTGATCGTTTCTACAAAAACGTTTTAAAAAATTTAGTTGTAGCACTATACCTCTCGCCAGTACTTCTGATGCTGTAACTAGCGAAATTGTACAGTGTGTCTGCTGTAAGCGGGCCACCATTGCTAACTTTCTTATTAGAAGAGATAGAAAGACGATTAAATGGACAAAGTTGGGCGATATTATACGACAAATTTAACGGTGGAAAATACAAAACAATTCAACATCAAATACGCGACTTATTCAACAAAATAACATTTTTTTAAATGGAATGCCATATTGAAAATGGTACCATTTCAAAGATTTTTATAATCTGAATATAAAAGTTCATTATCACTATGCCTCTAAAATTAAAAACAAAAGAGTTATTTCAAGTTGAAATTTAAATATTTTATTTCATATTTTAATACAGATATATCATTGTTGCTATGGAAACAACAGAAACTAACATTAAACAAAGAACAATTGACATTTTATTGATAGATGCTGTCAACAAAATGGAAAAATATACTAATGATGAATTAGTTGATATGCTTTTTGTTTATGCCTGTGCTCTAATATCAAAAAGGATGTTGACTAAAACAATGAAGTCTGTGATAAAAAGAGCACACATTTGTCGTGAAAGAAATGGTCAACATTTTGAACAATTTTTTTAAGTTTACTAGTTAATAATTAATTTCGTTATTTGTTTTTGTTCTTTCCATAGCAACAATATTGTATTTGTATCAAAATATGAAATAAAATATTTAAATTTCAACTTGAAATAACTCTTTTGTTTTTAATTTTAGAAGCATAGTGATAATGAACTTTTATATTCAGATAATAAAAATATTTGAAATGGTACCATTTTCAAAATAGCATTCCATTTAAAAAAATGTTATTTTGTTGAATAAGTCGCGTATTTGATGTTGAATTGTTTTGTATTTTCCACCGTTAAATTTGTCGTATAATATCGTCCAACTTTCCATTTAATCGTCTTTCTATCTTACAGCAGACACACTGTACATCTAATATTTATGTATGATGGAAAATATTTAATTTTCATTAAAATCAAATATATTACTACTATATTCTCCTTAACACGGTTTCATTATTAATTTTAATGTAATTGCTTCCTGACAGTAGGTAGGTGGCGTGTAGCCTAGGTAGTTACATGTGACTGCTACCCTACCTTCTACTTAGTTCGTGTATTAGGCCGTAAATGCTCTGCATCGCGTGGGGTCGGCTAAACCCCCTCGTAAACTTCCCGTGAGAACTTACAACGGCGTTCGACGCCACGGCGTTCTCACCATTTGTCTTAGCTCGTACTCTCTCTCTCTCTCTCTCACATACACTTCGCCTTTAGCTTAGTTTAATCTAGATGTAAGATAGTTCGCGTAGACATAAGATAGCTTAGATATAAGTAGGAAGGGTGTTTTTGCTTTTCGAGATAGAGAGAAAAATTAACGTAACTTCACATATTTTGACTTGCTTTTCGTTATTACGTTATTAACGTAAGATAGGCTTTTTTAGATTTGTTTTTCTTTAAAATAGATCTTAACGTAAGATAGGTTTTTTTGTGCACTTCACTAACTTAATTTGGGGGGAACTACAATAATTTAAGTTAGATTATAAGTATTATTGTACACGAAACTGTATTTAATAAATGGTATATATAAGGGAACGTGGGTTTGGCATTAGAGGGCGTTGTTTCTCTTATATATACTATTTATTAAATAAAGGGTTTCGTTTTTGTTTTAAGGTTAAAAGATCTCCCCACCGCCACTATCGTCAAGATTGCAGTTCCAATTGGAGACGCAGACCATGGCTTCTTCTACATTTGTTTAAAATGATTGTACAACAATAAAACAATATATTATTTTAATTTAAACCCAATGTCCCATTAGTTTTAAAGTAGGTAGTGTTAGTAAATATTGTAATTACTACAGATATTTAGGATAGAACGTTAGTGACTTCAATACAAGTGAATACTTCGTTTCTGTTGCGTCTGAATTCATCTTTTGCAGTTATACTAGGAGTTATTAGATATTGTTTATGAATTAGCATGTCCTTTGTATTGGGGCCAACGTTGGAACACGGTGCACAACCGTAGGCCTCCATGGGCACCCCCCCCCCCCCCCCCCACGTCCTCGTACGTGGCAGACGGAACCCATGTGCCTATGCCGGTGTTGTCGGGAATGCTGGAGTTCGTTTGGAGACGTAGGCTTTAAGTCGACGTCGTGAAAGCCATATATCTATTACCTAGGTGGTAGGTATATAGTGAGTACCATGGCGCCTCGGCTAGGCGTGAAATCTCTGACTCCTGCTCGTGTATAGGCGAAATCAACCCGAATGGGCGGGAATCATCGGCACAGATTCCACCGTTTTTTATATTAGTCACTTAGATTTGCGGACAACACGTGTTGTTCTTTAGATTCAGGATGGGAATTAGGACTGGTGTAATTGCACTGGGTGGATTCAGACGTATTCAGGGCAAAGTGTTGCTTTGAGAAATTACTGGCGTTCGCCTAAATATCTGAAGTAAAATATTTAAACGCGTGATCAGGGCAAAGTTAGATTTTAAGTATTGTAAACGAAGCTTTATATTAATAAATATTATTTATTTTGGTAAGTGGGAGGTTTGGGTGGTTCCAAAATATATAATATTAATATAAAGTTTCGCAAACGGTCTTCAACTGAATAAGAAATCTTTGTACCTTTCAAAATGGGCACAAGGAATCTTATTTAGGGACCACCAAGATTTCATTTGTTAAATTATTATTGTACACGAAACTCTACTTAATATAGTATTATTTTACCTTAAAACAAAAATAATATAAATGTAGAGTTTCGTATTAGTAATAAAACTGAAATGTTTGTTACCAAATAAAATTGTGGTTTTATTATTTGTGTTTAACTCTATTACATCTATATTCAGTCGTAGAATAAAGATGCAAAATAATTAACAACAAATAATACAATTATAAAAACGATAATTTTATTCGGTAACAAACGTTTTAGTTTTATAACTAAATCATGTTTGACACTGTAATAAATTGTTATTAGATTTGTTGACAAATTTAGTAATAATTGTGAACAGAATTATAACACAAAAGAAACTTCAGACATTTGTGTTTAAAATTCTGTTCATAATTATTTCTCACTAACCTTGTTATTAAATTGTCACCAAATTTGTTAACAAACTTAGTGAGAAATAATTATGAACAGAATTTTAACACAAATGTCTGAAGTTTCTTTTGTGTTATAATTTTGTTCACAATTGTTACTAAATTTGTCAACAAATCTAATAACTATTTATTATAATGTGAAACAGTCTTTTGTAATAGCAATAAACTTTAATTTTTATAAGAAAAAGTCTTGTAATTTTGATATAATACAAATATATTTTTATGTTTAAAAATTGATTTTTTTTCCAAGTCCCTATACGTATTTAGTTTTTAAAACGGCAACCAGAAGGCAGCACCTGTCGATAAACGTTCCGACTTAGGGGAAAATTTAACCCAAAAAAATTCAATTGTGTACATACATCATTTTCGGTTATACCTAATGGGAATTTAACTCGCTAAATATGAGACGTTTACTATGGGAATTCGAGTCGAAAAAATTGGACGAAAAGGCTGTAAAAAGATGTATACCTAATGAGAATTTGATGCACTTAAAATGGGACGTATATTTTTGGAAATTTTATGCATTAAAAATAGAATGTATACCTATTGGGAATTTAACCCATTATTTTTCATCAAATTTTTCGTCCAATTTCACCTGTCAAAATATGCATTTGGCAGGTAAAGCTGTTAAATTCCTAATAGGTATACATCTTTTTTAGAGTCTTTTCGTCCCATTTTTATCAACTCAAATTTGCATACTGAACGTCCCATATTTAGTGTGCTAAATTCCCATTAGGTATACAACTTTTGCAGTGTCCCCTGGTGGCCATTTTAAGAACTATTCGTATGTACGTATGTATGTTCAAAGTGAAGCAGTATTTCTGGTTGCCTATATTTTAGGCGCAAATCTTTTACCAACAAGTGGAGGCCTCTAACGGCCGTTTTAAGAACTATACAGGGTGTCTCAGGACGAGCTTACGCTATCTATATTTTATATACTATTTAATATAATTTAACGAAATTTGGTATCTAGGGGTTATCAAACATGCCCGTTTCAACTAAAATATTTTCAAAGCAGTAGCACTTCCGGGTTGACCGGAAATTGACCTCAACTTTCTTATTTTAAATGGAATACGCTATATTTTATTTTCCATTGAATGCAGCGGAAAATTTTACATATGAAGCAATAAAAACATTTTACTCATGATCAACTACTTCCGGCGTTATTCAACTTTTTTTGATTTTTTGTCTGCAATCCGGCACATTTTCAAAACTGTATATCGGGAAGGAGATCGAATTTTTATAATCTGAAAAAAGCCTTTTATAAAGGAGACTTTAAGCTGCATTACCTATAGAAGAATCCTCGATTATTTATAAAAATGTGACGGGTACGTTACACCAAAATTACAGTTGACAAACTTCAAAAAAGACAATTTTTTTAAACGGAACCACCCCTTTTTTATTACATAAATGTGTACTACGACAAAAAATAAGGGTACTTTATGTAACATGTCCTATGTTGAAAGTTGATAGAATTTCAGTAAATTAGAAAAACTGTAATCTGGGTATAATTATTTTATTAATACGGATAAGTAAGCCATAGAAAAAACAAAGTTTGTTTTTACAAACTCTAGAGGAGATTTCTTAGATAATTTACCGTTGGATCAAAGGAATTTAATATGGTACCAGCATGATGGCGCTACACCCCACAATAGCCATAGAATAAATACTTTTTTGGAAACAATTTTTGAAGATAGGTGGCTGGCAAATAATGGACCACATAGGTCGCCTCCTCCTTCACCCGATTTAACTCCACTTGATTACATTAAAAACGGCGTCTATCAAAAACCTTTAACTACTAAAGAAGATTGCCAACATAGGGTACGAACAGCATTTAACAACATGTCTCCTCGGATGATAAAAAATGCTACACAAGAAGAAGTATTGAATAGAGTAACAATGTGCAAACATATGAATGGAGGGCAGTTTGAATATGTATTAAATTAATCATAGTTTTGTATTTAGAATTTATTTGTTTTTTACATGGCTTACTTATCCATATTAATAAAATAATTATACCCAAATTACATGTTTTTCTAATTTACTGAAATTCTATCAACTTTCAACATAGGACATGTTACATAAAGTACCCTTATTTTTTGTCGTAGTACACATTTATGTAATAAAAAAGGGGGGGTTCCATTTAAAAAAATTGAAATTTTTGAAGTTTGTCAACTGTAATTTTGGTGTAACGTACCCGTCACATTTTTATAAATAATCGAGGATTCTTCTATGGATAATGCAGCTTAAAGTCTTCTTTATAAAAGGCTTTTTTCAGATTATAAAAATTCGATCTCCTTTCCGATATACAGAGTTTTGAAAATGTGCCGGATTGCAGACAAAAAATCAAAAAAAGTTGAATAACGCCGGAAGTAGTTGATCATGAGTAAAATGTTTTTATTGCTTCATATGTAAAATATTCCACTGCATTCAATGGTAAAATAAAATATAGCGTATTCCATTTAAAATAAGAAAGTTGAGGTCAATTTCCGGTCAAACCAGAAGTGCTACTGCTTTGAAAATATTTTAGTTGAAACGGACATGTTGGATAACCCCTAGATACCAAATTTCGTTAAATTATATTAAATAGTATTTAAAATATAGATAGCGTAAGCTCGTCCTGAGACACCCTGTATACGTGTAGGGGTAGTGAAGGGCAAAAGTAAACAATTTATATCTTAATTTATTTTATTGTGTAATATATTGTACATTAAGGGCAGTTACATGAAATACAACAATGTAAAAGACAAATAAACAATAAAAACAAGTAAAATTTATACAAACTATTATTTAAACATCCCTATTTCTAGTTTTTCAGGACAAGGGTAAGTATAGAATTTATTTACAAAGTACATTAAGGGTACTTACGTGAAATACAACAATGTAAAGTACAAATAAACAATAAATACAAGTAAAATTTATACACACTATTATTTAAACATCCGTATTTTTAATTTTTCAGGACAAAGGTAAGTATATTATTTATTCACAAAGTACATTGAGGGTAGTTACGTGAATTACAACAATGTAAAGTACAAATAAACAATAAATTCAAATAAAATTATACAAACTATTTAAACATCCCTATTTCTAATTTTTATATAAGTACATTAAGGGTAGTTAAATAACATACAACAATGTGATTTACAAATACAAGTAAAATTTATACAGACTATTATTTAAACATCCCTAAGCATGTTTATTTATAAAATACAAATAAGAATCCACACAATTTAAGCTATGAACATAATAAGAACAATGTGTTACAAATAAACAATAAATATTTCTTAACAACCCGTCATTTATTTCAGAGCGAAATACCACAACAAAGAGACAGGGAAGTATGTAGTTATGTTCTAAGGGTCGTAATTAGTCTAATAAAGCTTGTCCGGCCCTTCTGGTTTTTATAATTTTGGAGCTATAACACTTTTTCTTAACCTAACTTTACTCAGTTTTTGAGTCGAAAATTTTTGATGGTATCAGGATAACAGGATTGAAAAAAGTTCTCATATTTTAAATGTGACATCGGATTCGTGTTCTACAAGTTGTAATTAGTCTAATAAAACTTGTCCCGCCCTTCTAGCTTTTATAGTTTTGGAGCCATAACACTTTCTTATTAACCTAACTTTACTCAGATTTTGAGTCGAAAAATTTTGATGGTATCAGGATAACATGAATGAGAAGAGTTCTCATATTTTAAATGTGAGACCGGATTCGTGTTCTACGGGTTATAATTAGTCTAATAAAACTTGTCCGGCCCTTTTAGCTTTTATAGTTTTGGAGCTATAACACTTTTCCTTAACCTAACTTTACTCAGATTTTGAGTCAAAATTTTTTGATGGTATCAGGAAAACAGGAATGCGAAGGGTTCTCATATTTTAAATGTGACATCGGATTCTTGTTCTACGGGTCTTAATTAGTCTAATAGAACTTGTCCGGCCCTTCTAGCTTTTATAGTTTTAGAGCTATAACACTTTTTTAAACCCAATTTTACTTAGTTTTTGAGTCGAAAATTTTTGATGGTATCAGGATAACAGGAATGAGAAGAGTTCTCATATTTTAAATGTGACAACGGATTCGTGTTCTACGGGTTATAATTAGTCTAATAAAACTTGTCCGGCCCTTTTAGCTTTTATAGTTTTGGAGCTATAACACTTTTCCTTAACCTAACTTTACTCAGATTTTGAGTCAAAATTTTTTGATGGTATCAGGAAAACAGGAATGCGAAGGGTTCTCATATTTTAAATGTGACATCGGATTCTTGTTCTGCGGGTCTTAATTAGTCTAATAGAACTTGTCCGGCCCTTCTAGCTTTTATAGTTTTAGAGCTATAACACTTTTTTAAACCCAATTTTACTTAGTTTTTGAGTCGAAAATTTTTGATGGTATCAGGATAACAGGAATGAGAAGAGTTCTCATATTTTAAATGTGACAACGGATTCGTGTTCTACGGGTCGTATTTATTCTAAAAAAACTTGTCCGGCCCTTCAACCTTTTGTAGTTCTGGAGATATAATGCATTTCTTAATTAAAAAGTGACACATTTTGAGTCGAAAATTTTTCATAGTATCCGGGGAACAGGAATGAGAAATATTTTTTGGGATGGTAATTTTTTTGTTTATTATGTTTAAAAAACAAAATATAAAATTATGATGCAAACAAAAAAAAAATCAAAAAAATGTTCGAAAATTTTCAAAAACCCTTATTAGAAAAACCTTGTCCTACGCCCTTGAAACTTTGGTATAATGTACTTTGACCGCATATTACTCATTCGAATTCCCTTAAGGAACAGCGTTTTAAGGAAAACGCTGAAAACCCAGCCGTTTTCGAGACATGGGCCCTTAAAGTTTTTTAAAGGGACTAACACTTAAATTCGTTAATTTATAGAGCTAAAGGGCCGGAAAATAGCGTATCGGGTAGATTTAAACCCGCGCTTTCCATGGCTTGTACAGAATTGATGAAAACCCTTTAGTTTACAATATATTTGCCCTTCAAGTTTGAGGCGAAGGGCCTGCGCTAATTCCTGAACTAAAAAAGCTAGAAAAGTCGGACAAGTGTTATTAAACTTACTTGGATCTGCATAAATGAAATCCGTGGTCAAATTTTCCCCAAGGGCTCATATAAGCCCTCAGCTCTTTATAAAAGGGCGGACTCCTATCGGGTGGTTATTTTCATACCTACCTTTAATACTAAAAGTTTGGATAGGAAAATTCGGAAAATTCCTTAAATATTAGGATATTTCCCTGTCCCTTTTGTTATTACATAGGAAAGGTAAAAAAAAACTACTCGTTTCTTTCTTTATTCTTATAAAAAGTCATTTATTATCTTCATCCAGTGTTGTAGTTACCGTATCCTATTGCTGGGTGTAGTAGGCCCTTTGCAGAATCTGTAAACAAACATAAATATTGTTTATTTTGAGCGGCAAAGTACAAAAGATATAATAAATAAACAATTAATTACAGTGGGGGTATTACGTGATAATATTATAAATAAAAAGATTAACTATCAAAAATTCGTTAGCTTTGCTATAATCATGGAAACAGCTGATATATTCAAAAAATTCTAATTGACAGATGTCAGTGACAAGTGCAAAACCAAAAATGGAAAGTATAAAGTCAGAAAGTGGTATAAGTAGAGTGTTCCTCGCAAATGACATGCAGTTGCAGCCTCGCCTTAAGATTGGATCTCTCAATGTAAGGAGTACGGGGAAGGACAAAGAGAAGATGGAAAAACTATGTCGCAGAAGACTTGAGAGAGGAAGAACTGTATGAAGAAGATGCAATTTGCATAGTGTATGTTCATGTTATAATTTTATTGGACTTATAGAATCTTTTCAAAGGATCTTTTGGTATGGGATTTGTACAAAATACATCGAATTGACGGAGGTCTTGTGCTGGCCACAACAGATTTTTAAAAATCATCTATGTAGCTATCTTGTTTATTATGTAAATAATTTCGTTTTATATAAATGTGTTGTTATTGTTTACTTAAGATATAGGTATGTTTTGAACATTTATCTTTATTTTATATAAATATTTCTATTTGTTTTTGTACTTAATTACTTAATTTTTGCAAACATATAATAATTGCATCATAGCATTATCTTGTAATAGGAAAATTTGTGAAATGAAATGATATGTACTATATTGTAAAAAATGAACAAAATATTTCGACATCGAGTACTTGAGTTTTTGCAATTTTTTCCTAGAAAGTCCATTTTTATGCGCAACAATAATTCGCACATTTGAGGATAAAAACTTTCCGCCTACTATTTTAATGATCGTACTACATTGAGATGTCAACAATAAGTTTTAATTGGTTTCTTAATTCAAACTTGATAATATATATGACCAAAAAAAAAAATATGCATCAGTGTTTTGATCGAGATATAAACATTTAACTCTGAATTCGAGTTATGGTCCAATGGGCTACTTGCGTACCTTTTTTTACCTCCCGCTACCCTAGGTAAGGGAGATATAGGGATCGTGCTAAAAATCGGATATAGAGATTTTAGTGAATAAGCACGTTTTGATGCCCCCAGAATCCGATTTTAACATTTTTATAATGATGTCTGTAGGTATGTATGTGTGTGTGTCTGTGTGTGTGGATCTTGTGGACACGATTACTCAAATACTATCAATCAGAAAAATTTGAAATTTTGTATATCCATTCTATACTAATGTGGGAAGAGCTCATTAGTTTTTAGTGTATATCGGATAACCGGAAGTATCATTTATACAAGCTTTTAACAGTTTTTCTTGTAAAAAATTCATTGAATATAATTTTTTAGCAACTTTTACCAATACAAATTGAATATAATGGCACAATCTTCAATTCTACGATAATAGCATTTAGTAAATAACTTGAAATAACTTTATATTATATTATAAAATAATTTATTTTTGTACATCAGTTTGCCTCTGCGTCAAACAAAAACAATACTTTAATAACAAATTTTACATATTTAAACAATTGTCACTGTCACGAAGCAATTTTCATTAAAAATAATAATGAAACCTTGTTAAAAAGAATTTAGTAGTTTAAATATGATTCTAATGAAATTACGGTTTGTAAAAATAATATATTTTCCATCATACATAAATATTAGATAAACAGGATAATTCGATTTAAGTTTGATGTTTGCAGCATTATATATCAAACAGCTCTCAATAAGAACGTGATTTCAAAGTGTCAAATAATAGTTTGCAACTACACATTTACGAAATGCGGTTTAGAGCATAAGGAAGTTGATGATGATTTTGACAATAATGTGTGTGACGATTTTTCCTTAAAATATATTAATGATCCAAAAGTTTGCAAAGTTGGTAGGTATTTAATACTCTTATATAATTTGAAACAACATATTAGATTTTGACTATATATGATAAACCGGATGTAGTACTTAATTTGAAGCTCTAACAGATTTTTCAGGAAAACCTTATTAAAATATAATCTAAAATTTCGTATTACAAACTTTTCTATTTATTGGAACAACAAAGTAGATTTTGTTTACAAACGATCAATCGGAAGTGAAACTTTACTTAAAGCTCATTGCTTTTTTAAACATGGAATTGGCGGGAGGTCATGTGCTGGCCACATCAGATTTTTTATTTCATATTTTTGAAGAGCAGGTAAAAACTTGCTACCCCTATTTTTTCTTTTGACCAAATTTTTATTAATTAGCCAAAAAAAAAATAATGAAATTTGATTTGAATTACCGCCACGTATGACGTAGAATTACGCCGCACCAATGAGTGGTCGTAAAGCCATAGCGTTTGTTTGTACGGGTAATGTAGACCTCCTTTTTGACTTTTCAACAATAGTTTGGAGGTTAGTATTTTAGTTTTTGTCTTTTTCGTATCGATATTTTAAATTACATGTAACTACCTATGTATTTATTTGTGAAGTAATTAATATATTTGAGAGCCCAGAGACAGAAAAATGTCAAATTCAAATTAAGACTCTCTCGCACGCAATGCCATCTATAAGTTACATTCTTCAACATGGTTCTCTTCTTCAGTTAAATATAATGACGTCACAGACATTTTCTTTCTTAATTTATTAAAAAACTAATAACTTTTTTAAAATAAAATTTATTACCTCCCGCTACCCTTGGTAAGGGAGGTATAGGGATCGTGCTAAAAATCTCATATCGAGATTTTAGTAAATGACCACGTTTTAAGTTCCCTAGAATCCATTTTTAACATTTTCACGATGATGTCTGTATGTGTGTATGTGTGTATGTGTGTATGTGTGTGTGTATGTGTGTATGTATGTGTGTGTGTATGTGTAGGGATTTTGTCTTCACTCTAACTCAAATACTATCATTCAGAAAATTCTGAAACCTTGTATTTCCATCCCATTCTAATATGAATAGAAGCCATTAGATTTTGGTGTAAATCGGATAACCGGAAATGACACTTTACCTGAAGCTCATAATGGTTTTTCTTCAAAAAATACCATTAAATGCCATTTTTTCGCATTTTATGCCTTATGAAAATTAAAGATTATTGAATTTTCTACTGGAATACATTAATACTTTTTCTATATAATTTACACATAAATTTAAAAATATTTTTTTTTATTAGTCGTGAAGCCTAAGACACAATAATTCGTTTGTTACACAGTTCATATTTCAAATGAATGTAACTTAGAGTAAATGTCACTGTCAAAAAACTAATCACTTCAAATTAATAATAGTGACATTTTAAAAAGAAAATAGTAAATAAAGCAATAGTTTTCTGCAATGGAACAGTTTGCTGCATTAGTAAATACGTAAGTATGTATTTAAATTAATAAAAATTCAATAGCGGGAGGTTTTGTGTTGGCCACATCAGATTTTATTTTTATATATGTTTTCAACATAACATTACGTATATAGTGATAGAAATCGGATTTTCAGTATCACGCAAGTAGCCCATTGATATGCACCAGACATAATGTTGTCTTTATTTTATTTTTCAACTTTCGCTAATACAAGTATATTGGATTCATGCATATTCAGATTTTAGTGAATAAGCACGTTTTAAGGTCACTAGAATTACAAACACTTTAATTTTTCAACTGGTTCCATAGACTGATTGATTCATTATACAATGAGTTATTTTATATATTTATTATTCAGTCTATCTCTAAATCTATAGAAGATATAATAAAAATGCTCAATGTATTGGATAGAGAATTTTATATTCTTTAATATTAGGAATAACATAACTGCAGTTAAATATTTGTTGTGTTATATTATTTGAGAAACAACATCCACACATCCTCACACACACACACACACACACACACACACACACACACACGGACATCATCGTAAAAATGTTATAATCGGATTATTGGGTCCTTAAAACGTGCTTATTCACTAAAATCTGGATATGCGATTTTTAGCGTGATTCCAATACTGCTCTTAGCGAGAGGTCTCCATGCATTTAAAAAATAAACCATTTATTTATTTTATAAAGACATATAATATTTTGATAGGTTTCCTTTATAGCTTTAACTTATTACTCCTCATTTTTGAACGAAACATAGTTCCTATGGATCTAAATACATATTCGAAACAGATTAAATTTGGCCAAAATCATTGTTATACAAATTGAAAGTGATAACAAATTTCAAAAAATTCATGTCAAGGCAGTGACATTTATCAAAAGTATTTTGTTTTGTATGTTGTGTTTGTTTACTTTTTATGTAATTGGTCCGCAATAAAATAAATTAGATAAAGTTATAAATTATTAAGTAGCACAATTTTCTTTGTATTTATTAAAAATTATATCAGTCACCAACTCTGTAATACAGAGGATGTCTAGGATTAATTGTTGTAGTAATACGCAGATTCAACAAACTTTTCTCAAAACCATAGTAAAATTGTCACCAAAAATCGAGGGATAGTCATAAACAGCTTAACCGTCGCTATACTATATGGGGTTCCATGGCCGCGTGACTGAGTGTCTGGTCGCGAACCCGGGGAAACCGGGTTCGATCCCTACAGATGCCAAATATTTCCAATTTTAAATGGCACGAAAGTGACCCCTGTGGTGCACTCTCCACACCAGCTATGAGTGTCCGTGGGGTGACGCCTGGTAAGCGCCCACACGGTAAAATATATCCTCATCATTACCGATGTCTACATGTGTTGTAGATACTGGCACACCCACAAATGGGTAATATGCCGTGATGATATATTTATTTATTTTATTTATACTAAGGTATTAAACTAAAATGGAGTAGTTTAGCACGGTACACCGCAATTTTTTTTAGTTTTGCGTACAAAACAGTGACAGTACTCAGTGTTATTATTTATGATGGACAGAAATTTTAAGTTTCTTTGTGAACTTAAGTGATGGGTGGTTAAGCTGTTTATTAACGTCCCTCGATTTTTGGCGACGAGAACTTTCATTCAATATTTACCTTTCATTGGAATCATACTAATAATCGCCTATTCAGATTATAGTGAATAAGTATGTTTTAAAATCCTTAGAATCTGATGAAACATTTTTACGATGATACCTGTGTGTGCGCGTATGTGTGTGTGTGTGTGTGTGTGTGTGTGTGTGTGTGTGTGTGTATGGATGGATATGGGTATATCTGTGTGCCTGGATGTTGGAAGGACGATTCTTCAAAAACTATAATATTTAAGACCTGTTTAACTACATATTCCTCAATCTGACATTCATGGAAAGAGCTGCAAGGATTTGGTAACAATTGGACAACGGGAAATAGAAGTTTCTTAGAAAAATTCTTCTAAATATTATTTTTGAAAATTTTTGTTTATATCAATATTGGAGAACATAAAATTCTCCATCTAATACACTTAAAAATTTTATTATATCTTTTACAGATTTTGAGAAAAAGAAAATATAATATATATAATCTGTTGCAATAAATCGCACAGTCCAGATTACAACAAGGAAACCAATTGTCAAATTCAAATGTTTGTAATTGACAGATAAATGTCAGTGTCAAAAATCAATAGTTTTAGTGACATTACTTATTAAATTATTAATTAAATATTTAAAATTGTAGGTAGATATGTATTTTGATAGTACAAGTTCATATAACCTTTAGAAATACCGCCAAATCCATCAATGAAGTGGAACCATTTTGAAGATTTTAGAAGAGTAGAACAAATAGGGGATTCCAGCCAATTGAATTAAAGGAAAATAGTAAAAAAAATACGAATGTATATGCTGAATAACGAAAATTAATAAAAAAATGAAATGGTATAATTGAGATATTTCGGAAATAAGGGGTTTTTTTTGTTATAGCGTTTCGACACTAATATGAAAATATTTTGATTCACGACAGAGAGACCGCCTATACATTCATTACAAATAGCGTGTTAGGAGGTGGGGATTACTACCAATGAAAGTTAAGAAATTCAAATTCGAAAGGAGGGGCTAACATTCCTATACTGCAGTTTTCAAATAGTTTTTATTTTAACATAAATTTCTTGCATTAAACTTAATAATTTAAATACACCTGTAATTATAAAGTATGTAGACTTATACAGTGTTATAATATGCATATAACTTAAACTAGCATATATTTCAAGAACATTTAGGTCCATGATGAAAACAGTTTGATATAAAAACACATAAATATGACGTCACGTCAATCTTTTCAAAATTCGGGAGACCATAACTCGCTTATTAATAGGAATTTTTTCACCAGATTTTCATCAATAGTCTTAGTTTTCCTAATATTTTCAGATGAAATTATAAAAAAAATTGTGGAATCCCCCAATGTTTAATTCGATATTTATGAAACAAAACGGAAATGGCGAAAGGTATTGTGCCACAACAAATTTTTTGCCGAAAATTTGTGACGCATATTATGCAGGTACCATTAAAAATAAATTCATTTTCGTAAGTAACGCTTATCTTATAATTTTATCCAGATGTTTACAAATTTTTATTACCGATATATCTTTTCTAATAAACAATAAATAATTTCGCAATACTCACGTAGTACGTATATACATACATTAACACAGATTAAAAATTCCGGTAGCAATTACCTATTTTTCACTGATTACAAACTTGTTGATTTCCAAAGATAATCAATTTTCAATTATTTGAGATTAGAAGAAAGATATAAAAGTAACCTTAAGGTCAGATTAGTTTATTACACTTTGTTGTGTTGTATTGTAAATCATGAAAGTTTTAGTGTTAATTAGTGCCATTTTGGCGTTAGTGGCCGCTAGCGATGCTGCTGCTACCTACACGAAAAGTAAGTTTAAAAATTATTTCAGGGAAATATTTAATTGATTTATATATTCTATAATTTATATCTTAGAATGGGATGTTCTACTATTGCAAAAAAAATGTTGTGGCCAACACAAAACCTCTCGCTATTATTTAAAATAGCAATCAGCTTTAAGTAAAGTTTCACTTCCGATTGATCGTTTGTAAACAAAATCTACTTTGTTGTTCCAATAAATAGAAAAGTTTGTAATACGAAATTTTGGATTATATTTTATTATGTTTTTCCTGAAAAATCTGTTAGAGCTTCAAATTAAGTACTACATCCGGTTTATCATATATAGTCAAAATCTAATATGTTGTTTCAAATTATATAAGAGTATTAAATACCAACTTTTGCGAAGTTTTGGATCATTAACATATTTTAAGGAAAAATCGTCACACACACATTATTGTCAAAATCATCACCAACTTCCTTATGCTCTAAAACGCAATCTGTGTAAATTCTTCACCATACATTATCCATTTCGTAAATGTGTAGTTGCAAACTATTATTTGACACTTTGAAATCACGTTCTTATTGAGAGCTGTTTGATATATAATGCTGCAAACATCAAATTTAAATCGAATTATCCTGTATGTCTAATAGGTATTTATGTATGATGGAAAATATATAATTTTTACAAACCTTAATTTCATTAGAATCATGATTAAACTACTAAATTTTTCTTAACACGGTTTCATTATTAATTTTAATGAAAATTGCTTCGTGACAGTGACATTTGCTTAAATATGTCAAATTTGTTATTAAAGTATTGTTTTTGTTTGACGCAGAGGCAAAGTGATGTACAAAAATAAATTATTTTATAATATAATATAAAGTTATTTCAAGTTATTTACTAAATGCTATTATCGTAGAATTGAAGATTGTGCCATTATATTCAATTTGTATTGGTAAAAGTTGCTAAAAATTATATTCAATGAATTTTTTACAAGAAAAACTGTTAAAAGCTTGTATAAATGATACTTCCGGTTATCCAATATACACTAAAAACTAATGAGCTCTTCCCATATTAGCATAGAATTGGTATAGAAAATTTCAAATTTTTCTGACTGATAGTATTTGAGTAATCGTGTCCACAAGATCCACACACACATACACACACACACACACACACACACACACACACACACACACACATACATACCTACAGACATAATTGTAAAAATGATAAAATCTTTTCAGCTCTTCCCATGAATGTCAGATTGAGGAATTCATAGTTAAACTGGTCTTATGTATTATAGTTTTTGGATAATCGTCCCTCCAACATCCACACATACATACACACACATACGCACACATACACACACACACACACAGACACACACACACACACAAATACACACACATACACACATAGACACACACACAGATCATAGTAAAAATGTTAAAATTGGTTTATATGAACCTTAAATTGTGCTTATTCACTTAAATCTCAATTTGTGATTTTTAGCATGAATCCAATACCTCATTTAGCGAGAGGTAAAAAAATATCTTGTGGCTAGCACAATACCTCCCGTCATTTTCATGTTAGGTTATATAAGTATTGTATTTAACATTTCTGGTACACACAAAAAAAAAACCTAATTACATTTATTCTTTCTTAAAGCTGTAATTTTATAATTAATTTTTACGTTTGTATGAAGAGTTAGAACAATCGTTTCACATAAATCAGATGCAAAATTTTTATATGTATAACTTTTATTTGTAGTATAGTTACATAAAATAATTAAGTAACATTTTCGCAAGAAAAACTGATGTCCCATTTTGTACACTTAAGTGTTTACTCAAATTTGACTGTGATTTATGAATTCGGCCCTAGTGTCACCTTACAAGCTCTTACAACTGTCGTAATCTGAATAAAAATCTCAAGGACTTATATTTAGTAAACAATGTGTTATTATTACAGATATGTGTCTTCGAGATGCTGAGAATCGTATATTCGAGAGCAAAATTAAGGAGGCCCTGCATGCCTTGCGAGACAAGCTGAAGGCAGGCGATCCCGAGAAGGGTATTCCGCCCTTGGACCCCCTAAATTTGGACAACTTTGCCCTACGATTTAATAATGGCTTGGCTAGGTAAGTATTCCAAAATTTTGGAAATTTACGCATTCATTCAATAGAAAATACAGTATTGAAAATAAATATAGTAATTTTTAATGTTCAATTAGTCTCAAATAAGGAGAATTTTAGAAATAAATTACAGGAAAAACAAATGAAAGTCGGAAGATGAATCGCACATATTAATGTGTATTTTTAAAAACTAGAATCGACGTGTTTCAGCGTTTTCAAAAAAAACGGCTGAGTTCTGATTTTTTTGGATATTCCACACTTTAATCGCACACTGTATATAAATGTTTCCTGAAATTTTAAATAAAATGTGTAAATCATTTGATGTTATCATTTGAAGATACGTATTTGAGATAATGAAAATGATAAAATATTTTTTATAATTAAGAATTTTGTACGTGTAAGTGATAAACATTAATCTATTTTTATTTTTCTAGCTTAAAAATTAAATCTATTGTCAAACAATATTAATTATGATTGCATTGTTATAATTTGTTTCCAAGCGCAATGACAATAATATTTTATTGTTATTCCGTCAATTTTTTAAATCCAATTTAATTCGATAATAAATCTATATTGACAACCATTTGATAAGATTGTCGATAATAATTATAGTACAGGTAGTAAATCGTGTTTTATCAGATTTCTTTTGTTTATACAAAATAAGCCTCCCTTTTATTAGGGGCAGTATTTATGACAAAAAAATCTAAATCATATCTTAAATTTTTGTTACAGTCTGAACTTGGCAGTGACCGGTCTTATCAACGGTCTGATGTCTTGGAATGTTACGGACGTGAGTTTCAACATGCTTGGCTATAGGTTCAAGTATGAAATCACCTTTCCTTTAATTGACGCTAAAGTCAACTATGATGTGAACGGCAATCTAATTCAGATATTACCCATGTATGGAAATGGCGATTTAGAGTAAGTATGACAAATTTTCAGACCTCGCTAACAATCAGTAGAGATTCCATATAAAAACTTTTATAATGTGTGTCTTAGAATGAGATGTTCTACTATTGCAAAAAAAATATGTTGTGGCCAGCACAGTACCTCTCGCCATTTTCATATTCTTTATTTTTCAATTCATTCTATGAACAAGTTTCCTCCTACTCTTCTTCGAGGTTCTTCCAATTCATTGACGAGATTGACGGTATTTCTGACGCGTATATAATGAAATATGTGTATAGCAAGCGCGTGTTTAGTTGACACTGATACTGTACATACTTTAGCTTATAAATGAATCCTTTTTCTTTATATACCAATGTTAGATGTTGACGCAGTCTTTCCCTCGTTATAACAATAGTATATTATAATTACTATTACATTTCGACTTGTCCAAGTACCAATTTTAGATTTTCCGCATTCAAAGACAGTGTTAATTTAACGTGCGGCAGCTATATCCATAATTATAAATATTTAGTTAATAATAAAATAAGAAATATGAAATGTACTTCCCCCAAAAAGCCTTCAGTAATGTATCTGGATTTTTGACACTGACATTTATGTCAATTACAAACATTTTAAGTTTTCAACTGGTTTACATGAGTATGGGGTTCCGTGGCCTCGTGCCTGTGTCTTATCGCGAACCAGGGGGTACCGGGTTCGATTCCGACCGACGCCAAATATTTCGAATTTTAAATGGCACAAAAGTGACCCCTGTGATACACTTTCCACGCCAGCAATGAGTGCCCGTGAGGTGACGCCTGGTAAGCGCCCGCACGGTACAAATATGTCATCATCATTACCGATATCTGCGATAAAGCAGATTGGCACATCCAGAAATGGGTAATATGCCGTGATGATATATTATTATTATTATTATGAGCTATTTGATTCATTATACAATGGATTATTTTATTTATTAATAATTCTCTCATTTTAATTTTTCAACTAGTTTCCATAGGCTAATTGATTCATGATATGTAAAATGGATTATTTTATAAATTTATAATGGGGAAGTTTAGCATGATAAAAATTCTACATAACATACTATTTTCTCACAAATATAACACAAATGACTGCTTAAATTGAAATTAAAAATTAAAATTATTGCTCCATTTATTTATAATTAATATTTTTTGGGTAAACTGTAAGTACGTCACAAGTTAGTTATGCGCAAACTCAGACAGAACGCTGAAATCAAACCACTTGAACGTAGGTCGAACAACACCTCAGTCTCAAGTGACTGGTAACCGCAACCGCGTGCGTCAGTATATAAGAGACATACGTTGTACCAAGCATCTACCGACGTCATCACAGCTTAAAATCGGCTTTTTCGGAAAATCTGGGCATTTTTGAAAAAATAAAACATGTTTCATCATTTTTCAAGTCATTTCCCATGGAGTAAAAGAATAAAAAAAAATCGCTAAACTTCCCCATTCAGTCTATCTCTAAATCTATAGAACATAATAAAAATGTTCAATGTATTGGATAGAAAATTTTGTATTCGTTAATATTTGTAATAACATAAATTTCCAAAAAATTATATTTAAAATATTTTTTTAAGAAACTACTACTTCCGGTTGTACCAAAACCTTTTCAGCTCTTCCCATTAATGTCAGATTAAAGAATAAATAATTAAATTGGTCTTTATTCTTATAGAATTTGAGAAACCGTCCCTCCAACATCCATACACACACACACACACACACATACAGGGTGTCTCAATAAGCTTGCTCACTATTGGTAACTTTTTTATTTGAAGAGATACGAGGTTGGTTAAATTAGCAAAATTGTGCCATTTTATATTAGAAAATTGGTCATGTAGACAAAATAAAAATTGTGTCAGCGGTTCCCAAAATTTGGGACAGAATATATATTTTTTAAATGGAACTATATATTTTTTATTATCTTATTGGAAAGAGTATTTTTTTCTCTTTCCAATAAGGTAATGTTGTTTATGTACATTTTTTTCAAATAAACGAGTTATTTACATTTAAAAATAAAAATAATCTTTTATTAGTTTAGGTCAAGTAAACTATGGAAACAATTGCCTTTTATAAAATTATTATTTTATTAATTTATTTTACAGTAATAATAAAACAAAGAAAATATTCAAATTGAAAGCCATTATTTCTTTCGCACATTTAAACTCTTTTGGAAAGAGAGCCGACCGTTCTACGTAACTGGTGTCTAGATATAACTTTCCATATAGCACGATCATGTTTAACTTTTCTTTATTTGTAAAGTTATTAAACATTATTAAACATAGAGAACTTTACGGGAGATATTATTAAACGTCAAACAAGCAAAGAATCAATTGTTTCCACGGCTTACTTGACTAAAAAACTAATAAAATAGTTTACAAAATTTAAATTTTTAACCGTAAATAACTCGTTTATTTGAAAAAATTGTACATAAACAACATTACCGTATTGGAAAAAGAAAAAAATACTCTTTCTAATATGATAATAAAAAATATATGGTTCCATTTAAAAAATATATATTTTGTCCCAAATTTTGAGAACCGCTGACACAAATTTTATTTTGGCTACATGACCAATTTACTAATATAAAATGGCACAATTTTGCTCATTTAACCAACCTCGTACCTCTTCAAATAAAAAAGTTACCAATAGTGAGCAAGCTTATTGAGACACCCTGTATATATACATCTACACACAAACACACACATACATACCATTATAAAAATAATAAACTCGGATTCTAGTGATCTTAAAACGTACTTATTCACAAAAGAAGGGATTTGCGATTTTTAGCATGAATTCAATAACTCTCTTAGCGAGAGATAAAAAAGTATAGTAGAATATCTCATTATTAACTGATCTTAATAATAAAATTAATATGTAAATAAATTACTAAAAGTATTAATTATCAAATATTTGTATGATCCTAGTGCCAAAATAGACAAATTGGTGATTAGTGGCGATGGTAAGTTTTCAGTCAGTCTCTGGACCCAGAAGATCAGTCTCGAAAGATTTTCTTGCAATATTAATCTTCAAGATTTCCTGGTAAGAACATTATCGATTCAAATCAAATCTCATAGGTACAATCACAAGATCACACCATAATCACTTTTTATTTAATACTATGTGTCCATGCAATCAAATGATGCAGATATTTATATTGATTCTTGATTAGAAACTAAACTGAAATAGTTATTTACATTCGAGTGCGTGTAACTTGTATTTTACAGCGCGACAGCTTTGTTTAAGGCACGAGCCCTTAAGGCGAGCGCTGTAAAATACTTCACGCACGAGAATTGTATCAAATTTTTTTAGCCGACGATAATGAAAATCCCTTTTTTTAATGAGATAGGTTGTACTTCTGAAAAGGGTTACTTTCAAATATTGGGGTTAAGTCAATTTCCAAATTTGATTTTACTTACCTTCATTAGAGTACTTCTTCTAGCGAAAATTTATTTGTAATAATAGACGTTGTTTATGACTAATAATATATTTATTTGCTCATGTTTTCTTCGTAATAAATAATAGGTAGGTGTCGATATTTGACATTTCAGCAATTTTCGCCTCGCGTATTTGACAATATCGATCGGTGACTATTTCGGTAACGGCGGATTTTTACAATAATGACAGATGTCGATGCCGTGATTTTGGTTTATATAAATTAATTTTAAATATAGGAAATGTTAAAGTAAAAAAATAACTTATGTAGGTAGTAGTTTTTTACATGAACTTTGTTATAGTAAAGATGATTTCTAAATGCCCATAAACGTCCAGTGTATTTTGATTATTTTACAACATAGTTAGACAAGTTACAACCCAGTAAGCGTAAAATGTAGGTTACACTTGCTGTGTATACAGTTGTAAAGTTCCCATTACACTTCAGGAGGGCAAAAAATATTTTATTAGTCCACTCAATAGAAGTTTTTACCCTACAAAATTTGGGGAAAAACGATTTTAAAAAATATTAAATATATTGGGTTTTAGACAGTTATTTCTCCTAAAATAGATTGAAATTATTGTCCTACGGAGACTTTTTTGTGTGACTGTACCTATTCTACCAAAAAATTTCTTTAATGGAAATTGTCAACCAATTTTATAAAGAAATAATGTTTATGAAAGCCGACACAGAAAAAATAGTATAAAACACTCACTATTCAATCACTCATCCTTTCACGCACTCACCGCTACGCGCTCACATCCACATTTCCAACTCGTGCTAGAATATATCGCCTTCTGTAACTTATATTTTAATATACAATTCTACTTTCAGTTTCGGATAACCGGTCTTATGAATGATGAACCGCTGAGTGAACTACTGTCCCAAATGATCACAGACAGCGTTCCAGAACTTCTAATAACTTTCCAAGATCGAGTGAACAGCGTTATTTCTACGATTGTAATAGAAACGGCTAATAGAATCCTTGGAAAGTACAACGAACGAGAATTTAAAAATTTCCTCTCGGCTAATCAAGATGAATACGAGTTGTTCGCAAGAAAATGCGAAGGTTACTAAATAACTACCTATAGTTTTTATTTAGAATATGTAGTGTTATTTAATATTGTATTGTTTGAACATATTTACTAGTGTAAGTGTATTAATTGTTATTATATCTTATATATACTGTAGCTTTACTTTAAAATAAAAGTGAAATCTATAATAGTATATTAATTAGGTTCTAAGTTAAGAAAAGTGAAAGATTACCAGACGAACATGGCAAGTTTAAATGCCGTACGAGTACAGTAAAACCACTTTTCTGACGCGGGGCGTACGCTACATTTCGTATTTATATTAATATTAAAATTAGATTTTTTTGCGGAATAATATACTGAATTAAAAAACATCTAAAAAAATCTGATGTGGCCAACACAAAACCTCCCGCTATTTAATTTTTATTAAATTAAATACATACTACGTCGCTATTATTAATTTGAAGTGATTAGTTTTTTGACAATGACGTTTACCTATCAGTTATATTCATTTGAAAAATGAACTGTGTAATAAATGTTTTTTTTATGTGTTTATCTTATGCTTCAGAATTAAAAAAAAAAAAATGTTGTGGTCAGCACAAAACCTTCCGTCAATTCGATGTATTTTGTATATATCCCATACCTAAAGTTCCTTGAAAATGATTCTGTATATCCTGTAAAATTGTAACCCAAACACACTATTTTTTACAAATTTTGTGCCGAAAGTTCCTTTCCCTATTTTATTAAGGGTCGCTGTTTCTTACTCTTCTCTTTAACTCATTCCTGTCCAACACATCTTCTTCACGCAATTCTTCCTCTCTCAAATCTTCTGCTACACAGTCCTTCCATCTTCTCTTTGGCCTTTCTCGTACTTCCGGCATTGAAAATTCAAATTTTGAGGCGAGGCGCAACTGCAAGTCACTTGCGAGAGACACTCTATCACATTCACATATAACTTTAGTTTTGCATTTGACACTGACTCTGTCAGTCAAATTTTTTTGAATATCTGCTGTTTCCATAATTTTAGCAAAGCTGACTAATTTTTGAAAGTTAATATCTCTTAATGTCTCTATAACTCTATAACTATTGAATATGAAGGAAAATATATAATCAAACCGTATAGAGAATAAGATATTCTTTCATAATGATAATCACAAAATGTCGAAAAATGATATTTAACTGCGTTTTTTCAAGAAAAACTGTTAAAAACTTCAAATAGGGGTACTTCAGTTGGATCAATTATTACCAAATTCTAATCAACTCTTCATATGGGATGTAAAGAAGAGGAATACGAAAGAATTATAATTTTTAGAATTGTAGTATTGGAGTTATCGTCGGAGAAAAATTTGTCACACACGGACACACACACACACACACACACACACACACACACACACACACACACATACAGACATCATCTTAAAAATAGCAAATTCGTATTCTAAGGACCTTAAAACGTGCTTATTCATTAAAAAACTCATCAACGAATTTTTTGACCAAAGACAATACCTTCCTTACCTAAAGGTAACGGAAGGTAAAAAAATCTGTTGTGGCCAGCACAAGACCTCTCGCCATTTCCATATTAGGCTATATAAGTATTGTATTGCACTCTATCGAACCGTCGTTTTATAACAAAATATCACAGAACTTGACCCAAATATTGTTTTTTATTGTATTTAACATGTCTTCTGCACATATACAATTCTAATTATATATGTTTTTCATTGTATGAGGAAGTTCTTAAATGTCAGAGATTCTTCCAATTCATTAACCAGATTGGCGGTATTTCTAATGGATATATGCATTTGACCTATAATTTCAAATATTTAATTAATAAAACAATAAGAAAAATTAAATATATACTTCCGAGAAAAAGCTATCAGAATGTCACTAAAACTGTTGATTTTTGACACTGACATTGATATCTGTCATTTATAAACTATGTTATAGACATTTGAATTTGTCAAGTGGTTTCCTTAGTGCCTTAGCCTCTGTAATTAGTTTACTCTATAAATTATAATGTCTTTACCTCTAAATCTATACAAGATATAATAAAAAATTTACGTGTATTAGATGGAGAATTTTATGTTCTTCAATATTAGTAGTAACAAAAATTTTCAAAAATAATATTTTTTTAAGATACTACTACTTCCGGTTGTTCAATTGTTACCAAAACCTTGGCAGCTCTTCCCAGGAATGTCAGATTGAGGAATTCATAGTTAAACAGGTCTTAAGTCTTATAGTTTTTGAGGAATCGTTCCTCCAACATCCAGACATACACACATCCACACAGACATCATTTTAAAAATGTTATAATCGAATTCTAGGAACCTTAAATGGTGCTTATTCAATAAAATCTGTATATGCGAATTTTAGTATGAATCCAATACCTCTCTTAGCGAGAGGTAAAAAATTATCATGAAAATCTGCTTTGGTTGATAAGTCTGTGTATATACATGGTAGGTTGGACATCTTGTTGTTATTGGCTTTTAATTGCGTCCAAATATTCATTTTACACGTGGTCTATTTATTTTTAAAAAGTCTACACTTCTTATAAACGACCTACGACACATACACATAGCACAAAATGTACTCACGTACGTCGAAATGCGATGTCACAAAATTACAACAAACGGAAAGAAAATTTTATTTTATTCTACCACTTTTAAAATTAAGTTAATTGGTAATTTAAACACAAATGAACAAATTGAGCGTTATAGAAACTCTTTTAAATATAGTTTTAAGGGCACTGAATTGTAAAATAAAATACACAAACTGTTTGCTAGTTTTCACAACACTGAATTTACAATATTATGGTCGCTGATTATACTTGTCTGTTGTGGTTCATACGAACTGACGAGTTTGTATCAGTCACATGATATAGCTCACAACATTGCACTCAGAATACACTATTAAAAAATCTGTTGTGGCCAGCACAGGACCTCTCGCCATTTCCATATAAGGCTAAATGTATAAGTATTGTATTGTACTTCTCTATCGAACCGTCGATTTATAACAAAAAATTACAGAACTTTAACCAAATATTGTTTTTTCTTATATTTAACATGTCTTCTGCACACATATAATTCTATCTATTTTTCATTGTATGAGGAAGTTCCTATATGTCTTCCAATTCATTAACCAGATTGGCGGTATTTCTGATGGATATATGCATTTTACCTATAATTTCAAATATTTAATTAATAAAACAATAAGAAAGATTAAATATACTTCCCAGAAAAAGCTATCAGAAAGCCACTAAAACTGTTGATTTTTAACACTGACATATGTCATTTTCAAATTATGTTATAAACATTTGAATTTGTCAAGTCGTTTCCTTAGTGCCTTGGCCTCTGCGATTAGTTTACTCTATAGTGTCTTTATCTCTAAATCTATACAAGATATAATAAAAATTTTAACTGCATTAGATGGAGAATTTTGTTCTTCAATATTTGTAATAACAAAAATTTCCAAAAAATTATATTTAGAAGAAATTTTCTAAGAAACTACTTCTTTCGGTTGTTCAATTGTTACCAAAACCTTTTCAGCTCTTCCCAGGAATATCAGATTGAGGAAACTGCAGTTAAATATTTTTTAAGTTTTTGAGGAATCGTGTCTCCAACATCCAGACATACATACACACATACACACATCCACACACACACACAGACATCATATTAAAAATGTTATAATCGGATTCTAGGGACCTTAAATTGTGCTTATTCAATAAAATCTGGATATGCGAATTTTAGCATGAATCCAATACCTCTCTTAACGAAAGGTAAAAAAAAAATAATGACTGAGTAAAATATATAAATGTGTGCTATCATCCAGGTACTTGCCATTGAAATATTACGCCATGTATTAATTATAGTTTTAGTTAATTTGTATTTGTATGTTTATTCTATTGTAGTACAACTGATGATGATTGCTTTGCAATCAAAATGTACATTTCGTGAATAAAATATTATTTGTGAAGAAAGGTTTATTATTGTTTTTGATTTTTGATAGATACGTAATACATTTTTACCTCTCGCTAAGAGAGGTATTGGATTCATGCTAAAATTCGCACAATTTAAGGTCCCTAGAATCTGATTATAACATTTTTAAAATGATGTCCAAGTGTGTGTGTGGATGTTTTAGGGATGATTCCTCAAAAACTATAAAACTTAAGAACGGTTTAAGTTTAACATGGATTCCTCAATCTAACATTCCTGGGAAGAGCTGAAAAGGTTTTGGTAACAATTGGACAACCGGAAGTAGTAGTTTCTTAGAAAAATTCTTCCAAATATATTTTAGAAATTTTTGTTATTAAATACTGAAGAACATAAAATTCTCCATCTAATACACTTAAAAAAATTATTATATCTTGTATAGATTTAGAGATAAAGACACTATAATATATAGAGTAATTTAATTGCAGAGGCACTAAGGAAACCTGTTGACAAATTCCAATGTTTATAACATAGTTTGTAAATGACATATGTCAGTGTCAAAAACCAACAGTTTTAGTGACATTCTGATAGCTTTTTCTGGGAAGTATATTTAATCTTTCTTATTGTTTTATTAATTAAATATTTGAAATTATAGGTAAAATGCACATATCCATCAGAAATTCCGCCAATCTGGTTAATGAATTGGAAGAATCTCTCACATTTAAAAACTTCCGCATATAATAAAAAATAGATATAATTAATATTATGTGTGCAGAAGACATGTTAAATACAATAAAAAAAAAACAATATTTGAGTAAAGTTCTGTAATATTTTGTTATAAAATGACGGTTCGAAAGCGAAGTGCAATACAATACTTATATAGCCTAATATGGAAATGGCGAGAGGTCTTGTGCTGGCCACAACAGATTTATAAAATATCTGTATGTGTGTCTGTGTGGGTGTGTCCGTGTATGACAAATTTTTCTCCGACGATAATTCAAAAACTACAATTCTAAAAATTATGATTCGCATTCCTCTTCTTTACAACCATATGAAGAGTTGATTAGATTTTAGTTATAAATGATCCACCGGAAGTACCCTTATTTGAAGTTTTTAACAGTTTTTCTTAAAAAAACCCAGTTAAATATTATTTTTTGACATTTTGTTATTATGTATATTAAAGAAAATACTCTTCTCTATATGGTTTGATTATACATTTTCCTTCATATTCAATAGATATAGAGTTAAAGCATTATAAAGAGATTAACTTTGAAAAACCAGTCAGGTTTGCTATTTATCAGGGAAACAGCTAATATATATTCAAAAAATTCTAATTGACAGATGTCAGTGTCAAATGCAAGGCCAAAGAAAAGATGGAAGGACTGTATTGCAGAAGACTTGAGAAAGGAAGAACCGTGTGAAGAAGATGCGTTGGACAGGGATGAGTAGAAGAGAAGAGTAAGAAATAGCGAAAGTATAGAATATTGTAGTCATTTTGTTAGATTTATAGAATCTTTTCCAAGGAACTGTTGGTATGAGATTTGTACAAAATACATACAATTGACAGAAAGTCAACTGAATTAGTTATATAGAATATAAAATATCAAATATTCTCATTATTATTAACAACAATGAAAGTTTCTTCTCATTTCTAAAATAAAAATTACTTACTGTGGGCATCGATTGTTCTTGATTAATTAAAACTGTAATATTATTACGAAAAGTATTGATTTATTTAATAAAAACGGAACATGTAATTGTTATAAATAAATATATACATGATATTATCCTTGTCATTATCGCCTTCTCCAATCCTTCTAGACGAGAATCTCGAGGCTCTCGTGGCTGTGCGAGTGTTGCGGGGCCGTAGGGTGTGAATTGCTTGCCGAGGCAATATGGCGAGGCGGGCGACGCGCTGGTAAAGCGAGGCGAAGCGCTAGCCACATCCGTTCTGAGCCTGAGGGGTGCCAAGAGACCACGCGGGTGCAAGGGGACGAGATTATGCTGCGAAGGGTTTCGCCTTGACTGTTCTTCACCTAGAATTAAAATAGTTATTTGAGAGAGGTATTGGATTCTTGCTAAAAGTCACATATCCAGATTTAAGTGAATAAGAACGATTTAAAGTCCATATAAACCGATTTTAACATTTTTATGATGTCTGTGTATGTGAATGTGTATACAGGATGTCTCTTAAATAGGAGGACATGGCTTAACCACAGATTCCTGAGGCTAAAATAAGACGATTTAACTAAACTTGCTTCTACCGGAAAGTGTACCGTTTAGCCAGAAATCTGCTTCAAAGTTCTTTGAAAAAAAAATTAATTTTGCTTATAATAACCGGACGCTTTATTTGATTTGGATGAAATTTGGTATGACAGTTTATATGGTTATAAGGCATCTTTTAAGTTGATACTTGTTATTATTAGTGAACCACTAGTGTGTGAAACGTAGGTGTCCCAACATTAATTAGACCGTAACTTTTTAATGGCAATGCCGAAAACGTGAAATTATTTTTTTTCGGAAAGATACATTCAATAGTAAACTTTTCTCTCTCTGTTTAATTTTTGATATCTGTTACGGTTCACACAGAAAAAAATCTGATGTGGCCAACACAAAACCTCCCGCTATTTAATTTTTAGTAATTTAAATACATACCTACCTACTTATTGACTAACGCTGCAAACTGTTCCATTGCAGAAAACTATTGCTTTATTTACTATTTTCTTTTGAAAATGTCACTATTATTAATTTGAAGTGATAAGTTTTCTGACAGTGACATTTACTGTCAGTTACATTCATTTAAAAAATGAACTGTATAACAAAGAAATAGTTTTTATCTTAGGCTTCGCGACTAATAAAAAAAATTATTTTTAAATTTATCTGTAAAATATATAGAAAAAGTATTCATGTATTCCTGTAGAAAATTCAATAATCTTTAATTTTCATTAGACATAAAATTCGAAAAAATGACATTTAATGGTATTTTTTGAAGAAAAACCATTATGAGCTTCAAGTAAAGTACGATTTCCGTTTATCCAATTTACACCAAAATCTAATGGCTTCTATTCCTATTAGAATAGGGTAAAAATACAAGGTTTCAGAATTTTCTGAATGATAGTATTTGAGTTAGAGTGCAAACAAAATTCTTACACATACACATACACACACACACACATACACACATACAGACATCATCGTGAAAATGTTAAAAATGGATTCTAAGGACCTTAAAACGTGGTCATTTACTAAAATCTCGATATGAGATTTTTAGCACGATCCCTATACCTCCCTTACCAAGGGTAGCGGGAGGTAAAAATAAAATCTGAGTGTCTGCACTGCTACATTTTTAAAATAAATTTAATCTAGCAGTCTATCCAAATGTCAAACAACAAATACTTAATGACAGTAACAATTGTTTTACGGGTTGTCAAAAATTTTCTTCGCAATATTCTAAAATAAGTAACATTCGTTTGTTCGGCCTAATAGTATTTTACTACCATTATTATAAATAAGACTATTGCATATCTCAGCTTACTCCTAAACAAGTTGTGAAGATTGACAACTCGTTACTGTCATTAAAAATTACTTGTTTGACATTTGGATAGACTGCTAGATTAAATTTATTTTTAAAAATTTCACGATGCAGTCACTCAAGTTTTATTTTTTTCTGTCTGAACCGTAACAGATATCAAAAATTAAACAGAGAGAGAAAAGTTTACTATTTAATGTATCTTTCTGAAAAAAAAATAATTTCACGTTATCGGCGTGGCCATTAAGAAGTTATGGTCTAATCAATGTTGGGACACCTACGTTTCACACACTAGTGGTTCACTAATAATAACAAGTATCATCTTAAAAGATGACTTTTAACCATCGACCTTTAAACTAATAGACGCAGCGTACAAGCAAAACGTCTGTCCCGCCATAACGGTGCAGACATAGTATCTCTATCCTTCAATATTACGGAAGTTAAGAAAACGCAGCAAAATAAAAAATTTGATTTATCCCTAACTTGTTGTACTTGGTGCATAATCGCTAAGAGTATAGATTTAATTTTGTGCATAATTCGATTCATTATATATTTTTAATACAATATATTACATAAATATTATATTATAGGGGACAAGTAATAATTAATAAGAACTTACATATAAAATGACACAGCTGGACCGCGTACGTACTGTTGACTGCACGAAATACACCGTTTCCCCATTATTTTGTCACATACACACCTCACAACACATACACGTATATATTGACAGAAATAATTGTAAATGTTCTCCAAAGAAGCAAATAATACACAAACAGTTACGAAACGTCAAATGTAAATTTTGACAATTATTTAGTGATAGAGAGCGATGTATAGAGGTTTACATATGACTGAAAAAGATGTACAATGAGTACGAACGCATGCGCAGTATACTTTAACTGAGAACTTCCGTACTAATGAAGGACAGAATATATATTTCTATCTTTCTATGTTGGAACAATATTCTAACTATAAAGGAATAGGAGACACTTGGTCCATTAGTTTAAAGGTCGATGCTTTTAACTATATAAATTGTCATACCAAATTTCATCCAAATCAAATAAAGCGTCCGGTTATTATAAGCAAAATTAATTTTTTTTCAAAGAACTTTGAAGCAGAATTCTGGCTAAACGGTACACTTTCCGGTAGAAGCAAGTTTAGTTAAATCGTCTTATTTTAGCCTCAGGAATCTGTGGTTAAGCCATGTCCCCCTATTTAAGAGACACCTGTATATGGAACGCCGTTTTACTATTTCTTCTACATTTAAAGACATCTTCAATTATTTAAAGACGTCAAAAATTTAATTTCAGATATCCTTATTAATTAAAAGATATCAAAAATTAAATTATGGACATCTTTAAATAATTAAGGACGTCTAAAATTAATTTCAGACATCCTTAAATAATTTAGGATGTCAAAAATTGAATATTAGATATCCACAATTGAATAAAAAATATCAAAAATACATTTATAGATATCAAAAATTAAATTTTAGACATCTTAAAATGGTACTGAATTTTCGACATCAAAAAGTAAATTTAACATGTCCAGAATTCAATTTTGGATATCTATATTTGAATTTTTGATATCTTTAATTCCATTTTTGATATCCTTAATTCAATTCTTGATATCCTTAAATGAATTCTTGATATCAAGAATTTGAATTTTTGACATCTTAAATTAATTTCGGATATCAAGAATTGAATTATGGATATCACATCTCCGTAGTTTAAAATGACTAAATTACTTTGTGTCGGTAAGTCAGATTTCCTTAGCGAAATCATGACTAAATGTATACATCATTAATTCTGTAGATTTTATTTGATAAAAGCCAACAAACTGGTGATTCTTTTTGTTTTTGTGAAATAGGTTTGTATTCTGACCAATCCTAAGGCAGAATCTAAACCAACGCTATTATAATTTCGCCGAGGAAATCTGATTTACCGACACAAAGTATTTCAGTCAATTTAAACTAGATGGCGCACTGAATTCTTGATATGAAAAATTCGAATTCTGGACATGTTATTTACGGAGATGTGATATCCATAATTCAATTCTTGATATCAAAAATTAATTTAGGACGTCAAAAATTCGAATTCTGGACATGTTATTTATGGAGATGTGATATCCAGAATTGAATTTTTGATATCCAAAATTCAATTTTTGATATCCTTAATTTAATTCTTAAAATCCTCAATTCAATTCTTGATATCTAAAAAAGAATTTTTGATATCTATAAATATTTGAATTTAAGACGTCTTTAAAACATTTTGGATATCAAAAAATATTATAAGAACATCCAAAAATGAATTAAAGACGTCTTTATTTCATTTAATGACGTCTTTATATAATTTAACATATCTTTAAATATAGAATAAATATTAAAACGGCGTTCCATAGTATATGTATGTGTGGATGTTGGAGGGACGATTACTCAAAAACTACAAGGTCTTCGCGCCTGACAATTTTAGCGCCCTCTGCCGGGTACAAGTGTCAACCATATACCTATTAACTAATATATTGCTAATGTTCGTATCTTTCCCATAAGAGTAGGTGAAGGAAACACTGTGAAATGGAAATATCATTTCTGCATAAGTCTATCTCTCACAAACACCCAACAGGCAATTATGCGCATACTCGGAAATCTTGACTACTATTGGCTAACGCTGACAGCGTCGCTGGCTGGGCTGCGTTCCAAAATCCTATTCTTAGAGTACGAAATTATTCAAAGTCGTTTCAAAACTAATAACCTTACTCTCAGAGTTTACTCAACCTGTTACAAAACAGCCAGAGTTTACTCCAAAGCGATGTTCTACTTACTCTACTAACGAGGAGGGTATAGAAATTACTCCACAATATTTTCAAACGTAGATGCTCACGATTCTCAACATATGAAAGTAATTTGCCTTCTTGAGGAAGAAAACATGCTTTTGGTTGAAAATAAACATAAGTAAATACGTTGGCGTGTATTACGAGCATACTTTTATAATAAAAGCGCTTTTATGGAGCGTACTTTCACATTATATTGAGGAGAGTGCTCCGTAAAAGCGCTTTTATTACGGGCTTGACATTAATGTTGTAATTATAAATAGTTTTGTTAGTTTTTTAAAATTATTTTTAATTTAGTTTCAATTTTTTACTTCAACAAAACTCTCATTCGTTCCAAAACACAACACATCATACTCTACGCCAAAACTCGGTATTCTTGGTTGTGGAACGCTGCCCTGGTGATGCAGCGAGCACGTGGTTTAACTTTGACGTTTGATTTCATTTCTGTTTGTAGTTGCACTTCGAAAGCATTTGCTTTGTGTTTCATACAGTAATTTATTGTCACCTAAATAAATTAATCCTCACCAGATTGTATTCCTATTATTTTTACAGTACAACAAAGTAAATTATTTAATTCAAATTTAGCACTAGAATACGTCAATGTTTTTTATTATTACTAATATTTATATTCAAGAATTTACATACAAAATAAATAGTAGGTACATTGTTTAATTTCTCAAATTTAAATTTAAAATTTGTCGCGCTAGTCGTTAATAAACAGAACTGTGTGATTCGCAAAAAGTGATCATGATTTCCTCGTTAGCCAATAGTAGTCGCGGTTTCCAAGCATGCGCATAATTGGGTGTTTGTGTGAGATAGACTTATGCAGAAATGATATTTCCATTTCACAGTGTTTCCTTCAAGAAAAGCAAAGGATCCGCAATATATTAGTTAATAGGTATATGAGTTTAAGTGAAGCATGCGTTTGTTTACAAAGTGTTTTTTACGTTTGTCGCATTTTGTTATTGTAAAAAATGACGGAAAGATCGGAACAACGAATTTGCATTAAATTTTGCTTAAAACTTGAAAAGAGTTGTGTGGAGACCATCGAAATGATGAAGACGGCATTTGGGGACGAGTGTATGAGCAAAACACAAATAAAATACTGGTATAAACGGTTCAAAGATGGCCGCACATCTGTTGATAGTAACCCACGTTCTGGGCGGCCTTCGACGACAAAAATATCGAACGTGTGCAACTTGTGATCAATGAAGATCGTCGATTGACTGTGCGAGAACTAGAATATGATCTGGGAATACCGAAAACTAGTGTTTGGAAGATTTTAACTGAAAATAGAGCAGAAAAACCTTCGCCTTGAAATCGCTCAAGACAATTTGGAAATGGTCAATAATGATCAACTTTTGGCTGTTCCCAAGATTAAAAATGTCGCTCAAAGGACACCGATTCGACGACAAAGAAACAGCCGAAACTAATACGACGAATGCTCTAAAGGCAATACCAAAAAACGAGTTCCAAGACTACTTCCAAAAGTAGAAAGGCCGTTGGAAGCGTATTTTTCAATCAAATGGGGACTACTTCGAAGGATGCCACCAGCCCGATGACGCAGAATAACAGCAGCGGGGAAATATAAAGGAAGGTCAGATACTTTTCGGACAGACAATTATAAATCCGTTTTTGAATGATTAGTGTTTCTTACTTGTGGTACTTGTTTGGGCAGCGGTTTCAATGTGACAGCGAGTACTGGGTGGTTGGCAGGACTGAGCGCTTGCAGTTGTTTCAGGGCGTGGAGAAGAGCTGTAGGTTCCCAACGTTCGCCCAGAGCTCCTGGCGATAACACGGCTAAAAGACGACGGGATTTTCTTGCTGCTTCGGCTAGTTCAACGTGCCCTACAAAAAAATAACAAATATTTTTAACATATTTAAACAAATGTCACTGTCAGGAAGCAATTACATTAAAATTAATAATGAAACCGTGTTAAGGAGAATATAGTAGTAATATATTTCATTTTAATGAATTTAGCATTATATATCAAACAGCTCTCAATAAGAACGTGATTTCAAAGTGTCAAATATTACTTTACAACTACACATTTACGAAATGGATCATGTACAGCGAAAAATTTACACAGGTTGTGTTTTAGAGCACCAGGAAGTTGATGCTGATTTTTACCTTCCGTCACCTTTAGGTAAGGAAGGTAATGTCTTTGGTCAAAAAATTCGGTGGTGAGTTTTTAATGAATAAGCACGTTTTAGGGTCCCTACAATACGAATTTACTATTTTTAAGATGATGTCTGTATGTATGTATGTGTGTGTGTGTGTGTGTGTGTGTATGTGTGTCCGTGTGTGACAAATTTTTCTCCGACGATAACTCCAATACTATAATTCTAAAAATTATAATTTTTTGGTATTCCTCTTCTGTACATCCATATGAAGAGTTGATTAGATTTTGGTTATAATTGATCCACCGGAAGTACCCTTATTTGAAGTTTTTAACAGTTTTTCTTAAAAAAACGAAGTTAAATATTATTTTTTGACATTTTGTTATTATATTTATTAAAGAAAATACTCTTCTCTATATGGTTTAATTATTCATTTTCCTTCATATTCAATAGATGTAGAGTTAAAGCATTATAAAGAAATTAATTTTCAAAAATTAGTCAGCTATGCTATTAATCATGGAAACAGCTGACATAATTATTCAAAAAAATTTAATTGACAGATGTCAGTTGCAAGTGCAAAACCAAATATGGAAAAAAAAGTATAGGATCTAAAATTGGTATGTCATAGTGTTGCTCGTAAGTGACACGCAGAGAAAGGCCAAAGAGAAGATGGAAGGACATTACTTGGAGTAGTTTATGTTATAAATTTATTGGATTTATAGAACCTTTTCAAATGAACTTTTGGTATGGAATTTGTAAAAAATAGTATGTGTTCGTGTTCGATTTTACATGATATTATATAGAATCTGTTCCAAGGACCTTTTGGTATGGGATTTGTACAAAATACATCGCATTGATGGAAGGTTTTATGCTGGCCACAACAGATTTTTTATAAATCAATTCAATCAATTTCAAATATATGTAAATGACAAACAAATGTTACTGTCAAAAAAATTATCATTTCAAATTAATAATAGTTACATTTTAAAAAGAAAATAGTAAATAAAGCAATAGTTATACGAGGGTCACTCCAAAATTATTGAGATGCTGGGAAACAGTTGGCTTTGGAAAATTTTTAGTGCACAAATGTCAAACTACAATTTATTTAAAATATCTGTCCAATAATAACATCTGGTTGAAGTGATTTATTGTGGTGGAATTCGAAGTGGAAATAAACTACAACATGAAGTTAGGAAGAGGCATTATCGCGCTATGATTTACTACGACATTAAAATTGGATTACGTGAAGAACAGTGCGAGGAACGTCTACGATTGGCATTTGGAGATGAAGCTCCATCTCTAGCAGCTATATTTCGCTGGTCGTAATTTCTTGCGTGATGAGAAACACTCAGGGAGACCTTGTACAGCGGTAGTGCCAGAAAATGTGTCTCCCATCAGATAAATGATAAAGGATGACAATCGTATCACCTATCAAACGATGGAAGATGCCCTTGGCATTGGATCCGCAGCAATAGCAAAATTTTTGCATGAAGAACTTCGTGTTAGAAGAATTGTTTCTCGTTGGGTGCCACACAACTTAACGGAAGAACAAAAAGCCAAGCGTGTTACAATTAGTCGCGCCACTTTAAAATTGTTAAATAATGGCGGTCATCGTATTCTTTCTAAAATTGTAACTGGCGATGAAACTTACATACCCTTTTATGATGTTCCAACGCGTCAAGAAAGTAGGGTATGGGTGTTTGAAGATGACCCAACACCAGTTACCGTGAAAAAACAACGTGCACTTAAAAAAGTTACGTACGCTGTATTTTTCAGAAGTACAGGTTTTGTGAAAGCAATTAGGTTAGAGGGACAGAAGACTGTTACTGCCAATTGGTACACACAAAAATGTCTACCTGAAGTTCTTCGCAGTGTGAAAATTAAGGGTTTAATGCTTCACCATGATAATGCGTCCTCCCATACCGCTGCGACAACTGTTAATTTTTTGAATTCTCCTGATCTTGCAATGTGTGACTTCTGGCTATTTTTTAATTTGAAAAAACATTTACGTGGTCGTCATTTTACGTCAGAAGAGGACATTAACAACACCATAATGGAGTATTTTAATACGATTCCAGAAAATGAATGGCTCAAAGCTTTCCATCTCTGGAAAATTCGATTACAAAAGTGTATTGAAGCAGGGGGGGACTACTTTGAACACCAGTAAAACTACATGCTTCTCCTTCAAATAATATTTCTGTATCTCAATAATTTTGGCGTGACCCTCGTATTTATTAAACTTAGACATTCAAACTGTATGAATTTTGTGTTTAATACTCACAATAATTAACATTACTGGAAAATTCCCTGGATCCACACTTGTAGTGATATTTGGCTTCCAGTTTTGGAATTAAAACTCCTAACACTATATCCGCGTCTTTTGGTGAGTAGCAGATCAGCACATCGTTCAGTTTACCATCTGAAATCAATATGATAATATTAAATACCAATGCTAATATAAAATGAAACTGCTTAAATAAACAAAAACATTTTATTATAGAAAATTAAGTTACCTGAGTCTTCGACTGTTCCGAAATAGTCCTTGAACCATACACGAAGGGCCAGACCATACTGCATGTTGAGAGCCACTGTTGTAAGAAGCAGTAATAGCAATATGGCAAAAATTACACCAATCTTTTTCCATGGTACAGGATTTGGTATTACTTGTTCGACCAATACTGGAAAGATCAGAAAAATAAGTCTTATTATAAATAAAAACTAACTTAACTATACCATACAAATAAATAAATATATATTAATGGCATATTACCCATTTCTGGGTGTGCCAGTGTCTACAAAACATGTAGACATCGGTAATGATGATGACATATTTGTACCGTGTGGGCGCTTACCAGGCGTCACCTCACGGGCACTCGTAGCTGATGTGGAGAGTGCACCACAGGGGTCACTTTTGTGCCATTTAAAATTGGAAATATTTGGCGTCTGTACTATACAAAATACTTTATTATTAATACGAGAAAAATATAGAAATATTTTCATAAATGCAAAAATTCCATTCCATGTGTGAAAAAAAAATTTGAAATTTTTTATATTCATTCTATACTAATGTGGGAAGAGCTCATTAGTTTTTAGTATATATCAGATAACCGGAAGTATCATTTATACAAGCTTTTAACAGTTTTTCTTGTAAAAAATTCATTGAATATAATTTTTTAGCAACTTTTACCCATACAAATTGAATATAATGGCACAATCTTCAATTCTACGATAATAGCATTTAGTAAATAACTTGAAATAACTTTATATTATATTATAAAAAAATTTATTTTTGTACATCACTTTGCCTCTGCGTCAAACAAAAACAATACTTTAATAACAAATTTGACATATTTAAACAAATGTCACTGTCACGAAGCAATTTTCATTAAAATTAATAATGAAACCGTGTTAAGAAGAATTTAGTACTTTATATATAATTGTAATGAAATTAAGGTTTGTAAAAATCATATATTTTCCATCATACATAAATATTAGATATACAGGATAATTCGATTTAAGTTTGATGTTTGCAGCATTATATATCAAACAGCTCTCAATAAGAACGTGATTTCAAAGTGTCAAATAATAGTTTGCAACTACACATTTACAAAATGGATAATGTACGACGAAGAATTTGCGTTTTAGAGCATAAGGAAGTTGGTGATGATTTTGACAATAATGTGTATGACGATTTTTCTTAAAAATATATTAATGATCCAAAACTTCGCAAAGTTAGTATTTAATACTCTTATATAATTTGAAACAACATATTAGATTTTGACTATATATGATAAACCGGATGTAGTACTTAATTTGAAGCTCTAACAGATTTTTCAGGAAAAACATAATAAAATATAATCCAAAACTTCGTATTACAATTTTTTCTATTTATTGGAACAACAAAGTAGATTTTGTTTACAAACGATCAATCGGAAGTGAAACTTTACTTAAAACTCACTGCTATTTTAAACATGGAATTGGCGGGAGGACATGTGTTGGCCACAACAGATTTTTTCACTTTTAGGTCAAACTTTAAAAGTAAAGTGACTTCATATTTTTTTATGAAACCGGTAGTAAACTGTTTATAATAAAAACTGCTGTCTTCTTGTTCTTACCTTTTTCTGTGATATTAACTGGCATGTCAATATACTTGTCTGGTTTGCTAATACGGCAAATGTAGTCTCCATAGTCTTCGTGGGTCACTTTGTCTATTACAAGGTAAGCACCTATGGTCAAGCCGTCCTCTCTGTAACAAACAATAAAATATTTGTTATAATTACAGTGTTAATGATTGACAAATGCATATTCACAAATGTCTATTTACTGACAAAGAAATAATGGAAATAAGTTAAGATTTTCCATAAAAGTACAAAAAATTATGTAAGGAATTTATACAATAAGAAAGCACTAAATATTTATAGGATTCTTAATTTTATTAGTTAGTTCCCTCATCTTATACATTGGAAGAGAATAATGTTCTTAATTTACATATTAAATGTAATTATATGTCCCGAACCTGGATGAACCGGGTTCGATGCCGACAGACGCCAAATATTTTCCAATTTTCAAATGGCACAAAAGTGACTCCTGTGGTACACTCTCCACACCAGCTCTGAGTGCCCGTGAGGTGACGCCTGGTAAGCGCCCACACGGTAAAATATATCGTCATCATTACCGATGTCTACATGTGTTGTAGATACTGGCACACCCAGAAATGGGGAGTAATATGCCGTGCTGATATTATTATTATTATTATTATTATTATTATTATTATTATTATTATTGTTATTACAAACATTTAAATTTATCAATTGGTTTCCTTGGTGTAGTTTAGCCTGTGCGATTTATTGCATCCGACTATTCTAGATACGAGGGTCACTCCAAAATTATTGAGATGCTGGGAAACAGTTGGCTTTGGAAAATTTTTAGTGCACAAATGTCAAACTACAATTTATTTAAAATATCTGTCCAATAATAACATTCGGTTAAAGAGATTTATTGTGGTGGAATTCGAAGTGGAAATGAACTGCAACATGAAGTTAGGAAGAGAGCATTATCGCGATATGATTTACTACGACTTTAAAATTGGATTACGTGAAGAACAGTGCGAGGAACGTCTACGATTGGCATTTGGAGATGAAGCTTCATTTCGAGCAACTATATTTCGCTGATTTCAGAATTCAAAAGAGGCCGTAATTTCTTGCGTGATGAGAAACACTCAGGAATGGGGAGACCTTGTACAGCGGTAGTGCCAGAAAATGTAGCTGCCATCAGACAAATGATAAAGGATGACAATCGTGTCACCTATCAAACGATGGAAGATGCCCTTGGCATTGGATCCGCAGCAATACCAAAAATTTTGCATGAAGAACTTCGTGTCAGAAAAATTGTTTCTCGTTGGGTGCCACACAACTTAACGGAAGAACAAAAAGCCAAGCGTGTTACAATTAGTCGCGCCACTTTAAAATTGTTAAATAATGGCGGTCATCGTATTCTTTCTAAAATTGTAACTGGCGATGAAACTTACATACCCTTTTATGATGTTCCAACGCGTCAAGAAAGTAGGGTATGGGTGTTTGAAGATGACCCAACACCAGTTACCGTGAAAAAACAACGTGCACTTAAAAAAGTTATGTACGCTGTATTTTTCAGAAATACAGGTCTTGTGAAAGCAATTAGGCTAGAGGGACAGAAACTGTTACTGTCAATTGGTACACACAAAAATGTCTAACTGAAGTTCTTCGCAGTGTGAAAATTAAGGGTTTAATGCTTCACCATGATAATGCGTCCTCCTGACAACTGTTAATTTTTCGAAAAAAAAATGGTGTGACTTCTAGCTATTTTTTAATTTGAAAAAACATTTACGTGGTCGTCATTTTACGTCAGAAGAAGAGATTAACAACACCATAATGGAGTATTTTAATACGATTCCAGAAAATGAATGGCTCAAAGCTTTCCATCTCTGGAAAATTCGATTACAAAAGTGTATTGAAGCAGGGGGGGGACTACTTTGAACACCAGTAAAAATACATGCTTCTCCTTCAAATAATATTTCTGTATCTCAATAATTTTGGCGTGACCCTCGTATTATAGTGTCTTTATCTCTAAATTTATAGAAAATGTACACAAATTTTCAAAAAATAATATTTAGAAGATTTTTTAAGAACCTAGTACTTTCGGTTTTCTAATTGTTACTAAAACCTTTGAATTCGGTAATACCAAAAATTATTTCCAAATTTTAAATGGCACAAAAGTGACCCGTTTGGTACACTCTCCACGCCAACAATGAAACGTCTACAAACTACATACATTTTACCATCTTGGTCACAAAGAACGCCATCCTTGGATCTCAGCGTTTTTCTCCATTTTGTTGTTGACAAATCCGTTTGTTTTTATTTGGCGGCATTTAACTTCCGAGCAGCAGAACCTTGTCTCTGATTGTCGCCACTAATTACCTACTCATTATGTTTTTATCTCTTGTCTTGTCTCTCTGACTCTGTCGAAACAACTCCAAACAGAGATCTCGACATACTTCAGTTTATGGGCACAGAAAAAAAGTTATTGCCGTGATTAACTGAATTGGACAATAAAAGGATGTATTATGGGTGATTTTAATGAGGCTTACGAGGTCTGAGAAAAATAATGAAAATTGGGTGTGATAATCTACTTTGTACGCAGATATTGGTAATGGGGTCACGTGGCCGCGTGCCTGCGTGTCTGGTCGCGAACCTGGGGGAACCGGGTTCGATCCCGACAGACGCAAAATATTTCCAATTTTAAATGGCACAAAAGTGACCCCTGTGTGCACTCTTCACACCAGCTATGAGTGCCCGTGAGGTGATGCCTGGTAAGCGCCCGCACGGTACAAATATATCGTCATCATTACCGATGTCTACATGTGTTGTAGAAACTGGCACACCCAGAAATGGGTAATATGCCGTGATGATATATTTATTTTATTTTATATATTGGTAATGACGATAACATATTCCATGCTCCATGCTAAATTACTATCAAAATATTCACCCTATTTACTTCGATATGATAAATTCCGTATTTCTAACTTCAAGACATCAAATTTCAGAGTATCTTTCTCATTTCTTCCATCGACACTATCCAGGTGTTTCTAAAATAGGGGGACTGACTTAACCACAGATGCCTGAGGCTAAAATAAGACGATTTAACTAAACTTGCTTCTACCGGAAAGTGACCATTTTGCCAGTATTCTGCTTCAAAGTTTTTCGAAAAAAAATTCATTTTGCTGATAATAACAGAACGCTTTATTCGATTTGGATGAAATTTGCTATGGCAGTTCATATGGTTATGTCATCTTTTAAGATGATACTTATTATTATTAGTGAACCACTAGTGTATGAAACTTAGGTGTCCCAACATTGATTAGACCGTAACTTTTTAATAAAAACGCCGATAACTTAAAATTACTTTTTTTCAGAAAGATACATTCAATAGTAGTTTTCTCTCTGTGTGTAATTTGTGATATCTGTTACGGTTCACGCAGTGAAAAATAAAATCTGAGTGTCTGCACCGCTAAATTTTTAAAATAAATTTTATCTAGCAGTCTATCCAAATGCCAAACATCTAATTACCTTCCGTCACCTTTAGGTAAGGAAGGTATTGTCTTTGGTCAAAAAATTCGGTGGTGAGTTTTTAATGAATACCCACGTTTTAGGGTCCCTACAATACGAATTTACTATTTTTAAGATGATGTCTGTATGTATTTGTGTGTGTGTGTGTGTGTGTGTGTGTGTGTGTGTGTGTGTGTATGTGTGTCCGTGTGTGACTAATTTTTCTCCGACGATAACTCCAATACTATAATTCTAAAAATTATAATTCTTTCGTATTCCTCTTCTGTACATCCATATGAAGAGTTGATTAGATTTTGGTTATAACTGATCCACCGGAAGTACCCTTATTTGAAGTTTTTAACAGTTTTTCTTAATGTGTGTTGCAAGTGCAAAACCAAATATGGAAAGTATGGGATGAAAAATTAGTATTTCATAGTGGTCCTCTCAAGTGACATGCAGTGAAAGGCTAAAAAGAAGATGGAAGGACTATCGCAGAAGACTTGAGAAAGGAAGGACTGTGTGAAGAAAATGTGTTGGACAGGAATGAGTGGAAGAGAAGAGGAAATAGCGACCCCTAATAAAATAGGGGAAAGCTGAAGCAGAAAGTAAAATGTGTTAAGTGCATTTTTCTTAGTGTATGTTTATGTCATAATTTTATTGGATTTATAGAACCTTTTCAAATGAACTTTTGGTATGAAATTTGTAAAAATTAGTATGTGTTCATGTTCGATTTTACATGATATTATATAGAAACTGTTCCACGGTCCTTTTGGTATGGGATTTGTGCAAAATACATCGAATTGACGGAAGGTTTTGTGCTGGCCACAACAGATTTTTTTTTCAATTGGAATAATACTACCTTTTTTTTAGTTTAAGTTCTGTATTTATTATTTAAACCCAACGTTTCGGCACCCTAACCTGGTGCCTTCTTCAGGGGATACATTGGCCAGTTTATGGTGCCGAAACGTTGCGTTTAAATAATAAATACAGAACTTAAACTAAAAAAAAGGTAGTATTATTCCAATTAATAATATGAGTTCTGAAAGATATTTTAATAATCTTCAAGTAAAGTGCCATTTCCGGTTACTTGATTTACACCAAAATGGTGTCTTTCCATATTAGAATAAAGTCGAAATACAAGATTTCAGAATTTTCTGAATGATAGTATTTGAGTTAGAGCGTTAACAAAATTAATACATAAAAACACACATACAGACATCGTGGAAATGTTAAAGTCGGATTGTAGGGACCTTAAAACGTGGTCATTTACTAAAATCTCGATATGTGATTTTTAGCACGATCCCTATACCTCCCATACCAAGGGTAGCGGGAGGTAAAAAATGACAAATTCATTATTCTTCAATGTGTTTATGTATCTTAGCAAAATTATGCCATTTCATATTGCAAGTACTACAATCAAGTTAATGCGTGTCCCGTCGTTCTTTTGTTTGCGGTAAGAATGTCGTTGCGTGCAAGGATGAAATGTTGCAACAATTGCACGTCATTTGCGGAGCGATGCGACGTTGTCTTGTCCCCATTGCATTGCAGTTGCAGATGTTTTGTCAGAAACAACAGACTGTGGGTATGACAGTATTTACTGCTGTAATTTTCAAGTGTTAATGAGACGAAAATCACGCGAAATTCAGACACTTCTCACACAGCAATTACATTTGTTCTCTGTCGGTGGAAAGCTAATCACAAAGCAAGCCATGGAAAGTGGCTTTTGTTTTTCAATTTTTCAAGTTTCGGGTATTATACTTGTAATTCAACAATTTGACTGTCGCTTTTATTTAAGTACACAAAATTAGGCAATTGAAACAGAAATTATAGTTTATTTTTTTGAAAGACAAAACGTATACATTCATGTTATGGCATACTTTAATGGGGGATTCCAGCTCAATCGAATTAAAGGAAAATAGTAAAAAAATTCGAATGTATATGCTGAATAACGAATATTAATAAAAAAATGAAATGGTATAATTGAGATATTTCGGAAATAAGGGGTTTTTACCTCTCGCTAAGAGAGGTATTGGATTCATGCTAAAATTCACATATCCAGATTTTATTGAATAAGCACGATTTAAGGTCCCTAGAATCTGATTATAACACTTTTAAAATGATGTCTGTGTGTGTGTATGTGGATGTGTGTATGTGTGTATGTGTGTATGTATGTCTGGATGTTGTAGACACGATTCCTCAAAAACTATAAGATTTAAAAAATATTTAACTGCAGTTTCCTCAATCTTACATTCCTGGGAAGAACTGACAAGATTTTGGTAACAATTGAACAACCGCAAGTAGTAGTTTCTTAGAAAAATTCTTCTAAATATAATTTTTTGGGAGTTTTTTTATTAAATATTAAAGAACATAAAATTATCCATCTAATACACTTAAAATTTTTATTATATCTTGCATAGATTTAGAGATAAAGACACTATAATTTATAGAGTACACTAATCGCAGAGGCTAAGGCACTAAGGAAACCAGTTGACAAATTCCAATGAGAATATAATTCATTAATCACGTGACATGTTTTCCGCCAATCAACATTCAGAATTTCCCTAGTTACATGTCTATCACAGCGATGATAAAAAACAAAGAAATTATCACCTTATTTACATTCGTTACTAAGGGATTTTTACAACATTGACAGTTAATTTTAACAAAAATTCATTATATTCTCTCATTAAATATAAGCTCGTGACATGATTAATAATCGAAGTCCTTCGGACTCGTGAAATCTGCAACTCGGTTTCACTCGAAAATATCATCGATGATAATCATATCACTTGTTATATTACGTATGATTATAACATGACACATGTCATTGTCAAATATCAACAGTTTTAGTGACATTTTGATAGCTTTTTCTGGGAAGCATATTTAATTTTTCTTATTGTTTTATTAATTAAATATTTGAAATTATAGGTAAAATTGTGGTAAAATGCATATATCCATCAGAAATACCGCCAATCTGGTTAATGAATTGGAACAATCTCTGATATTTAGAAACTTTCTCATACAATGAAAAATATATATAATTAGAATTATATATGTGCAGAAGACATGTTAAATACAATAAAAAACAATATTTGGGTAAAGTTCTGTAATATTTTGTTATAAAACGACGATTCGAAAGCGAAGTGCAGTACAATACTTATATAGCCTAATATGGCAATGGCGATAGGTCTTGTGCTGGCCACAACAGATTTTTTGTTATAGCGCTTCGACACCAATATGAAATCTATATATAATATTTGATTGGCGACCGAAAGACCGTCTATATATGCATTATAAATAGCGTGTTAGGAGGTGGGGATTACTACCAATGGAAGTTAAGAAATTCAAATTCGAAAGGAGGGGCTAATATTCCTGTACTGGAGTTTCCAAACAGTTTTTATTTTAACATAAATTTCTTGCATTAAACTTAATAATTTAAATTCACCTGTAATTATAAAGTATGTAGACTTATACAGTGTTATAATAATCATTTATTTTTATGTAAATATAACTTAAAATAGCATATATTTCAAGAACATTTAGGTCCATGATGAAAACAGTTTGATATAAAAACACATAAATGTGACGTCATGTCAATCTTTTCAAAATTCGGAAGACCATAACTCGCTTATTAATAGCAATTTTTTCACCGGATTTTCATCAATAGTCTTAGGTATTAGTTTTCTTAATATTTTCAGATGAAATTATAAAAAAAAAATGGTGGAATCCTCCATTTCTTTCTTAATACCCGTATAACACGGTCATGATACAACCTGGTCTATAATTTAGCATAAACAATTTTTTCCAAGGCCTACCAATTTTCCAGAAAAATATTTAACTTTGATTTTTTAAATGGAATACCTTGTATATTTTTACGGAATAAAATTCTAAATAAATTTCTCTTTACAATGATGTGTAACAAGTAAGGGTTTACCTTTAAATTATGTCTAATAAAGCAAATAGAAATACGATAAAAGTAGGCTGTGATATTATATTGTTTATCCCAGTAACATCTGTCACGGATTTAATAATACTGATTATAATAGTGAGAAAGATGTTAAGATTCTTATTGAACTAAGAAAATCCGTTGTGGCCAGCACAAGACCTTCCGTCAATTCGATGTATTTTGTACAAATCCCATACCAAAAGGTCCTTGGAACAGATTCTATATAATATCATGTAAAATCGAACACGAACACATACTATTTTTTTACAAATTCCATATTAAAAGTTCATTTGAAAAGGTTCTTTAAATCCAACAAAATTATAACATAAACTACACTAAGTAATGTCCTTCCATCTTCTCTTTGGCCTTTCTCTGCATGTCACTTGCGAGTAACAATATGACATACCAATTTTAGATCCTATACTTTCCATATTTGGTTTTGCACTTTGAACTGACATTTGTCAATTAATTTTTTTTTGAATAATTATGTCAGCTGTTTCCATGATAAATTGCAAAGCTGACTAATTTTTGAAAATTAATTTCTTTATAATGCTTTAAATTTACATCTTTTGAATATGAAGGAAAATGTATAATTAAACCGTATAGAGAAGAGTATTTTCTTTAATATATATAATAACAAAATGTCAAAAAATAATATTTAACTGCGTTTTTTTAAGAAAAACTGTTAAAAACTTCAAAAAAGGGTACTTCCGGTGGATCGATTATAACCAAAATCTAATCAACTCTTCATATGGATGTATAGAAGAGGAATACGAAAGAATTATAATTTTTAGAATTGTAGTATTGGAGTTATCGTCGGAGAAAAATTTGTCACACACGGACACACATACACACATACATACATACATACATACATACATACATACATACATACATACATACATACATACATACATACATACATACATACATACATACATACATACAGACATCAACTTAAAAATAGTAAATTTGTATTGTAGGGACCCTAAAATGTGATTATTCATTAAAAACTCACCACCGATTTTTTTGACCAAAGACAATACCTTCCTTACCTAAAGGTGACGGAAGGTAAAAAATGAACGTCGGTTACAGTAATAGGGAAAAAGTTGATATGCTACGCTGTTTTCACAGATCAAATAATAATAAACGCCGGGCTGCTATCCTGTATCAAAATTTTTAATAATTTTGTAAATCGTCAATGCTAGTTATTTTATTACTTGCTTTATTAGGGGTCTATTCAGAACTCAATATTTGTGTTGTCGTTATGGTCTTTATGGTTGTTATGTACTGTAAAGATTGTTAAAATCAAATTTGGTATTCTCGGTACTGAAGGTGGTTACCGTCAACAATTGTTACGTGTTTTGACAGTCTTTATCATAACGACTGCTAAAACTATGTATTTATGGTTGTTATCACGTTGTTATTTCTAATATTTGACATGTGACAGATTATTACATCATCATATATTATTAATAATGGCCTTTCTGCTAAATATTAGCAGCAAGCAGTTGATTATTCGAATGGATCCTGCTCCGACTTAAATAATGATAATAAGAACGATAAAAACCGTCGTGGACGAAAGTTACTTTTGACGTAAATACATATTTCTTTGAAAATATTATATCTTCTGTGGTAGGTATTCGTGAAAACCTTGTTATTTATTCTGGTGCTAATGTGTGCTTTTTCTTCAATCAAAACAAAAAAAAAATCTTTCCATAACTTTTCAGTCACGTTGGGATCAATGGTAGGAATTAACATACCCGTTCTAAATAATTTAGAAGTTTTCAAATATGACACAAATGTCATATTCTTCTTTAGTTGTTTTGGCAGAATGTTTGCATTTTAAATATAATTGACAACACATTATTAAAAGAATAAAACGTTGACATATAAGGTTAGGTTAAGTTCATATATGCATAATGAAGTTAGCTATTGCCAAATAATCTGGTTCATTCACAAGTATTATTTTGTAAAGATTGTCAATAATACCGGCGTAGGTTCTGAATTGACAAATTCATAAAGATTGTTACAAATGTCTATATGATAACAATCTTTATATCCGTAACAACCTTTATGACTGTGTTTCTCTGAATAGGCCACTTAGACATAATTTTATTCAAAGGAAAACCCCTACCTAGCCAATGTTCATGTGTGACAGCACGTATCCTTTCCATAAAGTTTTCTTTGAACTACCTGTGACTGTTAATAATATCGAATTAGTTGCGTTTTTACTGTCAATCACTAATGAAAGACACAGCTCACTTCGAAAGAAAAACCAACCTACCGGCACTGGAAAGAATTTTGTGTTCTTAGAAAACGAAGCAGCGGTATATGTGTAATCGGTTACTTAATTAAGATTTCCCAGGAAATTAATTAAGCATTAATTAGTAGCTTAGGTCGAGAACCGTCTAACAAAAGGATTACAAATTTCATTGTTGTTTTACGATTTACGAGATGTACTACTGGGAAAATGAAAACTGCTTTATAGAAAGTTAACATTTTATATAATAAATACAGAGTGATCAGAAATAACTGATTCAGTTAACAGTATTATGAAAATAGTATAATGTTCGTGCTACAATTTTACTGGATATACAGAATCTTTTTCAAGGAACTTTTGGTATGGGATATATACAAAATACATCGAATTGACGGAAGGTTTTGTGCTGGCCACAACAGATTTTTACCTTCCGTCACCTTTAGGTAAGGATGGTATTATCTTTGGTCAAAAAATTCGGTGGTGAGTTTTTAATGAATAAGCACGTTTTATGGTCCCTAGAATACGATTTTACTAATTTTACATTGGTCTGTATGTGTGTGTGTCCGTGTGTGTGTGTGTGTGTGTGTGTGTGTGTGTGTGTTTGTGTGTGTGTGTGTGTGTGTGACAAATTTTTCTCCGACGATAACTCCAAAACTAAAATTCTAATAATTATGATTCTTTCGTATTCCTCTTCTTTACAACCATATGAAGAGCTGATTAGATTTTGGTAATAATTGGTCAACCGGAAATACCCTTATTTGAAGTTCTTAACAGTTTTTTGGAGAAAAGGCAGTTAAATATCAATTTTCGACATTTTATGATTATTAATATGAAAGAAAATCTTATTCCCTATACGATTTGACTATACATTTTCCTTCTTATTCAATAGATATAGAGTTATAGAGAGATTAAGAGAGGTTAACTTTCAAAAATCAGTCAGTTTTGCAAAAATTATGGAAACAGCAGATATATTCAAAAAATTCTAATTGACAGATGTCAGTGTCAAGTGCAAAACCAAAGTGGAAAGTATAGGATAAGAAAGTAACATAAGTGACAGAGTGTCACTCGCAAGTGACTTGCAGTTTCAATGCCGGGAGTACGAGGAAGGCCAAAGAGAAGATAGAAGGACCGTGTAGCAGAATATTTGAGAGAGGAAGAACTGTGTGAAGAAGATGCGTTGGATAGGAATGAGGAAGTGTGAAGTGCTATTTACAGAATGTACATTCGTGTTATAATTAAATTGGATTTATAGAATCTTTTCAAAGGAACTTGCAATATGGAATTTGTAAAAAAAATAGAGTGTTCGTGTTACAATTTTACAGGATATATAGAATCTTTTTCAAGGAACTTTTCGTATGGGATTTGTACAAAATACATCGAATTGACGGAAGGTTTTGTGCTGGCCACAATAGATTTTTACCTCCCGCTACCCTTGGTAAGGGAGGTATAGGGATCATGCTAAAAATCTTATATCGAGATTTTAGTAAATGACCACGTTTTAAGGTCCCTAGAATCCATTTTTAACATTTTCACGATGATGTCTGTATGTATGTATGTGTATGGATTTTGTCTTCGCTCTAACTTAAATACTATCATTCAGAAAATTCTGAAACCTTGTATTCCTATCCTATTCTAATACGAAAAGAAGCCATTAGATTTTGGTGTAAATCGGATAACCGGAAATGGCACTTTACCTGAAGCTCATAATGGTTTTTCTTCAAAAAATACCATTAAATGCCATTTTTTCAAAATTTATGTCTTATGAAAATTAAAGATTATTCAATTTTCTACAGGAATACATTAATACTTTTTCTATATATTTTACAGATAAATATAAAAATAATTTTTTTATTAGTCCCGAAGCCTAAGATAAACACAATTTCTTTGTTATACAGTTCATATTTCAAATGAATGTAACTGGCAGTAAATGTCACTGTCAAAAAACTAATCACTTCAAATTAATAACAGTGACATTTTAAAAAGAAAATAGTAAATAAAGCAATGGTTTTCTGCAATGGAACAGTTTGCAGCATTAGTAAATACGTAAGTATGTATATAAATTAATAAAAATGGATAGGAATGTGTGGCGAAGGATGATTGTTGCGAAACTATTATTATGTTCCGGATGCGGTTATTTACTACCGAAAATCGGTCACTTTAATATGTTCTTATGTATGAATGCTATGATGATTGTGGACAAGGCGAAAGAAGAATGTTGTTAAAGAGTGAAGTGCGTCAGCTGAGCTCTTACTCTTATCCCTTTTCTTATTGTTACTATTGTTTCTGGGTTTTTGCTAACCCACTCAGTGGGAAACGCGTGATTTTATGTATGTATGTATGTAAAAATTAAATAGCGGGAGGTTTTGTGTTGGCCACATCAGATTTTTTTCTAATGTACTCGGCAGTCACAAATTATTGTTTTCCTTTAAAATACAATGTTTAATTTACTCATATGTAATTGACTTCCTTTACATCAAATTTAATATCCCAGGGCACGATAATCTTTATCTACACCTCAAATGTGATTATTTAGGCATTAATGTTTCCCTCGTATGAATTTGATAGGTCAGTTTTGCTACAAATCAATGTTTGTGTTGATTTTTGTTCATTTGTCTTGTCTAGACGCTTCACGTCACCCCACATAACGTCAGAGTGTTTCTTGGAATAATTATTACCACCAAAATATATAAGCGATTTGCGGAATACGTATAAGGGTTGAAATTTCACTGGAATTCAGTTAATTATATTTACTACAAGGGAATACGAATTATTTTACGTGGAATAGGGTTCTTAAATTTCAGGACTCATTAAATTAAAATCTTTCAAAGAATCCTTCGTAATTATTCTGATGACAACACATACTTCATTCAATGTGCTTTGCAAATTTATTTTTCCTAACTTTTCCTATTTTTCTACTTTCTCTCTTTCCAATACATAATATCCTGTATATGTTCACTGTCTGTAACTAATAGTTTGTACGTGGGTGTGTACCTATATCAATTTTGAGTGACATGTATTACACGCACTAGTGATGAGCCAGCGATTGAGTTCTCGTGATGATGGATTTATTATAGACCACTAGATACACGGAAACTGTCAACTAGGAGGACTATTATAGTATAATAGGATAACAGAAGCTAGCTTAGATAGAAAATGATAGTGATTGCATTCTTTACTAGGAATTGTACCTTATTTCATATTCATAAACATATTATTAAACTTCACATTATAATAATAAGTGTGTATTGTATATGCATGTTTTTAAAACATCTGTATTAAAGGGATATTATTATAAAGTAGGTTTTAATTCCAAATGTTTTTGGCTTCACAAATTTTTGGAGGTAACAGAAAGAAAGCAATAGAGATGCCCTCGATTTCGAGTTTTGGCCCGGCCCGGCCCGAAGCCCGCCTAGATTTCGAGTCGATCATCGAGCCGGGCCGAAGATATTTTTTATCGGGCCAAATCGGGCTAATCATTTTCAAAAATCGAGGCGAGTCGGACTTTAGATTTTGGCCCGGCCCGAAAATTCGAGCTTTTCGGGCCGACCCGAAAAATCTTATAGTTCAATCAAATGCACAGTTTCCTTAATATTTTAGTGAAAATGTATTATTTTACTTCAAGAATTCAAGGTTATTCATTAAAGCATAAAAATTATATTGTGATGTTGCTATTATTATTGTTATTACTCGTATACTTAAATAAAAGTGATTTTTGTTCCTACCATAATGATTTCTTGTACTATTTTTGAGCAGAAACAAAGTTAGATAAAAAATCCTTATGTAAATTATAATTATATTTTTACCTCTCACTACCCTTGGTAAGGGAGGTATAGGGATCGTGCTAAAAATCTAATATCGAGATTTTAGTAAATGATCACGTTTTAAGGTCCCTAGAATCCATTTTTAACATTTTCACGATGATGTCTGTATGTGTGTATGTGGGTGTGTGTGTGTGTATGTGTATATGTGTGTATGTGTGTATGTGTACAAATTTTGTTTGCACTCTAACTCAAATACTATCATTCAGAAAATTCTGAAACCTTGTATTTTTACCCTATTCTAATAGAAATAGAAGCCATTAGATTTTGGTGTAAATCGGATAAACAGAAATGGTACTTTACTTGAAGCTCATAATGGTTTTTCTTCAAAAAATACCATTAAATGCCATTTTTTCGAATTTTATGTCTTATGAAAATTAAAGATTATTGAATTTTCTACAGGAATACATTAATACTTTTTCTATATATTTTACAGATAAATTTAAAAATATTTTTTTTTATTAGTCGCGAAGCCTAAGATAAAAACTATTCCTTTGTTACACAGTTCATTTTTCAAATGAATGTAACTGACAGTAAATGTCACTGTCAGAAAACTAATCACTTCAAATTAATAATAGTGACATTTTAAAAAGAAAATAGTAAATAAAGCAATAGTTTTCTGCAATGGAAGTTTGCAGCGTTAGTAAATACGTAGGTAGGTATGTATTTAAATTAATAAAAATTAAATAGCGGGAGGTTTTGTGTTGGCCACATCAGATTTTTTTATATAAAATTTGTGAAAAAGTTGTTTAAATTTTCGAACGTCTTTGGTAAACAAAGTGTTAAATACTCGTAGGTCTGTAATTTTTATAACAAACTTACTCTAGAAGGGTCTCTTTTTCAACTACTTATGTTAACTAATGTTGAAAGTTATAAGAATGTAGAGGTTTTTATAAGTTTGACACGAAAAAAGTGAAACATTTCGCCTTAACATAAAAATCAACATTAGGAATGCCGGATGCACCTAATTTCGAGCTGTGGCCCGGCCCGGCCCAAAACCTGGCCCGATTTCGAGTCAATTTTCGAGTCGAGCTAGCTAATTTTTTTGTCGAGTCGATCTTCGAATCGGGCCGGTAATTTTTATTTTCGGGCCGAGTCGATCCAAGCCTCAAAGCCCGGCCCGGTCCGACCCGAATGCATCTATAGAAAGCAACATTCTGTTGTCGATTTTTTGATAATGCGAAAAAGGAAGTTTGTACATACCTTTTAACTTTCTCCTGGTGTATTCCAGGCTGATCTTCAATAGTACCATTTTCGTCAGGTCTTCTCCAGGATGCGTCGTTTTGTGCATCTGGTAATTCCACACGTCCTGTAACAAATATTTTACATTATAGATATTAATTAATTCAATTATATTACAGTTTTTTATCTTCCGCCACCCATACTTAGGTATAGGTAAGAAAGTTATTGTCTTTGGTCAAAAAATTCGATGATGGGTTTTTAATTTTAATGAATAATCACGTTGTAGGGTCCATACAATACGAATTTACTTTTTTTATGATTATGTGTGTGTGTGTGTGTGTGTGTGTGTGTGTGTGTGTGTGTGTCCTTTTGAAGATTTTAACAGTTATTCTTAAAAAAACGCAGTTAAATATTTTTTGACATTTAATGTTAAATATTAAACAATATAGCATACGGTTTGGTTACACTTTTTGCTTCATATTGTATAGATATAGGCCCTGTATTTCAACCTCCTAACAAATTGGCTGATAAATATAATAAATAAAAATATCGCATTGAAAAATGACAATGTGAAATTGTTGCAATATAAGACAGATAATTTTATAAGGAACTTTGTTAGGAGATTGAAATACCGGCCCATAGAATTAAAAAAAATTGTTGTGATCAGCACAATGCCTCTCGCCATTTCCATTTTGTTACATAAGTATCGAAATTAACATTTCTTGAACACACAACTAATTATATTAATTCTTTCATTCTATAAGGAATCTTGTCCAACTCCTAAAATGTACAAGATGGTTCCAATTTATTAACGCGTTTTTGAGGAATCATCCTTCCAACATCCAGATACACACACATATCCAAACACACACACAGAGACATTATGCTATAAACATGAACACAGTTACTATATTAAGCTAGTTCTGATTGACAGATGTCAGTGTCAAGAGCAATTTACATAATTTGTGCTGTAATTTTACTGGAAATATAAAATCTTTTGCAAGAAACTTCTTCCGTATGGAATTTGTACAAAATACAGAATGACGAAAGATAATGAGGTGACCACATTAGATTTTTTATATGAAGAACTCGTAGGAAAAACAACTTCAGTCAATTTTTCGCTTTCGTCACCTTTAGATAGGTAGGTATTGTCTTTAGTCAAAAAATTCGGTGCTGAGTTTTTAATGAATAATAGAATAGGATTTTACTAGTTTTACGATGATGTGTATCTGTGTGTGTCGGTGTGTGTGTCCGTGTGTGACAAATTTCTCTGCGGCGATAATTCTAATACCACAATTCTAAAAATTATAATTCTTTTGTATTCCTCTTTTTTACATTTTCCTTCATATTCAATAGAATAGTGTTAAAGAATTACAAAGAGATTAACTTTCATAAATCAGCCTGTTTTGCTACAATCTTGGAATCAGCTGATATATTCAAATAATTCTAATAGATAAATGTCAGTGTCAAGTGCAATTTACATAGTGTATGTTTGTGCTAATGGGATCCCGTGGCCGCGTGCCAGAGTGTCTGGTCGCGAACCTGAAGAACCGGGTTCGATTCCGACCGATGATAAATATTTCGAACTTTAAATGGCACAAAAGTGACCCCTGTGGTGCACTCTCCACGCCAGCAATGAGTGCCAGTGAGGTGACGCCTGGTAAGCGCCCGCACTGTACTAAGAATATGTCATCATCATTACCGATATCTGAGATAAAGCAAATTGTGGCTCACTCAGAAATGGGTAATATGCCGTGATGATATATTTATTTTTTTATTTATGTTTGTGCTAAAATTATATTGGATTTTTAAAATCTTTTCCAAGGAACTCTCGCTAAGTAATTTGTAGAAAATAGTATATGTTCGTGTTACAATTTTACTGGATATATAGTACCTTTTCTAATACCCGAGACCATCGACCTTTAAACTAATAGACGCAGCGTACGAGCAAAAGGCTTGTCCCGCCATAACGGTGCAGACACAGTATCTCTATCCTTCAACAGTACGGAAGTTAAGAAAACGCGGCAAAATAAAAATTTGATTTGTCCCTAACTTGTTACACTTGGTGCATAATCGCTAAGAGTATATATTTAATTTTTTTGTGCATAATTACTTTCATTATATATTTTTAATACAATATATTGTATACACATATTATATTATAGGAAACAAGTAATAATTATTAAGAACTTACATATGAAATGACACAGCTAAACGGTGTACGTACTGCTGACTGCAGAAAATACACCGTTTCCCCATTATTTTGTCGCATATGCACCTCACAACACATATTCGTATATGTTGACAGAAATAATTGTAAATGTTCTCCAAAAAAGTAAAATAATACACAAACAGTCACGAAACGTCAAATAGATTTTGACAACTATTTAGTGATAGAGAGCGATGTATAGAGGTTTACATATGGCTGAAAAAGATGTACAATGAGTACGAACGCATGCGCAGTATACTTTAACTGAGAACTTCCGTACTGTTGAAGGACAGAATATATATTTCTATCCTTTTATGTTGGAGCATTATTCTAACAATAAAAGAATAGGAAACACTTGGTCCATTAGTTTAAAGGTCGATGCCCGAGACACACTACAAAAATTAATGATCATTAACGGTGAAGTTGAGATTATTGACAAATGCTAAAATTGCTTCTATTAACAAACCAGAAAATATTGAATGCAGTAAGCACTTGCGCATACTATTACTAACCGTTAATGATCATTAGTTTTTGCAGTGTGTCTCGAGTCTAAGGACCTTTTGGTATGGGATTTGTACAAAATACATCAAATTGATGGAATGTCTTGTTTTGGCCACATCAGACTTTTTACCTCTCGCTAAGAGAGGTATTGGATTCATGCTAAAATTCGTCAAATCCAGATTTTATTGAATAAGCACGATTTAAGGTCCCTAGAATTCGATTATAACATTTTTAAAATGATGTCTGTCTGCGTGTGTGTCTGGATGTTGTAGACACGATTCCTCAAAAACTATAAGACTTAAAAAATATTTAACTGCAGTTTCCTCAATCTGACATTCCTGAGAAGAGCTGAAAAGGTTTTGGTAACAATTGAACAACCGGAAGTAATAGTTTCTTAGAAAAATTCTTCTAAATATAATTTTTGGGAGTTTTTTTTTATTAAATATTGAAGAACATAAAATTCTCCATCTAATACACTTAAAATTTTTATTATATCTTGCATAGATTTAGAGATAAAGACACTATATTTTATAGAGTACACTAATCGCAGAGGCTAAGGCACTAAGGAAACCAGTTGACAAATTCCAATGTTTATAACATGACACATGTCATTGTCAAATATCAACAGTTTTAGTGACATTCTGATAGCTTTTTCTGGGAAGTATATTAGTTTTCTTATTGTTTTATTAATTAAATATTTGAAATTATAGGTAAAATGCATATATCCATCAGAAATACCGCCAATCTGGTTAATGAATTGGAACAATCTCTGACATTTAGAAACTTCCTCATACAATGAAAAATATATAAAATTAGAATTATATGTGTGCAGAAGACATGTTAAATACAATAAAAAACAATATTTGGGTAACGTTCTGTAATATTATGTTATAAAACGACGGTTCGAAAGCGAAGTGCAATACAATACTTATATAGCCTAATATGGAAATGGCGAGAGGTTTTGTGCTGGCCACAACAGATTTTTTGAATTTATGATAATCAAAGAAACAACTTCCTATGATCCTTACTTTTACAGTTTTCTGCAACTTAATTTAACTCAGGATCATGGAGAAAATATGACAATCATATGGCCTTAGTTTCTATTTTTATCTTTGTCTACCACGCTCAGACCTTAGTAGCGTCACTATACTCCTTTTACGTATTATCGTTTTTAGCAATTCAACTTCCCATATTAAATTTTCTTCCAACAATATCTGCATTCTCCAGAGACAATTTACAACATTCAATAGAGCATAAAATTTAATTAAACTTATAATTAACTCAGTGTACACCACGCTCAAGTATTCCACAATCCACAACTCATGTTTTATTTTCATAAAGAACCCATAATCCACTACCATAACGTTCACTGTGTTTCCCACTGCCTTCACATAACCTAACTTCTTCTTTTGTGATCTTCCACGAACTCATTCCCATGGCGACGTGTCCAGGACAATGGAAGATCACCGACTGAGGCTGAAATTGACTGACTGGTAGAAATTTGACATGCGTAGAGAAGAGTTTTTTCCAGTGATTGGGTTTTGCTGTTTTGTTTCTGAGTTTCTCGCTTGTTTGGCCGAAGGTGGCTGGATCATTGTGAAACATGCTGAGTAACTTGTTGATTAGATAGGGGTACTTTTTACCAATTGATTGGGTTTTGAAATTAATGACGCAGAAACTAGAAGGAAGGTAATGTAAATACTTTTTACTATGATATTATGCAGAATTGACCAAAATGACTAAAATAACTTAATCAACATTAAGTCCGATCTTCAAATGTTTTCCAAAAAGAAGCTATCTTGTATTGGAATTGAAGAAAAACTGACAAAGATAGTGATCGAACAAAGTTTTGTCTATGCCAATAAATAGACTATAAGAATTCAATAAAATTTTATATGAAATATTTATTTCAATTTATAAAAGTTAAGAAGTTATTCGAAAATTAAATATTGATCAAGGTCGTCACAATTTTAAATTTCAATAATGTTATATACGAATTTTGTGTTTTTTCAAAAATTATTTATTTATTCATGAATATCTATTTTGTCCCCTTCAAAGTAATCCCCATGAGATATTATACACTTGTGCCAACGGTTTTTCCAATCTTCAAAGCACTTCAAAAAATCATTTTTTTTATCTTGTTCAGCTCCTCCTTCGATGCCGTCTTTATCTCGTCAAGCGTAGCGTAACGTCGTCCTTTCATGGGCCTCTTCAGTTTAGGGAACAAGAAAAAGTCACAGGGGGCCAGATCTGGGGAATACGGTGGCTGCGGCATCATTAGTGTGTTGTTTTTGGCTAAAAAGTCGCGCACAAGCAACGAGCAATTGAGCAATTTTGGTACAAATTTCGCGGCGACCCGTCTCATGCCCAAATCATTGATAAAAATCGAATGGCACGAGCCAATCGATATGTTTAGGTCCTCAGCAACTTCTCTAACGGTGATTCGACGATTGGCCAATATCATTTTCTCCACTTCATTAATTTTTTCGTCTGTTGTTGAAGTGCTCGGGCGTCCGGCACGCTTTTCGTCGTTCACATCTTCTCGGCCTTCTGAGAACATTTTGTACCACCGATAAACGTTGCTTTGGTCCAAGGTAGCTTCTCCGTATGCCACAGTCAACATTCGGAATGCATCCGCGCACTTAATTTCATTTTTCACACAAAATTTGATACAGGTTCTTTGTTCCATTTTTTTGAATAGGTAAAAATCGAAGACGATCCAAAACACGTGCAAGCAAAGCAGCTGTCAACAATTAAGTGAACATTCAAAATGGCCGAGCTTGTCGACATAAGTGAGAGACATGAGTACCAACATAAAGCCACAAAAAGATCGAAATTCGAATATACGTAACCCGCGAAAATTCAAAATTCGCGATAGTTTTTGAACACACCTCGTATTACAGTACATTTATAAATCCTATGTGGGCAGCGCATTACCTTTCGCCAATTCTTTGTATTATGTACAAATCCCAAAGTTCTTTGGAAAAGATTTTATATAGTGAGTCCCATTTAAAAGTGCCACCATTGGGACCTCGAGAACTATAAGAGATACGATGTTGGTTAAATGGAACTTTTTGTGCGCCTTTGGGAGGCCATCTTAGATGTGCTTTTGTTTTTCCAAAACTTCTTATAGGGCACTAGATAATGATGAAAAACTGAATATTGTTGATTTTTTCTTTTTCAAATAACTTCTAAACTATTAGTAATTGAGAAAAACGTTTCAAATATGAAAGATAGATATTTTTATTAACTAACCAGTGGCGTGCGAAATAAATTTTTATATCCGTAAATTTTCGAGATATGACACAAACTTATATTTTTTTAAATGGAACCCATATCTGATTTCAGTCTCAAAAAAATCATTATTTTTTTCTCTTTTCAATGATGTAAGGGTTATTATGTTTTATATTTGTTATTATCAGGAACTTTTACTTGAAATACGAGAAGACAAAGTGATGGTACTGCAGTTCTTTTTAAAGTTTTACGCTTAATTGTATAGAAAAATACATAAATAATTAGAACGAACACAACATAAACTTTTTATTCTAAGACAAATCTGAACATTGAATTTTTTAATCACTAGGAAATATGTAATCATCCGATTTAAAATGACGAGAACAAACTTTCATATGTTTCGTTATTTGTTTTGCACTAGGAATTGCATATTCCCATGCTTTTCGTCAATCCATATCTATTTCAACACCTACACTTGTCGTAATTTTAACTTTATGTTTCGGAATATTATAAAACCCAATGCCTGTTTGTCGACCAGATCTTGAGTTGCATCCGAATATACAACAATTAGTACGACTTTTTCGCATATCTATTCACATCAAATGATTAAACCACATGTAACTCAAGCATACAGTCACAATACAGTACTAAACCGGAAAGTTCATATTTTTCCCAGCAGATGGCATATCGCAGCTTGTCAGTTGTCAACAGACCACGGTAGTGTAACGGTCAATTTGTGGCGGCAAATTCAAACTAAAACCCTAACTCGCCTTTGCCGATTTATACTCCCATATTATTCATAAGGGAACAAAAATATGCTATTTTCAAAATATTCAAAAGAAGTTTAAAATGCAAATCTTATTTATTAAACTTTATAAATATAAATCTCTAATGTATTGTCTATCTATTTATGTTACATAAATAATTAAAACACCCAAAATTATTGATTAAACTGTAATTATAGCAGAAAGTGCAAATTCACTAAAACGTAGGTCGTAGATGTTTTCGATTCTATATAATCTTGACAATTTAGATCGTCAGCAAAGAAATTATTTATTGCGAACAACTTAATAACCCTTTCAGACATCGCAAATAACAAAAACGAAAAACTTATAACCACCTTATATTATAACTTTAAAGATAAATGTAACAGGGGGGGGGGGGGGGGGGGTAAGATGCTTTTGTTTTCTCTTACTTTCTTTTATCCCAACGATGACACTTTCGGACTTTATCTCGGTGGACGCTTGCTGGTTTGTCCACCACTATACTGAGGAGGAACAAGCTCTTACGCTCACACTATCACTAAACACTTACACATGATGATAGAGTTATGAACATATGTTGGATAGATGGCACACACACAATATTTAAACTACTTTAACTTTACTTTTATTTACATAATTACTAATTAATACTAAACTAAACTGATATAAACCTTAATTACGAGTCATGGCGTAAACGCCCAAAAACTAACACAGACTACATGTCTGACCTGACTCGTTTCAATCTTAAAACGCGACTGCCTTTAAACAAAGGTTTGTCTCTCCAACAGGCATATCTGATGAAGGGTGCGAGGGTGTATCATCCATAGCAAAATAACAAGACTTCACGTAGTCTAGCCAATAAGTTATACAGTTAATTGTCAAAACAATAAATGTCTACGCGCTTGACATCTAGACTAAACAGATATATGAGAGAATACTGATTATTATTTCTAAACAGAATTTTGACTTACAAAGATAACAGAATTAAAATGTTGATATTGAAACTATAATTTAGAAGTTTATATTAAAGTTATTACTTGTTATTTCACTATTGTCACCTTGTTACACAAACAGCGTCAAATCCAAAACTAACCTACAAATGTAGTTGATATTTAACTGCACCAAGTTACGACATATGTTACTATTTGCAATCCTACTTTCTTTAAAATAAAATGATGCTTAACTTATTATTTTGTTTATACTTTTACTGTACAAAGAGTTGTACTTAAGAAACACAGAATAGCTTTAATAATATGAATTGAAAATGCGCTTCCATAAGAACTACATACATTCTCATTTGATTTAGGGTTTCGTGCCAAACGTGAATCTTAACCTCACTAATGTGGTCTATTGTGTGTTATGAATTTGTCTGATTGTATACGTTAATACATTGTATCAAACAGTGCGCTTATAGATCTTCTTAACGACGAGTTAACAGTGCTTTTTTAGGCTTATAAAAACACTGTTATATCTTGTCTTGTGTATGTGTGCTCATGACATAGTTGCAGTTTTCGGAATAGCACTTATGTTATTTTAATATATTGCAAACGTAAGCCGCAGTTACAGTGCGTTGGTATTTCCTCGTATAATGTTAAAGTGAATTGAAACTCACCCACGAAGGCTTCACAGAAAAGTCGCAACGAATGTCCCTGTTCCACCTCTTGCGATTTTGGTTGGTACGTCACTTTTGGAGCATCTGGGATTTTATCTAGAAAGAAAGAAAAAAACATCAATCAGGGAAAACCAATTGTGAAAAATACGTTGCTTCATTCACAGCTCCGAAAATAAAAATCTGTTGTGGCCAGAACAAAACCTCACGCCATTTCCATATTGAGCTATATAAGTATTGTATTTCACTTTGCTATCGAACCGGCGTTTTATAATAAAAAAATTACAGAACTTTACCCAAAAATTGTTTTCTATTGTATTTAACATGCGTTCTGCACACATACAATTCTAATTATACCTATTTTTCATTGTATGCGGAAGAAATTCTTTCATTTCATTAACAAGATTGGCGGTATTTCTGATGGATATATGCATTTTACCTATAATTTCAAATATTTAATTAATAAAACTATAAGAAAGAATAAATGTACTTCCCAAAAAAAGCTTTTAAAATGTCACTAAAACTGTTGATTTTTGACACTGACATTTGTCATTTACAAACTATGTTATAAACATTTGAATTTGTCAACTGGTTTCCTTAGTGCCTTAGCCTTTGCGATGTATAACATTAGATTATTTCCGGATGTCAAATTGTTACCAAAATCTAATCAGTAGTGTAGCACGCACTTCAGAATTCTATCAAAAGAGGCATTTGTTTTCGCTTTTCGCCACGAAGAGAAAATTTGCGTGTATGAAAATATTCGCCTGCAAGCGTACGACTTGAGGCGAAAATGTCAAAGTAACGTCGTTATTCTGCCACAATTCTATTCAAAGCCAATTTATATATAATTTATACATTTATTATATACAACAGTCAAAATATATTTTATTTTAATAGTATAAAATCCAATAATACCTGAACCAAAAAACGAATATAGAATTCTACAGTGCATGCTACCAAGATTCATAAAAGTAAAATCATATTAGCCTGCTTTCTATGATAGAATTCTAAAGTGCGTGCTACCACCACAGCTATTCTCAGGAATGTCAGATTGAGGAAACTGCAGTTAAATATTTTTTTTAAGTCTTAAGGCCTATTCCCAGTGCCTGTCATAGTCATAGTATTTGTTAGTTGTCATAGTTTCAAACAGTTTGGTAAAGCGAAATACATATATTCATTCCTTGTTTTAGTCATAGTGTTTAGGCATAATCATAAACATATTCACTGGGAATGAATATATATATTTCGCTTTACTAAACTGTTTGAAACTATGACAACTAACAAAGACTATGACTATGACAGGCACTGGTAATGGGCTTTTATAGTATTTGAGAAACCGTGGTTTCAACAACCACACATTCACACAAACATCCACACGGACATCATCGTAAAAATGTTTTAATCGGATTATAGGGACCTTAAAACGTGCTTATCCACTAAAATCTGGATATGCGAATTTTAGCATGATTCCAATACTTCTCTAATACCCGAGACAGACGACAAAAATTAATGATAATTAAGGGTTAGATAGAGTATGCGCACCTGAAGTTGAGACTGATGACAGATGTAAAAATTGCGTCTATTAACAAACCAAAAAATATTAAATGTAGTAAGCACGTAATACTTATTGTATTATACTCGTACAGTACAAACCAATAAGTAGTACGCGTTTACTACAGTCAATTTTTTCTGGTTTGTTAATAGACGCAATTTTGACATCTGTCAACAGTATCACCTTAAGGTATGCATACTATAACTAACCGTTAATGATCATTAATTTTTGTCGTCTGCCTCGGCTATTAGCGAGAGATAAAAATATAATCGTTATTTATTGAGTAGTACTGTACATATTTAAAGTTTTCCATAAAACAGCAAACTTTCCAATGAATCTCCAACAACTCATAATCTCATTGTCAATTTCAGCACAATCCCTCTCGCATTTCACTACAGAAACTAATTTAAATTCTTTCATAAATTACTCCCCATTCGATTCAATATAAAACGACTGATTCATTCTTCATTGTCTTCAGCTCTTTATCCATTTTCTCTGAATGTTCTGTGCTGATACACAAGAGTTTTTCCTTTTTTGCCACTACAAAACAGTAGCTTCAGTGTACTGTGTTGGATAATAATATTATATGGAAATTTCATAGTCCAGTAAACATATGATGCCAATGAGCTGAGTGATGAGATGGGAAAAATCTGCATATCATCCTTCATTGTTTTGTCTTTAGCTGGTCGGCGTTCCGGGAACATTGTGTGAGGTGGTTTCATACAAAATATTTTTGCGAATTCAACGGATGAATTTTTCTTTCTTTTTTATCTTTTAGGAGAAGTATGACTAGGGCTTTATTCCTTATATCCTATATAATTACTAAATTTAGGGCATATTACTTTAGGATTTAAATATGGAGTCCCGTGGCCGCGTGCCTGAGTGTCTGGTCGCGAACCCGGGGGAACCGGGTTCGATCCCGACAGACGCCAAATATTTCCAATTTTAAATGGCACAAAAGTGACCCCTGTGGTGCACTCTCCACACCAGCAATGAGTGCCCGTGAGGTGACGCCTGGTAAGCGCCCACACGGTAAAATATATCGTCATCATTACCGATGTCTACATGTGTTGTAGGTACTGGCACAACCAGAAATGGGTAATATGCCGTGATGATATATTTATTTATTTTATTTTATTTAGATATTCGGGTGAAAAAAGTGCAACATCGGACACAGACATAATATTTCAGTGTTTTGCAGGAGCACACAACAACAACTCATATTCGATGCTATAATATGTGCAAAACGTCAAATTTACTGTCAAAGAATAGCTTCTTAGCTTCTATTTAATAAAATATAATATTTACATTTACTTTTAATCATCAAATTGAATAATTTTGTTGTTCTAAAATGTTGCCATACAAACCAATGGATATCACTAATTGGCAAGAGCCAACAAAGTGTCTGACATCTGGTGGCAAAATAAAACATATAAGTTGTAGGGAAAACGTGCTATCATATAGGGTTATAAGTAAATAGCAACCAAAAATGACCAGCAAATCGAAGAAATATTGTTCTGTACCGCAGTGCAATAATTATACAAGTGCTGACATTTCCGTTCATTATTTCCCAAAAAGAGAAATATTAAAAAATAAGTGGAAAATCGCGTTAAAAATCGGAAAGGACATTTCACCGTTCATGAACGTGTGTTCACAACATTTTTTACCTAAGCAATTTTATTCCATATAAGTATTTATAAAAATTTATGCTTCAAAATATTATTAGATTGTTTTTGTAGTTATTAATAGAAAAATATTAAAAAGAAATTGTAAACCAAGCCAAAAATTACCTAAAGAATATTCCACAAAATCCCTGTACAGAGAAGAAAAATAGAGAGACGTTACCTGTAAATAGTAACTATTATTCTTTAATATTATATATTTATTTTAAATTGTTTATAGAAAAGATAGAGAAGAAGAATAAACTATAAAAATACCAGAAGTTGAGCAAAAGCAAGAGAAGAAGACGTGCAAAACAAAAAACTTGATGTGCATTTGTATTTAATGTTATTACGATTGAATGATGAGCCCCTTTCAAATTAGATGTTTGAACACACAGTCCATTTATTTCTATATTATTCTGTTTATCTGTCTTATATCCGCACAAGTATGTCCAGCTAAAAGTAGTTAACATGCAGATAACTTCAATTTTGAATCTTATTTTCATTTATATACTGCTTCTCCTTCGACCATAGGCCGCACAGCACCATTTAAATAAATGTATATGTCTGACATTGTGATAAAACATATTTAATTTCATTTAAAAATAACAAAATATCCTCAAAACAAAGCATCAAAATACAACTAGCACAAACGTAAAATATAATGTTTTCCCTATAAGTCGGTCATTAGTGCTGCCATCTCTAGGATGTGGCTCTCCTGGATATGCCATTCGAAGTTGTATTTATGTGAAGAAGACCTAAATCCTAAATTTTAAATGCCAAAATGCAACATCGGACACAGCCTAAGGAACGAATGTCATATTTGCCATTTTATCCTGTGAGAAGGAACCCTTCAAACAAAATTATGGACAATTATGACATGAATTCTTTACACTATTCTATTTTGCGTTTTATTTCAAGTTCTGAAATACCTCTGATACAAGATTATTCCACATTATTTAGTTACCGTTAAATTCTAAGTAAATCAATTCTCTCATTATAACTGAAACTGAACAATCATTCTTCGTTGAAATATCTACGGAACTGTTTTAGACATTACTATGCTATGTAATTTATAGATTAATCATGTGAATTATTGTAAGAGTAGGTATTTTATCAAGAATAGTTCACATACATAAAACAGTTTAGTTCAATATTCAGTAAAAAACCGCAGATTTGTTGAAAGTCATTAACTGCAATTTCCATCAAATCATACTTCACGATTAAACGTTGTCATTTTAACTGTACCATAAGATCAAAGAATATAATTACTCGAATTAATATACTATGGTAAAATAAAAAGAATAAATAAGGAGTGTTCAGAAAAAAAGCTAATTCGGAGTAGGCTATGAACATAGAAACGGATGTCTGATCATTATTCAATTCAAAAGCCAAGTTGTCAAAATTGATAATAAAGAAGGTTACAGAAATAAAATTATAATACGAACATACACTATGTAAATTGCACTTGATACTGAAATCTGTTAATTAGAACCATTTGAATATATAAGCTGTTTCCATTATTATACCAAAGATAGCTGATTCATGAAAGTTCATCTCTTTATAATTTTTTAACTCTATATCTATTGAATATGAAGGAAAAAGTTTAACCAAACTGTATAAACAATAAGATATTCTTTCACATTTGTAATAACATCAAATGTCAAAAAATGATATTTAACTGCGTTTTTTTTTTAAATCTGATGTGGCCAACACAAAACCTCCCGCTATTTAATTTTTACATACATACATACATAGGTACATAAAATCAAGCGTTTCCCACTTAGTGGGTTAGCAAAAACCCGGAAACAATAGTAACAATAAGAAAAGGGATAAGAGTAAGAGCTCAGCTGACTCACTTCACTCTTTAACAACATTCTTCTATCGCCTTGTCCACAATCATCATAGCATTCATACATAAGAACATATTAAAGTGACCGATTTTCGGTAGCGAATAACCCCATCCGGACCACAATAATAGTTACGCAATAATCATCCCACGCCACAAATTCCTATCCATTTTTATTAATTTAAATACATACTTACGTATTTACTAACGCTGCAAACTGTTCCATTGTATAAAACTATTGATTTATTCACTATTTTCTTTTTAAAATCACTATTATTAATTTGAAGTGATTAGTTTTTGACAGTGACATTTACTGTCAGTTACATTCACTTGAAATATGAACTGTGTAACAAAGGAATTATGTTTATCTTAGGCATCGGGACTAATAAAAAAAAAATATTTTTAAATTTATCTGCAAAATATATAGAAAAAGTATTATGTATTCCTGTAGAAAATTTAATAATCTTTAATTTTCATAAGATATAAAATGCGAAAAAATGGCATTTAATGGTATTTTTTTAAGAAAAACCATTATGAACTTCAGGTAAAGTGCCATTTCCGGTTATCCGATTTACACCAAAATCTAATGGCTTCTTTTCATATTAGAATAGGATAAAAATACAGGGTTTCAGAATTTTCTGAATGATAGTATTTGAGTTAGAGCGAAGACAAAATCCATACACATACGCACATACATACACACACACATACACACACACACATACAGACATCATCGTGAAAATGTTAAAATTGGATTCTAGGAGGGACCTTAAAACGAGGTCATTTAATAAAATCTCGATATGTGATTTTTAGCACGATCCCTATACCTCCCTTACTAAACTGTTAAGATCTTCCAATAAGGGAACTTCCGGTTGACCAGTTGTAAACAAAATCTAATCACCTCTTCATATGGAGGAAGAAGAATAAGAAAGAATTATAATTTTTAGAATTGTAGTATTGGAGTTATAGTCAGAGAAATTTTTGTCATACACACACAGACACACACATACAGACATTATTGTAAAACTAGTAGAATCGTATTCTAGAGCCCCTAAAATGTGCTTATTCATTAAAAACTCACCAATGAATTAAAGACAATACCTTCCTTACCTAAAAGTGAGGGAAGGTAAAAATTTCGATGAAACATGTTTAAAAATTAAACAACAATACTAAAACTTTGAATCATCAACATTGGCACAGTAACTCTGTTTCTATATTTGAAAATGGAAATAAACAGTTTGTATATATTACATAACGCAACGCTAGAATCTAGAAATACTTCATTTAGTTTTAAGATCTTTCTTGGAATTCCTAAATTACAAATTACGTTTTAGTGCTTCACGCTATATTTTAGTTATTATTATATCAATTTACTAATTCTTTCACTTGTACAAAATTATACGACCGAAAAACAGACAAGTTTTACTTTACACAATGTGAATGGTAAAAATGTGGACAGCTGAATTTAAACGTGGGCGGGAATGCATTGAAGATGAATTGTTACCAGTGAAGAAAATATTAATAATCAATTTAACTTCAGAAAGCGTCAAATATAATTGAAGAGTTTTGACAAAAACAAACATTTTTCCTCCCGCTTCCCTTGGTAAGGGAGATATAGGGATCGTGCTAAAAATTATATATAGAGATTTTAGTAAATGACCACGTTTTAAGGTCCCTAGAATCCAATTTTAACATTTTCAAGATGATGTCTGTATGTGTGTGTGTGTGTGTGTGTGTGTGTATGTGTAGGGATTTTGTCTTCACTCTAACTCAGATACTATCATTCAGAAAATTCTGAAACCTTGTATTTCCATCGCATTCTAATATGAAAAGAATGCTATTAGATTTTGGTGTAAATCGGATAACCGGAAATGGCACTTCACCTGAAGCTCATAATGGTTTTTCTTCAAAAAATAACATTAAATGCCATTCTTTCGCATTTTATGTCTTATGAAAATTGAAGATTATTGAATTTTCTACTGGAATACATTAATACTTTTTCTATATATTTTACAGATAAATTTAAAAATATTTTTTTTTAATTAGTCCCGAAGCCTAAGATTTACACAATTCCTTTGTTACACAGTTCATATTTCAAATGAATGTAACTGACAGTAAATGTCACTGTCAAAAAACTAATCACTTCAAATTAATAATAGTGACATTTTAAAAAGAAAATAGTAAATAAAGCAATAGTTTTCTACAATGGAACAGTTTGCAGCGTTAGTAGGTATGTATTTAAATTAATAAAAATTCAATAGCGGGAGGTTTTGTGTTGGCCACATCAGATTTTTTTTATAATTTCATCCGAAAATATTAGGAAAACTAAGTCTATTGATGAAAATCCGGCGAAAAAATTCCTAATAATAAGCGAGTTATGGCCTCCCGAATTTTGAAAAGATTGACGTGACGTCACGCTTATGTGTTTTTTATCAAACTGTTTTCATCATGGATTTTAAGTTATATTTACATAAAATAAATAAATATTATAACACTGTATATGTCTACATACTTTATAATTACAGGTGTATTTAAATTATTAAGTTTAATTCAAGAAATTTATGTTAAAATAAAAACTGTTTGAAAACTGCAGTACAGGAATGTTAGCCCCTCCTTTCGAATTTGAATTTCTTAACTTCCATTGGTAGTAACCACCACCTCCTAACACGCTATTTGTTATGCATGTATAGGCGGTCTTTCGGTCGCCAATCAAAATATTATATATAGATTTCATATTTGTGTCGAAGCGCTATAACAAAAAACCCCTTATTTCCGAAATATTTCAATTATACCATTTAATTTTTTTATTAATATTCGTTATTCAGCATATATACATTCGTATTTTTTTACTATTTTCCTTTAGTTCGATTGAGCTGGAATCCCCTATTGACACTTCTTTACCACTGTATTATTTCCTGTTTCACATCACCATTTCTGTATTTATTTTTACATCTATCCATTTTCTCGCGTCTTTTTTGGCTACATAGTGTTCTGTCCACCGACCCGTGACATTGATTTGGAAGCCGAGCGCCCGGTTGGACGCTTCCCGGAATTCTATACACAGACCGGAGTCGGGAGTTGGTTTCCGGATCGTGCACACTGAATCAATCGTAACGTAGCTGAAGCTGATGGATTCCATGCACTACTAATGGCTAACCAATACTCTACGGACACACCGAATGGATGTTGGGATTTGGGATGATGAATTCAAAAGACAAAATGAAAAAGGAGTGGACAGGATTGATGAGTTTTCAGTGAAAATACATTACGATAGTTTATAAAGTTTACAATTCGTGGATTCAAAAATTCACTTTGGACTCAATTCTTACAAATACTGGATAGTAAAAAGCAGTAGTAGTATTTATACCGTGAGTATTTTTACCTCTCGCTAAGAGAGGTATTGGAATCATGCTAAAATTCGTATATCCAGATTTTTGCGAATAAGGACGATTTAAGGTCCCTAGAACCCGATTATAACATTTTTACGATGATGTCTGTGTGTGTGTGGATGTGTGGATGTGTGTGTGTGTGTATGTATGGATGTTGGAGGGACGATTCCTCAAAAACTTAAAAAGACTTAAAAAATATTTAACTGCAGTTTCTTCACTCTGACATTCCTGGAAAGAGCTGAAAAGGTTTTGGTAACAATTGAAAAACCGGAAGTAGTACTTTCTTAAAAAAATTCTTCTAAATATAATGTTTGGGAGTTTTTTTTATTAAATATTGAAGAACATAAAATTCTCCATCTAATACACTTAAAATTTTTATTATATCTTGTATAGATTCAGAGATAAAGACACTATAATTTATAGAGTACACTAATCGCAGAGGCCAAGGCACTAAGGAAACCAGTTGACAAATTCCAATGTTTATAACATGACACATGTCATTGTCAAATATCAACAATTTTAGTGACATTTTGATAGCTTTTTCTGGGAAGTATATTTAATTTTTCTTATTGTTTTATTAATTTGAAATTATAGGTAAAATTGTGGTAAAATGCATATAACCATCAGAAATACCGCCAATCTGGTTAATGAATTGGAAGAATCTCTGACATGAAAATTATATAAAATAGACATAATTAGAATGATATGTGTGCAGAAGACATGTTAAATACAATAAAAAACAATATTTGGGTAAAGTTCTGTAATATTTTGTTATAAAACGACGGTTCGAATGCGAAGTGCAAAACAATACATATATAGCCTAATATGGAAATGGCGAGAGGTCTTGTGCTGGCCACAACAGATTTTTTAACGTGAAACATGGGGTTTATCATATCCATGGTTACGATTTGATATTTGATTGACAGCAATGTATTTGCCCGTTCCATTTAAAATGAAACATAGGGAACGAATCTGACAGAAATATTTTATTGAAATATTGTAAAAAATTTAGCGGTGTCAGAAAACCACTCGAGAGCACTAAACATATTTCGGGCAAAAGGTGTACACAATATTTTTTCTACATCAAAATTTAATTTTTAGAAAACAGATATAATTATTTAAACACAATTAACCTCTAATGACATCTTGTCAATATGACAGATAACCGTTGAATTTTCCTATAAGTTATGATTTGACATTTGATTGACAGCAATGTATTTGTCTGTCTTATTTAAAATGACACATGCGGGAAATGAATTTGACAGAAGTATTATATTTAAATATTGTAAGAAATTTAGCGGAGTCAAAAACCACTCGGGCACAAGGTGTACATTATATTTTGTCTACAACTAATTGTAATTTAAAATGCAGGTATAATTATTTAAACAAAATTAACCTCTATTGACGTCTTATCAAATGTCAAATTCGTTCCCTATATTTCATTTTAAATGGCACGGGCAAATACATTGTTGTTAATCAAATGTCGTCGTAACCATGGATATGACAAACCCAATGTTTCACGTTAAAAAATCTGTTGTGGCCAGCACAGGACCTCTCGCCATTTCCATATTAGGCTATAATGTATTGTATTGCACTTCGCTTTCGAACCGTCGATTTATAACAAAATCTTACAGAACATTACCCAAATTTTGTTTTTTATTATATTTAACATGTCTTCTGCACACATATAATTCTAATTATATCTATTTTTCATTGTATGAGGAAGTTTTTCTAAATTTCAAAGATTGTTCCAATTCATTAACCAGATTGGCGGTATTTCTGATGGATTTATGCATTTTACCATAATTTTACCTATAATTTCAAACATTTAATTAATAAAACAATAAGAAAAGTTAAATATACTTCCCAGAAAAAGCTATCAGAATGTCACTAAAACTGTTGATATTTGACAATGACATGTGTCATGTTATAAACATTGGAATTTGTCAACTGGTTTCCTTAGTGCCTTGGCCTCTGCGATTAGTTTACTCTATAAATTATAGTCTTTATCTCTAAATCTATACAAGATATAATAAAATTTTTAAGTGTATTAGATGGAGAATTGTATGTTCTTCAATATTTAATAAAAAAAACTCCCAAAAAATTATATTTAGAAGATTTTTTCTAATAAACTACTACTTCCGGTTGTTCAATTGTTACCAAAACCTTTTCAGCTCTTCCCAGGAATGTCAGATTGAGGAAACTGCAGTTAAATATTTTTTAAGTCTTATAGTTTTTGAGGAATCGTGACTACAACATCCAGACATACATACACACACACACACACACACACACACACACACATATACACACATCCACACACACACACAGACATCATTTTAAAAATGTTATAATCGGATTGTAGGGACCTTAAAACGTGCTTATTCAATAAAATCTGGATATGCGAATTTTAGCATGAATCCAATACCTCTCTTAGCGAGAGGTAAAAATACTCACGGTATATATACAGAGAATTTATTTTAAAATGCAACATTATAAATAGTATTGCAGAACAGGAGATACCTCCAGAACACATCACAAATGGTGTCAATTCTTATTACGACAGACTAGAATATTGCCTCAGTGTGAATGGAGGTATTTTTTAACATTTATTACATGAAAATTATAAATTTTTGTAAGCTAAAGTTTGTTAAGATGAACAAGATTAATGTTTTGATTTTTTGTAAGTAGGCTAATTTATTGGAAATTTGTTTTGAAAATACAAAACTACAAATTTTGTATGTTGCATTTTAAAATGGTCAAATATTACATAGCTGTCATTTTTTGACAATACTGAGTAACCATGGAAGTGATTGACTGTATGTTGCATGTTAAAATAAATTCCCTGTATATATAAATCTGTTGTGGCTAGCACAATACCTCTCATCATTTCCATTTTATGTTATATAAGTATTGTATTGCACTTCGCTATCGAACCGTCGTTTTGTAACAAAAAAATTACAGAACTTTACGCAAATATTGTTTTTTATTGAATAACATGTCTTCTGCACACATATAATTCTAATTATATCTATTTTTCATTGTATGAGGATGTCCCTTAATGTCAAAGATTCTTCCAATTCATTAACCAAATTGGCGGAATTTCTGATGGATATATGCATGTTACCTATAATTATAAATATTTAATTAATAATAAAATAAGAAATATTAAATGTACTTCTCAGAAAAAGCTTTCAGAATGTAACTAAAACTTTTGATTTTTGACACTGACATCTGTCATTTACTAATTATGTTGTAAACATTTGAATTTGTGGCTTTAAAAATTCACTTTGAACACAAATCTCACAAATACTGTATTTATTTTGAATCATGATTTGTCTGTCTGCATACTTCACCAAAAGTGGCACTGATATAGCGAATTGTGACGTCACTGTCAAAATCCCCTATTGTACTCGAAGCTTTATGAAAAGTACACTAAAGTGTCCATATTTGGAAACATTTTGCTAATTTTTGTGTCGACAATAATAAAAAATTAAACTACAGATTAGTATCACGTACTGTAGAAGTAAACAAATTTTTGGTTATGATAATCAACAATAATGTTATACCGTGAGTATTTTTTAACGTGAAACATTGGGTTTGTCATATCCATGGTTACGACTTGACATTTGATTGACAGCAATGTATTTGCCCGTTCCATTTAAAATGAAACATAGGGAACGAATTTGACATTTGATAAGACGTCAATAGAGGTTAATTTTGTTTAAATAATTATACCTGCATTCTAAATTAAAATTAGTTGTAGAAAAAATATAGTGTGCACCTTGTGCCCGAGTGCTTTTCTGACTCGGCTAAATTTCTTACAATATTTAAATATAATACTTCTGTCAAATTCATTCCCCATGTGTCATTTTAAATGAGACTGCTGTCAATCAAATGTCAAATCATAACTTATAGGAAAATTCAACGGTTGCCTGTCATATTGACAAGATGTCATTAGAGGTTAATTTTGTTTAAATAATTATACCTGTTTTCTAAAAATTATATTTAGACGTAGAAAAATAGTGTGTGCATCTTGTGCCCGAAATATGTTTAGTGCTCTCGAGTGGTTTTCTGCCTTCGCTAAATTTCTTATAATATTTCTGTCAGATTCGTTCCCTATGTTTCATTTTAAATGGAACGGGCAAATACATTGCTGTCAATCAAATATCAAGTCGTAACTATGGATATGACAAACCCAATGTTTCACGTTAAAAAATACTCACGGTATATAACCTTTTACTTCATTTGACTAGTATAACGTAGTATAAATACAACTCTATTTTAGTACAGTTTAAAGATAGTAATGTATGAGTAAACAAAACAGATGCGCAAAGGCTGGTACATTTTATGTCACGTTTAATGTAAAGTATTACATCAGCAATTATTCTCAGACAAGATTCAAGATCTCACACTTAGACACTCTGGCGACAAAGGCTATTCCTTAGAAATCTTCAAATAATCTTGCGCAATATTTATTTAAATAATTTTTAACTCTTGCTAAGAGAGGTATTGGAATCATGCTAAAAATCGCATATCCAGATTTTAGTAGATAAGCACGTTTTAAGGTCCCTAGAATCCAATTATAACATTTTCACGATGATGTCCGTGTGTGTGTGTGTGTATAAGACTTAAAAAATATTAACTGCAGTTTCCTCAATCGATATTCCTGCTACTTGTTAGGGGATAGTGGATACCCTTGTAAAAATTACTTATTAACACCTGTACAAAACCCAACTACTCCAAGCTAACATAAATACAATAAGTCATGTAACAGTTTCATTTGAACACTATTCCGGGGACCTATTTGTGAAACTGCATTAAATTCTTTACAAATCTCATCTCATGCACTATTTTTGCTTTTGACGCTTGCTACGTCTGTCTGCTTGTTTTCAATATTACTAATATATATTTGTTATCTCTAACATGTTCACTTTATCTATTTCAGTATAATTCTTTCGCCATTCTTTCTTTTTTTTTCCATTTTTAATGAGAACTGACATTTTATGACACTTTATTTTGACTTTTGAATAATAATAAACGATGTCTCTGTCGGTAAATCACTAGAATAAAATATTTACTCTGCAAGTACTTATTTTACTCTGCAACTTATTTTATAAAACAGACATTTTTATTTACTCATCGATTAAATTTACTTTCAAAGTAATAACTCAGCAAGTTATTCGATGTTTATAAAACTGGGCATTAGTTGCACATCTTTTTTAGTCAAGACAATGTGACAGAAATATTCAAAAATAACAAAATGACGACACATGTCAATTGACTGTCGTAAATATCGCCAGAATCAAGCTGTCGTCCACGAACATATACTCTTCTGATTGGTCGGCATTAGCATTATGACTTAAAATTTAGAAATTGTCATATTGTCATATTCTAGGGTTACGGCATAATGCTAAAGTTAAGGTTATAGCTAATGTATCGCAACACGCATTTGTCTATACTTGAATTAGTAATGCAAAGTTAAATTCTTAAGTTTACAGCTTAAATAAACCAGCCCTTTCTGCAACTGCGTTACCGCCTGTATTACTTTACATTATAAATAGGCCTTTACCGATCAGTAATTTGTAAATAAAGCTTACTGCCTTGGAAACTCTATCAGTAAAAATTGAAAGACAAACTGGTCTTGCAAAAAAAATTGTTTATGTCAACCAATAAAGTAATATTTTCCGTAGCATTATAATATTATTTATTATCTTAGTTCTGTTGAAGAGACAACAAAGGACAATTTTTCGTTCCAACTCTTAACGAATCGTTCCGTTACGGCAAGTTCATTATAGTGGAAACAAAACCTTTACAAATCTCTGTCACTTCTATACATAAACATGAGCAACAGTGAACGCGGCTTTCAAATGCAGTTTGCCGATTTTATGCCAAATACGCTAAGCTAATGCGTTCCAACGTTTGCGTTTCATAGAACATGAAACAATAAAACAACAGAGACGTTTAATGCCAAACAAATGCGACGCTATGGATAATTACAAGCACACAACATACTATATATACAGGTGTCTATAAAATGAGGGGACATGGCTTAACTACAGATCCCTGAGGCTAAAACGCACTAATAAAACAAATCATGTTCGTTGCTATAATTTGTACAAAACGTCAAATTTACTGTCAAAGAATAACTTCTGAGCTTCTATTTTATGAAATATAATATTAACATTTACTCTCAAACATCAAATTGAGTCGAATTGTATAATTCATTTTTGTTGTTCTAAAGTGTTGCCATACAAACCAATGGATATCACTAGTGTGCCATTCGGAGTTGTATTTATGTGAAGAAGACTAAATACCAGAATATGACATGGTTACAGCCTAAGAAAAAAATCTTCCTCCACTTTATTATGTCTCTAAAATAGGGGGACATGGCTTAACCACAGATTCCTGAAGCTAAAATAAGACGATGTAACTAAACTTGCTTCTACCGGAAAGTGTAACATTTAGACAGAATTCTGCTTCAAAGTTCTTCGAAAAATAATTTTGCTTATAATAACAGAACGCTATATTCGATTTGGATGAAATTTGGTATGACAGTTTATATGGTTATAAGTCATCTTTTAAGATGATACTTGTTATTATTAGTGAACCACTGGTGTATGAAACTTAGGTGTCCCAACATTGATTAGACCATAACTTTTTAATGGCCACTCCGATAACATAAAATTATTTTTTTTCAGCAAGATACATTCAATAATAAACTTTTCTCTCTCTGTTTAATTTGTGATATCTGTTACGGTTCAGACATAAAAAAATAAAACCTGAGTGACTGCATCGTGAATTTTTTTAAAATAAATTTAATTTAGCAGTCTATCCAAATGTCTAACACCTAATTTCTTATGACAGTAACAATTATTTATGGGTTGTCAAAAAATTCCTTCGCAATATTCTAAAACTAGTATCATCCGTTTGTTCGGCCTAATGGTATTTTACTACCATTATTATAAATAACAAGAATAAATATGTTAGCTTACTCCTAAAAAAGTTGAGACGATTGACAACTCGTTACTGTCATTAAAAATGAGCCTGTTTCACATTTTTCAAAAACTATTTTAAATGAAAGTTTATGGAATGATTTTCTTAATAATAATTTTTATTTTAATAATTTGTTGTTATCTGTGGAAATAATTAAATAAAAAGATTGGCGTCCTGAAAAACTACCCCCCACTCCTGTGACGTAGAAGCACATACATTATATCATTAATATCCAATAGGAAAATAGTTTTTCCATCACCTACGTTTATTCATATTATTTATATAAATAAACGTGGGCTAAAATGTGTCACATGTTAATAACAAAATCTTTTAATTTGACATTTGACGCTGACATTGCTCATTGTAAATGAATAATAAAGTAATAATGGCTAATTCAAATTATACTCAAGCTAAATCGGACAATTAACCGAAGGTCGATAGCTGGATGATGGCTGAATTTATATCAGAACGATTGTTTTACTGCTACCGAAATAAGGGGTGTTAAAGAGTTAAGGTAAAATAAAATGTAAAAACTGAATTTATTATATAAATTGATAATATATTTTACTTTAAAGTTCTGGTCGTGATTCTTATTTGACACTTGTTTGACAACTTTGACAATACACTTGACACTTTAGAACTGCTGAAGATGTATGTACTCTGACGTCACATTCTGTTTCAGATCACGTGACTTATTCAAAATTTTATCCAAATTTCAAAAATTAATTGTAAAATATCTAAAGGATATTTCGTGATATTTTCAAATTTGAGGCTCTTTAAAGAACAATATCTTTTCAAATTTAATACATAGAAGTCATATAAAAATTCTTGCAACAGCCCTATTAGATGTTTGGCATTTGGACAGACTGCTAGATAAAATTTATTTTAAAAATTAAGCGATGCTGTTTCTCAGATTTTATTATTTTTTTTACCTCCCGCTACCCTTGGTAAGGGAGGTATAGGGATCGTGCTAAAAATCACTTATCGAGATTTTAGTAAATGACCATGTTTTAAAGTCCCTAGAATCCATATTTAACATTTTTACGATGATGTCTGTATGTGTGTGTGTGTGTATGTATGTATGTATGTATGTATGTATGTATGTATGTATGTATGTATGTGTGTGTGTGTGTGTGTGTGTGTGTGTGTGTGTGTATGTGTAGGGATTTTGTCTTCACTCTAACTCAAATACTATCATTCAGAAAATTCTGAAATCTTGTATTTCTATCCTATTCTAATAAGAAAAGAAGCCATTAGATTTTGGTGTAAATCGGATAACCGGAAATGGCACTTTACCTGAAGCTCATAATGGTTTTTCTTCAAAAAATACCATTAAATGCCATTTTTTCGCATTTTGTCGTTATGAAAATTAAAGATTATTGAATTTTCTACAGGAATACATTAATACTTTTTCTATATATTTTACAGATAAATTTAAAAATAATTTTTTTTACAAGTCCCGAAGCCTAAGAAAAACACAATTCCTTTGTTCCATAGTTCATATTTCAAATGAATGTAACTGACATTAAATGTCACTGTCAAAAAACTAATCACTTCAAATTAATAATAGTGACATTTTAAAAAGAAAATAGTAAATAAAGCAATAGTTTTATGCAATGGAATAAATCCGTAAGTATGTATTTAAATTAATAAAAATTAAATAGCGGGAGGTTTTGTGTTGGCTACATCAGATTTTTGTGATATCACAAATTACACAGAGAGAGAGAGAGATAAGTTTACTATTGAACGTATCTTTCTAAAAATAAAATAAATTCATGTTATCACCGTACCGAAAAATGAAGTTCATAATAGTTTTCATTTTTGCAATTTCTTGTTACTGCTATTTATTCGTACGTTAACAGAATGTTTCTCTTTTGAATGATGTTATGTTATTAGCAATGTAAATATATTCATGATGTTTATAAAATGTTTTGAAGTATAACGGTAGATGAATGCAATGTGTAGTTTTTGTTTAAACAGGTGTAAATTATTCCATGTAATTAATGTTATTATGGAAAACTAATTACTGAGAACAATAACGAACACCGATTTGTAGTATTGTATTAGTTTATTCATTGTGTGACACGTAGTCTACGCAATAAAATTAGTTTTCATTTTTGTATTAGTCATTGAATAGCATCGAAACAAATCATTGTTTATATTTATATGATTATGCATCGTGTTTTGTAAAAAAAATAATAATAATATGAAGTATGCGTGGTATTACGCAGTTAAATTTAATTATTATGGAACTATAGCAAGTATATTTCATATATGAATGATTATAAATTAACAATAAAATAGTACCTACTGATATTTGTAATAAGGCAACATTTTCATTCATTGATCAAGACCATTCAGCCTACATGGAACATTTTTAGCAAATTGTTAATGTGTCTACTGCTATAATATACAGATAAATTTGTACAATAAAACGTATGTAGGTACGCTACGTAAAGAGATATAACGCAATACAAATGACATACCGTATCTTCCGTAAGTTTTGGTACAAATTTCAACAATTTTTACCTCTCGCTAAGAGAGGTATTGGATTCATGCTAAAATTCGCATATCCAGATTTTATTGAATAAGCACGATTTAAGGTCCCTAGAATACGATTATAACAATTTTAAAATGATGTTTGTGTGTGTGTGTGTGTGTGTGTGTGTGTGTGTGTGTGTGTGGATGTGTATGTATGTGTGTCTGGATGTTGTAAGCACGATTCCTCAAAAAATATAAGACTTAAAAAATATTTAGGAGTTTTTTTTTTATTAAATATTGAAGAACATAAAATTCTCCATCTCACACTTAAAAATTTTATTATATCTTGTATAGATTTAGAGATAAAGACACTCTATGATTTATAGAGTAAACTAATCGCAGAGGCTACGGCACTAAGGAAACCAGTTGACAAATTCAAATGTTTATAACATAGTTTGTAAATGACACATGTCAGTGTCAAAAATCAACAGTTTTAGTGACATTCTGATAGCTTTTTCTGGGATGTATATTTAATCTTTCTTATTGTTTCATTAATTAAATATTTGAAATTATAGGTAAAATTATGGTAAAATGCATATATTCATCAGAAATACCGCCAATCTGGTTAATGAATTGGAATCAACATTTAAAAACTTCCTCATACAATGAAAAATATATATAATTAGAATTATATATGTGCAGAAGGCATGTTAAATACAATAAAAAACAATATTTGGGTAAAGTTCTATAATATTTTATTATAAAACGACGGTTCGAAAGCGAAGTGCAATACAATACATATATAGCCCAATATGGAAATGGCGAGAGGTCTTGTGCTGGCCACAACAGATTTTTTATTCTTGCTAAGAGAGGTATTGGATTCATGATAAAAATCCAAATTTTAGTGAAAAAGCACGTTTTAAGGTCCCTAAAATCCGATTTCAACCTTTTTACAATAATGTGTATCTGTGTGTAAGTGTGTGTGTGTGTGTGTGTGTGTGTGTGTGTGTGTGTGTGTGTGTGTGTGTGTGTGTGTGTGTGTGTATGTGTATGTGTGGATGTTGGAGGGACGATTACTCAAAAACTATAAGACTTAAGAACTGTTTAACTATGGATTCCTCAATCTGACATTCTCGGGAAGAGCTGAAGAAAAGGTTTTGGTAACAATTGGACAACCGGAAGTAGTAGTTTCTTAAAAAAAATCTTCTAAATATATTTTTTTGGAAATTTTTGTTATTAAATAGAAAAAGAACATAAAATTCTCCATCTAATACACTTAAAATTTTTACTATATCTTGTATAGATTTAGAGATAAAGACACTATAATATATAGAGTAATTTAATCGCAGAGGCTAAGGCACTAAGGAAACCAGTTGACAAATTCCAATGCTTATAACATAATTTGCAAATGACACATGTCTGAAAAGTATATTTAGTCTTTCTTATTATTATATTAATTAAATATTTGAAATTGTAGGTAAAATGCATATATCCATCAGAAATACCGCCAATCTGGTTAATGAATTGGAAGAATCTCTCATATTTAGGAACTTCCTCATACAATGAAAAATAGATATAATTAGAATTATATGTGTGCAGAAGACATGTTAAATATAATAAAAAACAATATTTGAGTAAAGTTCTGTAATATTTTGTTATAAAACTACGGTTCGAAAGCGAAGTGCAATACAATACTTATATAGCCTAATATGGAAATGGCGAGAGGTCTTGTGCTGGCCACAACAGATTGTTTTATTCATTTTAACAAGTTAATCTTCTTTTATAACCTCAGATTTAAACGTCAAAATGATATACAGATCTGACACGTTCGTAAAAGCTTCGATAATCAGATACCTTCGACTGACTTTACGAAAAATTTTATACAGGGAATTTATTTTAACAAGCAACATATGGTCAATCACTTCCATGGTTACTCACTTTTGTCAAAAAATGACAGCAATGTAATATTTGTCCATTTTAAAATGCAACATACAAAATTTGTAGTTTTGTATTATCAAAACTAATTTCCAATAAATTAGCCTACATACGAACAACAAAAAATCAAAACATGAATGTTGCACATCTTAACAAACTTCAGCTCACAAAAATTCATAACTTTCATATAATAAATGTTAAAAATGCCCCCAATCACTCTGAGGCAATATTCTAGTCGGTCGTAATAAGAATTGACACCATTTGTGATGTGTTTTGGAGGTATCTTCTGTGCTGCAATACTATTTATAATGTTGCATTTTAAAATGGACAAATATTACATTGCTGTCATTTTTTGACAATAGTGAGTAACCATGGAAGTGATGAACCATAATGTTGCATTTTAAAATAAATTTTCAGCTATAATATCCCGAGGACATTGATAATTACGAAATAATTTTATGACAGTTACCGAAAGCGCGTTGCTTGGTAACAGCCCGACGCCGAAGGCGGAGGTGGTGTTACCTAAAAGCAATGTGCTTGAGAAAGTGTCATAAAATTATAAGTATTTATCAATGATCGAGGGGTATTCGGTGAGAAATTTTTTTGCAGTTTTAACACTACATTTGCCTAAAATTTGTATGTGACAGAATTTTTGTGTCTAGCATAGCCCAGTAGATGTCACTAGTAGCTATGAACGTGAATGTGGCTATGAATATGTTCAGTGTGAAGTGTGCAATGAGAATGAGACCTTTTTGAGTGAGACCAAAGAGAAGAAGATAAGACATACAAAAGTCCATAAATATTCTCCACATTTAGTTTTTTATTTAATACATTATTTTCTGATGTGTTTTCTTCTATAATTTTGTTGAATAAATTATCATTTTCATTGACAGCGTGAAAATGACATTTTTAAATTAAAACAATTAATCTTTAATTATATGTCAAAAACTGTCTGTGACTTAGCAACTTAGTGACATAAGTGATAATTGTCTTAGGATAATTATCAGTGTAAGTTTGTTTTGATTGGTTATTTTCGCACACGTGGTCAGCAATAAAAGGATTCAATTGGATAATTTTTTAACCAAAAAATTTTCTGTATAATAGCCGAGACAGACGACAAAAATTAATGATCATTAAAATATTGAATGTAGTAAGCACGTACTACTTATTGTATCGTAGTAGTACAGTACAAAACAATAAGTAGCACGTGCTTACTACAGTCAATATTTTCTGGTTTGTTAATAGACGCAATTTTGACATCTGTCAACAGTATCACCTTGAGGTACGCATACTATAACTAACCGTTAATGATCATTAACTTTTGTCGTCTGTCTCGGCTATAAGAATGTCCGAGAAAACGATGTAAATGCTAGGTGTTCGTAGAAAGTTTTGGTGAATCGTCATTCCGGAATATGTCTCAAATGCAGTTGTATACCTACACTATGTACTTTTTAACATAATTGCTTGTGGGGTGAAGCATAGAAACAACGCATTAACGTCCTACACCACAAATGTAAATACAAATAGCATTTAGATTCAGATAGGAGACCAGTACAACAACTACAACGTTATTAATATATCACTTTCATATATAGATCATTTCACAATGCAACAACTATTTATGAATGGATGAATGAATGGAATATTCGAATTGCTTTAAGCTCATGTCGTATCACTTAGGCTTAGGCGTGGTGGCATTCAAATATATAACACTAGAAGGATTAGAGAAATTGTTAACGGCATTTAATATCATACGACAGAATTATTTATTGCAAATATCATATAAATGTGCATACCAGCAGTAATGCGGAAACACATGTAATAATGACAACCTGCACTGTTAAAATGCAAGTACGACAACTATGCTTCGCTCCGAAATGAGATGGAGTAATAAATTAAAGGAAAGAAAATTACTGGATTTCAGTCAATGATTAAATATATTTTCCGCCTCTACCGGTTTCGACACCTCATGGGTCTTCTTCAGGAGCTACAATAATATTACATATTTTCAAAAACCATTTTTAAAAATACAAACATGTGTGACTTACGTGAATTTTTACCTCTCGCTAAGAGAGGTATTGGAATCATGCTAAAAATCACATATTCAGATTTTAATGAATAATCACGTTTCAAGGTCACTAGAATCCGATTTTAACATTTTTAAAATGATGTCTGTGTGTGTGTGTGTGTGTGTGTGTGTGTGGATGTGTGTATGTGTGTGTGTGTGTGTGTGTATGGCTGGATGTTGGACGGACGATTCCTCAAAAACTATAAGACATAAGACCTGTTTAACTATGAATTCCTCAATCTGACATTCCTCGGAAGAGCTGAAAAGGTTTTGGTAACAATTGAACAACCGGAAGTAGTAGTTTTTAAAAGAAATTCTTCCAAATATTAATTTTTGAAAATTTTTGATGTTATTAATATTGAAGAACACAATTCTACACCTGATACATTTAAATTTTTTGTTATATCTTCTATAAATTTAGAGATAAAGACGCTATAATATATAGAATATCGGGATATAACAAGTCGAGTAGGCGAAACTACACTACGGAAACCAGTTGACAAATTCAAATGTTTATAACATAATTTGTAAATGACGTGGTAAATGACAGATTTCAGTGTCAAAAATAAACAGTTTTAGTGACATTTTGATAGCTTTTTCTGGGAAGTACATTTAATCTTTCTTATTGTTTTATTAATTAAATATTTGAAATTATAGGTAAAATTGTGGTAAAATGCATATATCCATCAGAAATACCGCCAATCTGGTTAATGAATTGGAAGAATCTGTGACATTTAGAAACTTCCTCATACAATGAAAAATAGATATAATTAAAATTATATGTGTGCAGAAGACATGTTAAATACAATAAAAGACAATATTTGGGTAATGTTCTGTAATATCTTGTTATAAAACGACGGTTCAAAAGCGAAGTGCAGTACAATACTTATATAGCCTAATATGGAAATGGCGAGAGGTCTTGTGCTGGCCACAACAGATTTTTTTTTAAGATTGTAAAACATGGATACAAATAAATAATAAACTAAAAGCGGACATAGATAAAAATTACAGGTCAGATGTAGTGTACAAAATCCCTTGCATGGAATGTACTTCAACATACACAGGACAGGCTAGGCGGTATTTACGAACTAGAATGACGGAACATAAACGAAACTGCAAAAATAAGAACAATAATAATGGGAAATGTGCACTAGTAGGACACGCTATATCACTCGGACATAATTTTAATTTTGATGCCGTCAAGGTTATTGATACCGAACAAAATTTACACAAACGCCTCACTCTTGAAATGTTACACATAAATAATGACAAAAACAACATAAATTTAAAAACTGACATTACAAATATAAGTAAAAATGTACACGAACATTTTAAAATATAATATGAACCAAACATAAAATAAATATAAACTAAATTTATAATATGTAAATTTAAATTATAATTTTTTTATTAAAAATACTAAGAAGAGAAATGACTTAAAATCTAGCGGCATGTCTTCTGCACACATACAATTCTAATTATATCTATTTTTTATTTTATGAGGAAGTTCCTAAATGTCAGAAATTGTTCCAATTCATTAACTAGATTGGCGGTATTTCTAATGGATATATGCATTTTACCTATAATTTTAAATATTTAATTAATAAAATAACAAGAAAGATTAAATGTACTTCCCAAAAAAAGCTTTCAGAATGTCACTAAAACTGTTGATTTTTGACACTGACATCTGTCATTCACAAACTATGTTATAAACATTTGAATTTGTCAACTGGTTTCCTTAGTGTAGTTTAGCCTCGGTGATGTATTACATCCGATTATTCTGTATATTATAGTGTCTTTATCTCTAAATCTATACAAGATACAATACAAATTTTAAGTGTATTAGATGGAGAATTTTATGTTTTTCAATATTTAATAACAAAAATTTCCAAAAAAATTATATTTAGAATGAATTTTTTTAGAAACTACTATTTCCGGTTGTCCAATTGTTACTAACACCTAACACTAACAAAACCTGTTATAATAAAAATGTTTTCTTTATTCTAATATATATATATACAGTGTGTCCCATTTAGAGGTGCCACCATTGGGGATCTCGAGAACTATAAGAGATACGATGTCGGTTAAATGGAACTTTTTATGCGCCTTTGGGAGGCCATCTCAGGACGTGCTTTTGTTTTTCCAAAAATTCTCATAGGGCACTAGATAATGACGAAAAACTGAATATTGTTGATTTTTTCTTTTTCAAATAACTTCTAAACTATTAGTAATTAAGAAAAACATTTCAAATATAAAAGATAGATATTTTTATTAGCTAACCAGTGGCGTACGAAATAAATTTTTATGTCTGTAAGTTTTCGAGATATAACGCAAACTTATATTTTTTTAAATGGAACCCATATCTGATTTTAGTCTCAAAAAAATCATTATTTTTTTCTCTTTTCAACGATGTAAGGGTTATTATGTTTTATATTTGTTTTTGCCTTCAAAATTATTATTTTTTTCCTTATTTTGTATTAAATTTATAATTATTTTGAAAATATTCGTAGATTTATATTTAGAAATACTCCTTGTATTTAAATAATTTATTTCGTTAGAAAATTTTGCTCAAAACTCGTATCAAACTAATTTTTATATTTTGTATCTGGTCGCCCTTGGCACATTATAGTGTAATTTGTAATTATGAGTCTAGAAATGAAAATATTAAGTAATAAAGGCATAAAACAAATTATTTCGATCAAATACAGTATAATTAATAAAAATAATAATGTTTTTTGGGAAATAATAAGAAAGTTCAGGAAATTAAAGAGAAAAATTAAATTTTGGAAGCAAAACAAATATAAAACATAATAACTCTTACATCATTGAAAGAGAAAAAAATAATGATTTTTTTGAGACTAAAATCAGATATGGGTTCCATTTAAAAAAATATAAGTTTGTGTTATATCTCGAAAACTTACAGATATAAAAATTTATTTCGTACGCCACTGGTTAGCTAATAAAAATATCTATCTTTTATATTTGAAATGTTTTTCTTAATTACTAATAGTTTAGAAGTTATTTGAAAAAGAAAAAATCAACAATATTCAGTTTTTCGTCATTATCTAGTGCCCTATAAGAATTTTTGGAAAAACAAAAGCACATCTGAGATGGCCTCCCAAATGCGCATAAAAAGTTCCATTTAACCGACATCGTATCTCTTATAGTTCTCGAGATCCCAATGGTGGCACCTCTAAATGGGACACACTGTATATATATATATACATAACTTTTCATGAAGAATAATATATAAAAAAAAATCTGTTGTGGCCAGCACAAGATATTATATTAGGCTATATAAGTATTGTATTGCACTTCGCTTTCGAACCGTCGTTTTATAACAAAATATTACAGAACTTTACTCAAATATTGTTTTTGATTGTATTTAACATGTCTTCTGCACACATATATTTCTAATTATATCTATTTTTCATTGTATGAGGAAGTTTCTAAATGTCAGAGATTCTTCTAATTCATTAACAGATTGGCGGGTATTTCTGATGGATATATGCATTTTACCACAATTTTACCTATAATTTCAAATATTTAATTAATAAAACAATAAGAAAGATTAAATATACTTCCCAGAAAAAGCTATCAGAATGTCACTAAAACTGTTGATATTTGACAATGACATATGTCATTTACAAACTATGTTATAAACATTGGAATTTGTCTACTGCTTTCCCTTAGTGCCTTAGCCTCTGCGATTAGTTTACTCTATAAATTATAGTGTCTTTATCTCTAAATCTATACAAGATATAATAAAATTTTTAAGTGTATTAGATGGAGAATTTTATGTTCTTCAATATTTAATAAAAAAAAAACTCCCAAAAAATTATATTTAGAAGAATTTTTTTAAGAAACTACTACTTCCGGTTGTTCAATTGTTACAAAAACCTTTTCAGCTCTTCCCAGGAATGTCAGATTGAGGAATCCATAGCTAAACAGTTCTTCAGTCTTATAGTTTTTGAGGGAATCGTCCCTCCAACATCAATACAATACACACACACAGACAGACATCATTTTAAAAATGTTATAATCGGATTGTAGGGACCTTAAATCGTGCTTATTTCAATAAAATCTGGATATGCGAATTTTAGCATGAATCCAATACCTCTCTTAGCGAGAGGTAAAAATTGAAAATTAATGGAAACCCCTTTTAGCTTATCATCAGTAACAATGAAGAACGTGAATATAACAAAACAAAACAAAATTGAAACATATTTAGATTTTACAAGATTTAAATTTTATATTTAATATCCAGATCTCTCATATTTAACGATTCATTTGACTTTACCTTTCAATACGATATTGTCAATTTAACCAAAAGTTAAAATATAACTATAAGCGCCGTGCCACTGGTCACCAAAGTTCTAATCTCCATTTCCTAAGGTATGACATTCATTGTTGTTGATGAATATCTGTATCTGTCAGTCACACCATCTGCGTGTTGGCCTAAATGCCCCACGCGTCTTTCTAGCTGCACCAGGTGTCTGTTGGCGTAGCTGTGCCCGGCCCTAGCAGCGAGGCGGTGCGTAGGACTCCACATTCACAACTCAGCAGGTTGCATTCACACACTAACACACAGTTATACACATTCAATTATACAGGCTGTCTCAGGACGAGCTTACGCTACCTATATTTTAAATACTATTTAATATAATTTAACGAAATTTGGTATCTAGGGGTTATCCAACATGCCTGTTTTAACTAAAATATTTTCAAGGCTGTAGCACTTCCGGTTTGACCGGAAATTGACCTCAACTTTCTTATTTTAAATGGAATACGCTATATTTTATTTTACCATTGAATGCAGCGGAAAATTTTACATATGAAGCAATAAAAACATTTTACTCATGATCAACTACTTCCGGCGTTATTCAACTTTTTTTGATTTTTTGTCTGAAATCCGGCACATTTTCAAAACTCTGTATCTCGGGAACGAGATCGAATTTTTATAATCTGAAAAAAGCCATTTATAAAGGAGATTTTAAGCTACATTATCCATAGAAGAATCTTTGATTATTTATAAAAATGTGACGGGTACGTTACACCAAAATTACAGTTGACAAACTTCGAGAAAGACAATTTTTTTAAATGGAACCCCCCCCTTTTTTATTACATAAATGTGTTCTACGGCAAAAAATAAGGGTACTTTATGTAACATGTCCTTTGTTGAAAGTTGATAGAATTTCAGTAAATTAGAAAAACATGTAATCTGGGTATAATTATAAAAGTATTTATTCTATGGCTATTGTGGGGTGGAGCGCCATCATGCTGGTACCATATTAAATTCCTTTGATCCAACGGTAAATTATCTAAGAAATCAAGTAGATGAGTTTGTAAAAACATTGTTTTTCCATGGTTTACTTATCCGTATTAATAAAATAATTATACCCAGATTACATTTTTTCTAATTTACTGAAATTCTATCAACTTTCAACATAGGACATGTTACGTAAAGTACCCTTATTTTTTGCCGTAGAACATATTTATGTAATAAAAAAGGGGGGGTTCCATTTAAAAAAATTGTATTTTTCGAAGTTTGTCAACTGTAATTTTGGTGTAACGTACCCGTCACATTTTTATAAATAATCGAGGATTCTATGGATAATGTAGCTTAAAGTCTCCTTTATAAAAGGCTTTTTTCAGATTATAAAAATTCGATCTCGTTCCCGAGATACAGAGTTTTGAAAATGTGCCGGATTTCAGACAAAAAATCAAAACAAGTTGAATAACGCCGGAAGTAGTTGATCATGAGTAAAATGTTTTTATTGCTTAATATGTAAAATTTTCCGCTGCATTCAATGGTGAAATAAAATATAGCGTATTCCATTTAAAATAAGAAAGTTGAGGTCAATTTCCGATCAAACCGGAAGAGCTACTGCTTTGAAAATATTTTAGTTAAAACGGGCATGTTGGATAACCCCTAGATACCAAATTTCGTTAAATTATATTAAATAGTATTTAAAATATAGATAGCGTAAGCTCGTCCTGAGACACCCTGTATAGAGTGTATACAGGCTGTTCTGAAAATGGGTGAAAAGCTTTAGGTAGAACGATTCTTTGATTAATTCTGAGTCGATAATCCTAATGCAGAAAAATTGTACGGCCCTTCGTAAAGCCACACGAAGCCATCAAATTTGTAAATGGGAAACTAGAACTAAGTGATTTTTAAAAAATCTTTTACGTAATATCATTGCTCTTTACATTCTAGAAGAATTGTGTAAAATTTGATGCACGTAGCTAAACGTTTGATATCAAATCTTTAAAATTTTAACTCTTTTTTACCTCTCGCTAAGAGAGGTATTGGATTCATGCTAAAATTCGCATATCCAGATTTTATTGAATAAGCACGATTTAAGGTCCCTAGAATCCGATTACAACATTTTTAAAATTATGTCTGTGTGTGTTTGTGTGTGTGTATGTGTGTGTGTGTGTTTGTTTGTGTGTGTGTGTGTATGGATGTTGGAGGGACGATTCCTCAAAAACTATAAGACTTAAAAAATATTTAACTGCAGTTTCTTCAATCTGAAATTCCTGGGAAGAGCTGAAAAGGTTTTTGGTAACAATTTGAACAACCGGAAGTAGTAGTTTCTTAAAAAAATTCTTCTAAATATAATATTTTGGAAGTTTTTTTTTTATTAAATATTGAAGAACATAAAATTCTCCATCTAATACACTTAAAAATTTTATTATATCTTGTATAGATTTAGAGATAAAGACACTATAATTTAAATAGTAAACTAATCGCAGAGGGCCAAGGCACTAAGGAAACCAGTTGACAAATTCCAATGTTTATAACATGACACATGTCATTGTCAAATATCAGCAGTTTTAGTTTTTCTTATTGTTTTATTAATTAAATATTTGAATCTCTGACATTTAGAAAACTTCCTCATACAATGAAAAATAGATATAATTAGAAACATATGTGTGCAGAAGACATGTTAAGCAGTGGCGGCTGGGTGATATCTTTGTATGGTAGGGCACAAAAATTTAAAAAAGTAAAAAGAGTATATTAAGTTATTTAATCTTTAAGATACAGAAGCCATCTTCGTAATTAAATGAGTACTAGACGATTACAATTCAACAATAACAGATTACCTCGGAAAATGCCGGACATACTCGGACATCTTCGTTTTAAATTGGGCTGTGCCCGGAACAGGCTTATTGCAGTCATATGCAGCTTCGCGCGCTTCGCTGCTATTGGTCAAAATTCGAGTAAAAATAGTGGGAGACCGGGGCAGAAACATGTGTGCCCTAGCTTCTAGCAGCATATCGGTACGTGCACACGTCAGTATATAGGCTATCTAGCTATCGGCGGTGTAGTAAGAATTGCATAATAATGAAAGTAATAAATAATAATTAATGTATTTTTAAAATGTATATGTACTCGCTTATTTCTTTTTTTCTTGTCTTTTTATTTGGTAGGGCTGCGCCCTTGTGCCCTATAGCACGAGCCGCCACTGATGTTAAGTACAATAAAAAACAATATTTGAGTAAAGTTCTGTAATTTTTTGTTATAAAACGACGGTTCGAAAGCGAAGTGGAATACAATACTTATATATCCTAATATGGAAATGGCGAGAGGTCTTGTACTGGCCACAACAGATTTTTTAATTTGAATACGTACGACAACCATGTATAAAACAGTTTTTTGTTTGAAACAGAAATTATAAATAATTTGTCAAATTTTGACGTTTATCAGTTGATGTTTGATTTTATAATTATTTCTTTTTGTATGGTGAATGAAACATTAGATAATAAAAATAAAACTAATACGCTGATATGTTTATGGTATATGGATTTTGCAACGGGAATGCGAACTTGGCAAAAGAAGAATATGAAGTACGATACCCAAACCGGCGGCAGCCATGTTCGAACACATTTGGAAAATTAGATCAGCGACTTCGCGAATCTTATTATTGACTATTATAATTATAATTATTTTTGTTATTTATTATTATAAAATATAAAAATTGATAATTAGTGTTTAATTACATAATTTAAAATGATCGATATATTATGAAATCGAATAGTCAGCAATGGTGTTCGTATTTCGTACGTGTAAACATCAACAGATGTCAGAAGTACAGCGGAAGCAAGCAAGAAGTGTCATAGCGTCATAAAGAAGCCAAGAAGCATAGTGGAGTGGTTGTTTAGTTTCTTGTTCTCTTTTTTTTTTATGTACAGTGTAATAAAAGTACTGAAAGTTCGTGATTTCTTCATTTCATTGTAAGTATTAATTTTAATACGTAATAATTCATTTCTAAAGTACTGCTCTGTTTTCCATATGATTTATGAAGTGGAATATAACCTATAAATTATTTTTACGTGAATCATACTTTTTAAATTATGAATACGTTTTCAATTTATTAATATTTTCAGTTATTGCAAATATGAAGCGACGACGGGTATCAGAAAGGCACATGAATAGAATTGCTAATAAGGAAACAACAGATATTTTACGTATTTTAAACACATGTGAAAATTCGGAAGAAACTGAAAGTGTTTGCGAAATTGTTCCATATGAGAACAATTCTACAGACAAACTTTCGGCCATTATATTGGGTAGGAGTAGGAAAGTAGGCTGTTATTATAATAATTTTTAAATATTCTGTTTCTGTTTTCGCAGAGTCCGTTCAAGTAAAATGGCCGCAAAGTACCCTAAAAAACATAGAGATATGCGTATCCAAGTGGCTCTCAAAAGCCACGGAGAGGCTCAAGCAAAAAGAAAAAAATAAAACGGACGATTGAATTTGTTTTCGTTAAGAATGCAAGCCTTGGAGATATGTTTTACTTTTTCAACATGTGTTTTTTCCTGCATTTAATAGAATATGGTAAGATATATAAGAAAAATAATTTTACAGAATTTATTGGAATTTGTGTTTTTGTTTTCAGTCATACTTCAACAGAAGAAAAAATTTTTTTTCAACATGAGTGTTATTTATTTTTTTATATAAAATATATATTTATTTAATGTTAATTTTTAAAAAATATATGAATAAAAATATTTAGAACAATTTTATACTTTTTGTCACACATCAGTCCTTCCTGTGATGTCATGTAAATATTATTATAAAAGATAAAATTTAAATTTCTATAATTCAGCAATATTTCAGGATATGTCAATAAATAAGATAGGCTTCAAAATATTCTTTCAATATTCCTTCGAATATTACTAGAACATTAATTAGTAAAAAAATTGATTATTCCTATATTATTCCTTTCATATCTGGGAATATTTTAAGGATATTCAAATATCCTGTGTCATATAATTTTAGAATATACTAGGAATATTACTATTAGATTAATATATATATTTCAATATTAGAGTAATAATCCTAGGACATTCTAAAATGTTTCTACGAATATTCTTCTAAATATTGTGAGAATATTTGTAGAATATCGTCAGGTGGGACATTAGAATATTCTTTGAATATTCTTTGTATATCTACGAAGATTCTAAGGATATATGAATATGCGATAATATATATTCTTAGAATATACTAGGAATAAATTTGTGTTGGCTGGGCCTGGAAACAATTGGTTCTTTGCTTGTTTGACGTTTAATAATATCTCCCGTAAAATTCTCTGTGTTAAATAATATTTAATAACTTTACAAATAAAGAAAAGTTAGATATGATCTTGCTATATGGAAAGTTATATCTAGACACCAGTTACGTAGAACGGTCGGCTCTCTTTCCAAAAGAGTTTAAATGTGCGAAAGAAATAATGGCTTACAATTTGAATATTTTCTTTGTTTTGTTATTACTGTAAAATAAATTAATAAAATAATAATTTTATAAAAGACAATTGTTTCCATAGTTTACTTGACCTAAACTAATAAAAGATAATTTTTATTTTTAAACGTAAATAACTCGTTTATTTGAAAAAATTGTACATAAACAACATTGCCTTATTGGAAAGAGAAAAAAATACTCTTTCTAATAAGATAATACAAAATACATAGTTCCATTTAAAAAATATATATTCTGTCCCAAATTTTGGGAACCGCTGACACAATTTTTATTTTGTCTACCTGACCAATTTTCTAATATAAAATGGCACAATTATGCTAATTTAACCAACCTCGTATCTCTTCAAATAAAAAAGTTACCAATAGTGAGCAAGCTTATTGAGACACCCGAAACAACATATTAGATTTTAACCATATATGATAAATCGGATGTAGTACTTAATTTGGAGCTCTAACAGATTTTTGACGAAAAACAATAAAACATAATCCAAATTTTCGTATTACAGACTTTTCTATTTATTGGACAACAAATTAGATTTTATGTACAAACGATTAACCGGAAGTGATACTTTACTTAAAGCTCACTGCTATTTTAAACATGAAATTGGCGGGAGGTTACAAGCGAGAACTTTTCTAATTAAAATTCAGGGTACTTACATCAAAGTTTCTCGTAGATTATTATCAGGATTTTCCTAGTAGATAATGAAAGTTTTATGAGATCAAAAGAGCACGAAATTAATTTCCAAACTCATCAAAATCTTCAAGAAAGTCCAATATTTTCAGAACCTTCCTCATATTTATTATAACTCTTTTTGAAGTTTGTCAGTTTCCTATAGATTAATATGTACATAAAATTATAAAAGATAATACCTCGACATGATATTTGCATAAGTATAGCTGTATTTGTATGTAATTACTTACATGGTTATGATATTAGAGTAAAGCATTCGTGGAATTTATGTAATATGCAAATGAATGCATTTCTCCGCAAAATCAAAAAGTGTTGACATTTCACGCGATTGTATTACAATTAATATTCCTGGGAACGACAAAAACACACGACCGATAAGGGCTTCTTATAATTTTGATGCATACCTAAAGCCAAAAGTTCAGTGACTGGTTTAAGACAAAGTTTCCAGAGGCGTATTGTGTTGTGTACAGCTGCCATATGGCGTTTATGTTGTTTCTTAGTAATTAGCGAGTGTAAAAAGTGCCCGAACTGCTGTGAGAGCTCATCGTACACCGCCCGACAAATTGCTGACTAAATGCAGGTCTTTGTATATCTGCAAATCGCATGGGCGCACACTAACAATATGAAAAAGAATGGCTATGAATACGTAATAATGAATCATATACCGTGAGTTTCGGCTAAGATGCAATATACAGAGAATTTATTTTAACGTGCAACATATGGTCAATCACTTCCATGGTTACTCACTATTATCTAAAAATGACAGCAATGTAATATTTGTCCATTTTAAAATGCAACATACAAAATTTGTACTTTTGTATTCTCAAAACTAATTTCCAATAAATTAGCCTACATACGATTAACAAATAATCAAAACATGATTGTTGCACATCTTAACAAACTTTAGCTTACAAAAATTCATAACTTTCATGAAATAAATGTTAAAAAAAAATACCCCCATTCACACTCTGGCAATATTCTAGTCGGTCGTAATAAGAATTGACACCATTTGTGATGTGTTCTGGAAGTATCTCCTGTGCTGCAATACTATTTATAATGTTGCATTTTAAAATGGACAAATATTACATTGCTGTCATTTTTTGATAATAGTGAGTAACCATGGAAGTGATGAACCATAATGTTGCATTTTAAAATAAATTCTCTGTATATTATTGTCATTAATGTATTACTATGGATACAAGTTACACATACTGTAAATGAACTTGTCATCATAATAATACTGATTTATAAATAACGTAAGAAAGTAATAAGAGCAGTATCTTAACCCTTGGTGTCTCCGAGATACAAGGCAATGAAAAATGAGTTTTTTCGGTGTTTACCTCTGCTATCTCGAAAACTGTAAGAGTTACGGCGTTGATTAAATGAGACATTTTATTTACTTTTCAGAGATAATCTTAAATGTGTTTCTGTTGAAAAAAAAAAAAAAAAATGGAATAATAGGGTAGTTGCGCATTTTTTCAATTTATTTTTTTTCTGAAAGAATTGTTTAAGTTATTCACTTTAATACATGTTTTATGTCTGGCAACTGTATATTTTTCAAAATACAATTTTTACCTTCCGTCACCTTTAGGTAAGGGAGGTATTGTCTTTGGTCAAAAAATTAAGTAGTGAGTTTTTAATGAATAAGCACGTTTTAAGATCCCTAAAATACGATTTTACTAATTTTACATTGATGTCTGTATGTGTGTGTGTGCGCGTGTATGTGTGTGTGTGTGTGTATCCGTGTGTGTGTGACAAATTTTTTCAAAATAATTATAAATTTAATACATAATAAGGAAAAAATTATAATTTTGAATGCAAAACAAATACAAAACATAATAACCCTTAGGTACATCGTTGAAAAGAGAAAAAATAATGATTTTTTTTGAGATTAAAATCAGATATGGGTTCCATTTAAAAAAATATAAGTTTGTATTATATCTCGAAAATTTACGGATATAAAAATTTATTTCATACTCCACTGGTTAGTTAATAAAAATATCTATCTTTTATATTTGAAACGTTTTTCTCAATTACTAATAGTTTAGAAGTTATTTGAAAAAGAAAAAAATCAACAATATTCAGTTTTTCGTCATTATCTAGTGCCCTATGAGAATTTTTGGAAAAACAAAAGCACATCTGAGATAGCCTCCCAAAGGCGCACAAAAAGTTCCATTTAACCAACATCGTATCTCTTATAGTTCTCGAGATCCCAATGGTGGCACTTTTAAATGGGACACACTGTATTAAACTAGCTGAAAGAAATTTGTAGAAATTTCTCACTATTTGCCCATTTTTCTAGGTTTTTATAATTTTTTTTATTGAAAATGTAAGCGGTACGAACTTTTATGAATCTGGGGAATTATGTACATATTTCAGTACTGTTGGGTTTGGGTTAACATACCAGCATTAATTTTCCATGAAATATTTAATTAATTACTTCGTAATCCCTTAATCTATTTCCAGTTTAATAACCATCCACTCGCAAAGTTCATAACTCTCCAAAGTTCATTATAACTCGCAGTTTATATCCCACAATCCTACGCTATTATATAATTCCAGTAAGTTGGTATCTGACGGCCATCGCTGGTTCTATGAAGAATCAATAGATTTCGCTTTACCCCAAAGCACAAAGCGCGGAAAGACGTGAGATATATGTTAGTATATCTTAACCAGGAACAGAAAGATAGGAATATAGACGTTACCTTATTCATAGATAGATATAGATTTCCAGTAATGATTTGTTGCTGTAATACTAATGGAAACATTGCGAATAATGTTTAGTCTATGCAGATAAGTAATGTGTGAAGGATATAAAGGTTTGGTTCTTTGATTGTCTATTGAACACATGTCAAAACATTGGTGTTGTTGATTTAATCAGTAATTAAACATTACCACTCCGATTCACAAAAAAGTTTAAGCTAATCCTCATTTTTACCTCTCGCTAAGAGAGGTATTGGATTCATGCTAAAATTCGCATATCCAGTAGTGGTAGCACGCACTTAGAATTCTATCAAAAGAGGCATTTGTTTTCGCTTTTCGTATCGAAGCAAAAATTTGGTAGCATGCGTGTCTCAAAATATTCGCCTGCAAGCGTTCGACTTGAAGCAAAAGTGTCAAAGTAACGTCAATATTTTACCACAGTTCTATCCAAAGCCAATTTATTTATAATTTATACATTTATTATATACAAATGTCATAATATTTTTTATTTTAATAGTATAAAATCCAATAATTTTCGAATTAAAAAGCGAATATAGAATTCTAAAGTGCGTGCTACCAAGATTCGTAAAAGTAAAATCGTATTCGCCTGCTTTCTATGATAGAATTCTAAAGTGCGTGCTACCACTACAGATTTTATTGAATAAGCACGATTTAAGGTCCCCAGAATCCATTTATAACATTTTTTAAATGATGTCTGTGTGTGTGTGTATGTATGTGTGTGTGTGTGTGTGTGTGTGTGTGTGTGTGTATGTATGTATGTCTGGATGTTGTAGTCACGATTCCTCAAAAACTATAAGACTTAAAAAATATTTAACTGCAGTTTCCTCAATTTGGCATTCCTGGGAAGAGCTGAAAAGATTTTGGTAACAATTGGACAACCGGAAGTAGTAGTTTCTTAGAAAAATTCTTCTAAATATAATTTTTGGGAGGTTTTTTTTTATTAAATATTGAAGAACATAAAATTCTCCATCTAATACACTTAAAATTTTTATTATATCTTGTATAGATTTAGAGATAAAGGACACTATAATTTATAGAGTGAACTAATCGCAGAGGCTACGGCACTAAGGAAACCAGTTGACAAATTCCAATGTTTATAACATAATTTGAAAATGACACATGTCATTGTCAAAAATCAACAGTTTTTGTGACATTCTGATAGCTTTTACTGGGAAGTATATTTAATTTTTCTTATTGTTTTATTAATTAAATATTTGAAATTATAGGTAAAATTGTGGTAAAATGCATATATCCATCAGAAATACCGCCAATCTGGTTAATGAATTGGAACAATCTCTGACATTTAGAAACTTCTTCATACAATGAAAAATAGATATAATTAGAATTATATGTGTGCAGAAGACATATTAAATATAATAAAAAACAATATTTGGGTAATGTTCTATAATATTTTGTTATAAAACGACGGTTGGAAAGCGAAGTGCAATACAATACTTATATAGCCTAATATGGAAATGGCGAGAGGTCTTGTGCTGGCCACAACAGGTTTTTTTTGTTATAAAACGACGGCCCGATAGCGAAGTGCAATACAATACTTACATAACATAAAACATAAAATGGAAATGGCGAGAGGTATTGTGCTGGCCACTATAGATTTTTCAGAAGTATTTCCTCGCAAGGAAAAGGTAAAAATTATGAATAGGAATTAAAACAAAACCTTTTACTTCTACCTTATACTTTTGTCTTTTATTAGGTACAACTAAGTTATACTTGTTATACTAATTTTACTTTATGACCGCAAATAATTTAATAGTGAGTAGTTGCAATCATTAATAGTGCTACTAATATTTAGTACGAGGTTATGAGGTTGGCGTAAAATCTTTATAAATAACGTCCCTCTATAAATTACCCAGAAACATTTCATATTGACCCCACAAGTTCCATCATAAAACACATTCAATTACCATTTTTACGTATCCCTATACACACCTGGCATCCTGTACATGTACATTATCCACCCTTTCTCTTCACACATACACATATTACACCTGTTGCTTATACGTTAAGTACTTACCATAGACTTCTAGATGTATGGTGTGTGTTCGAACGTGCGTATCGTTTCTCAACAAGCAGGTGTAGTTCCCAGTGTCTGAAGAAGAAACGCTCTGAGTGTAGATGGTTTGATTGGCGGATTCTGGATAGAGAATTAGATTGGATACGTCGCTTGGCCATGGGTACGGTTTGCTGTCTTTGTACCTGAAAGAGAAAGAGAAAGTGATGAAAATACAGGGTTTAATGAATATGTGTTACAAATTTATAGGGTACATACAAGGTGTCTCTTAAATAGGGAGACATGGCTTAACCACAGATTCCTGAGGCTAAAATAAGACGATTTAACCAAACTTGCTTCTACCGGAAAGTGTACCATTTAGCCAGAAATCTACTTCAAAGTTCTTCGAAAAAAAATTAATTTTGCTTATAATAATCAGACGCTTTATTCGATTTGGATGAAATTTGGTATGACAGTTTATATGGTTAAAAGTCATCTTTTAAGATGATACTTGTTATTATTAGTGAACCACTAGTGTATGAAACTTAGGTGTCCCAACATTAATTAGACCGTAACTTTTTAATGGCAATGCCGAAAACGTGTAATAGTAAGCTTTTGTCTCTCTGTGTAATTTGTGATATCTGTTACGGTTCACACAGAAAAAAATCTGATGTAGCCAACACAAAACCTCTCGCTATTTAATTTTTATTAATTTAAATACATACCTACGTATTTACTAAAGCTATTCCATTTCAGAAAACTATTGCTTTATTTACTATTTTCTTTTAAAAATGTCACTATTATTAATTTGAAGTGATTAGTTTTTTGACAGTGACATTCACTGTCAGTTACATTCATTTGAAATATGAACTGTGTAACAAACGAATTATTGTGTTTATCTTAGGCTTCGCGACTAATAAAAAAAATTATTTTTAAATTTATGTGTAAAATATATAGAAAAAGTATTAATGTATTCCAGTAGAAAATTCAATAATCTTTAATTTTCATAAGACATAAAATGCGAAAAAAATGGCATTTAATGGTATTTTTTGAAGAAAAACCATTATGAGCTTTAGGTAAAGTGCCATTTCCGGTTATCCGATTTACACCAAAATCTAATGGCTTCTTTTCATATTAGAATGGGATGGAAATGCAAGGTTTCAGAATTTTCTGAATGATAGTATTTGAGTTAGAGTGAAGACAAAATCCCTACACATACACACACACATACTCATACACACATACATACATACACACATACACACATACAGACATCATCGTGAAAATGTTAAAAATGGATTCTAGGGAACTTAAAACGTGGTCATTTACTAAAATCTCGATATGAGATTTTTAGCACGATCCCTATACCTCCCTTACCAAGGGTAGCGGGAGGTAAAAATAAAATCTGAGTGTCTGCACTGCTAAATTTTTAAAATAAATTTAATCTAGCAGTCTGTTCAAATGCCAAACATCTAATTTTTAATGACAGTAACGAGTTGTCAATCTTTACAACTTGTTTAGGAGTAAGCTAAGATATGTAATCGTCTTATTTATAATAATTGTAGTAAAATACTGTTAGGCCGAACACACGGATGTTACTAATTTTAGAATATTGCGAAGAAAATTTTTGACAACCCGTAAAACAATTGTTCCTGTCATTAAAAATTACTTGTTTGACATTTGGATAGACTGCTAGATTAAATTTATTTTAAAAATTGAACAGTTCAGACACTTAGATTTTATTTTTTTTCTGTGTGAACCGTAACACATATCACAAATTACACGGAGAGACAAAAGTTTACTATTGAATGTATCTTTCTGAAGAAAAATAATTTCACGTTTTCGGCATTGCCATTAAAAAGTTACGGTCTAATTAATGTTGGGACACCTAAGTTTCATGCACTAGTGATTCACTAATAATAACAAGTATCACCTTAAAAGATGACTTATAACCATACAAGCTGTCATATTATTATAAGTAAAATTAATTTTATTTCGAAGAACTTTGAAGCAGAATTGTGGCTAAATGGTACACTTTCCGGTAGAAGCAAGTTTAGTTAAATCGTCTTATTTTAGCCTCAAGAATCTATGGGTAAGCCATGTCCCCCTATTTAAGAGCCACTTTTAGATTAGAAACAATATTGGCATAAGTTCATTACATCTAATGGGGAATACTCTGTAGTAGACAATATTAATATTGGTAAATAAATGACTACTTTTTCAAACAAAAAACCTCCCATTCGTCAGTTACACAACAACGAACATTTGGTTCTGAAGAATGTCCTAAAAAACAGTCGATAATAAACCAGAAACAATCAACAACAAACTTCGCATAAATTCTGCGAAATTAAAACGAAAAATCACAGACTACTTTATAATAACTTTTGTAATTTATTGTATGGATTTAATGGATACATAATATCGTATACAATACATTTTACCCCGACAAGAAACTTATTACATGTCAAAGGTTTCTGAAAACACAAAACACAAAATGAGTTTCATGTGAACGGTTAACAAATTTTCCAAGAAAAATTATTATACAAGAGGAACGATGTATATTAAATACGTCAAGTTCAACCGAAAATGTCACAAACATTATGGATTATAGTCCATATTATGAGCGCCTTTATGGATCCTAATCCAAATAAGAACATAATGTAAAAGCGAGGACAATAAAATAGTATATTGTGTTATTAGGAGTAAAAGTGATTCTTTGTGTGGCGAGCATGTAAGTTTGCACGACGAGCGCTAGCGAGTTGGACAATTACATACGACAAGGACACATACAGACATCATCGTAACACTAGTATAATGGGGGGATTACACCATTTTATTTTTATTATTTCATCTGAAAATATTAGGAAAACTAAGACTATTGATGAAAATCCGGTGAAAAAATTCCTATTAATAAGCGAGTTATGGTCTCCCGAATTTTGAAAAGATTGACGTGAAGTCACATTTATGTGTTTTTATATCAAACTGTTTTCATCATGGACCTAAATGTTCTTGAAATATATGCTATTTTAAGTTATATTTACATAAAAATAAATCAATATTATAACACTGTATAAGTCTACATACTTTATATTTACAGGTGTATTTAAATTATTAAGTTTAATGTAAGATATTTATGTTAAAATAAAAACTGTTTGAAAACTGCTGTACAGGAATGTTAGCCCCTCCTTTCGAATTTGAATTTCTTAACTTCCATTGGATGTAATCCCCACCTCCTAACATGCTATTTATAATGCATGTATAGGTGGTCTCTCGGTCGCCAATCAAAATATTTTCATATTAGTGTCGAAGCGCTATAACAAAAAACCCTTTATTTCCGATATATCTCAATTATACCATTTCATTTTTTACCTCCCGCTACCCTTGGTAAGGGAGGTATAGGGATCGTGCTAAAAATCTCATATCGAGATTTTAGTAAATGACATCGTTTTAAGGTCCGTAGAATCCATTTTTAACATTTTCACGATTATGTCTGTATGTGTGTATGTGTGTGTGTGTGTGTGTGTGTGTGTGTGTGTGTGTGTGTGTGTGTATGTGTGTATGTGTACGAATTTTGTTTGCACTCTAACTCAAATACTATAATTCAGAAAATTCTGAAACCTTGTATTTTTACCCTATTCTAATAGGAATAGAAGCCATTAGATTTTGGTGTAAATCGGATAAACGGAAATCGTACTTTACTTGAAGCTCATAATGGTTTTTCTTCAAAAAATACCATTAAATGTCATTTTTTCGAATTTTATGGCTTATGAAAATTAAAGATTATTGAATTTTCTACAGGAATGCATTAATATTTTTTCTATATATTTTACAGATAAATTTAAAAATAATTTTTATTAGTAGCGAAGCCTAAGATAAAAACTATTTCTTTGTTACACAGTTCATTTTTTAAATGAATGTAACTGAAAGAAAATGTCACTGTCAGAAAACTTATCACTTCAAATTAATAATAGTGACATTTTAAAAAGAAAATAGTAAATAAAGCAATAGTTTTCTGCAATGGAACAGTTTGCAGCGTTAGTCAATACGTAGGTAGGTATGTATTTAAATTAATAAAAATTAAATAGCGGGAGGTTTTGTGTTGGCCACATCAGATTTTTTTATTAATATTCGTTATAAAGCATATACATTCGTATTTTTTTTGCTATTTTCCTTGATTGAGCCGTAATCCCCCATTGTATTCTAAAGACCCTAAAACGTGCTTTTTCATTTAAAACTCCCCATCGAATTTTTTGACCAAAGACAATACCTTCCTTACCTAAAGGTGACGGAAGTTAAAAAGCTTAATCAACAGAGGTTCTATCTTCAATAATTTTTGAAATATAAGACAGTGAAAAATGAGTTTTTACGGGGTTTACTTCTGCTTACTCCAAAATTATAACAGCCCGATTCACAAAAAAGTTTAAGCTAATCCTCATTTTTGAATTAATGAATTCTATTCTATTCCGGTATTTAAAATTTAATTTTCATGATATTATCAATAAAGGTAGATAGTAGGAATAGATTAGACTATATTTTAAGATATAAACTGTCAAAATTAGAGTAGAATTCGCTAATTCAAAAATGAGGATTAGCTTAGACTTTAAAGTTTTACTAAGACTTTTTGTTTAGAATATCTTATTCTGTATACGATTTGATTATACATTTTCCTTCATATTCAACAGATAATGAGTTTGAGAATTATAAAGAGATTAACTTTCAAAAATCAGTCAGCTTTTCTATAATCAAGGACACAGCTAATATATTCAAAAAATTGTAATTGACAGATGTCAGTGCCAAGTGCAATTTACATAATATATGTTCGTGTTAAATTTTACTGGATATATAGTCTTTTCCAAGGAACTTTTGGTATGGGATTTGTACAAAATACAGCAAATTAACGCACGGTTTTGTGTTGGCAACAACAGATTTTTTTACATTATTTACTGACATATACAATACTTTGCTCCATCATTATCTTTGTCAGTTATTCTTTGATTCTAATGCAAAATGGTTTCTTTTCCGGAAACAGTTGAAGATCAGACCCATGTTGATTAACCATTTTTACCTCTCGCTAAGAGAGGTATTGGATTCATGCTAAAATTCGCATATCCAGATTTTATTGAATAAGCACGATTTAAGGTTCCTACAATCCGATTATAACATTTTTAAAATGATGTCTGTGTATGTATGCATGCAAGTATGTATGTATATATGTATGTATGTGTATGTATGTGTATGTGTGTGTATGTACATATGTCCGGATGTTAAAGGGACGATTCCTCAAAAACTATAAGACTTAAGACCTGTTTAACTATGAACTTCTCAATCTGACATTCCTGGGAAGATCTGAAAAGGTTTTGGTAATAATTAGACAACCGGAAGTAGTAGTTCCTTAGAAAAATTTTTCTAAATATAATAGTTTGGAAATTTTTGTTATTACTAATATTGAAGAACCAAATTCTCCATCTAGTACACTTAAATTTTTTATTATATCTTTTATAGGTTTAGAGATAAAGACACTATAATATATAGAATATTCTAATCGCAAAGGCTAAGGCACTAAGGAAACCACTTGACAAATTCAAATATTTATAACATAATTTGTAAATGACATATGCCAATGTCAAAAACGAATAGTTTTGGTGACATTCTGATAGTTTTTTCTGAGAAGTATTTAATCTTTCTTATTATTTTATTAATTAAATATTTGAAATTATAGGTATTTTATATATCCATCAAAAATACCGCCAATCTGGTTAATGAATTAGAAGACTCTCTGACATTTAGATATTTCCTCATACAATGAAAAATAGATATAATTAGAATTATATGTGTGCAGAAGACATGTTATATATAATAAAAAACAATATTTGGGTAAAGTTCTGTAATATTTTGTTATAAAACGACGGTTCGATAGCAAAGTGCAATACAATATTTATATAGCCTAATATGGAAATGGCGAGAGGTCTTGTGCTGGCCACAACAGATTTTTACTTAAAATTGTGAAGCATCTTGTATATCCCCCCTTAACAGACACTGAGTAGTCGATATAGAAAATAGCACCATGTGTCCTATTTTTAATAATTCCAGCGTGACCTTATATTATGGGAATTACAGATAATAATTTAATACACTTTGTTGTTATTTGTTCGAACATCTGCGTTATATTGCCTTACTAAGCAGAAAACCAACTTATCTTACATCTCGGAATATATGTTTATAATTATATACTAATTATTCTTAATCTCAAGTTCAAGTTTAGTTTTAATTATAGCATAAAAAATAATAATCCAATCAAAACATTACACACATCATTAACTAACCTTACATCGGGTCAAGCGATAACCATGTCAAACAAAACACTATCATCATCAACAAAGGAGTGTTAACAACAAAAACAGATTATAAAATTAACTATGATTATCGTATAATGGAATTTATTTTTCTTTATGCGTTGAATACAACGAGAAGTTAACATCTTTGTGGTGTTCTTATAGGGCTATTAAAGCACTGTTAACATGTCGTCAAGAATATCTATAAGCGCACTGTTTCATACAATATATTAACGTATTTACATAGTGTATGTTCATGTTATAATTTTGTTGGATTTATAGAATATATTTAAAGGAATTTTTGGTATGGAATTTGTAAAAAATAGTATGTGTTCCTGTTATATATAGAACCTTTTCCAAGGAACTTTTTATAGCATTTATCCATTTTTATTTTAATGCTTTTATTTCTAAAAATTCACACAGTTGTTCAAATACTCTAAAAATGCGTACATTTACGTAACATTCTCTTTACAATCAAATAATATTATACTACCAAGTTCATATCTCTACCCATTTTTGAATTATTGCCTTAAAAGTCAATATACCCCACATTTGGATAAAAACATCAAAATTTTCAAAAATCTAATTTTTATGTATCTAGATACTTCTCAATGCGCTGATTCCAAATTTTGAAACCGCAGGTCGATATCTCTTTTCGTTCTCGAGATATTTAGATTCAAAGTTTTGCTCAAAACTGCCCATTTTTGGGTAATAACTCAAAAATGGGTCGAGATATGAAATTGGCGACATCACCATTCGATTCTACGAACAAAAATACATAAGTATAGCAATTATCATAATTTTTGTCCAACCAGTTCATTTTTTATGAATAAAAGCTTAAAAATGGCCAAAATCTGAAAAAATCTGAAGGGGTACACCTTAGATTTTTGCGATTTTTGGCCATTTTCAGTTATTCTGCTTTAGAGATTGTATGCGGTGTTCAAAAATTCTGAAAATTGGTGTACTTATGTAATTTTTCCCGTAGAATCGAATGGTGTTGTTCCCAAATTCATATCTCGACCCATTTTTGGGTTATTGCCCAAAAATGGGCAGTTTTGAGAAAATCTTTGAATCTAAATATCTCGAGAACGAAAAGTTTTTAGCTTAAATGTGGGGTATATTGACTTTTGGGGCAATAATTCAAAAATGGGTAGAGATATAAACTTGGTAGTAATATTATTTGACTGTAAAGAGAATTTTACGTAAGTGTACGCATTTTTAGAGTATTTATATATGAATATACATGTAATTTCTATTCGTGTTATAATTTTATTGAATTTATAGAATCTTTTCCACGGAACTTTCGGTATGGAATTTGTACAAAATAGTATATGTTCTTGTTACAATTTTACTGGATATATAGAATCTTTTCCAAGGAACTTTTAGTGTGGGATTTGTACAAAATATGTACAAAGAATTAACGGAAGGTAATGTGCTGCTACATTAGTTTTTTACCTTCCGTCAAAAGGAAAATATTGTCTTTGGTCAAAAAATTCGGTGGAGAGTTTTTAATGAATAAGCACGTTTTAAGATCCCTAGAATACGATTTTACTAATTTTACATTGATGTCTGTATGTGTGTGTGTGTGTGTGTGTCCGTGTGTGTGTCGATAACTCCAAAACTACAATTCTAAAAATTATGATTCTTTCGTATTCCTCTTCTTTACAACCATATGAAGAGCTGATTAGATTTTGGTTATAATTGGCCAACTGGAAGTACCCTTATTTGAAGTTATTAACAGTTTTTCTGGAAAAAACGCAGTTAAATATCATTTTTCGACATTTTATGATCATTAATATGAAAGAAAGTCTTATTCTCTATACAATTTGATTATACATTTTCCTTCATATTCAATAGATATAGAGTTATAGAGAGATTAAGAGAGGTTAACTTTCAAAATTCAGTCAGCTTTGCAAAAATTATGGAAACAGCAGATATATTCAAAAAATTCTAAGTGTCAAGTGCAAAACCAAAGTGGAAAGTATATAGGATCAGAAAGTAACATAAGTGACAAAGTGTCCCTCGCAAGTGACTTGCAGTTTAATGCTTGGAGTACGAGGAAGGCCAAAGAGAAGATGGAAGGACTGTGTAGCAGAATATTTGAGAGAGGAAGAACTGTGTGAAGAAGATGCGTTGAATAGAAATGAGGAAGTGTGAAGTGCAATTTACAGAATGTACATTCGTGTTATAATTATATAGGATTTATAGAATCTTTTCAAAGGAACTTGCAATATGGAATTTGTAAAAAATAGTGTGTTCGTGTTACAATTTTACTGGATATATAGAATCTTTTCCAAGGAACTTTTGGTATTGGATTTGTACAAAATACATTGAATTGACGGAAGGTTTTGTGCTGGCCACAACAGATTTTTTGCTATTGCCTTTAGAGCATTCGTCGTATTACTTTCGACTGTTTCATTGTCGTCGAATCGGTGTCCTTTTAATCTTGGGAACAGCCAAAAGTCGATTTGAGATTTTCATCATTATTGACCATTTCCAAATTGTCCTGAACGATTTCAAGGCGAAGGTTTTTCTGCTCCACCGTTAGCAATTTCAAATTTTTAGTTAAAATCTTCCAAACACTAGTTTTTGGTATTCCCAGATCATATTCTAGTTCTCGCACAGTCAATCGACGATCTTCATTGATCACAAGTTGCACACGTTCGATATTTTTGTCGTCGAAGGCCGCCCAGAACGTGGGTTACTATCAACAGATGTGTGGCCATCTTTGAACCGTTTATACCAGTCTTTTATTTGTGTTTTGCTCATACACTCGTCCCCAAATGCCGTCTTCATCATTTCGATGGTCTCCACACAACTCTTTTCGAGTTTTAAGCAAAATATAATGCAGATTTTTTACTGTATTACTCATAATATTCTCGAAGCAAAATTTCAAAAATCTACTTATGCATCATGTTTTTTTCAAATGTTTACCGGTAGGGTTATTGATCGTTAAGGGCCGGTTTTTCAATATATGGTTAAAATTTTAACTAAGAGTTAAATAAACAAAATTGAAATGAAATGAACTTTCAAATGACGGATTTATCATTGTTGTCATCATCACAGGATGTTAAAATTTTAACCATAGATTAAAAAACCGGTAGGATGCACTTATTACCCTTAATACTTAAATAATTATTTAATTTGTGATTAAATACATAGTGTCGCAATTTTTTCCAATAACCCTAGTACAAGCTAAATTTGAATCAGAAAATAAAAGTCACCAATCGCATATCTTACGTTTGTTGAGTTTATTGCACATCATATCAGTAATGTTTTTCGATTTCATTTATTTATTTATTTATATTCTAAGAACGACAGTGCATAACCTATACCAAGTCGCTTCGCATCGCAGTAGGCAGATAAAAAGTGCTGGCGAAACAAAGTCACCGCTGCAAAGCAGAAGTTGTTGCAATAGCACTTGCCGACCCGATAACTACTTAACAGCTAATTATTTCTACGAATCATTAACGGGAGCCGTGATAGTGTAACGCAACATTGCAATGCACTACGCCACGCTGGAAGAAAAATTTATCAACGTAGTCACAACCGACAACTCTATGATTATACTATAGATAGAGAAGAATAAGTAAAAATCCATCCATACTAATATAATAAATGCGAAAGTAACTCTGTCTGTCTGTCTGTTACGTTTTCACGCCTAAACCGCTGAACCAATTTTGATGAATTTTGGTATAGAGATAGATTGGACCTTGGAGAAGGACATAGGATACTTTTTATCGCGAAAATAAAACTTAAAAAGGTGAAATAGGGATGAAAGTTTGTACCGCTCTATTAGTACAGTTGCACAAGTGAATAATGAATTGAACGTCACTGACGCATGATGAGTAATTCTTTGGTTAATTGGACAATGAAATTTTTGTCATTGGCGTGTAGTGCAAGATAAAACTTTCGTGAAAAAAATTAAATTATCAAAATTTTTATAATCAAAATGAATCGAAAGCATAAGCAAGGTTCTATAATAAGTATTTCACAAAGTACAGTAAAAAGGATTCTAGCTGAAAATAAAAAGAAATTTAAATAATCCAGAATCAAAATTAAATTCTCCCAGAATGAACAAAATTGAAAATTTTGATTTCCAGGTATTTCTCATATCCTTTCTCACATCTATTACCTTTACAGTTTATTACAGTGTAGTTTTATTTGATTAGAACAAATAAACGTTCAAATACAAAAGATTAAATTTGATTACAACAATGAAAAGTTTTACAGTTAATAACAATGTAGTTTTATTTGATTACAACAATGTTCACCCCCAGTAGACTAAATCTGATTGCAATAATAAAAATAACTATCACACAAATTATTGTCATCATTGTTAACTATATTGATTATTGTAATAAAAAAAAATTAATTGTGATTTTGATTTTTTCTTTATTTAATTGTTAATATTAAATCCATACTAATATAATAAATGCGAAAGTAACTCTGTCTGTCTGTCTGTTACGTTTTCACGCCTGAACCGTTGAACCAATTTTGATGAATTTTGGTATAGAGATAGATTGGATCTAGGAGAAGGACATAGGCTACCTTTTGTCGCGAAAATAAAACTTCAAGGGGGTGAAATGGGGGACGAAAGTTTGTATGGAGAACCCATCAATTCTCAAGTTAGGGATATAAAAATTCTTATTTATGCTTTTGGTAAGAAATAAAGAGTTTTAGCGTTTTTGAAAAATCATTCCTCAAGGCGGTACAATACGGGATGATTTCAAATATATTTTTTATCTTTGTATCTATAGTTAAGTTTTTAACCGTTAGCAGATTTTCGATATTTGTCGGAAAGATAGAAAAGGGTGCTGTTAGGTGCGGTGTGGGGATCGGGAGGGCAGTGGGTGGAGCCTGTTACATGTACGAAGCGAGGCAGGTTGCCGGCTCCCTACGCAGCGCATGTCTCCCAAGTAAATGTGAAAAATTACTGGTACACGTGTAGCTAATCGTTATTTTAGCTTTACCCGTGCGAAGCCGGGGCGGGTCAGCTAGTATTAAATATACTGCAATCTAGTATTTTTAGTAGTAACAGCTATTTTCTACTATCATATTCATAAAATACGATATTTTTTACCTCCCGCTACCCTTGGCAAGGGAGGTATAGGGATCATGCTAAAAATAGCATATAGAGATTTTAGTGAATAAGCACATATTGATGTCCCCAGAATCAGACAGTGTGTGGATCATGTGGACACGATTACTCAAATACTATCAATCAGAAAATTTTGAAATTTTGTATACCCATTCTACAGGGTGTCTCAAGAAGCTTGCTCACTATTGGTAACTTTTTTATTTAAACAGATACGAGGTTGGTTAAATTAGCAAAATTGTACCATTTTATATTAGAAAATTGGTCATGTAGACAAAATAAAAATTGTGTCAGCGGTTCCCAAAATTTGGGACAAAATATATATTTTTTAAATGGAACTATATATTTTTTATTATCTAATTGGAAAGAGTATTTTTTTTTTCCAATAAGGTAATGTTGTTTATGTACATTTTTTTCAAATAAACGAGTTATTTACATTTAAAGATAAAAATTATCTTTTATTAGTTTAGGTCAAGTAAACTATGGAAACAATTGTCTTTTATAAAACTATTATTTTATTAATTTATTTAACAGTAATAACAAAACAAAGAAAATATTCACATTGAAAGCCATTATTTCTTTCGCACATTTAAACTCTTTTGGAAAAAGAGCCGCCCGTTCTACGTAACTGGTGTCTAGATATAACTTTCCATATAGCACGACCATATCTAACTTTTCTTCATTTGTAAAATTATTAAACATTATTAAACACAGAGAACTTTACGGGAGAAATTATTAAACTTCAAACAAACAAAGAATCAATTGTTTCCATGGCTTACTTGACTAAAAAACTAATAAAATGGTTTACAAAATTTAAATATTTAACCGTAAACAACATTACCTTAGTGGAAAGGGGAAAAATACTCTTTCTAATAGGATAATAAAAAATATAGAATTCCATTTAAAAAATATATATTCTGTCCCAAATTTTGAGAACCGCTGACACAAATTTTATTTTGTCTACATGACCAATTTTCTAATATAAAATGGCACAATTTTGCTCATTTAACCAACCTCGTACCTCTTCAAATAAAAAAGTTACCAATAGTGAGCAAGCTTATTGAGAAATCCTGTATACTAATATGGGAAGAGCTCACCAATAAAATCTGGATATGCGAATTTTAGCATGATTCCAATACCTCTCTTAGCGAGAGGTAAAAAGGCTGTAGGGTCTGTTCTCGGAATTATAAATGCGTATATACGTGGTGAGCAACAACATAATCGTTTGTATTTGCATGTATGAGCGTTTACTTGGAAACGGTTTAATTATGAGGCATTATATATAATTAACACACATAACATAACTACCGCAAAGCTGATTATTAGAATGACAAGAGACCAGACCGAAACTTTACATGTTATGCTCACTCAAATGGACAACTCGGGCTATTACATTTGTCACTATTTACTACATACAGGGTTAATTAAAAGTATGGAGACGGCGATTTATTGTCGTTAATATTCATTTTAGGATATTATGTTTAATACAAAAGTTTTTTAAGAAATTTTGATCTACATTTGAGAATACTTGAATTTTATTTTTCTTCAATTGTTTTTGAGTTACGCTTGTCCGCGTATTTTTACCTCTCGCTAAGAGAGGTATTGGATTCATGCTAAAATTCGCATATCCAGATTTTATTGAATAAGCACGATTTAAGGTCCCTACAATCCGATTATAACATTTTTAAAATGATGTCTGTGTGTGTGTGTGTGTGGATGTATGTGTGTGTGTGTGTGTGTATGTATGTATGTATGTATGTATGTCTGGATGTTGTAGTCACGATTCCTCAAAAACTATAAGACTTAAAAAATATTTAACTGCAGTTTCCTCAATCTGGCATTCCTGGGAAGAGCTGAAAAGGTTTTGGTAACAATTGAACAACCGGAAGTAGTAGTTTCTTAGAGAAAATCTTCTAAATATAATTTTTTGGGAGTTTTTTTTATTAAATATTGAAGAACATAAAATTCTCCATCTAATACACTTAAAAATTTTATTATATCTTGTATAGATTTATAGATAAAGACTCTATAATTTATAGAGTATACTAATCGCAGAGGCCAAGGCACTAAGGAAACCAGTTGACAAATTCCAATGTTTATAACATGACACATGTCATTGTCAAATATCAACAGTTTTAGTGACATTCTGATAGCTTTTTCTGGGAAGTATATTTAACTTTTCTTATTGTTTTATTAATTAAATATTTGAAATTATAGGTAAAATTGTGGTGAAATGCATATATCTATCAGAAATACCGCCAATCTGGTTAATGAATTGGAACAATATTTGACATTTAGAAACTTCCTCATACAATGAAAAATAGATATAATTTGAATTATATGTGTACAGAAGACATGCTAAATATAGTAAGAAACAATATTTGGGTAATGTTCTGTAAGATTTTGTTATAAAACGACGGTTCGAAAGTGAAGTGCAATACAATACTTATATAGCCTAATATGGAAATGGCGAGAGGTCTTGTGCTGGCCACAACAGATTTTTTTTAAATGGGAACCTATTAATTTTACTCTACCATTCGATAGAGTGTTTTTTTCTCTTTACAACAGTATGTTTGTTTTTTGACTAATTATACAGAAATGTCACAATTTTATCCCATATTACTTGTTATTTAAACTAAACATTTAATAATTATAAACTGACAGTTGACAGTTCAGGTTAGAAGTTTGCAATCTTTTTACCTCTCGCTAAGAGAGATATTGGATTCATGCTAAAATTCGCATACCCAGATTTTATTGAATAAACACGATTTCAGGTCCCTAGAATCCGATTATAACATTTTTAAAATGATGTCTGTGTGTGTGTGTGTGTGTTTGTGTGTGGATGTGTGTATGTGTGTGTGTGTATGTGTGTGTGTGTGTGTGTATGGATGTTGGAGGGACGATTCCTCAAAAACTATAAGACTTAAAAAATATTTAACTGCAGTTTCCTCAATCTGACATTCCTGGGAAGAGCTGAAAAGGGTTTGGTCACAATTGAACAACCGGAAGTAGTAGTTTCTTAGAAAAATTCTTCTAAATATATTTTTTTGGAAATTTTTGTTATGACAAATATTGAAGATCAAAATTCTCCATCTAATACACTTAAAAATTTTATTATATCTTGTATAGATTTAGAGATAAAGACATTATAATATATATATAATATTATAATCGCAGAGGCTAAGGCACTAAGGAAACCACTTGACAAATTTAAATGTTTATAACATAGTTTATAAATGACATATGTCAGTGTCAAAAATCAACAGTTTTAGTGGCATTCTGATAGTTTTTTCTGGGAAGTATATTTAATCTTTCTTATTGTTTTAATAATTAAATATTTGAATTATAGGTAAAATGCATATATCCATCAGAAATACCGCCAATCTAATTAATAAATTGGAAGAATCTCTGACATTTAGAAACTTCCTCATACAATGAAAAATAGATATAATTAGAATTATATGTGTGCACAAGACATGTTAAATATAATCAAAAACAATATTTGGGTAAAGTTATAAAACGACGGTTCGATAGCGAAGTGCAATACAATACTTATATAGCCTAATATGTATATGGCGAGAGGTCTTGTGCTGGCCACAACAAATTTTTATTTCAGTACCCCACCGTCATGGCGTCCGACCTACCCCTAAACTGCCCGTCCACAGAGAAGAAGTACACGCGATGTACTTCTGCAGGGGGTGACGTTACCACACAACAGGTAAATATAATTTTACTATAGGACTCTCATCTCAAAGAATACCGCCCGCATTATACTTGGCACAAAACATACTTCTCTAACATTTCAAGAGTTATATTGGCGTAGATAAGTTATCAAAGGAATCTGTTTATGTATTTATGTTCGAATTTCGAAAAATAATCAAGAACTATTCCAGTCGATCACTATCGAATTCAGTCTTTTCTATCCCTCAAGAATTTATTATTATCTCATTTTTTGTGATGATGGGAACATCTCGATATGATGTGCTGATATGAACTCCACTTGTCTTGGCTATAAATCTCAAGTCCGTGGGAATATACTCGCACCGGGTATAATATAGCAGCAAGCATACAGCTCGCATGACATACAGTAGCGACCAAGTGCAATTATGGCGAGATCGCACGGACAACAGGTCCAGTTTTTCCTGCCATCTCAACAACGACAACAACGACAACGACTACGTCGACGACTACGTCTTACGCGGCACAATGAACCGTATGCTTTAGCGTAAGCATCAACATCGACAATCAATAGCGCAAGGAAATGCTAACGTTAGAAATCTAACAAAAAAAACTGTTGTGGCCAGCACAAGACCTCTCGCCATTTCCATATTAGGCTATATAAGTTTTGTATTGCACTCCGGTTTCGGACCGTTGTTTTATAACAAAATATTACAGAATTTTACCCAAATATTGTTTTTTATTGTATTTAACATGTCTTCTGCACACATATAATTCCAATTATATCTATTTTATATCATTTTCTTCATTAACCAGATTGGCGGTATTTCTGATGGATATATGCATTTTACCTATAATTTCAAATATTTAATTAATAAAACAATAAGATTAACTGTACTTCCCAGAAAAAGCTATCAGAATGTCACTGAAACAGTTTATTTTTGACACTGACATGTGTCATTTAAAAACTATGTTATAAACATTAGAATTTGTCAACAACAATTTTGCCTACAATTTCAAATATTTAATTAATAAAACAATAAGAAAAGGTAAATATACTTTCCAGAAAAAGCTATCAGAATGTCACTAAATCTGTTGATATTTGACAATGACATGTGTCATGTTATAAACATTGGAATCTGTCAACTGGTTTCCTTAGTGCCTTGGGCTCTACGATTTAGTTTACTCTATAAATTATAGTGTCTTTATCTCTAAATCTATACAAAATATAATAAAAATTTTAAGTGTATTATATGGAGAATTTTATGTTCTTCAATATTTAATAAAAAAAACTCCAAAAAAAATATATTTAGAAGATTTTTTTTAAGAAACTACTACTTCAGGTTGTTCAATTGTTACCAAAACCTTTTCAGCTCTTCCCAAGAATGTCAGATTGAAGAAACTGCAGTTAAATATTTTTTAAGTCTTATAGTTTTTGAGGAATCGTCCCTCCAACATCCATACATACACACACACACACACACACACACACACACATACACACATTCACACACACACACAGACATCATTTTAAAAATGTTATAATCGGATTGTAGGGACCTTAAATCGTGCTTATTCAATAAAATCTGGATATGAGAATTTTAGCATGAATCCAATACCTCTCTTAGCGAGAGGTGAAAATCTGTTGTGGCCAGCACGAGACCTCTAGCCATTTAAATTTCACGTTATCGACGTGGACATTAAAAAGTTACAGTCTAATCAATGTTGGAACACCTAAGTTTCATACACTAGTGGTTCATCTCCCATCGACTTTTGGCTGTTCCCAAGATTAAAAATGTCGCTCAAAGGACACCGATTCGACGACAAAGAAACAGTCGAAACTAATACGACGAATGCTCTAAAGCCAATACTAAAAAACGAGTTCCAAGACTGCTTCCAAAAGTAGAAAGGCCGTTTGAAGCGTATTCTTCAAACAAATGGGGACTACTTCGAAGGATGCCACCAGCCTGATGACGCAGAATAACAGCAGCGGGAAAATATTAAATAAGGTCGGATACTTTTCGGACAGACCTCGTACAAACATTTGAAATCTGAACTGTGTAAGGCCACGTTCAGACAGAAAGCAGGTTTCCCGCTTCAGCTTAACAAGCGCGTGAAAAACCGGTTAAGCCGAAGCAGGCTGGCACAGGTTATGTTCACACAGAAAACAGGCCATACTGCTCGTACTGTCAAGTGTCAAACTTAGTGTCAGTGTCACTGATTAATACAAAAAAAAATGTCTTAGTACTAAAGCTCCACGGATGCAGATTTTATTCTCTGTTGACATAATAATTTGAAACGACGTAGAAAGAAAATAGGGATCCACGCAATTAATAAGAATAGAGTAAAATACGAAGAGTATCATCACCTATTCCAAGGATTCAAATTGTACGAAGATAGTTTTTTCGCGTATATGAGTTAAATGTATTTATGTAATTAATATAACAGAAATCGTATTTTCGGGTGATATTTATGTCTCATATTTTCACATTGCATATTGATAGAAATATTCCCATAATTTTTCTATAGAATGACACTTATGAAATTTGTTCCAAATTGCTTCCCTTTTTTGAACATCGGATATTAGAATATCCATATCAAAGTTATTTTCTGAATACATTCTGGGCTTGTTTACTTTAACCTGCTCAATAAGAATACTGGTCTCGTTCCGGCAAAATCGGAAAGCGGGTAGTACCTGCCTGACAAGCGCCTGTTGAGCAGTTGTCTGCTTTTACTCTGAACGCCTACTCCTAATAACATGTGAACATTTTTAAAGCAGGTTAATGCAGGTAAATCGGGTAAATCGGAAACAGGTAACTTGCTTTCTCTCTGAACATACCCTAACTTAAGAATTGTGTTTATCTCTAAATCATAGGCTCCGGGATTTATAAAATAAATTATTTTATACACGATGTCTCTAAAATAGGGGGACATGGCTTAACTGACATTCCTGAAGCTAAAATAAGACGATTTAACTAAACTTAGCTTTACTGGAAAGTGTACCATTTAACCAGAATTCTGCTTCAAAGATAATCGAAAAAAAAAATTGCTTATAATAACAGAATGCTTTATTCGTTTTGGATGAAATTAGGCATAACAGTTCATATGGTTATGTCATCTTTTAAGATGATACTTGTTATTATTAATGAACCACTAGTGTATGAAACTTAGGTGTCCCAACATTGATTAGATCGTAACTTTTTAATGGCCACGCCAATGACGTAAAATTATTTTTTTTTCAGAATGATACATTCAATAGTAAACTTTTCTCTTTCTTGTAATTTGTGATGTCTGTTACGGTTCACACAGAAAAACTAAATAAAACCTGAGTGACTGCACCCTTAAATTTTTAAAATAAATTTTGTCTAGCAGTCTGTTCAAATGCCAAACATCTAATTTTTAATGACAGTAACGAGTTGTCATTCTTCTCAACTTATTTAGGAGTAAGCTAACATATTTATTCGTCTTATTTATAATAATGGTAATAAAATACTATTAGGCCAAACAAACGGATATTACTAATTTCAGAATATTGCAAAGGAAATTTTTGACAACCCATAAACAATTGTTACTGTCATTAAAAATTAGTTGTTTGACATTTGGATAGACTGCCAGATTAAATTTATTTTAAAAAATTCACGGTGCAGTCACTCAGGTTTTATTATTTTCTGTGTGAACCGTAACAAATATTATAAAGTTACGCTCTAATCAATGTTGGGACACCTAAGTTTCATATACTAGTGGTTCACTAATAATAACAAGTATCATCTTAAAAGATGACTTATAACCATATGAGCTGTTGTATCAAATTTCATCCAAATCGAATAAAGCGTTCTGTTATTATAAGCAAAATTAATTTTTTTTTCGATGAACTTTGAAGCAGAATTCTGGCTAAATGGTACACTTTCCGGTAGAAGCAAGTTTAGTTAAATCGTCTTACTTTAGCCTCAGGAATCTGTGGTTAAGCCATGTCCCTCTATTTTAGAGACATCTATATACTACCAAAATGATTTTATCTTCGCTTCATTCGTTAGACTATTTTATCTTCAAACAGTAGCAGTATGAATAATCAATAACAGTTCACTAAGATAAATAATAGAGTATGATCTCATAGCTGACAGTTACATAAAACGGATAATTTAGTACTGTTACTGTGTGGGCGGTTGCAAGAACTTTTACTGGCTGTAAGAATGAGATCTGTCTTTCTATATGAGTTGAAGTTTCCTGCGGAAAAGTCAACACAAACTTCCTGGTTTCGCCCGAGAAATCATAAGAAATACAAAAAATCTGTTGTGGCCAGCACAAGACCTCTCGCCATTTCCATATTAGGCTATATAAGTATTGTATTGCACTTCGCTTTCGAACCGTCGTTTTATAACAAAATATTACAGAACTTTACTCAAGTATTGTTTTTTATTGTATTTAACATGTTTTCTGCAAACATATAATTCTAATTATATCTATTTTTCATTGTATGAGGAAGTATCTAAATGTCAGAGATTGTTCCAATTAATTAACCAGATTGGCAGTATTTCTGATGGATATATGCATTTTACCACAATTTTACCTATAATTTCAAATATTTAATTAATAAAACAATAAGAAAAATTAAATATGCTTCCCAGAAAAATCTATCAGAATGTCACTAAAACTGTTGATATTTGACAATGACATGTGTCATTTACAAACTATGTTATAAACATTGGAATTTGTCAACTGGATTCGTTAGTGCCTTAGCCTCTGCGATTAGTTCACTCTATAAATTATAGTGTCTTTATCTCTAAATCTATACAAGATATAATAAAATTTTTAAGTGTATTAAATGTAGAATTTTATGTTCTTCAATATTTAATAAAAAAACTCCCAAAAAATTATATTTAGAAGAATTTTTCTAAAAAAAACTACTACTTCCGGTCGTTCAATTGTTACCAAAATCTAATCAGCTCTTCCTAGGAATGTCAGATTGCGGAAACTGCAGTTAAATATTTTTTAAGTCTTATAGTTTTTGAGGAATCGTGTCTACAACATCCAGACATACATACACACATACACACATCCACACACACACGCACACAAACATAATTTTAAAAATGTTATAATCGGATTCTAGGGACCTTAAATCGTGCTTATTCAATAAAATCTGGATATGCGAATTTTAGCATGAATCCAATATCTCTCTTAGCGAGAGGTAAAAATCTTTAATGTCAACTGATATATTTAGATATATATTTTTATTAAAATGTAACAACATGACCAATATCTGAGGATGATTGTTATTTTGCAATCGAACGTCCAAATGTAAAATAATTCTTTGTAATCAGTAAACACAAGATCCAAAAAGCATACATCAATTTATTTAACTATAATATTGAAGGATCTACTTTGAAGAAAATAAACTTTTTTTACTCATTTTGGTCAGTACTTTATGCCCTCATAATTTGAGACATTTATTTTTTAACACCCTGTATTTGCGTGAAACTCAAAAATTTTCACAGTGGCAACGATTATTACTAATCACGATTTAAAATATACTGGTTATGCCACTTGTCATGTTTTTCATTGTTTCTGATGGTCCCTTGATACGTGTTTCCTTGAATAATCCGCTAGATGCCCTACGTGAGAACGACCCTACCACAGCAACCTATTTTTACATAAAATATAAAAAATTAAATGCACAATGAATTTATTTTTAATAGAAATATATATTTTTAATGGAAACCGGAATTAATACATTGTTAGAATTTAAAATTGGAAAAACTAAATAAATTGATAGAACCGTACCTGATGCTTCCAGATTTCTATTCGGTAATAATATCTTCTTCCCGAAAATGTTTTCGACAAACATCATTCAATCTTAATTCGCGATCATCTCTACTAATTGCATATTGCCATTTTTTAAAAAGTGATATATCGAGTGGAGCTCCAAACAGAGATTCTTTATCAGTGGATTTCTTATAACCTGTTTCACATCCAGGAATGAAACATTTTTTATTTAATTTTCTTTTCATTTTGCATTAATTGCAATATCTTTCAACAAAATATTTATATTACATTACATATAATACGAATATGTACTTCAAAACCTGTTTTATTTACCTTTCTAAAAGATATAACATGTAATATTTTCAAAATGACATGCAAATGACAGGTGTCAGTTGGGTCGTTCTCACGTTGCGCCTCTAGCGGAAAAAACGAGGAAACACGTATTGCTTTGGACCCTCGTTTTGTGCAGAGTGGCACAACCAGTATATTTTTACCTCTCGCTAAGAGAGGTATTGGATTCATGCTAAAATTCGCATATCCAGATTTTATTGAATAAGCACGATTTAAGGTCCCTACAATCCGATTATAACATTTTTAAAATGATGTCTGTGTGTGTGTGTGTGTGTGTGTGTGTGTGTGTGTGTGTGTGGATGTGTGTATGTGTGTGTGTGTATGTGTGTGTGTATGTATGTATGTATGTCTGGATGTTGTAGTCACGATTCCTCAAAAACTATAAGACTTAAAAAATATTTAACTGCAGTTTCTTCAATCTGACATTCCTGGGAAGAGCTGAAAAGGTTTTGGTAACAATTGAACAACCGGAAGTAGTAGTTTCTTAGAAATATTCTTCTAAATATAATTTTTTGGGAGTTTTTTTGTATTAAATATTGAAGAACATACAATTCTCCATCTAATACACTTAAAAATTGTATTATATCTTGTGTAGATTTAGAGATAAAGACTCTATAATTTATAGAGTAAACTAATCGCAGAGGCCAAGGCACTAAGGAAACCAGTTGACAAATTCCAATGTTTATAACATGACACATGTCATTGTCAAATATCAACAGTTTTAGTGACATTCTGATAGCTTTTTCTGGGAAGTATATTTAACTTTTCTTATTGTTTTATTAATTAAATATTTGAAATTATAGGTAAAAATGTGGTAAAATGCATATATCCATCTGAAATACCGCCAATCTGGTTAATGAATTGGAACAATCTTTGGCATGCTTTGACATTTAGAAACTTCCTCATATAATGAAAAATAGATATAATTAGAATTATATGTGTGCAGAAGACAAGTTAAATATAGTAAAAACAATATTTGGGTAATGTTCTGTCAGATTTTGTTATAAAATGACGGTTCGATAGCGGAGTGCAATACAATACTTATATAGCCTAATATGGAAATGGCGAGAGGTCTTGTGCTGGCCACAACAGATTTTTAATCGTGGTACTAATACAGAGGATCTAAAATTCATTTGTTCAAATGATTTCTAGTCAAGCTATAAACTATGTTGTATTTCCATTTTTGCTCTAAAGCATCTTATGCTTGACATAATATGGTTGATGTTGAAATGTAACTAGATTTCCTACATAGCGAAAATTCCATTTTAATTAAAGTAATGCAAGTTCCTCGAAGCTAAAGCTAAGGATGATTCTGCGAAAACAACCTACGGATCGCAAAACGAAAAGAGAAAATTAGTCTCACAGGAAACACATTACATTTGAAGCATCTCAGGGCGAGTGCAAGCATGCGTGCATTACGAAAGCAAATACAATTTAACTCTTAAACCACTAGAGAGTAGAGAGTGAAAATCTTGGCTTTGGTTACATCTGTACACGAATGAATGGGGAACCACTTCAAATGAGAGATGTGTACAAGTAATTTTTGTATAGCTGTTATTTTTTAAAAAAATAATCCATAAACGATTGCATTTCCAATGTTTAACAGTTGACACTTCAAAATTAAAATTGTACAATTTTATTGAGTACTTTGATAGTTATAACGAAGAAATAGAAAAACATGCATAAGGTAGAAAAGAAAAAAAATCTGTTGTGTCTAGCACAATACCTCTCGCCATTTCCATTTTATGTTATATAAGTATTGTATTGCACTTCGCTATCGAACCGTCGTTTTATAACAAAAACATTACAGAACTTTACCTAAATATTAGTTTTATTGTATTTAACATGTCTTCTGTACACATACAAAAATGTCAGAGATTCTTCCAATTCATTAGGAAGATTGGCGGTATTTGTAATAGATATATGCAGGTTACCTATAATTTTAAATATTTAATTAATAAAACAATAAGATTAAATGTACTTTCCAGAAAATGCTTTCAGAATGTAACTAAAACTGTCTGTCATTTACTAACTATGTTATAAACACTGGAATTTGTCAACTGGTTTCCTTAGTGCCTTAGCCTCTGCGATTAGATCACTCTATATATTATAGTGTATTTATCTCTAAATCTATACAAGATATAATAAAAATTTTAGGCTATATAAGTATTGTACTGCACTTCGCTTTCGAACCATCGTTTTATAACAAAATATTACAGAACTTTACCCAAATATTGTTTTTTATTGTATTTAACATGTCTTCTGCACACATATAATTCTAATTATATCTATTTTTCATTGTATGAGGAAGTTTCTAAATGTCAGAGATTGTTCCAATTCATTAACCAGATTGGCGGTATTTCTGATGGATATATGCATTTTACCACAATTTTACCTATAATTTCAAATATTTAATTAATAAAACAATAAGAAAAATTAAATATACTTCCCAGAAAAATCTATCAGAATATCACTAAAACTGTTGATATTTGACAATGACATGTGTCATTTACAAACTATGTTATAAACATTGGAATTTGTCAACTGGTTTCCTTAGTGCCTTAGCCTCTGCGATTAGATTACTCTATATATTATAGTGTCTTTATCTCTAAATCTATACAAGATATAATAAAAATTTTAAGTGTATTAGATGGAGAATTTTATGTTTTCCAATATTTAATAACAAACATTTCTAAAAAAAATATAGTTAGAAGAATTTTTCTAAGAAATTACTACTTCCGGTTGTTCAATTGTTACCAAAACCTTTTCAGCTCTTTGCAGGAATATCAGATTGAGGAATCCATAGTTAAATATTTCTTAAGTCTTATAGTTTTTGAGGAATCGTCCCTCCAACATCCATACATACACACACACACACATACACACATACACACATCCACACACATTTTTGTAAGAAACTACTACTTCCGGTTGTCCAATTGTTACCAAAACCTTTTCAGCCCTTCTCATTAATATCAGATTGACGAATTCATAGTTAAACAGGCCTTAAGTCTTATAGTTTTTGAGTAATCGTCCCTCCAACATCCACCCACACACAACCACACACACACACACACACAAACATAGACATCATTTTAAAAATGTTGTAATGGGATTGTAGGGACCTTAAATCGTGCTTATTCACTAAAATCTGGATATGCGAATTTTATCATGAATCCAATATCTCTCTTAGCGAGAGGTAAAAAAGTGTTATTTCCATCACATATGACATTTAAGTTAAATAATGAATCATGAAAATAATCTAGAATATATCAACATAGTTATTACAAATTCTCTAAAATCCTCCCTAGAAAACCGAGAATTCACGAAATTTCGACTGTGAAACATAATGTGCTTGAGGTCGAGAACGATTGGAGTAATACTCAAGTACGAGATTGAGCATCGACTATGAATACGGGAATAAAATGGATAAGTATAAGTTTAGACAGTTCTTAAATTTAGGAAATTCTTAGCTAAGTACTGGTTTAGGAATCGGTGGTGAAATCGGTCGTATATCTTTAGAAATACGAATATAATAAAGTCTTTTACTTAAAACATCTTAATTTTTTTGTGTTGCTCCATTAACAAGCTTGTATAAATTGTAAAGCAACACCACTTTTAAGTATTTCTGTAGAATGATGTTGTTTAGCTAGCAAATGGCTTGAAGTTCTCATCTGTCGATTTGCAAATAGTTCAGTCTGCTTTTTTTTCTTCCAAGTTAAACACTATAGCTTGGTGTTAACAAACAAACAAGCCAGCTAGTATTTGCAATGTTTTATGATCCTCACAAAATGTATACAATGTTTCAATAAGTGTTTAAATGTTTGTAGATACAGTTTGTTAAATGTATTGTAAACAAGGAATAGAAAGTGTAAAGAATTAAAAATTTCTTCTGCAAACATACAAATGAGTTTTTAGAATGAATTTCTTATCTTGTTTAAAAGTACTAGCCCTGACATACAGGGTGTTCAAAATTAAGTGTCACAAATTATGAGGGCATATAGTACTGACCAAAATGAATAAAAAAAGATTAATCAACATGGGTCCGATCTTCAATAGTTTCCGAGATATAAGGCACTAAAGAATGAGTTTTTTCTGTATTTACCTCTGCTATGACACATTTTGTTTACCTTTCAGAGGTAATTTTAGATGTATTTTTGTTTTTCAAAAAAATCTAATAATTGTACTACAAAACTTGTGTGACCAATATGCAGTTATCACTTAATCAGTTTTTCTTCGATTCTAATACAAAATGGCTTCTTTCTCAAAAACTACTAAACCTATAATATACCCCATTTAGATAAAATCTTCAAAATTTTCAAAAATCTAATTTTTATGTATCTAGATACTTCCCAATGCGCTGATTCCAGATTTTGAAATCGCAGGTCGATATCTCTTTTCGTTCTCGAGATATTTAAATTCAAAGTTTAGCTCAAAACTAAAAAAAAATGAATTTGGAGATATCATCATTCGATTCTACGGGAAGAAATACATAAGTACACCAATTTTCGTAATTTTTAAACACCGCATACAATCTCTAAAGCAAAATAACTGAAAATGGTCAAAAATCGCAAAAATCTAAGGTGTACCCCTTATGATTTTTTCAGATTTTGGCCATTTTCAGGGGTTTTAAACTTTTATTCATAAAAAAATTAACCGGTTGGACAAAATTTATGAAAATTGGTACGCTTATGAAATTTTACCGGTAGAATCGAATGATCGTGTTGCCAAATTCATATCTCGATCCAATTTTGGGTAGTAAAATTTTGAATGTAAATATCTCGAGAACGAAAAGAGAAATCGAACTGCGGTTTCAAAATCTGGAATCAGCGCATTGAGAAGTATCTAGATACATAAAAATTAGATTTTTGAAAATTTTGAAGTTTTTATCTAAATATAGGGTATATTGATTTTTGGGGCAATAATTTAAAAATGGGTAGAGATATAAACTTGGTAGTAACATTATTTGCTTGTAGAGACAATGTTACGTAAGTGCACGCATTTTTAGAGTAATGTATCTAGTACCCAACCCAAATAACTCTATGGAAACCATTTGAAAAATTAAAATGTTTGTAATTGACAGAAACATGTCAGTTGTCAGTGTAAAAAATCCATTTACATTACTGAACGCTTTTTCTGGGAAGTACATTTAATATTTCTTATTTTATTATTAATTAAATATTTAAAATTATAGGTACATATATACGCATCAGAAATACCGTCAAACTCGTCAATGAATTGGAAGAATCTCGAACATTTAGAAGAGTAGGAGGAAATTTATTATAGAATGAATTAAAAAATATAAAAATATATTAATAATTAGAATTTTGTGTATGTACCAAAAATGTCAAACACATTGGCTGGTAGTGCGAGCTCGGTTTTAACTAAAACGCAGTTTTAAGAAATGTCAAATTCAAATTTCAATATTTAATTTCATCCTTATGTTTAAAGAATGATTTTTTAAAAAATATTTGTTTGAATACAAACTATGTTCTGCTTAAAAATCATATTTTGATAAATTTAATATTATTTATTTTTGTTATTAAATAATGAAATTTGACATTTCTTAAAACAGCGTTGTAGTTAAAACCGAGCTCGCACTACCAGCCAATATGTACTTATATAGCCTAATATGGAAATGGCGAGAGGTCTTGTGTTAGCATTAAAACAAATTGTTATAAAAAATAATAATAAAGACACTATAATATAAAGTATAATCGGATGTAATAAATCGCATTGACTAAACTACACCAAGGAAATCAGTTGACAAATTCAAATGTTTGTAACATAGTTCGTAAATGTCAGTGTGAAAAATAAACAGTTCTCAAATCTTTTTCTGGAAAGTACATTTAATCTTTGCTGTTGTTTTATTGATTAAATATTTAAAATTATCGGTAAAATGCATATATCTGTAAGAAATAGGTACGCCAATCTTGTTAATGAATTGGACCAATCTCTGACAGTTAGGAACTTCCTCATACAATAAAAAATAGATATAATTAGACTTATATGTCTGCAGAAGACTAGTTAAATACAATAGAAAAATAATATTTGGATCAAGTTCAATATTTTTACCTCCCGCTACCCTTGGTAAGGGAGGTATAGGGATCGTGCTAAAAATCATGTATCGAGATTTTAGTAAATGACCACGTTTTAAGGTCCCTAGAATCCAAATTTAACATTTTCACGATGATGTCTGTATGTGTGTATGTGTGTGTGTATGTATGTGTGTGTGTGTGTGTGTGTGTGTGTATGTGTAGGGATTTTGTCTTCACTCTAACTCAAATACTATCATTCAGAAAATTCTGAAATCTTGTATTTCTATCCTATTCTAATAAGAAAAGAAGCCATTAGATTTTGGTGTAAATCGGATAACCGGAAATGGCACTTTACCTGAAGCTCATAATGGTTTTTCTTCAAAAAATACCATTAAATGCCATTTTTTCGCATTTTGTCGTTATGAAAATTAAAGATTATTGAATTTTCTACAGGAATACGTTAATACTTTTTCTATATATTTTACAGATAAATTTAAAAATAATTTTTTTTACAAGTCCCGAAGCCTAAGAAAAACACAATTCCTTTGTTCCACAGTTCATATTTCAAATGAATGTAACTGACATTAAATGTCACTGTCAAAAAACTAATCACTTCAAATTAATAATAGTGACATTTTAAAAAGAAAATAGTAAATAAAGCAATAGTTTTATGCAATGGAACCGTTTGCAGCGTTAGTAAATCCGTAAGTACTTATGTATTTAAATTAATAAAGATTAAATAGCGGGAAGTTTTGTGTTGGCCACATCAGATTTTTTTTTATATAACGACGGTTCGACACCGAAGTGCAATACAATACTTATACATATAATATAAAATGTAAATGCCGAGAGGTACTGTGCTGGCCAGAACAGATTTTAAAAAATTATAAGTACCTATGTATTATTGTAGTGTTTACCAATAACCAATTATGAAAAAGTTGAACGCAATATTATTAATAGTTAATTAACACACAAATTATTAATGCTATTAATAAAGTTACTGATAACATTGCTGTTTTCGCTATAATAAAAAATATAATTCTGTGAATAATTACTCTGTGTTTATTTATATTAAACTTCTTGTTAATCGATTAATTACAGGTCAATAAAAATGCACCCATATACATATATAAATATTTTATATGTAAACAGTTACTGTGTTTCCATAAACAGCAGATAAGCGGGTGAAAGTAATAAAACAAAAGTATAATTATCAAATTGCAATGTAGTAATTATAACTTAATCGGCGGAGCATAAAATAAGAGTTTTTATTGTATGGCAAACATTTGATAATTTTGTTTTTGTTTAAATTCAGCCAATAATTAATTATTTAATTGCTCCATTTCAAAGAGTACGTGGAAATGTTCTATTTTAACTTATGATTACATGCTAATATTTTCAAAATAAAAAATCTGTTCCTTTGCATTCAAATAATATAACTATTGGTTTATTTGCTATTACAAATTTCTTTTTAAAACGTTACCATTAATAATTTGAAATGATAGGTTCTTTTACAGTGACATTTATCTGTCAATAACATACGAGGTCTGTCCGAAAAGTAAATAGGCTTCGGAATTTATAAAATAGCTTATTTGATACAGGTGTCTCTGAAATAGGGGGACATGGCTTAACTATACAGTGTCCCACACTCTATCTTCAGTGTGGCAGAGATAGCCAATGGTATTCTTAGGGAGGTTTTCTGTACTATGTTGCCAATTTTTCAATGTAATGTAATATTGAAACATTCATAAATTTTCATTGCTATACCAAAATTAGTTAACACTGTACAATTTAAGTTTTATGAGGGTCTCCTATTTACCCAAGGGCTTATTGTATACGAGCCCCTTCCCACATCATTTGGCCCAATCCGCTTAATTTAATTTTATTTAGTTAATATATGACACAAATAATAACTAACATAAATTATCACCAATTTTTATTAATATTACAGACATTTTGTCGTTTTACCGATATATCAAGATATGTTTCCTAAAATATTTGACTGTTTCAATGTAAAATGAAATAATACTTAGTTTTAGCAACAATTCAAGAAAAACTGAAAAAATTAAACGAATTTAAGTCGTAAAATTGGAAGGTTTTATTAAGTAAAATATCTAAAAGATTTGCAGTAACAATTTACATTTTAAAGCGACGTTATTTAATATTAATAAATAATATGTAATTAATATATTAGATTTGTGTTAAAGTTATACCATTAAATTTTTAATCTTGAGCTAAAAATTGAATTTAAAATTACGCTATAATGCTGGAAATCTACATTTTAAATAAGAAGTAAAGATTAATTTTAATATTATTAAAAATACTATTAATTAAGTCAGCATAAATGAATTTTTAACAAGTGGGCCAACTGAAGTGAGAAGGGGCTCGTACACCCAATATTTGTCTAAAGAGTTTTATATACAGGGCTATTTGTACCTGTAATAAGTAGGTAATATTTCAATACAATATTTTAAAACCGCCCAGCATACTAATCTTGATTAAATGCATTAAAAATTAGAATTTTAAAATATTATAAATTCAAATTGGAGATTACAAAGAAAGAATAAAGACTTATGAACTATGTAAAATATATGCAGTATTTCTATCAAAATATTAGTAAATTATCAAATAAGAAGATATAAATTAAATAAAAAAATATGTATTATTAAACTGACCAGTGTGTTATTCAATTTCATTTTTTTCTTCGCACCTATGCTATTTTACATCTATATAATATACTCGTATATGTATTAATTTTATATCTTTTCGTAGAATGGAAATATATAACATAGGGAATTTATATTGTTGACGACGATTGTAAAATGTCCAATTAAGTACAAAAATGTTTTATATTATTTACTTTAAATTGACTAGAGTTTATATGTTAATTCATTTCATTTACCTATGCTTGTTATAATTTTATATCCTACTTACATTTTGTGATTATATTATTTTATATTTTTTGTAAATTGTTAAACTGACCAGTTTATTATTTATTTATTTTTCTTTTCACCCACCTGTTTAGATACACTGAAAGTACACCAGTCATAAATACATTTAATAAAGTACCCAGAATATTTCATCTCGTTTTGGGCATCTATTTTGCTCTTTCTATCTTGCAGATTTACAGCAGGTAAATATGGCAACAGCGTACTCCATAAGACCTTATACTGAACATAGAGTGTGAGACACTGTATAGAGATGTATTTATGTATATGGTTTGGACATGAAAAATAAATAAATAATGTTTTTATCCGGACATTGTCTCCCTACAATTTGTATAAAAAAAAACAGCAATTTCCCAGTGACAATGTTGAGGCACTTTTATTTACGGTAATTAAATTAATATCCGGTGTAGCGATGTGTAGTTAAAAACTGAAATACCAGTTGTTTGAGTAGTGCATTATGTTTGCAGCGACATAAAAACTGGACTAAATTATACCTGACCCTTATATTCACACGGTGACAATGCACACATAGACAGAGCAGGATTCACAGAAATTATAAACGGTTACAAAAAAAAACCGCTATCATGATACCAAACATACTCGTAGTCGTACAGAGCCACCATCTATCATTGTAATATTGTTGGAGGCGTAGTTTGTGTTTGACAGTTACATACGAAGTGTATTAATAACTAACGGGATTGATCTTAAAACATTGACTATTTAAAAAAATCTGTTGTGGCCAGCACAAGACCTTCCGTCAATTCGATGTATTTTGTACAAATCCCATACCAAAAGTTCCTTGGAAAAGATTCTATAAATCCAATAAAATTATAACACAACAAATATACACTACGTAAATTGCATTTGATACTAATACCCGACCTAATACCTGACAGACGATATATAAATTTAATTTGGTGCACATGCGCAGATTAGTTTAAATTTGCTCTACTGTTGAGTTTATAGGTTAGCACGTTTCACTTTTTTGACTTTATTCTTCAATCACAGATTCAATTGGCTTCAATGTTGTCATATCATCAAATATAATTTTATAATTTTGAGGTTAGGTTGGGTTATTGTAACGAGGTTCTGACAGAATCAGTGTGGCGATTATTGCCGAATACTTACGATCATCTTCTCAAAAGATCATCGTGACTTAATGATCATTACAATTGAAATTACGTTTATAATGATCATTAATATAATTGAAATATGACACACGAAGTGTTAAATTAAGAATTAGAGGTTAATTATCATTAACTTTCTTCGTCTGTCTCGGCTATAACATATGTTAATTAGTATTATTTGAATATGTCAGCTGTTTCTATGATTACAGCAAAGCAACTGATTTATGAAAGTTTATAGTTCTGTAACTCTATATCTATTGACCATGAAGGAAAATGAATAATCAAACCGTATTCTCAACTGAAATAACCGATAGAGGCGGTGCAAGCATTTTCAATATGGCGGATGCATGACGGTAGGTGTACAATCTGTCACTGTCATATGATACAATTTTGCTTGTGTTTCTCGAAAATGAAGCTATCTATTGTGCAGATATTTGACTTTCTAAAGGCTACTGATCATTCTAGGAATATTGTTGAAGGTATGATTGTACAGGGTGTCTCAGGATGAGCTTACGCTATCTATATTTTAAATACTATTTAATATAATTTAACGAAATTTGGTATCTAGGGGTTATCCAACATGCCCGTTTTAACTAAAATATTTTCAAAGCAGTAGCACTTCCGGTTTGACCGAAAATTGACCTTAACTTTCTTATTTTAAATGGAATACGCTATATTTTATTTTACCATTGAATGCAGTGGAAAATTTTACATATGAAGCAATCAAAACATTTTACTCATGATCAACTACTTCCGGCGTTATTCAACTTTTTTTGATTTTTTGTCTGAAATCCGGCACATTTTCAAAACTCTGTATATCGGGAACGAGATCGAATTTTTATAATCTGAAAATATTCAAACTGTCCTCCATTCATATGTAACCACATTGTTACTCTATTCAATACTTCTTGTGTAGCATTTTTTATCATCTGAGGAGACATGTTGTTAAATGCTGTTCGTACCCTATGTTGGCAATCTTCTCTAGTAGTTAAAGGTTTTTGATAGACGCCGTTTTTAATGTAACCCCAAACAAAAAAATCAAGTGGAGTTAAATCGGGTGAACGAGGAAGCCACCTATGTGGTCCATTATTTGCCAGCCACCTATCTTCAAAAATTGTTTCCAAAAAAGTATTTATTCTATGGCGGGGTGGAGCGCCATCATGCTGGTACCATATTCAATTCCTTTGATCCAACGGTAAATTATCTAAGAAATCAAGTAGATGAGTTTGTAAAAACAAACATTGTTTTTCCATGGCTTACTTATCCGTATTAATAAAATAATTATACACAGATTACATGTTTTTCTAATTTACTGAAATTCTATCAACTTTCAACATAGGACATGTTACATAAAGTACCCTTATTTTTTGCCGTAGAATACATTTATGTAATAAAAAACGGGGGGTTCCATTTAAAAAAATTGTCTTTTTTGAAGTTTGTCATCTGTAATTTTGGTGTAACGTACCCGTCGCATTTTTATAAATAAGCAAGGATTCTTCTATGGATAATGTAGCTTAAAGTCTCCTTTATAAAAGTCTTTTTTCAGATTATAAAAATTCGATCTCGTTCCCGATATACAGAGTTTTGAAAATGTGCCGGATTTCAGACAAAAAATCAAAAAAAGTTGAATAACGCCGGAAGTAGTTGATCATGAGTAAAATGTTTTTATTGCTTCATATGTAAAATTTTCCGCTGCATTCAATAGTAAAATAAAATATAGCGTATTCCATTTAAAATAAGAAAGTTGAGGTTAATTTCCGGTCAAACCGGAAGTGCTACTGCTTTGAAAATATTTTAGTTAAAACGGGCATGTTGGATAACCCCTAGATACCAAATTTCGTTAAATTATATTAAATAGTATTTAAAATATAGATAGCGTAAGCTCGTCCTGAGACACCCTGTATATAATGTTCATTTACTACTTTATTTAAAATATTAATCTTGTAAACAGGCGAACAAGTTCTGAATGCGAATCACATTTATATTATGTGGAACTACCGATAGTTATCGAGAAATCATAAATGTAATATCACTCGGTTTTCAAGCAAATGCTCTGTCGTCACAAATATGGTACAGCATGTTTTTTTTAATTTCTTCGTTAAGAAGGAATTTCTAAATATTTAAATAATCATAAATATGTTTCAAATATAATTATTAATAATAATACCCGGAAGAATAAAGTCATTGGCTGGTAGCACAAGGCACAAGCCCCGTTTTAACTAAAACGCTGTTTTAAGAAATGTCAAATTTCATTATTTAATAATAAAAATAAATAATGTCAAATTTATCAAAATATAATTTTAAAGCAGAACTTTGTTTATTTTCAAATAAATATTTAAAAAAAGTCGTTTTATGCACATAAGGGTAAAATTAAATATTGAAATTTGAATTTGATGTTTTTTAAAACAGTGTTTTAGTTAAAACAAGGCTTGTGCTATATACCAGCCACTGTCTTTAAAATGTCTCGAACATACTCTTATACAGAGTGTCCCATTTAGAGGTGCCACCATTGGGATCTCGAGAACTATAAGAGATACGATGTTTGTTGATTTTTTCTTTTTCAAATAACTTCTAAACTATTAATAATTAAGAAAAAAGTTTCAAATATAAAAAATAGATATTTTTATTAACTAACCAGTGGCGTACGGAATAAATTTTTATATCAGTAATTTTTTGAGATACAACACAAACTTATATTTTTTTAAATGGAACCCATATCTGATTATAGTCTCAAAAAAATAAATATTTTTTTCTCTTTTCAACGATGTAAGGGTTATTATGTTTTATATTTATTATATTTCAAATGAATGTAACTGACAGTAAATGTCACTATCAAAAAACTAATCACTTCAAATTAATAATAGTGACATTTTAAAAAGAAAATAGTAAATAAATCAATAGTTTTATGCAGTGGAACAGTCTGCAGCGTTAGTAAATACGTAGGTAGGTATGTATTTAAATTAATAAAAATAGGATAGGAATATGTGTCGAAGGATGATTGTTGCGTAACTATTATTGTGGTCCAGATGCGGTTATTTGCTACCGAAAATCAGTCACTTTAATATATTCTTATGTATGAATGCTATGATGATTGTGGACAAGGCGAAAAAAGAATGTTGTTAAAGAGTGAAGTGAGTCAGCTGAGCTTTTACTCTTATTCCTTTTCTTATTGTTACTATTGTTTCCGGGTTTTTGCTAACCCACTAAGTGGGAAACGCGTGTTTTTACGTATGTATGTAAAAATTAAATAGCGGGAGGTTTTGTGTTGGCCACATCAGATTTTTTCTGATAGGTATTACAAAGTTGCCAAAATATTTTTGACAAAGGACTGTTTTAGCTTAAAACACGCTAATGCAACCCACTGAATCTCACCCATTGTTTTTATTCTCCTCACCTCGAGAAGGCGGTAATCAAAAAATTGATGCAAATTAGCGCTAGTCTAGTGGCGCCAATAATCTATGCATGTGAATATCTAACTTTAGAAACATCCCTTATCAACCCGTCCTATCTATCCCCCGGGCGACGCCACTCTCAAACCATTTACAACAAATTCCCACAACGTTAAAGTCCAATCCTGTCTTCTTTGTCTTTTCCCACCTTCACCTTCCTGTTTCCTGTGGAACCTGTCGTGAGACAAAGCCCAACTCTTAATGAGTTCCACACACTGACACTAGTAAAACGCCGTTAGCGCACTGCGTCTTGTCTACATTGAACGCCGACATAGATTGTATTCCTAGGTACACTATCCCGCATGTATGTATGTAATATACCTCTAATCCTTCGGTTTAGTGTAGTGTATGTTTGGCTAACACAAACCATGCGGGCAAACACACAAGAATAGAGGGTAAACAAACTGGAAAGGTAAATGGATAGATGGATGGAAGAGATTTATGGCGTGAGAATTACAACACGGGGATGGAGAGGAGTTTACTGGTTTTGGAAAACGATGCTGTTAATTCATTTGAAGACTTGAGATTGTCTCTATACCATGAGTATTTTTTAACGTGAAACATTGGGTTTGTCATATCCATGGTTACGACTTGACATTTGATTGACAGCAATGTATTTGCCCGTTCCATTTAAAATAAAACATAGGGAACGAATTTGACATTTGATTAGACGTCAATAGAGGTTAATTTTGTTTAAATTATTATACCTGCATTCTAAATTAAAATTAGTTGTAGAAAAAATATAGTGTACACTTTGTGCCCGAGTGGTTTCCTGACTCGGCTAAATTTCTTACAATATTTAAATATAATACTTCTGTCAAATTCATTCCCCATGTGTCATTTTAAATGAGACAGACAAATACATTGCTGTCAATCAAATGTCAAATCATAACTTATAGGGAAATTCAACGGTTATCTGTCATATTGACAAGATGTCATTAGAGGTTAATTTTGTTTAAATAATTATACCTGTTTTCTAAAAATTAAATTTAGATGTAGAAAAATACTGTGTGCACCTTGTGCCCGAATTATGTTTATTGTTCTCGAGTGGTTTTTGACTCCGCTAAATTTCTTACAATATTTAATTATAATACTTCTGTCAGATTCGTTCCCTATGTTTCATTTTAAATGGAACGGGCAAATACATTGCTGTCAATCAAATATCAAGTCGTAACCCTGGATATGACAAACCCAATGTTTCACGTTAAAAAATACTCACAGTATAAATGACATCAAACTACGAAAAGTATATTTTTGCCCTCCTGAAGTGTAATGGGAACTTTGCAATAATTGTATACACAGCAAGTGTAACCTACATTTTACGCTTACTGTGTTGTAACTTGTCTAACTATGCGGTAAAATAATCAAAATACACTGGACGTTTATGGGCATTTAGACTATAATAAAGTTCATGTAAAAAAGTACTACCTACTTAAGTTATTTTTTTACTTAAACATTTCCTATACTTAAAATTAATTTATATAAACCAAAATCACGGCAACGACATCTCTGTCATTATTGTATAAATCCGCCGTTACCGACATAGTCACCGATTGATGTACCTGTCAAATACGCGAGGCGAACATTGCTGAACTGTCAAATATCGACACCTACCTATTATTTATTACGAAGAAAACATGAGCAAATAAATATATTATCAGTCATAAACAACGTCTATTATTACAGATAAATTTTTGCTAGAAGAAGTACTCTAATGAAGGTAAGTAAAATCAAATTTGGAATTTGACTTAACCCCAGTATTTTAAACTAACCCTTTTCAAAAGTACAACCTATCTCATTAAAAAAAGTGATTTTCATTATCGTCGGCCAAAAAATTTGATACAATTCTCGTGCGTGAAGTATTTTCCAGCGCTCCAGCTAATAAGGCACTCGCCTTAAGGGCTCGTGCCTTAAACAAAGCTGTCGCGCTGTAAAATACAACTTACACGCACTCGAATGTAAATAACTATTTCTAAACTGGTAAAGATAGAGCGAAATATGACAGGTCTTGTGCTAACTTTAATAATACACCAATACAGGGTGTATGAATACGTGTTACAAATTTATAAGTTATGTAAGGGTTGCAAAATAAACTAACTTTTACGAATAATCTCATATCCGGACACGCACTGTTTTTGAGCTATCTATATGGCTCGTAAAAGAGTAATAATCTTAAGTTGTCATTTATTTATTTTACAACTCAATTCATTTTAGGAATTTACATTTAAAATATTACTTGAAAGTAATTTATTTAGCTGGTTCTAAAAAGTCGGTAGTACTTCCCCTCTCTTAATAAATTACAAAAACATAGCCCACTTCGTGATATATGATAATGTGTTAACATAATTTTCCACCGTCAAAATTTATACACTTGATACATTAATATGCATTTGTATCTATAGGTAATACTAGTAGACCTATTTGTTACAGTATCAGAAAAGTAAATACCCAAATGGGAGGAACCACACCCATTAAAATATAAATTGTAAGTAAATATCAGGATGTTATGTAAGTAAGTGTACAACGTTTAACCTATGGTAGAACTGACCTAGGCAATAATTTTTGTTTAACATGCTTTCTACAAGAACCAGAAGTCTTTAAAACTGACCAACCACGTCATAGTTTAAAATTTTGTAAAAAAAATCTGTTGTGGCCAGCACAAAACCTTCCGTCAATTCGATGTATTTTGTACAAATTCTATACCAAAAGTTCCTTGAGAAAGATTCTATATATCCTGTATAATTGTAACAAGAACACACTACTTTTTACATATCCATATTGAAATCTAATAAAATTTTAATATGAATACGAACGTACATTATGTATTGCACTTAACACTTCCTCCTGCTTCAACTTAGCCCAATTTTACTAGAAGTCGCTGTTTCTTACTCTTCTCTTCTACTCATTCCTGTCCAAAGCACCTTCGTGACACAGTTCTTCCTCTCTCAAATCTTCTGCTATACAGGCCTTCCATCTTCTCTTTTGCCTTTCTCGTACTTCTGGCATTTTAAGTTCCTATCTTGAGGCGAGGCCGTAAATGCAAGTCACTGGGGAGAGACACTGTCACTTATATCACTTTCAGATCATATACTTTCCACTTTGGTTTTGCACTTGCCACTGACATCTGTCAATTAGATTTTTTTGACTATATCTGTTGTTTTCATAATTTTTGCAAAGCTGACTGATTTTCGAAAGTTAATCTCTCTATAACTCTATATCTATTGCATATGAAGGAAAATTTATAATCGAACCGTATAGAGAATAAGATATTCTTTCTATTGATAATCACATAAAATGTCGAAAATGATATTTAACTGCGATTTTTCAAGAAAAACTGTTAAGAACTTCAAATAAGGGTACTTCCGGTTGACCAATTATAACCAAAATCTAATCAGCTCTTCATATGGTTGTAAAGAAGAGGAATATGAAAGAATCATAATTTTTAGAATTGTAGTTTTGGAGTTATCGTCGGAGAAAAATTTATCACACACACACACACGCACACACACACACACTCACACACGGACACACACAGACACACACACGGACACACACACATACAGACATCATCGTAAAACCAGTAAAATCGTATTGTAGGGACCTTAAAACGTGCTTATTCATTAAAAACTCACCACCGAATTTTTTGACCAAAGACAATACCTCCCTTACCTAAAGGTGACGGAAGGTAAAAAGTAAAAATCTGCAAAAAATGTCACACCCTGTCACAATTGACATAAGATCATACGATTGTAACAATGTTCTTCAGTATTATTAGTTTAATTTGTAATTAACTGTAGTAAATAAATAATTCGGCAAAAGTCATTAATCTAAATTTTGTTGTTGTTGGTCATTATCAAAAACTTAATATTTAAAGTACTGTTCGGAATTTTCTTATAACAGACATTGTATTTGCCGAATTATTGTTATCTCGTTGTTTGGCAAACATCATCGGTCTGGTTCTCATGGGTCATGAGAATGTGAGTCATCTTGGTCTTGACAAGGGTTGTTTCTCTCGTGATGCTTCTGATGAACGCGGTACTTGATTGGTGCGCTGACGTCAGAACTGACCAATAAGAATCCAGATTGGTGATGTAGTGTCAAACAATGGGATAATCAGGGACAATAAATTGACGACCGAAAAGTTAGTCGGAGTTAGTCGGAGTAAGAAGCCGTTAGTTAGTCAGGATGTAAGTGTAAATATTCATAGTTGTGTAAGTTAATAATAATATTTTTCATAATGTAACTTTTTTCCGCTCGGTTTCTAAATTATTTTATAAAATTCTACTTGTTTTTATTTTTATTGTATTGTTATATTTTATTTTAATTATATTTTGTTAATATAGCCATTTAATACAAAATCGTTTCATCATTATATCGCCTTGTCCTCCAAACAAATAAAATTATAGTTTATATCCAAATTCAAAATTAGGTTTTGGTTATTTACCTATAAATAACCTGGTGGCACGCTACCAATAATTTGGATTATTTAATTGTTGTTTTTTTAATTCCAAATTATTTAATTTAGATTCTCGCGTTTTCCCCTTTTTAAATAGTCCCGTTAATTTTAAACCCGTCGTAGTGTTACACGATATTTTGTAATGTCTCGCCATGAGCCATCATACACATGTCTGCATACTCTTGATTTGTGAAGATAATTATAGTATTTGAAAAACAGTCCTCCAACATCCACACGCACAGACACGGACATCAACATAAAAATGTTAAAATCGAATTATAGTGACGTTAAAACATGCTTATCCACTAAAATCTGGATATGTGATTTTTAGCATGAATCCAATACCTCTCTTAACGAGAGGTAAAATGGGAAACATTTAACGCAATAAATTTTCAATAGTTGCCAAATATTTTTTTCATATGATTCCTCTATTTATAAACCAAATTAAATTGAACAATAAATTCCATTTATTATTAACCCCTTTTCGATAATTCATTTTTCAATAGCAACTCGTATAAATTCCACGATAAAAGGAAACCTCAATACAGTGAAATGACAGTATTTCATGGAAACGATTTGCGGTTGTACTGCACACGATTTATAAAGAATTATTTCCTGCATTGCGAATTTTTTCCATGCATGACAAAGCAAACGAATAGAACAGAGATATTATCTGCTGGTAAATGTGAACACAGATTATAGCAAATGTATGCTCAAATACAGAGAATTTATTTTAAAATGCAACATTAGGTTCATCATTGCCATAGTTACCTACTCACTATTGTTAAAAAATGACAACAATGTAATATTTATCCATTTTAAAATGCAACATTATAAATAATCGAAAACAATAATATTTCTTGAGCGCAAAATTTGTAAACAATTCTTTCTTCCTAGGGATATCGCTCAATTGCAGCTGTAGACACGTGTTTCGCTCTTATTAGAGCTCATCACCGCCGCTGTGACATTGTATTATCGTATTTTGTAATATAATATTTAAAGTTAGCGAAAGATGATTTTTGTGTAACTATTATTGTGGTCCGGATGCGGTTATTCGCTACCGAAAATCGGTCACTTTAATATGTTCTTATGTATGAATAAGTTTATGAATGTGGCTGTGGTGAAAGAAGTATGCATGGATAGGAATGTGTAGCGAAAGATGATTGTTGCGTAACTATTATTGTGGTCCGGATGCGGTTATTCGCTACCGAAAATCGGTCACAATAATATGTTCTTGAATGAATGTTATGATGATTTTGGGCAAGGCGGAAGAAGAATGTTTTTAAGAGTTAAATGATTCTGTGGAGCTCTTGCTTTCATCCCTTTTCTTATTATTTTCGGGTTTTTGCTAACCCACTAAGTGGGAAACGCGTGATTTTATGTTATGTATGTATGTAAAGTTATTTCAAGTTATTTACTAAATGCTATTATCGTAGAATTGAAGATTGTACCATTACATTCAATTTTTATTAATAAAAGTTGCTAAAAAATTGTATTTAATAGTTTTTTACAAGAAAAACTGTAAAAAACGTATATAAATGATACTTCCGGTTATCCGATATACACTAAAAACTAACGACCTCTTCTCACGCTAATGGGTATACAAAATTTCAAATTTTTCTGACTGATAGTATTTGAAATAAATAAATAAATAAATAAATATATCATCACGGCATATTACCCATTTCTGAGTATGCCAATCTGCTTTATTGCAGATATCGGTAATGATGATGACATATTTGTACCGTGCGGGCGCTTACCAGGCATCTCCTCACGGGCACCTATTGCTGGCGTGGAGAGTGCACCACAGGGGTAATTTTTGTGCCATTTAAAATTCGAAATATTTGGCGTCGGTCGATCCCGTGGCCTCGTGCCTGAGTGTCTGGTCCCGAACCTGGGTGTACCGGGTTCGATCCCGATAGTATTTGAGTAATCGTATAAACAGGATCCACACACACATACATACACACACACACACACACACACACACACACACACATACACACATACATATTTACATAACCACAAATATCATTGTAAAAATGTTAAAATTAGATTCAAGGGATATTAAAAAGTGCTTATTGACTAAAATCTCTACATGCGATTTTTAGCACGATCCCTATAAATCCCTTACCTAGGGTAGCGGGAGGTAAAAATGTTACAATCGCTTAATTATTAATTGTTAAAACGAACTTCAAATAAATTAAAAGGAAAAGTGTCTGGTGTCAGCTTGAATGATGGAATCTACATCGTCATTCTTGCACGTATGCAACGTGCATGTGCATACTATTATAAATGTACCAGAGTCTTCACATCCTTTTATATTGTTCCAATGTTCCAAAGAGAATTTATCAGACGAGACATTCCTAGACATTTATTAATTATTTCACTCTTGTCTCTAAAAGTTAAAAATTCTTATTCATTATACTGTACAATGTATCTGATATATCTGAGAGATTATGTCTGTATCTAATAATATGAATACCAACCATCTTCTCTGAACAATAGGTATAGAATCTTGGAGGTTATGTTCTTTCAATAATATTCACAATAGATTTTTAGTTGAATAGATATAGTTATTTCCTAGAATTCACTTTAAAAGCAAATTTTATGAATAAAGTGTATTTCGTCTACATAAAATAATCAAAAATAACCGAATTAATTTTCTAGCGGGTGGTTGAAGGTTGAACGCCAGTTTTTAATTAAAAAATCTGATGTGGCCAACACAAAACCTCCCGCTATTTAATTTTTATTAATTTAAATACATACATACCTACGTATTTACTAACGCTGCAAACTGTTCCATTGCATAAAACTATTGCTTTATTTACTATTTTCTTTTTAAAATGTCATGCACTATTATTAATTTGAAGTGATTAGTTTTTTGACAGTGACAATTACTGTCAGTTACATTCATTTAAAATTTGAACTGTGTAACAAAGGAATTGTGTTTTTCTTAGGGTTTTTATATTTATCTGTAAGGTACATAGAAAAAGTATTAATGTATTCCTGTAGAAAATTGAATAATCTTTAATTTTCATAACGACAAAATCCAAAAAAATGGCATTTAATGGTATTTTTTGAAGAAAAACCATTATCAGCTTCAGGTAAAGTGCCATTTCCGGTTACCCGATTTACACCAAAATCTAATGGCTTCTCTTCTTTTTAGAATAGGGTATAAAAAATACAAGGTTTCAGAATTTTCTGAATAATAGTATTTGAGTTAGAGCAAAGACCAAATCCCTACACATACACACACACATACATACATACACACACACATACATACACACACACATACACACAAATACAGACATCATCGTGAAAATGTTATATTTGGATTCTAGGGATCTCAAAACGTGGTCATTTGCTACAATTTCAATAAGTGATTTTTAGCACGATCCCTATACCTCCCTTACCAAGGGTAGCGGGAGGTAAAAATCTGTTCTGACCAGCGTAATACCTCTCGTCATTTCCTTTTTGTTACATAAGTGTCGAATTTAACATTTCTTGTACAGACAAATTATTCTAATCTTGACCTAATCTTCTAAAATGTTCAAGATGGTTCCAATTCATTAATATCCATACCTACCTACAATTTTAAATATATAATTAATAATTCAATAAGAAATATTTAATTTTCTTCCCAGAAAAAGCTTTCAGTAATGTCTAATTTAGCACTGATATTTTACATTAATCTGTCAATTACAAACATTTAAATATCTCAACTGGTTTCCATGGAGTTGTTTGGACAGCGAGATTTATTACAACTGATTATTTTAGACAGTGTGTCCCATTTAGAGGTGCCACCATTGGGATCTTGAGAACTATAAGAGATACGATGTCGATTAAATGGAACTTTTTGTGCACCTTTGGAAGGACATCTCAGATGTGCTTTTGTTTTACCAAAAATTCTCATAGGGCACTAGATAATGACGAAAAACTGAATACTGTTGATTTTTTCTTTCTCAAATAACTTCTAAACTATTAATAATTGAGAAAAACGTTTCAAATATAAAAGATAGATATTTTTATTAACTAACCAGTGGCGTACGAAATAAATTTTCATATCCGTAAATTTTCAAGATATAACAAAAAATTATATTTTTTAAATGGAACCCATATCTGATTTTAGTCTCAAAAAAATCAATATTTTTTTCTCTTTTCACTGGTGTAAGGGTTATTATGTTTTATATTTGTTTCACTCCTAAAATTTAATTTTTCTCTTTATTTTCCTGAATTTTCTAATTATTTCCCAAAAAAAACATCATTATTTTTATTAATTATATTGTATTTGATCAAAATAATTTGTTTTATGCCTTTATTATTTAATATTTTCATTCTAGGCCCATAATTACAAATTACACTATGATGTGCCAAGGGCGACCTGATACAAAATATAATAAAAATTAATTTGATACGAATTTTGAGCAAATATTTTTAAGGAAATAAATTATTTAAATACAAGGAGTATTTCCAAATAGAAATCTACCAATATTTTCAAAATAATTGTAAATTTAATACAAAATAAGGAAAAAATAATAATTTTTGAAGGCAAAACAAATATAAAACATAATAACCCCTACATCGTTGAAAAGAGAAAAAAATATTGATTTTTTTGAGACTAAAATCAGATATGGGTTCCATTTAAAAAAATATAAGTTTGTGTTATATCTCAAAAATTTACGGATATAAAAATTTATTCCGTACGCCACTGGTTAGTTAATAAAAATATCTATCTTTTATATTTGAAACTTTTTTCTCAATTATTAATAGTTTAGAAGTTATTTGAAAAAGAAAAAATCAACAATATTCAGTTTTTCGTCATTATCTAGTGCCCTATGAGAATTTTTGGAAAAATAAAAGCACATCTGAAATGGCCTCCCAAAAGCGCATAAAAAGTTCCATTTAACCGACATCGTATCTCGTATAGTTTTCGAGATCCCAATGGTGGCACTTTTAAATGGGACACACTGTATATTATATACTTTATGTCTAAATGTATAAATAAATAAACATATCATCACGGCATATTACCCACTACTAGGTGTGCCAGTATCTGCAGCACATGTAGACATCAGTAACAATAACGATATATTTTTACCGTGTGGGCGCTTACCAGGCATCACCTCGTGGGCACTCATGGCTGTTATGGAGAGTGCACCACAGGGATCACTTTTGTGAGTTAAAAGTCTGCATTGGCCAAAGTATACGTCGTTCTATAAATCATCAAAATTTGAAAAGACAAATTAATATTTTTGGCTAGGTTCCAATTGCAAGACGTTTCGTAGAATATTTCATTAATGTCATTTTCTATATTTACAGGCAATTTCCATAATTAAATTTGTTTTGCTTAGATATTAGACGAAAAAAATCTGTTGTGCCAGCACAACACCTTCCGTCAATTCGATGTATTTCGCTGTATACCGCCCAAGTGTAAGAATATTTTATCATTATCAGTAAAATATGCCTTTATCACTTGTATCTTAAATAACTATTATTTTCTCTGTATGTTTAATAAGACAACATTCTTCAATTACTGCCAAACATTGCATGTTTCTCGATTTTACATACAAATACATCGTAAATACATACAAATTTGTACTAATTGCGAAACATTAGTTGTTAAAGATGAGACAACACAGAAAAGATGGAAGCATATATACTTCGTAGCAAAGACTGAGCAAATCTGCTGAAGAAGAATGCAGGTTATAATAAAACCAAAGCACGTAGGGTATTGTAGAAGACAGACAAGATTATCGTCATTTGCAGACTAACTCCCACTGAGAAAGAAGACTTTTTAACTGCAAACGATATGACATGTTAACAATTATTCGAAATCTCAGTCAAACAAGTTTTGTGCACAATGTTGACAGTTTATGAAAAGAATGTGTATTGCGAATTACAAATCCCATGCTTCTATAAAAACTTTTGCAATATTACGAAGTAGCTCATTATCTTAAATTTACCAAAATTTTAAAAATCTGTTCTGGCCAGTACAATACCTCTCGCCATTTCCATTTTATGTTATATAAGTTTTATATTGCACTTCGCTATCGAACCGTCGTTTTATAACAAAAACATTATCGAATTACCCAAATATTGTTTATTATTGTATTTAACATGTCTTCTGCACACATACAATTCTATTTATTAACAAGATTGGCATTATTTCTGATGGATATATGCATTGCACCTACAAATTTAAATATTTAATTAATAAAACAATAAGAAAGTTAAATGTACTACCAAAAAAAGCTATAAGAATGTCACTAAAACTGTTGATTTTTGTCGTTTACAAACTATGTTATAAACATTTGAATTTGCCAACTGGTTTCTTTAGTGCCTTAGCCTTTGCGATGTACTACATTAAATTAGTCTATATATTACAGTGTCTTTATCTCTAAATCTATACAAGATATAATAATAATTTTAAGTGTATTAGATGGAGAATTTTATGTTCTTCAATATTTGTAATAACAAAAATATCCATAAAAATATATTTAGAAGATTTTTTTAAAGAAACTATTACTTCCGGTTGTCCAATTGTTACCAAAATCTAATCAGCTCTTCCCAGAAATGTCAGATTAAGGAAACTGCAGTTAAATATTTTTTAAGTCTTATAGTATTTGAGAAAATGTGGCTCTAACATCCACACACACAAACACACACATACACACATACGGACATCATCATAAAAATCTGTTGTGGCCAGCACAAGACCTCTCGCCATTTCCATTTTATGTTGTATAAGTTTTGTATTGCACTTCGCTATCGAATCGTCGTTTTATAATAAAAAAATTACAGAACTTTGTCCAAATATTGTTTTTTATTGTACGTAACCTGTATTCCGCATACATACAATTCCAATTAGATCTATTTTTCATTGTATGAGGAAATTCTAAAATGTCAGAGATTCTTCTAATTCATTAGCAAGATTGGCGGTATTTCTGATGGATAATGCATTTTACCTACAATTTTAAATATTTAATTAATAAAACAATAAGAAAGATTAAATATGCTTCCCAGAAAAAACTTTCAGATTGTCACTAAAACTGTTGATTTTTGTCACTGACATCTGTCATTTACAAACTATGTTATAAACATTTGAATTTATCAACTGGTTTCCTTAGTGTAGTTTAGCTTCTGCGATTAGACTATTCTAAATATTACAGTGCCTTTATCTCTAAATCTAAACAAGATATAATAAATTTTTTAAATGTATCAGATGTAGAATTTTGTTCTTCAATAATAGTAATAACAGAAATTTTCAAATATTAATATTTAGAAGATTTTTTTAAAGAAACTATTACTTCCGGTTGTCCAATTGTTAGAAAAATCTAATCAGCTCTTCTCAGGAATGTCAGATTAAGGAAACTGCAGTTAAATATTTTTTAAGTCTTATAGTATTTGAGAAAACGTGGCTCTAACATCCACACACACGAACACACACATACACGGACATCATAGTAAAAATGTTATAACCGGATTATAGAGACCTTAAAACGTGCTTATCCACTAAAATCTGAATATGCGAATTTTAGCATGATTCCAAAACCTCTCTTAGCGAGAGCTAAAAATAGTTTAGAAGATTTGAGATCAAGTAAGATTATCAATATATTTCTGGAACTGAATGAAGTCATAGACAATATTTTCAAGTCATCAAAACATCAATTGTTTTTTTTTTGTCATAATTTTTTATTTGCAAAATTTATATTACTATAAATACATATTTTATACATTGCGGTACTAGTGATATATATTTCTACTCTTTCTAAATTTGAAGATAATATGGACAATCAAGAAAATTGAATTCTATAAGCAAAAGACCAAAATTTTACAAAATTTCAAAAAAATGACATAACCTTGAGTGTCAAATAAATAAATGGGACACGGAAAGAGCCTCCCGGTGAGTGTGCCCTGGACAACGGTACGTGGGTGCCGGCTAATCTTTCCACAACTGCAGTACATGACTAATGAAGAAAGAAATTTATCTGAAGCATGTCTTGACTTTGACATTACCTACATCAAACAAGAATTGAATTCATATAAATGTACTTAATGCAGATACGTATAAATAAATAAATATATTTCTGGAACTGAATGAAGTCATAGACAATATTTTCAAGTCATCTGCATAAATCAATGCGTTTGTAAAGATATTAAATAGTAGGGGACCCAAATTAGAACCTTGTGGAACACCAGACGTGGGAACATATGCCTTAAAAAAATCTGTGTAGATTACAACTACTTGACAATAATCATATAATGAGTTATAGCAAGATATTACAAGATATTACATATCATGATATGTACACAAAATACATTCTAACATTTATTTATACTTACACATAGTTTAAAAATTCATAAAAAGCGCTTATACATCAATTTTCTCTCAAAAATGACAAATACAGCGTTTTTTTAAGCCTGATAGAACTTCAAATTGTGAAAAGTAACACAAAAAATTAGATTTTAATCAAATTTTTTTGTTTATTTGAAAGATCAATGCATGGCATTAATTTTTGAAAAGGATTTCGGGTATTTCATGTAGCCCCACAGGAAATAATCGAGAGTTGTCAAATCATATGACCTTGGAGGCCAATTGACAGGTCCATTTCTCGAAATCAACTTATCGTCAAATTTTGATTTCAATAAGTCAATGGTCGCGGTCGCCGTATGGCACGTAACGCCATACTGTTGAAAGCACATCTCGTTCGGATCAATGACATCCATATTTTCAAACAAAAAATTATTGATCATGGTGCGGTAATGATCTCCATTGACCATAACGCGAGCTCCGGCCTCATTTTTGAAGAAATAAAGTCCGATTATACCACCAGAATGTAAACCACACCAAACGGTGAATTTTTCTGGATGTAATGGAGTCTGTAGGGTCTCTTGTGGATTGGTCTCACTCCATATGCGGCAATTTGGCTTATTAACAAACCCGTTAAGCCAATCACGAAGTTGTCTATAAGTTGCGCGAATCGATGACTGATTTTCAAAGTAAATTTGGATAATTTGGTAGCGTTGTTCAAGCGTGAGTCTATTCATGATGATTTGCCACAGAATACCGATCATAAATGTCAAAAAGTGAAGGCAGTATGACAGCTCGTTTGACAGTTAACTCTTCCATAAGTTCTATCTAAGCAAAAAAAAACACCCATTATAAATAAAATATGGTATAAATGACCCATGTTCTTATTTGTTACTAACTATAGTATTATTAATACTAGGAGTATTCCTCTTAATTAAATCTAGTCCACGTAACTGGACATTAGTTGTCTTTAGACAAACCATCCTGCGACGAGACAAGTCCTGCTGTCGGCAGATCAAAAGAGAGCAGACGCAGGAGAGAGAGAAAGAGAGAGAGAGAAGAGAGAGAGAGCTAGAAGCCGGCGTTTCCGTGAATTATGCGATACCCGTGTTTTTGCAGCTGTAAACATGATGTGACTGCAGAATCGAGAGAGGAGATACTCAGGAAAAAACCAAGAAAGGAGATAATGAGAGAAATTGGTACATTGCGAAATATATTTATTATATTATGAAAAAGACAAAATAGCGAAATTATTGTAAAGTGAAAACTTAGTTTCGAATGTTTCTCATGATTCAGAAACTTAAATGGTTGATATTTGGATCGTACAGCAATGCCATCTCTTGACTGCTCCCGGGAGTTTTATAAACTTACATTCATATTTTTACCTTCCGTCACCTTTAGGTAAGGAAGGTATTGTCTTTGGTCAAAAAATTCGGTGGTGAGTTTTTAATGAATAAGCACGTTTTAGGGTCCCTACAATACGAATATACCATTTTTAAGATGATATCTGTATGTATGTATGTGTGTGTGTGTGTGTGTGTGTATGTGTGTCCGTGTGTGACAAATTTTTCTCCGACGATAACTCCAATACTACAATTCTAAACATTATAATTCTTTCGTATTCCTCTTCTGTACATCCATATGAAGAGTTGATTAGATTTTGGTTATAATTGATCCACCGGAAGTACCCTTATTTGAAGTTTTTAACAGTTTTTCTTAAAAAAATGCAGTTAAATATTATTTTTTGACATTTTGTTATTATACATATTAAAGATAATACTCTTCTCTATACGGTTTAATTATAAATTTTCCTTCATATTCAATAAATGTAGAGTTAAAGCATTATAAAGAAATTAATTTTCAAAAATTAGTCAGCTTTGCTATTTAGCTGATACATTCAAAAAATTCTAATTGACAGATGTCTGTTGCAAGTACCAAACCAAATATGGAAAGTATAGGATCAAACATTGGTATATCATATTGTTCTTCGCATCTGAAATACAGAGAAAGGCCAAAGAGAAGATGGAAGGACTGTATCGCAGAAGACTTGAGAAAGGAAGGACTGTGTGAAGAAGATGCGTTGGACAGGAATGAGTGGAAGAGAAGAGGAAACAGCGACCCCTAATAAAATAGGGAAAAGCTGAAGCAAAAAGAATGAAGTGTCAAGTGCATTTTACTTAGTGTATGTTTATTGGATTTATAGAACCTTTCCAAATGAACTTTTGGTATGGAATTTGTAAAAAATAGTATGTGTTCGTGTTCGATTTTACATGATACTATATAGAAACTGTTCTAAGATCCTTTTGGTATGGGATTTGTACAAAATACATCGAATTGACGGAAGGTCTTGTGTTGGCCACAACAGATTTTTTTTATAAGATGCGAAAATTCTATGAGCATTGTAAACAAATTGTCACAAAATTTACAAGAAAGAATTTTTATTTTGTTTAGGGATGTACTCGATTTCGAGCTTTGGTCCGGCCCGGCCCGAAACCCGCCTCGATTTCGAGTCGATCATCGAGTAGGGCTGAAATGCCGAATCGGAACAGTTGAGGCGAGATTTTGACCCGGCCCGAAAATTCGAGCTTTTCGGGCCGGCCCGGAAAAATCTTATAGTTCAATCAAATGCACAGTTTCCTTAACATTTTAATGAAAATTTATTAGAAAAGATCAAATGATTTAATAACAATATACTTCACATCTTAATAAATAAAAATGTTATTCACTAAAGCAGAATAAAGCTATTGTGATATTATTACTATTGTTACTACTGGTATACTTAAATAAAAGTGATTTTTGTTCCTACCATACTGATTTCTTGTTTTATTTTTGAGCAGAAACAAAGATAGTTAAAAAAGATAGACAAAAGCGAAGCGATAAACAAACTCGAGCGATGTAATTTACTTAGTTATTAACTTGTTTTTAATGATAAGATTGTGACCGACAACTTTATTGGAAATAATTTTGTCTATCTTAGATGAACCTACTATTCGTAAATACTTGAACCGGTGTTTTTCCTTGTAAAAATGTTATTAAAATAAATTGAAAAAAACAAAAATAAAAATACTGTTGTAAAGAGAAAAAATCTGTTGTGGCCAGCACAAAACCTTCCGTCAATTCAATGTATTTTGTACAAATCCGATACCAAAAGTTCCTTGGAAAAGATTCTATATATCCTATAAAATTGTAACACTATTTTTTACAAATTCCATATTGCAAGTTCCTTTGAAAAGATTCTATAAATCCAATATAATTACAATACGGATGTACATTCTGTAAATTGCACTTCACACTTTCTCATTCCTCTCCAACGCATCTTCTTCACACAGTTCTTCCTCTCTCAAATATTCTGCTACACAGTCCTTCCATCTTCTCTTTGGCCTTCCTCGTACTCCCGGCATTGAAACTGCAAGTCACTTGCGATGGATACTCTGTCACTTATGTTACTTTCTGATGATATACTTTCCACTTTGGTTTTGCACTTGACACTGACATCTGTCAATTAGAATTTTTTGAATATATCTGCTGTTTCCATATTTTTTGCAACGCTGACTGATTTTTGTAAGTTAACCTCTCTTAATCTCTCTATAATTCCATATCTATTGAATATGAAGGAAAAATGATATTTAACTGCGTTTTTTTCCAGAAAAACTGTTAAGAACTTCAAATAAGGGTACTTTCGGTTGACCAATTATAACCAAAATCTAATCATCTCTTCATATGGTTGTAAATAAGAGGAATACGAAAGAATCATAATTTTTAGAATTGTAGTTTTGGAGTTATCGTCGGAGAAAAATTTGTCACACACACACACACGGACATACACACAGACACACACACATACAGACATCAATGTAAAATTTGTAAAATCGTAATCTAGGGATTTTAAAACGTGCTTATTCATTAAAAACTCACCACTGAATTTTTTGACCAAAGACAATACCTTCCTTTTGACGGAAGGTAAAAAACGCTCTTTCGAATGGTAGAGTAAAATTAACAGGTTCCCATTTAAAAATATCTGATGTGGACACCACATGACTTCCTTGTACGCCTGTTACACTATACATATTTTGTTAATAATTAAAATATGTATAATAACACACACAATCATAAAATTGCACGTATTTGACATAATTTGACATTGGCATTAAATTCTTTATTTTTTTGTTATTTCTTGTCCTAATTTATAGCAAACTTAATTACAGAAACCAAAATGTACATAATGTTTAAATTTACATATCTCGCTTATACAAAGAACTAATTTAATCATATTTGAAGTTTTCGACGCAAAATTCAATTCTCTAAAACTTTTATTTGAAGCATTTATTGTTAAATTCATAATAATACCATTTTTTTCAAGAAAAACTGACAATAGCTTCAAGTAAAGTATCACTTCCGGTTAGAGTATTTTAACCAAAGTCTATTATGTTATTTCCATTGATATAAAAGTATTATATACCAAATTTGAAAAGTTTTGGATTATATTTTAATATAGTTTTCCATTAAAATCTATTATACGTTTCAAGTAAAGTACCACTTCCTGGTATACCATTTTAACTATAATCTATTATGTTATTCCCATTGACATAAAAGTATTATATACCAAATTTGAAAAGTTTTGGATTATATTTTAATGTAGTTTTTCATTAAAATCTACTATAGGCTTCAAGTAAAGTACCACTTCCGGGTAGACCATTTTTACTAAAATCTATTATGTTATTCCGATTGATATAAAAGTCTTATATACCAAATTTGAAAAGTTTTGGATTATATTTTAATATAGTTTTCCATTAAAATCTATTATAGGTTTCAAGTAAAGTACCACTTCCTGGTATACCATTTTTACTAAAATCTATTATGTTATTCCGATTGATATAAAAGTCTTATATACCAAATTTGAAAAGTTTTGGATTATATTTTAATATAGTTTTCCATTAAAATCTATTATAGGTTTCAAGTAAAGTACCACTTCCTGGTATACCATTTTTACTAAAATCTATTATGTTATTCCGATTGATATAAAAGTCTTATATACCAAATTTGAAAAGTTTTGGATTATATTTTAATATAGTTTTCCATTAAAATCTATTACGGGCTTCAAGTAAAGTATCACTTCTGAAAGTTATGCAATGACCAAAAAGGGAGGTGCACAACTAGATGTTATAACAGTCCTAAATACAAAATTTTAACTTTGTACGGCTTCCCGTTTTTCAGTTATGCGAGATACAGACGTCACGACGAAATTAGTCAAAATGGATTCAGGGATGGTCAAAATGGATATTTCCGTTGAAATCTGGAAACCGAATTTTTTCGCGATTACAATACTTCCTTTACTTCGTACAAGGAAGTAAAAATTACGCGGACAAGCGTAACTCAAAAACAATTGAAGAAAAAAAAATTCAAGTATCCTCAAATGTAGATCAAAATTTCTTAAAAAACTTTTATATTGAACATAATTTCCTAAAATGAATATTAACGACAATAAATTGCCGTCTCCATACTTTTAACTAACCCTGTATATGAGCATTTTTACCTATTACTTAAAATACAATAAATCTTTTGATATAACACGGTTGTATTGCAGATATGTAATGTTATTTTCTTAGAGCACAACTGTATCTTCCATTCCTATTCGTATCGCACTGGAACGATGAAATTGCAATACCTTTACCACATATGTCGCTGTTCCGATACTCGCTACAATAATTAATCACATGTTTACTGTACTCTCCGTACAAACCAGATTCACACGACCTGTACAAGGAACTAGACATGTTCAACCAGAAGCTAAAACGTCGCTAAATAACGCTAAAGAACCGTGGAACTGATACATTATATTGTTTGAAATAATTTTTGGAAGAACAGTTTTCATTTTCATAAGAAATTATTTCAAACAAAAATAGCATTTATTTTAAAGGAATAGTAAGATTATTTTACTATACTATTCGCGAGTGAAGAAGAGGAGGAGCTTAGCGCGGGACGTAACAATATGTCCGGTTTAAGGTAGATGCTTCGTTTCCCGCAACTGTCTATTCTTATACACTGCGGCGTTTGAAATACAAAGTAATATTAATATTATAGTTAATATTAAATAAAAATAATGTTTCTAGTATGAATAACATTTTAAATTTTGCGAACTAGTCCGTTTCATATAAAAATTATGTTCAGCATTCTCTTGAATTTTGAATTTACATGATTCGAGTCTTTGTTTTCTTGAATCTATATATTACTGCATTATTATAGTCTTTGGTAGATTAATGGAGATTAAGTATTATTATTTTATTATCATCTTTGTGCAGGCAGGTCTACAAGTTTAGATTTCATTACGAAGTATTTTATTAAAGACACTAAGTAATTATTATCTTGTAGTTATACCTGGCAAAATATAATCTTGCTTTACAAAATGCAAGGAGCACGCATATTTTTACTCGGTGCCTTTCCCATTTTTAAAAGATGAATGCATAACTTTCGTCTACCAACTATTTCAAATTGGCAAATTTCTCTAATACATTTTTCTATAGAATTTAGGTTCTTATTTTCGGGATATTAATTATTTCTGGATTTCTGCGTGCTAATGAGGTACATAGGTTAAACTCAACAAAAACGTGTTGAAGTTTTAGATTTTGTTATTATACTTTATTTCACGTAAGAATAGCGTTGGTTTAGTTAGGGATATATAAATTCTATCCTTTGATTGGTCAAAATATTAACCTATTTCACAGGAACGAAACAAATATCACCTGTCAATTGTCAAATAAAATCTACAGAATTAAGTGATGTTTAACCATATTTTGTTGCAATTTTAGATTTTGACATTTTTACAGATAAATATATTTATTATTGACAAAGCTTGGTTTCACAAATTTAAATTATTTAATGCATGTAAAAACGGTCGGCTCTTAAGAATAATCTACTATTTTCTTACGTAAAATGAAGTATAGCCTACAAATTTCACTCCACTCGTGATTTATTTGTTAAATAAATGACAGAAACGATACGTTCGCCGCTACCTCGGCTAGGACTTACTACCATGCACTAGTTCATATTTTCGCCGCTAGAAGTCATATTGCTCTATTTCACTAGCGAATACAGAACCTGTCTTCATTTTAACAGAGCGGCGCATATAATAGCGATCAATCAGTGAGCAATATGCTGCTGTGCCATAATAGGGGTTTCCACTAATATTGAATTTTTATATATATTTTATGTATAATTATTTCTTCCCATGTAATTGTGTTATTGCCACAATTTACTTTTCTATATGTTAAAAAATCTGTTGTAGCCAGCACAATACCTCTCGCCATTTCCATATTAGACTATATAAGTATTGTATTGCACTTCAATATCGAACTGTCGTTTTATAACAAAAAATCTGATGTGACCAACACAAAACCTCCCGCTATTTAATTTTTATTAATTTACATACATACCTATATATATAGAAATGTTTCAAACAATATTATGTTCTATTGCATATAACTATTGCTTTATTTACGATTTTCTTTATTATTTAATATGCCACTATTATTAATTTGAAGTGATTAGTTTTTTGACAGTGACATTTACTGTCAGTTACATTCATTTGAAATATGAACTGTGTAACAAAGGAATTGTGCTTATCTTAGTCTTCGGGACTAATAAAAAAAATTATTTTTAAATTTATCTGTAATATATATATATATATATATATATATATATATATATATAGAAAAAGTATTAATGTATACCTGTACAAAATTCAATAATCTATAATTTTTCAATGACATTAAATGCGAAAAAATGGCATTTAATGGTATTTTTTGAAGAAAACCATTATGAGCTTCAAGCTTCAAGTAAAGTACCATTTCCATTTATACGATTTACACCAAAATCTAATGGCTTCTATTCCTATTAGAATAGGGTAGAAATACAAGGTTTCAGAATTTTCTGAATGATAGTACTTGAGTTAGAGTGCAAACAAAATTCGTACACATACACACACACACACACACAACCACACACACACACAACCACCCACACACAACCACACACACACAACCACACACACACATACACACTTACACACATACACACTTACACACATACAGACATCATCGTGAAAATGTTAAAATTGGATTCTAAACGTGGTCATTTACTAAAATCTCGATATGTGATTTTTAGCACGATCCCTATACCTCCCTTACCAAGGGTAGCGGAAGGTAAAAAATTACAGAACTTTACCCAAATATTGTTTTTATTGTATTTAACATGTCTTCCTCACAAATACAATTCTAATTATATCTATTTTTCATTGTATGAGGAAGTTCCTAAATATCAGAGATTCTTTCAATTCATTAACCAAATTGGCGATATTTCTGATGGATATATGCATTTTACCTATAATTTTAAATATTTAATTAATAAAACAATATATCATCACGGCATATTACCCATTTCTGGGTATTCTAGTATCTACAACACAGGTAGACATCGGTAATGATGACGATATATTTTACCGTGTGGGCGCTACCACGCGTCACCTCACGGGCACTCATAGCTGGTGTGGAGAGTGCACCACAGGGGTCACTTTTGTGCCATTTAAAATTGGAAATATTTGGCGTCTGTCGGGATTGAATCCGGTTCCTCAGGTTCGCGACCAGACACTCAGGCACGCGGCCACGGAACCCCATAATAAACCAATAAGAAAGATTAAATGTACTTCCCAGAAAAAACTTTTAGAATGTCACTAAAACTGTTGATTTTTGACACTGACATATGTCATTTATATACAGGGTGTAACACGTACACCGACTACTGCCATTATTACCTTTATTATTATAGTTACAAAAAAATACTATAGAACAAAGTTGTAGGGGACCAAGGGGGACATTCTTTCAGAGAAGAAAATATTTTTTTAAACCAGTGGTTCTCAAGTTACAACACAAAGTTATATTTTTTCAAATGGGATTCTACATATTTTTTATGCCTATTCGATAGCATATTTTTTTCTGAATTCAACCATGTATTAGTTTTATATCCTTACATAATTGGTTTTGAGATTATTTTGTGACAATATGGCTGATGTTTATACAAATGAAGATTTGTATCGTTTATTATTAATTTATGGTGAGTGTAATGAAAATACCATATAAGCGTGCAATATTTATGCCACGAGATATCCAAACAAACCGCATCCAGGGAGGTCAGTAATCAGGCGATTAGCACGAAATTTGAAAAACTATGGATCATTTTCCATCCAACAACAATTAGTACGCCAATTATTATTTGACAGCAGCTATATTTTGTTCTTTTGTTATTGTTTTTCATCCATAGCCTACTGTAGGTACAATAATATTAAAAATAAAAATTTATTAAAATTTCAATCGCATTTTTTTCAATGTTTTTATTATGTAAGGATATAAAACTAATACATGGTTGAATTCAGAAAAAAATATGCTATCGAACAGGCATAAAAAATATGTAGAATCCCATTTGAAAAAATATAACTTTGTGTTGTAACTAGAGAACCACTGGTTTAAAAAAATATTTTCTTCTCTGAAAGAATGCCCCCCTTGGTCGCCTACAACTTTGTTCTATAGTATTTTTTTGTAACTATAATAATAAAATTTGCTATAAACATTACTATATTATAAAGACTTGAATTTGTCTTAGTGTGTTTTAGCCTCTGCGATGAATTACATGCGATTATTTTATATGTTATAATGTCTATCTCTAAATCTATAGAAGATATAATAAAAAATTTCAGTGTATTAGATGGAGAATTTTATGTCATCAATATTTGTAATAACAAAAATTTCCAAAAAAATATATTTAGAAGATTTTTTTAGAAACTACTACTTCCGGTTGTCCAATTATTACAATATTTATAGTTTTATTGCAGGACCCAACAAACCAACAAAATCAATTTTTATGACTATACCTCTAAGCAAAACCTTATTGGATAATGCCATTTTAGGTGAAGAATATTATATATACCTAGTATCTACTATAGAAGACCAAACTCAAAGATCACAAAGAAAGGAATATAATAAAGAGAGAGATAAAGATACCAACACAAAAAGATGTCTTACCACCGTGAAACTTGGAGAAACTACAACCTCAAGACTTGTTTCATCGCATTGAAAATAAAGATATGTATTGTTTGTCTGTCACAGAAAATAATTTTATTTTATCCACAAATATCCGTGAAATTATTTCTACTGTAAATCGATAAAACAAATAATTAAAAACAGGATATAATCAAGGTTGCATCTACAAAAATAATAATGTAAAACAAATATGCTTTTTGCTGCTGTATTGACGAATACTATTTGAAAATAATTACTAGTAGTAATTGTGCACGTTTTGTGTATGATAAAACAATATTGAAAAACACAACTATAGGAAAAAGTTTCAGAAAACTGCAAGGTTATACAGAATGTCTCACAACTCGCGCCCCAGAGCGAATGAGGAAACACGAGAAAGCACTCGGATGTGAAATTTTGAAGAAAAAAATCTAGCTTAAAAGATATTAGAGAAAAGACGTCTTAAAATTGACCAATCAGAGACCTACACCTTTAACGTGTGTTTGCCGTAATTTTACGTTACTATGGTTTTATACAAATCAAATCTTCTTTAAAATGTGTGGGCGACTGTAGTTTTCGAAAAATGTCAGTGTCAAATTAAATTTGACAAGGTGAATAAAAAAGGCAAACTCTTACCATGTATTCAGCCGCTGATTACTTAGAAATGATTATAATTTTCGGAGAATGTGGACAATATATTTTCGTTTAACACATTTTGCACAGCTGCTACAACACGTTGCACTGTACGATATAAATGATGATCTCGGATGACACCTTCGGTAACCTAAATTTGTTGACAGTGAAAAGTCAACTCTAAAGTGACAAAATTACAAATTTTGTAACTCACTAGTAGTATTTTTGAAACCTAGCAACCAGTTTTATTTTGTAATAATATCATCACACCTCAAGATATCCTTCCGGGATTGGTGGATTAAAAAGTCTTGTAACTCCGTTATGCAAGCAGCCGCAAATTATTTTATTCTATTCGTTGGCAACCTATTGTCGTCGGCAAGTTTCAGTTTCATCTGGGGCGCGAGTTGTGAGACACTCTGTACAAGAATAGACCAGTTACATAATAAGAAAGAACTCTGTCTCAACGCCTCTCACTTACGAGGGGCGTTTGAAAAATAGTTGTCCTTTGAAACAAATGAAATCGCAGCGTCAAAACAATGCTTTATTTGGTAAATATCATAAATGGGGAAGTTTAGCGATTTATCAAAAAAAATTTATTCCATGGGAAATGACTTGAAAAATGATATAACATGTATTATTTTTTTCAAAAATGCCCAGATTTTCTGGAAAAGCCGATTTTAAGCTGTGATGACGTCGGTAGAGGCTTGGCGCAACGTATGTCGATTTATACACTGACACACGCGGTTTCGGTTACCAGTCACTTGAGACTGAGGTGTTGTTACGACCTACGTTCAAGTGGTTCGATTTGACCGTTCTGTCTGAGTTTGCGCATAACTGACTTGTGACGTAATTACAGTTTACCCAAAAAATATTT